>CM040118.1:160596156-161798942 GCA_022559845.1 Amorphophallus konjac | reverse complement strand
AACGGCACGCCCTTTGGCCCTTCAACGGCACGCCCATGTTCCTTCAGCGGCACACCCCATGTGCCTTCAACAGCACGCCCCATGTGCCTTCAACGGCACGCCCCATGTGCCTTCAACGGCACACTATTTTAAGCCTTCAACGGCACACTATTTTAAGCCTTCAATGGCACACTATTTTAAGCCTTCAACGGCACGCTATTTTATGCCTTCAACGGCACACCATTTCAAGCCTTCAGCGGCACACTTCTTGAGCCCGCCAGCGGCACAGCGTGAAGGCATTTCAACGGAACGACGTGACGCCCATGCCCTACGTATCCTTGGCGCGCAGTGAGCTGTCCGAGGTGTCAACCAGAGGTTGGGCCACGCAGGCTACTCCCCTGACATCCAGGACGGGGGAAGTCGATCCCCATCATGACCAGCCGCTTCCCGCCTCCGACTGCCGTGCTCGAGGGCTCCCGCTGCTGGGAGTATAAAACCACTCCCATTCCTGCGAAGAAGAAAAAAAAAGGCCCATACACAGAGGAAGAGGCACACAGGGAGAAGGAACGAAGAGACACAAAGCCACCTACAAGAAGAAGGAGAAGAGAGAAGAGAAGGGAGAGGGCTCCGGCATGGAGTCTTCCGACAACCACCAGGCAGAGAGAAGAGAGTAAGAGTGGGAGAGGGCTTGATGTAGCAGGGGAAGGTGGGGGAAAGAGCAGTGGACGGTCGTCCCTGCCTCGATCCCCAACACCTCCTCTTCTTTTGTTCTTTGTTTTCTCCTTCTCCGTTCTTTTGTTCTTTGGTTTTCTTTCTTGCCCGTAGCTTTAGCTCGGGCGTGTTTTGTAATGCATGCGGACGGCTACGGCCCTTTGCTCCCCCATGAATGAAGATCGTCCCCCTCAGGGGGTTGTCTCTTTGTCTCGTTGGTTGTGAGCCACAGTGCGTTTGATCATCTTTCCTTTCACTTTCCGGTGTTTGTGTTCATCCCTCATGCCGACGGTTTCCTCCGGATGTGCCATCAGCTTGAATGGTTTGAGGTCGCGAACCTCCTCCTGTAAAGCCCAGTGGCTTTATCTGTGCCTGCCCCCCCCCCTTCTCCAGTACACCCTGTCCAGTCTTAGAGGTCTTCGACACGTTGTTTTCCCTATGTTTTCCGAGATTTTATTAAGGTGTTGCCACCCTCGGGCGCCCACCTCCAGTTGTCGGGTTCTACCACTCCATGTGGGCGCGTTCCCTTTATCTCCCTTACGCTCGGGTCAAGGGGAGATGCTGCCGAATTTTCGTTAGAAAATAACAGGACGTTAAAAGGTAAAAGGATGCAACAAACAAATGGGATAGCAAACATATACCAAAAGACAATAAAAGCAACAAATAAATAGAGCAACAACAGACTGCAAGAAGAAGGAGAAAAGATTTGTATAAAACCACGCAAAAATCAAAGAGAAGAAGAAAAGAAAAGCCTTAAAAACAAGTAACAGAGGAGTGGACCTTCATCGGCACGTCCGTTCCAGCCTTCGCCGGTACACCCTATCAGCCCTCCAGCGGCACACCCTATCAGCCCTCCAGCGGCACACCCTATCAGCACTTCAACGGCACACCTTCTTGGCTCCCCACCGACGCACTCCTCCACCGTCTCATTCTTCTCCTCGCCAGTACACCCTATCAGCCCTCCAGCGGCACACCCTATCAGCCCTTCAACGGCACACCTTCTTGGCTCCTCACCGGCACACTCCTCTACCGTCTCATTCTTCTCCTCGCCGGTACACCCTATCAGCCCTCCAGCAGCACACCCTATCAACCCTTCAACGAAACACCTTCTCAGCCCTTCAGCGGCACACTCTTCTCACTCTCCGAAGTGGAACCCAATGTACAGACTTTAAGGGACAATGTATAGACTTTGAGCTGCAATGTATAGACTTTGAGCTGCAGCCAATAAACAATGTATAGACTTTGAGTTGGCCAATGTACAGACTTTGGGCTGGCCAATATATAGACTTTGAACCGCAGCCATGGGGAAATGTATAGACTTTAAGGAACAATGTATAGACTTTGAGTTGGCCAATGTACAGACTTGGAGCTGGCCAACGTACAGACTTTGGGCAGGCCAATGTATGGACTTTGAGCTCCAATGTATAGACTTTGAACTGCAACGTATAGACTTTGAGCTGGCCAACGTACAGACTCTGGGCTGTCCGATGCACGGACTTTGAGCTGCAATGTACAAACTTTGAACTGCGATGTATAGACTTTGAGCTGGCCAACGTACAGACTTTGGGCTGGCCAATGTACAGACTTTGGGCTGGCCAATGTGTAGACTTCGAGCTGATGAATGTAGCCAATGTACAGACTTTGAGCTGATGAATGCAGCCGATGTATAGACTTTGAGCTGAAGAACGTATAGACTTTGTGTGCTGGTTGAATAGACAACGTATAGACTTTGGGCTGATGAATGTACGGACTTTATGTCGCAGCGACCGGCCAATGTGCAGACACACGCCCTTCGCCGGTACACCCTACAGCGCCCTTCGCCGGCACGCCCCAGCCCAGCTTCCCCCGGCACGCCTCGTTTGGCCTTTCGCCGACACGCTCCCCCTGCGCTCAGTGGCACGCCTGCTCCAACCCTTCGGCGGTACGCCCTCAAGCTCCTTTGACAGCACGCTCTCCCCTGTTCAACCCTTCGTCGGCACGCTCGGTCAGGCCCTTTGCCGGCACACCTAAGGCTCCTTCATCGGTACGCCTCCCATAGCCACCACACCTGCCCCTTCGCCGGTACCCTTGGCCAAGCCCTTCCCCGGTATACCTCCCGCGAACCTTCAGCGGCGCACTCCCTCAGCCCCCTCAGCGGTGCACCCTTCCCCCCTCAGCGGTGCACCCTTCCACCTTCAGCGGCACGCTCCTTCAGCCCCCGTTTGGCCCTCCAGCGGCCCACTCCTTCAGCCCCCGTTTGGCCCTCCAGCGGCCCACTCTCTCTCCAGAAGAATATGTATAATAATAATAATAATAATAATAATAATAGTAATAATAAAATTAATAAAAACTATGATGAATAAATAAATCTGAATACATATATGAAATAAATAAAAAATGTAAAAATAATAATAAACAAAAAAGAGGAGAGAAAATATAATAGTAATAATAATAAACAAAACGGATAAATCATCCAGAATAAATATATGAGAGGGAAATAAGCAATAAATAAAAAAATATATATATATATAATTTAAAACCCAGATAAAAAAAATGGTAAAATCCACTTTGCAGCCCCGTCTCTCTCGTGACCCGGTGCTGAAGGAACAACAATGTCGCCCTTCCAGGTTGGGCCTGAGTCTTGGGAATTATCTCGAAATGGCCATGGCCCGACCTCGTCGCGGGCTGACATTCCGATTAAGCCGGACTCGTTTCTCAGGCCGGATCTCTTCCGAGCCACTACTAAAATTACCGCACGCTCGGCAGACATTTGAACGGATTCACCTCGATTTTCGCCGCGTTTCTATTACGGACCTGTGTCTGAACATGAAAAGACCCGTGAGCAACCAATATGGCCGACGGCTCCCTCCCCGACATGGTCGTGAGCCGGCATTGCTCCGGGCCGATAGCCCGTTAAATCGGATTCATTCTAATGGGATTCGTTCCCGTTCTTTCATTGAAACTGCCGTAAACTCTGCATACATTTGTACGGGGTCGTTTCCATCCACGTCATACTTTCAACATGGGCCCTTACCCGAACATGAAAAGGTCCGTGAGTGACCGACAAAATCGGAATAGAACGAGACGGTCCTCGCCACCCCTGGACCCCTTCCATGGGAATATCAATAAAACCTATGTGGGCCACGCTTAGACCTCGGGTCCGTCCCGATTGTGGTCGCCGTTCGGCTCATATCCTCGGTCTACAGCCCGCTCCCTTCGAACACATTTTTGATTTTGGAGTCTAGTCCTGGGACTCTCCCCCGTTGCCCTCCTGCACCGAAAATATTAATGATGCCCGCGCTAGCCTCGTTCGGACCACGGGAGGCGCCCCCGGTATGGTCTTGACTCGATCTCGCACCGGGCCAATAGATTTACCGGTTTCCTGCTACACTAATCGAGATTTGACCGAATGTTTTCGGTGTCTTAGAATCATAAACTTGCCGTATCCCGGCATGCATATGTCCCAGGTCCTCCCGTGACGATTACAATATTCTCAAGCCGGACTCCCGTCCGAATATTAAACGGTCTCCCGAATGACCGACACGTTTCGAACGTCCGCTTCCCTAGACACAGGGCTTTTCAGCCGGTTCACGGGATATTCCCTCATTGCCCCTTGGCACCAGAAACATTAATGACGCTCATGCAAGTCTTGTTTCGACCGCGAGGGGGCCCACCGCAGTATGGTCGCAGCTTGCTCTTGCACCGGGCCAACAGATTTACTGGTTTCTGACCGCTCTGACCGAGGTTTAGCCAAACGTTCTCCGCTCTTCCGAACAATAGATTTGCCGTACCTCGGCATACATGCGTTCCGGTTTTCCCGCAACAACCGCGATCTTCTCGAGCCGGACATTCGTCCGAACATTAAATGGTCAGTACACGACTGACATGACTGTGAAGGGTTTTCTTCTCGCCCTCGCGCGAGGATTTCAATACCTCGTAATAGACCTTCCATGCAATTGATTTCTTGGCCATGAGACCCTGAATCTCGGCGATTAATCAAGGGTGTTCCCTCGTATGGGGGATGTAAATGACGCCGTGACCTTTATGGCGCGGCGGGTTTTGGTCCCGACACGAACCACACAATCGTCTGACCGAGTCAGATCGAGCGCACCGTGGGCTCTTCGGAGCCCGAATAAATTGTCACTTTGTGACTGGCATGCCCACGCACTTAATAGACGAATCAACCATTCCCGAAGAGACGAGCTCAACAATAGACGAACAAAAAGTGCGTCCACAAGTCTGGCACGCCCGGTGGGACCGAAACTACCCTTCATCTCTTCGCCGGGATTCAAGGCCTCATGGCCTCCTAATAAACGATGTTTGCCTGCTTTGATGAATTGCAGGTGCTGTCTTCGCCAACCCTATGGGGAGAAAATCCAGACTCGGCGCAGCTGCCTTCGTGGCCTCGAGGACGCTGCTTCGAAGTATATGCAGCTTCCTGGAATCATGGGGGCTATTATAAAAAAGGGAGAAGAGAAAGAGAAGAGAAGGAAGGGGAAATCAAGCCCCCCCCCCCCCCCGTTTCCCTCAAGAAGAAAGAGAAGAAAAGAAGAAAAGAAGAAAAGAAGAAGAGAAGAAAAGAAAAAAAAAGAGAAAAGAAAGAAGCAAAAAAAAGAAGAGAAAGAATTGGCAAGAGAGGGTTGTACGGCCACGTCCGTCGAGACCCGTGCTGAACAAAGATTACCACTGTGGGGTTGATGCGGTGGAGCGAACCACTCATCCCCTCCCTGAGGGGGTGAACGCTCTCCTGCACCTCCACCCTGGTCAATCATACAAAAAAAGGGGAGAAATAAAGAAGAAAGGAAGAAAAGTTGGCCAGCATCGCCGACTGAAAGAGCAAGAAGAAACCCGGCATCCCGCCTGACTCTAGGAGGTCCCGAGTTCGCGGTGCAATGACCCCGCTCGTTCCTCCTTTCTGCTGCCTCCATTCGGCACAAAATGGCCCCCGAGTGGTTGTTAAAAGACCCAGCGAGCCACAATTGTAGCTTGGTGAATGGTTGCCCGCTGTGGGGAATGCTTTATAGCAATGAGGCCAAGCACGACCACCACTCCCGAAGAGAGCATGCATATACCCCGCCATGGGGGATGAGAAGAAGATATATACCCTGCTACGGGGGCATAGGAGGCAAAAAAAGAAATACACCCCATTCCCAGGGGCACATGAAGAGAAGTCGCCCCGACTGAGGGGCACACAAAGCAAAAGCTACACCCCGGCTTAAGGGCATTTGAAGAAGTCACATCCCGCCTCGGGAGCATGAGAAGCAGCAAGAATACACCCCGGCCTAGGGGTATTTGAAGAAGAAATATGCCCCGCCTGAGGGCATAGAAGCCGTAAAGAACACGCCTCAGCTCAGGGGCATTTGAAGAAGCTACATCCTGCCTTGGGAGTATAAGAAGAAAAGAGTCCGCCCCATCTTAGGGGTATTTGAAGAAGAAACACACCCCGCTATGGGGGCATAGAAGCCATAAAGAATACGCCCCAGCTTAGGGGTATTTGAAGAAGAAGGATACCCCGCCTCGGGGGACATTGCAAGTAGCCATACACCCTGCTTGGGTGCACAGGAAGCAAACCACACCCCACTCCTGGGGACACATAAAGAGAGTACACCCCGCCATGGGGGCACATGAAGAGAATCCACCCCAACTCGGGGGTACATGAAGCAGTAAAGAATACACCCCGCCTTAGGGGAATCTGAAGAAGAAGCATACACCCCACCAACGGGGGCACAGCAGCCGTCGAGAATCCACCCCACTTTGGGGGCACAAGAAGCAGACATTCCCCAGCATGTCGGGGCAGAAGAAGAAGAATCCCCCCCTCGGGGGCATATAAAAAAAAAGTAAAGATACACCCGGTGCCCAGCGCACATGAAGAGAAAGGCACCTCCCTCTGGGGGCACAACAAGCAACAAAGATACACCCCATTCCCAGGGGCACATGAAGAGAAATACACCCCTGCTCCAGGGGCATATGAGACAAAACTATACCCCGATTTAGGGGCATTTGAAGCAAAGACTTCACCCCGCCTCAAGGGGGGGGACATAAGAAGCGAAAGATATACCCCACCCCGGGGGCACAAGAAGAAAACACACCCCACCTTGGGGGGCGTAAGAAGCCAAGAGATATACCCCGCCACGGGGCAACGGAGGCAAAATGCATTCCCCCCGGGGGAACGTAAAGCAACATACCCCTCGCCTCGGCAGCATATGAGGCCAAGAAGCTACATCCCGGCTCGGGAGCATAAGAAACAAAAGATATACCCCACGTCCGGGGCAGATGAAGCCAAGAAACACACCCCCGTCTCGAGGGTATTTGAAGAAGAAGCATACCTCGCCTCGAGGGCCTAGAAGCTATGAAGAACACGCCCCGACTCAGGGGCATATGAAGAGAAGTCCACCCCGGCCTAGGGGTATTTCAAGAAGAAGCATACCCCGCCAGAGGACATAGAAGCCATAAAGAATACGCTCCGGTTTAGGGGTACTTGAAGAAGCTACATCCCGCCTTGGGAGCATGAGAAGAAAAGAGAATCCACCCCGGCTTAGGGACCTTTGAAGGAGCATACCCCAGGCTCGGAGTCCATGAAGCAACATGCACCCCCCCCCCCCCCGGGGGGGACATCTGAAGCAGAACAAACAACATCCCCCGGCTTAGGGAAGTATATGAAGAGAGGAATACACCCCGATATGGGGCACGTAAACAAAGAAGAAGAATTCACCCCACCTCGGGTGCATAAAAAGTAAGAACCACACCCCGCATAGAAAGCGGCAATACACTCCACTCTGGGGGCACTAGAAGCGGAATACACCCCGTGCCGGGGGCATATAAAAAAAAAGGGGATACCTCGCTCTGGGGCATCAGAAGCAGCAATACGCCCCACCTTGGGGGCATCAAAAGCAGCAATACACCCCACCTTGGGAGCATAAGAAGCAAACATTCCCCCTGGTGTGTCTGGGAAGAAGAAAAGAATTCACCCCGGCCTAGGGGTATTTGAAGAAGAAGCATACCCCGCCAGGGGACATAGAAGCCATAAAGAATACGCCCTAGTCTAGGGGTATTTGAAGAAGCACACCTCGCCTCGAGGGCCTAGAAGCTATAAAAGAGCATGCCCCGACTCAGGGGCATATGAAGAGAAGTCCACCCCGGCCTAGGGGTGTTTGAAGAAGAAACATACCCCGCCAGGGGGCATGGAAGCCATAAAGAACACGCCCCGGCTTAGGGGTATTTGAAGAAGATACATCCCGCCTCGGGAGCATAAGAAAGAGAAGAATACATCCCGTCTTAGGGATATTTGAAGAAGAAATATATCCTGCCAGGGGGCATAGAAGCCATAAAGAATATGCGCCAGCTCAGGGGCCCTTGAAGAAGAAACATACCCCGCCTGGGGGACGCAGAAGCAAAGAGACAGAGTACACCTCCACCCGGGGGCACCGAAGCAAAGAGGCATACATCCCGACCTGGGAGCACATGAAGAAAGAATATACCCAGACCTAGGGGCGTCAGAAGAAGAAACATACGCCCTGATCCAGGGACATGAGAAGCAAGAGAATATGCCCTACGAAAAGGGTATGAGAAACATGAAGAATGTACCCCAGCCTATGGGCACAGAAAGAGACACACTCCGCCCTTGGCGCATAAGAAGCAGAAGCACCTACCCCAGCCTGGGGGCACCAAAATACACTCCGCCCTTGGCGCATAAGAAGCAGAAGCATCTACCCCGACCCGGGGCATAGAAACAAAGAGACATACATCCCGAGCTGGGAGCATAAGAAGAAAGATATACTTCTCCCAAGCGGCATTTGAAGAAACAACATACCCTGCTTCGGGGGCACAGAAGCCGTAAAGAGATACACCTCCGCCTCAGGGGGGCGTAAGAAGCAAAAGATACACCCCGGCCTCAGGGGGGCATAAGAAGCAAAAGATACACCCCCGTCCCGGGGGCATTTGAAGAGAGCTACGCCCCGTACCAGGGGCACATGAAGAAGAAACATACCCCGCCTGGGGGCATAGAAGCCGTGAAGAGTACACCCCATTCCCAGGGGTACATGAAGAGAAATACACCCCCGCTCCAGGGGCATATGAGACAAAACTATACCCCGATTTAGGGGCATAAGAAGCAGCAAGAATGCACCCCGGCTCAGGGGGTATCTGAAGAAGAAATATGCCCCGACTGAGTGGTACATGAAGAGAAATACACCCCCGCCCTAAGGGCATATGAGACAAAACTATACCCCGATTCGGGGGCATTTGAAGCAGGACAAACAACATCCCCCGGCTTAGGGGCACATGAAGAAAGGAATGCACCCCGCTTAGGGGAACATAAGCATAAGAAGAAGAGACTGCCCCGGCCTGGGGTCATGAGAAGAAATAGAGTTGTACCCCAGCTTAGGAGCATACGAAGAGGAGTGTATGCCACCCCGTGGCATAAGAGGCGGAAGAATCAACCCCTACTTAGGCGTAACTGAAGAGAATCCACCCTGCTCTGGGGGCACAAAAAGGAGATACGCCCCACCCGTGTGGGGCACAAGAAGCAAAACACACCCCGCCTTGGGGGGCATATGAAGCCAAGAATCACACCCCGTCTTGGCGGTACTTGAAGAGGAAGCATACCTCGCCTCGAGGGCCTAGAAGCTATAAAGAACACGCCCCGACTCAGGGGCATATGAAGAGAAGTCCACCCCAGCTTAAGGGTATTTGAAGAAGAGACAAACCCCGCCAGTGGGGGCATAGAAGTCATGAAGAACGCGCTCCGACTTAGGGGCATTTGAAAAAGCTGCATCCCGCCTTGGGAGCATAAGATGAAAAGAGTCTGCACCGGCTTAGGGGCATCTGAAGAAGGAATACATCCCGGTCTCGGGGTCCATGAAGCAACATATACCCCCCCCCCCCCGGGGGGGGGCATTGTGGACGCCAAAAAATGTCGATGAGGATCATACGGCATGCACGTCTCGACACTCGAGAGCAAGCCGAAGATGGAAATGTCGAACAAATCTCATGCCTCGCCCGATCAGGATGAGAACCCGCTTGGTGGTCCGCTACCCGCTCAGGAAGCCCCCTAAGCAGAAGATACAGCTACAACGCTCCGACCGACCGTACCGAGAGCTGAATCAGAGAAAAGTCAGGAACTCCGGCACAGTCTCGGCATGCACCGAAAGTCACGCAGAATCTGAGACCGAGTCCCTGAGGCTACAAACGGAATATTACGGAGGCCATGCATTGCAACCAGAATGTTTTGGGAATGTTGACATTCATATAAATGGCCGCGACTTCGAAAAGAATCAATTTGAGGCTTAAAACGGCACGGAAGGGACTTAAACCGGCGCGCTCTAAACCGACGCCCCCCCCCCCCCTCAACATCTTAATCCGGCGCCCCCATAAACCGGCGTGCCCCCATTTCCCATTTGCCCTTGAGGTTGCCTTAATACGGCGCGCTACTATTCCCTTGGCTTTAAGCCTTTCCCCTCATCCTGATGCTAATCCGGCGCGCTCACCCCCCCCCCCCCCCCGCACCGGTTTAACCCCATCCTGTCCCGTCGGCATGCCGATGCTCTGTTTTGCATCATTATGGCGTGCAGAGGACATTCAATGCCCATAACTCTGCTTCTACCTTCGTTCGACAGCACACAAGCAGTAGCAGCAAGGCAAGCTCCGGCAGATCTCTGAGCGTCCCATCCTCGGACGAGCAGCAGTGTACGGGACAAATGAACAGCGTCCAGCACAGCCGGTCAACTCCCGACTTCGTTGCGGACGAGGTGGAAATGGCAGGAAGGCTCCCAGGCTGGCTGATGTATATAAGGGGCAGCATTATGAAGCCGAAAAAAAAAGAAGAGAGGGTCAATAGAAGGGAACAGAAGAAAAGAGAAGAGGAAGGTTGAAGAAGGAGAGGAGAGAGGTCTTCTCGAGAGGTCTCCAGCCTCCGAAGAGAAGAAGCTACATCCATCCGTTCACGCCTCCAAGGTGAAGAAAGAGAGAGGGGGGGGAAGAGCTTGTGCTCTGTTCCTTCTTCTCCCCCGCCGATGTATCTTCTTCCCCCACCTCAACATTTAGCTTTTCTTTTATCTTCTCCGTTGTATTCTTCATTCCCTTTCCCTTGAGGATGAATAAAAGAATGACTTTGTGAGCATGCGCAGTATTCTATGGCTCTGATCCTTTCCCCCCCCCCCCCCCTTTTTCATCCGTTTTATTTCTCTGGTTCTCTGAATCACCTGGGGTCCTCGGGAGCTTGCCCTTCTGTGGCATGAACTCTGAGGAAACCCGTTCGAAGGGTGAACAGTCATGGCCACCTGTGGCCTACATCTGTCCCGTTCCACGAAGTCATCGCCCGTGAGTTGTGAGAGCTCTTGAAGGCTAGTCCTCGAGCTCTCCAGCACTCACATCTGGGTTATTGGACCGCCATGAGGTCTAGATTCGAGGTGCACCCCGGAGTTATCCGTTTGGTGTTCCTTATTATTCTCTGGCAACTCTCAGTCCAGGGGAGGTGCTGCCCAAATTTCGCCAGGATGAGAACACTCAAGAATAGACGAACAAGATGAGTTCTCTGAACATAAGAATAGCTGAACAAGCCAAGGCCTCTGGGAGTAAGAACAGCATATGTCTGAAGCCGTCTCTGAATCAAACTGAACAAGTTCCTGCATAATCCATCTTAATAAGATATTCAATCCGCATGCTCGTTCGTCTTAATAAACGATCAGAAAGCTTTAACCACCTTCTCTATCAACTTAATCCATCAACTAAGTGAATAAACCAACCAAAATACCAATCTGCAAGTTGAAGAAACAAGAACAGAGCAAAAAGAATCAAACAGAGCAAAACAAAACCTCGCAGAAGCTTAACCCGGCACCCCCTAATCCGGCGTGGGCTAATCCGGCGTGCTACCCCCCTCGCCGGATTAGCTCCACACTCAAATCCATTTCGGAATTCCTGAGCTCAAACCGGCGCGCCTCCCCTTTTTTTTAGCCTATTCCGGCGTGCCCTGACCCCTCTTCCTTCTTGCCATATACCGACGCGCCCCCCCTTTCTTGGCCATTAGCCGGCGCGCTCCCCCTTGGCATCCATATTCCGGCGCGTTCCCCCCCCTTGTGCTCCCTTATCCGGCGCCCTCCTTCGAAGCTCTTATCCGGCGTGCCTCCCCTCTTTCCCACTTCAAACTCGGCGTGCCTCCTTTATATGGAAAAGGGGGGGGATAATAAAAAAATAAAAGGAGATAAATGTTCAAATAAAAAGAAGAATGCAAAGATCAATAACAAAAATGAAAGGAACTCTATTACCCGCGCTTCAATTAAAAATTTTGTTCCGGGGGCGCTGCCCCCGAAAACCCCCGCAAGGGGCGCTGCCCCCTTGACCCCCACGACCTGACCGGGCAGGTCGAACCCCACGACCTGACCGCGCAGGTCGATCCGCGTGTGAGGGCGCACGTTATTGAGCTCGAGCTACGCATTTAACAATTCACTCCCTCGGACTGGGTGTAAAGAGAAAATCAACGACGCCTTATGGTATCGGACGTGGTTTACGAAACTTCCGACATGGCCATAATCCGAAATCATCTCCGGCCAACAGTCTATCAACTTGACCCATCCCTACCGGGATCCAATCCCGCATTCTCATTAAACTTGCCTTGTTCATGGCAGACATTCGCGCGGTTTTGCTACCGCTTTTTATACTACAAACACGGACCTTCGTCCAAACATGAAGTGGCCCATGAGTGGCCGACATGGTCTTAGCATTCACATCCCGATACGGGTTTCTAGCATAGTTCGTCTTTCACTATCCTCCTGTATTATTAATATTCTCTTTAGGCCGTAGGGCCCTTATTCCCGGCAATCAATCAAGGGTGTTCCCCCGTATGGGGGATGTAAATAACGTCGTGGCCTTTATGGCACGGCGGGTTTCGGTCCCGACATGAACTACACAATCGTCTGATTAGTCAGATCGAGCGCGCCATGGGCTTCCATGAAGCCCGAATAAATCGTCACTTTGTGACTGGCATGCCCTCGCACTAAATAGAAGAATTAACCCCGACCAACAAACGAATGGATCCCCCCTCCGAATTTTAGTGCGTCCACAGGCATCTGAAGCAGAACAAACAACATTCTCCGGCTTAGGGGGAGCATATGAAGAAAGGAATACACCCCGATATGGGAGCACATAAGCAAAGAAGAAGAGTTCACCCCGCCTCGGGGGCATAAGAAGCAAGAATTACACCCCGCCCTGGGGGCATATAAAGCAACATACACCCCGCCTGGGGGCATAGAAGTCATAGAGGAGACTCCCCGGCTCGGGGGTATCAGAAGAAGAAGCACGCCCCACCTGGGGGCATAGAAGCCTTGAAAAATACGCCCCGCTTGGGGGCACAGAGGCAAAGAGGCAAAACACACCCCTCGGGGGGATGCATACCAAATAAAGCTACACCCCAACCTAGGGGCACGTTAAGAGAAATAAACTCTAGCGTGGAAGCATTAATGAGAAAAGAAGAGCAGAATAAAGAAAAAGACACGCATGAGGCAGACATGGCCTTTGAGCCCGTCTCATCACACCAAAGAAGAGAAGAAAAGAAAGAATACACATGAGGCAGACGTGGTCTTCGAGCCCACCTCATCACACAAAAGAAGAGAAGAAAAGGAAGAAAAGACACATGAGGCAGACATGGTCTTCGAGCCCGCCTCATCACACAAAAGAAGAGAAGAAAAGGAAGAAGAGACACATGAGGCAGGCATGGTTCCTGAACCCGCCTCTTCACACAAAAGAAGAAGAGCAGAACCAAAAGAAGACACATGAGGCAGACGTGGTCCTCGAGCCCGCCTCATCACGCAAAAGAAGAGAAGAAAAGGAGGAAGAGACACATAAGGCAGACGTGGTCCTTGAACCCGCCTCTCCACAAAAGAAGAAAAGAAAGAACAGTCACGAGGCAAACATGGTCTTTGCGCCTGCCTCTCCACAAAAGAAGAAGAGAAGAAGAGAGAGAACAGTCACAAGGCGAACATGGTCCTTGCACCTGCCTCTCCATAAAAGAAGAAGAGAAGAAAAGAAAGAACAGTCATGTGGCGAACATGGTCCTTGCACCTGCCTCTCCATAAAAGAAGAAGAGAAGAAGAGAAAGAGCAGTCACGGGGCGAACATGGTCTCTGCACATGCCTCTCTACAAAAGAAGAAGAGGAGAGAAAAAAGAGACATGAGGCGAACATGATCCTTGCACCTGCCTCTCTATAAAAGAAGAAGAGAAGAAGAGAAAGAACAGTCACGAGGCGAACATGGTCTCTGCACCTGCCTCTCCATGAAAGAAGAAGAGAAGAAGAGAAGAAGAGAAAGAATAGTCACGGGGCGAACACGGTCCTTGAACCCGCCTCTTCACACAAAAGAAGAGAAGAAGAGAAAGAAATGACCATGAGGCAAGCATGGTCTTTGCACCTGTCTCCCCACACAAAAGAAGAAGAAAAAAAAGAGACATGAGACAGACGTGGTCTTCGAACCCGCCGCTTCACAAACCCTTCTCCTCGGCTCACGTATCCTACTACCCGACGCCCTTTGGCTCAGTCATTCCGGCCAAGGCCCACGGTCGTGATTAATCCACCCGTCCCACCGCGCTCTCCGATATCTTTTCGGCTTTACAGCCTACTCCTAACATCTCTCGGCTTGCCAGCTTGCTCCCAATATCCCTTGGCTTTTTAGCCTACTTCCCAATATCTTTGGCTCTCGCAGCCTGCTTCCCAGAATTCGGCCCTTGCGGCCTGCTTCCCAGAATTCGGCCTTCACGGCCCGCTTCCCAATTTCTACTTTTGCAGCCCGCTTCCCAATATCTTTGGCTCTCTCAGCCTGCTTCCCAGAATTCAGCCCTTACGGCCCGCTTCCTGTAACTTCGGCCCCTGCAGCTTGCTTCCCAACTTCGGCTCCTGCAGCATGCTTCCCATAATTTGGCTCTCGCAGCCCGCTCTCCTCGATTTTTGGCTATTGTGGCCTACTTCCAATATCAACTTCGGCCTTTACGGCCCGCTTCCCCAACGTCCTTTCAGCCGTTCGTGGTCTTCTACCCTAATACCTTTACTACCACTACACTTATACGTAACAGTAATATTTTCTTATGTAAAAAACAAACAAACAAACAAACAAAAATAAAAAAAATAAAACGAAACAAAACAAAAAGAAAACAACAAAACGAACACAAAAAAAAGAAAGAGAAAAGAAAGAAGAGAGTGCATGATTGCCCTGCTTGCATGGTTGCTTAATATAGAATAATACACCTCCTTGGAATTTTCTAGGACCGTGCTTCCTTGCTAAATAATATCGCCCCGATTCCGGATGCATGGGCGTCATGGCGCACGCTCAAAGGGAACCCAATTATGGTAGGTGCACACATCAAGGGAAAGAGTCATGGCTGAATCGCTAAGCCCAGCTCACAAAATAAACCTGAGGCAACACTCCCACACTTAGCACTTAATGTGTTCAATAGCCTTCGACTATAGGGATTGCCCGAATTTCTTCTTAGCACTCTATGGAGACTTGAATTCCTGCACTCACGTGAAAGGTAATCGTGAGGAAAAAGCTGCCTACCCCCACTGTAAAAAAAAAGAGAGAGAGGAAAAAGAAAAGAAGAGAAAAAATAAGAGAGAGAGAAACGCGGATCCGAGTAGCCGAGAATCCCCACTGAAACAAATGAGGAGACTCGCGCGAAATGGTGAAGCGAATCACAATAAGGACAAATCCTAGTAGCCGGGAATCCCCATTGAGACACATGAGGAAACTCGCGTCGAACGGTGAAATCCGCTACCAAAATAAACAGATGGGGGATGTGTGAAGCTACCGAAAGTCGAAAGCCTGGAACTAATGTGTAGGCGCTAGAGTGATCCTCGAGTGTCACCAGGAAAACCTGCATATCCCTATGGTTAGGGCCCTTTGTTCACACATTTGCACTGCCACGCCACATAGAATTGTCTCGGGTGAAATGCGTGAATTTATGCTATGCATCTAAGACATGCGATATCCTCTTGACGGGTGCACCACCCCTCAACTGTACCTCGCGGCCCGCACCGCATCTACGAATTACTGGCGATGTCCCTATCCTATCCCCTATAGAGGGAGCTGCCTTACTCATATCTATGATATACCTGCTAATGAATGCTTGCATGCTTGAATAAAAAGATTATATATAGTAAATATATATATATAATAAATAATAAATAATAAAAATGTGTGTATACAATAAACTCAATTTCGGCTATCAAAGCCTACTTTCCCTGCGCTGGCTCGTAGAGCCCAATCTTGGCCCCCATGGCCTACCTCTTGCCCTCGCGGCTCGTTAATCTCCCAACTCCGACTTCTATAGTCCGCTTCCCCGATTTGGGCTTTCACATCTTGCGCCCTAATTTCGACTCTTGCAGCCCGCTTCCCAACATCTTTTGCTCTTGCAGCCTACTTCCCCGAATTCGGCCTTCACTGCCTGCTTCCCAGAATTCAGCCTTCACGGCCTGCTACCTATAATCTCGGCTCCTGCAGCCCGCTTCCTAATTTTGGCTCTTGTAGCCTGCTTCCCCGATTTGACTTTCGTAGCCTGCTTCCCAACTTTGACTCTTGTAGCATGCTTACCTCGGCCCCCATGGCCCGCTTTCCCAAGTCTGGCTCTGTCAGCCTGCCCCCCAAATTTCGGCTTTTGCAGCCCGCTTCCCTGATTTGAGGACACTAAATAAATTCTCACCCCATGTTTACGTGCAAGGGAATATAGAAGAGGAGAAAAGAGAAGAGAAGAAAACTAAGAAAAGAAGAGACGAACAAAAGCACGTCAGTTCCCGGCACCCCGTCGGCACTGTGGATCGTGATAACTCCACACATGTGGAACAAACCACTAATGTGAGATATATAAAAGGATTGAGATGATAATAAGGACAAAAGAAAGCACGTGGTGCTATAAAGGAGTGTGATCGCCATAGGGGTTACCTCAATAATAAAAACAAATGATCGCGAATACCTGGTGATAATTGGGATGCGGGATGGATTGTGAATTCCTTCCTCCTCCTTCAATCGGCCGGCCGATGAAGGGGGTTTTCCTTGTTGATTACCCTTGCACAAAGACAAAACAAACAAGCAAAGGGAAGTGGATCAGCCGAGTGAACGTAGTATCAATCCCAAATAGAAGATATGATGATGAAAGAGAACACAACATGTGCACCTCTTTTTTAGTTTTAAAACTAAGGCGACCGACTGGCGGGTACGGTTCAAGGAGCAGTACGCCGACTGGCGGCGAGGCGGGATCCGAGTCACCTCCCACGCGACCGATAGCTCCGAGTACCTCCGACGCTACTGGGAGGTTTACGCCGGACGACCTTAGATGAAGGTCCTAGGGGTATGTATGAATGCACTTATTTCTAAATTAAATGCAAATGCTTATGAGGCTATCATGTGACTAATATGTAATGTATGCAGGATGCACGAGACATAGCGGCGATGGATGCCCAGGCCCATCTACACAGCCTGGAGGACCAGCTAGCCGCCACGCGGGCAGACCTAGAGACCCTGGTGAGTGTTTAAATTATTTCTATATGCAAATGTATTTTTGTTGAATTATTGATGATTAGCCACTGACGATTTTAATGAATGCAGCGTGCCCAGCAGGGAGCAGTGAGGAGAGACCCAGGGGAGGCCTCCAGCTCGCGGGGGCCCAATGCAGAGGTGACTGCACTGGCAGAGCAACTAGCTGGAGCGACCGCACGAGCCGAGGCAGCAGAGCGTGACCTCGCTTCACGGGTAAATTCTAAACTCAAACCTCATTCAAATATTGATTATATAGCATTGTGTATTGATGAAGTTGTTTTTACAGACTGAGGAGCTTCGAGCCGCTCTTGCCTGCATCTGCGAGGGACAGCAGGCGATGACTGCTTAGGTGAGTTTTTATTTAGTCATGTGTTGCTTTATTTCATAAATTGTTGCGTTGATGATTTGTTACCTGTTTGCAGAGCACACAGCTACGGGCGGCACGTACAGAGTTGGCGATCCGCGAGCAGTGGATCTTAGAGCTAGAGAGGACCCTGAGACGACGCGAGGAGCTGCCTCAGGACGTGGCCGAGCTGTGGGTGGCTCTTGAGCTGGAGAGGAGAGAGCGTGCCCGTGAGCGCGAGGAGCGTGCTCGTGAGCACGAGGAGCTGGCGGGCCTGAGGACTCAGCTAGTCCTTTCTCAGGAGCGGCTTCGAGTGTCAGAGGAGCGTTTGCAGCAAGGCCGGGAGCGAGCACGAGCTGCAGGGTACAGCTTCACCAGCTCTACCTTCGTGGTGGGTTCCTCTCTTCGAGAGAGGAGTGAGGCAGGGGGCCAGGTTCAAGTTCCAGCTTCTTCACGGGGGCACATGCCCCCTCCACCAGCGCCACCTCGGGATGGCGAGGACGAGGTAGAGAGTAGGAGAGAGGAGGGGGGAGGCGAGAGCTAAGAGAGACTTACTTGTACTTCTCCACCCTCACACCTGTACATGATAGACATGAGATATATATATATATATATATGAGATTTGAGTTTTTGTTTACCTGAGCACTTTGTGTAGTTGTGGACTTGTGTTTGTGTACTTTTCTCTTTCCACGTTCTTCGTTTTTGCTTCGCTTTGCCCTGTTCCTGCAACTGTAATCCACACTTTGAACAAACATGTTAATTCATCTATTCGACTTGGCCCCTTGCTCAATAAGCAAGGGATATCAATATTTTGACCTTAATGACGGGTCAAGGGGCCAAGCCTTTAATCAAATAAGGTAAATGAAATAACTGATAACGGAGAGATGCAACATGCAAGCACGCATATGCAAACCATAAATAAAGATGCCCATGTAAAAATGCAAGCATACTTGGAGAATGCATTTTTTTTCTTTTTCACTCATTTATATTTTTTTGTTATTTTTCTGAAAAACGCGCCTTGGAGTAGGTCGTGATTCACATAAAAGACGCCCTAGAAGACGGCGTGAATTTGAAAAGGGAATTTGATTTTTTGAGAAAGTAACGACCTGCGCAGGGACGTTATTTGGAAAGAGACGACCTAAACAAAGACGTTAATTCTTGAACGCGCCTTAGACAAAGGCGTTAATTGAATTTATTCTGCAAAAATGGGTTGACAAGGCTATCAAGACCACGGGTCCTACACGGTCACCATCTAAAATTCATTAACCTTTCTTGAGTAATTAAAAGAGAGTCGACGTGATCACAATTGACTCGTATTCGAGATTTCGTACAGTGCAATTTCCTAGTCTGTCTTGACCATCCTGCGAGTTCGTGACTTACCACATAGAAAGGACGGAAGAAAATATAAGGGAAGCCCATAAGGGATTCTGAGATGCTCGAGGTAAAGTTACCTCCCCTACCCTATGCTTGTTGGGGTTCGGTCTCTGGCGTAGGAAAATTTAGTTACCTTTTTGCCTCTTTTATATTGCACGCATACGCCCAAGGTTTTCCTTGCGGGGACTTTACCCTCTTGACATGCTTTTCTTTTCACCATTTGACTTTCACTTTGAAATTAACTTGCATTGACGAACAACCTAATTGTACTTGGGCTTTTGTGGCATTTGCTCCCTTTTGGGCCCTGACTTCCACCTACTAGGGCGGCAGATAGGCTTGGCGGGTCTACCCCGAGGTCTCCCTTCCTCCCTTATGGGCCGAAGAAGAAAAGAATGGGTATTGTCTTTCACTTTTAGTCAGGCTTTGACTTCCCATCGGATTTTACACTGCTTGAGTTCAAGAATAAAGCGTGTTAGTGTGTGCGTGTGTCGACCCAATTTTAGGTTAACAAGACTGATGAATGAATTCTGAATTTTGACCTTTCGGACCTTGATCCTTCGTGTGCCATGGCACCAATTTTGAAAGCTTTTCATTTTTATTTATTTTGATTTTGAAGAATTTCTATTTTTTTGTTTTTTTTTGGAAATATTCCACTTTGTTTTGGATTTTTGAATCAATTTTCATTTTTTTTTTTTGATTTTGAAAATATTCTATATATATTTTGTTTGGATTTTTTGAATCAAGGGTAGTATTTCTTAAGATACAAACCATTCCATGGGTGAGTTAACTCTTCTCCTTCAGCATTAATCAGTTTATAAGCATTGCCTGGATAAACCTCTTTTATGACGAACGGTCCTGTTGACGCCTAAAATAAAGATAATAATAATAGCAGCGATGAAATAATAATAATAACCCTAAAATACCTTTATTTCTGATAAAATGTCTTATTTCTGTTATCTTGTTTTCAGGAATAAAAGAAGAAAAGAAGAAAAGAAGAGACGGCCGGCTCTAATAGAGAACCACTAAAACGAGACACAAGACCTCGGAAGATACTCGGGACCATCCCCGAACGAGCAAGAAAGAAGCCCAGCCGACAAGATATGTCAGCCGATGAGTCAGCCCTCACAACTGAAGAAATGAACACAAGAAGCCCAAAAGCCCCAAATGGGCCAATACCTGTGGCACCGAGAAGCTGCTGAAGGGGCCCACTGCCACCAAAAGGCGCACCGATAGTGGCCACGCCGAGAAGCCAATGGAATGGGCTTATAAAAGCCATTCCCTCCGTCAAAAAGAGAAAGAGAATAGAACAGGGGGGGCGCCCAGAGAAAAGAGGGAGGAGGATCGAAGAGATCAACGACCTCATCTAGAGGGAAGAAGAGAAAAAAAGAGGGCTCCAAAAGAGGGACTCGAAGAAGCAAAGAGATATCTGGGAAGAGGCTGAGAGAAGAAAAAAAAAGAAGAGAAGCTTGAAGCTCGACAAGGTGGGCTGCTCTGGGGAGGGGGCTTGAGTCAATGCTCCCCCCTCCCCTCCCTTTTGTCTTGGGGTTTCATCCGTTTTTCTTATGTTGTTTTCCTCCTTCTCTTTTCCTCTCCGATGTACTCCCCTTGTTCGGGTGATGACTGTGTTGTCTTTGCTCTTGTATGTAAGGCGATGAATGTACGATAAATATTTGGGAAGGAATGAAAATGCTTCCGTTCGTTCCCGCAACGACGGCTGCTTCTCCATGATTCTTTGTTCTTTCTTTCCCCCTAGATGTTATTGTCTTCAGCATGACTGAGATGCCCTCAGCTCTCTGATGGGTCTTCGGGCTTGGTGGCTTTCCGCTAAATAGATTTAACTACGGTTGTCTCGATGTCGTACACCATTCTTTGTCATTTGCACGAGTTTTTCTGGACTTGCCCCAGGGCCAGAGACAGACCATCTCTTGGCCCCTGAGGCGGTCTGCTATCAATATGTGCAGTGGCTTCAACAGCCTATATGAAGTCCTCTTTCCGTTGAAATGTTTAAACCGCATCAACGGGATTATGTTAAAGGTTTATGGCACGATCCCTGTATAAATAGCTTCGTCCGGGTTGTCCCTGAGGCCAGAGACAGCCATCTCTTGGCTCCCAGGGCGATCAAAGATAACATTAAGCGGTCCTCGGTGGTTGGTGATATGTAATGACTCAAAGCCCACCCGGCGATTGGATTCTCCGATCCTCTTCCATTCAACCCCTCATTGATGAGATTAAACCCCTGCCTAATCAAACCCCAGCAGTCAGTAAGCCCACAATCTTCCAGATCCCTCCAATCTGATTGAAAATCCAAGAAAGCCTAAAACATAACCTCCGGAACGGCCTCCTCGCCACCTTCACGGAGTTCTCGACGCCAAATGGCCCGGGAACAGTACTTTCATCTCGGTGCGGTCATCCTCGCGCCGAGAACCCCCCTCTTCGCTGCGCCGAAACCCCCCTTTTGTGTTGCTAAAGCTACGCCGAGAGCCCTTGGGGAGCGCCGGGAACCCCCTTGATCTTCCTGCCGCGTCGAATAGCTTCCTGCCTTGCCAGCCGCACCGAGAACCTATGTGTGCTATGAATTCCCCCCATCCCTTGGACCCCAGATGAAGATCCTTTGTTCTCAATTAGGAAATTCCCTTGATATCCCCTCAGCCCAGCCAACGTATGTAACCTTGCGTTCTATCCCGAGGCAATTTTGAGTCATCATGTGAACCCCCGGGGACAAATTAACTGGGGAGCGATCTCCCCTACATTTTCATGTCCCGAATTTGTTTCCCACGCAACCCCGTGGGTCTGGCGGGCCCTGTCTCTACATGGGTGTCGTCGGCCTCTAAAGAGGGGATAGTGATCGATGCTAGAGACATGCACAGTCTCCTTGAGCCTTAGCGCTCCTATACTCTTTTCGGCTCTCGCCCCGGCACTCCGTGGGCGATTGTCTATCATCCCCTGGCAAATACCCGGTCCAGGGGAGGTGCTGCCGAAATTCTCCCGGGAACTGGCACTTAAAGATGCATGGGAATCAAACATCATATCATGAGGCTAATAAACAATAATGATAAGGTCAAGAGCACAGGGCGTCTTAAATCCCCTGCCCAGTGATCCTTTTCTTCGATTCTCTTCGAACCCAGCTCACCTTGGGTAAATTAAACCCATGTTTGAATAAATCCCAGGAACTAGTAGCCTTGGCATCTCCTTGAAACCCTCCAATCGGAATTGAAACCCAAAATCCCCAAAACAGAGCTCCGGAAACTCTGTTCAGGCTTCCCGGTGCACTCAACCCCTTCCCGGCGCCACGAATAGTAAACTCGGTGAGCAGTGGTCGGCGAGGTGAGTTTCGCGCCGGGAACCCTACGCCGTTAACCCCTTTCACCACCCTTCTGCGCCGAGAACATGCCTGCCAGCTCCCCCTTAGTCATTAAGCTTCACCACCCTTCCCGGCGCGTAGAACAATTGGGCTTGAAGACCTTCCCGGCGTGGCAAATAGCATGGGATTTCCAAGCCGAGAACCCCCTTCCCGGCTTGGCGAATAGTGTTTTCAATGAATAGTTCTCGGTATGGGATTTCCAAGCCGAGAACCCCCTTCCCGGCTTGGCGAATAGTGTTTTCAATGAATAGTTCTCGGCGTGGGATTTCCAAGCCGAGAACCCTCTTCCCGGCTTGGCGAATAGTGTTTTCAATGAATAGTTCTCGGCATGGGATTTCCAAGCCGAGAACCCCCTTCCCGGCTTGGAACCCCCTTCCCGGCTTGGCGAATAGTGTTTTCAATGAATACTTCTCGGCATGGGATTTCCAAGCCGAGAACCCCCTTCCCGGCTTGGCGAATAGTGTTTTCAATGAATAGTTCTCGGCGTGGGATTTCCAAGACGAGAACCCCCTTCCCGGCTTGGCGAATAGTGTTTTCAAAGAATAGTTCTCGGTGTGGAATTTCCAAACCGAGAACCCCCTTTCCGGCTTGGCGAACATTGTCCCGTTGGTTCTAGTACTTCCGACTCTCGGGCTTCGATATGCCCGTTTATTACGGACTTCGTCTCGACACTTCGTGGACGGTTTCCTATATACCCCTGGCATATTCCGGGTACAGGGGAGATGCTGCCGGATTTCTGCCAAGATATGCGGACTAAGCATGTGGTTGCTAATAAAATTAAAAAAAATGAACAAATAAAATGAGATAAAATAAAAATAACATTAAAATAAATAAAATAAATGAATAAATAATAATAAATAATAATAATAAATAATAATAATCAATGAATAAAAAATAATAATAATAATAAAATAAATAAATAATAATAATAATAAAATAAATAAATAAATAATATAAAAATATAATATAATAAAAATATAATAAAAATATAATAAATAATAAAAATGAATAGAAATAAATAAATAAATAAAAATAGAAACAAACAAGCCCAATGGGATGAACGAATAATTAAACATGTAATGATAATAATAACAAGTAAACAAAATAAATATTAAACAAATCAGAAAGTGAGAGTTGACGCCATTACATGCTCTCCCTCAAAAAAATAAGGAAATACAAAAAAAATAAATATCAAATAAAAACAAATAAATAATGAATAAAGAAATGATATAAAATAACAATAATAAAAGTAAGAAATATAAGAAAACATGAAATAAATAAATAGTGAACAAATAACAAATGAGTAATAAAATGGGGATTCAAATATCAAAGAAACCTAATTAAAAGAAATAATAATAAGATAATAAAATAAAATAAAAATGAGAATAGAGGCGTTCACGCATCTAAAATGATGATAAGAATAAATAAAGAACAACGGCCATGTCCGCTCCGGTGCCTTCATCTTCCATGACCTCCGGGTATGAAACATTAACGCCGCTCTGACAGATCGTGCTTAGCTCTCGGGCCTTGCTCCCGTTTTAGCCAAAGCATGACCCTGTTCCGAGTCGATAGCTCACCGAATTTGATTTGCTCCGATCGAGTTTCGACCGCACTTCCTCTCTCCTTAAATATCAATTTTGCCGCGTCCCGGCATACATTGTCCCGATAAACTACGGACTTGCCCAAATACGGTCATACTTGGTCCATCTCATGGGCCCATGTGTGTGCACCGTAATATAATGCGCAACTTCAAGATGAAAAGGCCCTGATGCCCCCCGGAGTAGGGCGATGGTGCCAAAATCTCTCTCAGAATTATAAATAAACGAGCAAACAAATAATAAGCTATAATACCAAATAATGTCACCTTGCATGCTTGCATAAGCTGACTCTCTCGTATATCAAATGGTGATTAGCAGAAAGCTGGGTTACGCCCGGCCGGAAGCTATCACTGTGCGTGAGGGTGGTCCTTGGACCTAAGTGCTCCGCCTTGTACCAAGAGTCAATTTAATAAATAAATACCCTCATACTGTGTGCTTGCATGCAACTGTATCTTTGATCCTTTGGACCCCATGGTCTCTATTTTGGTGATTAATCAAGGGTTGTCTCTCTTTCAGAGGGGCGTAATTAACGGCGTAGTCTTTATGGTACGACGGGTTTTGGGTCCCGACGCGATCACCCACTATCGTCTGATCAGTCAGATGAGCGCACAATAAATTGTCACGACAGTGACTGGCACGCCTAAAACATAAAGCATAAATAAATATCCAAATAAAATTAAATTATAAAGATAAAAAGATCATTCCAAACAGGTCCTTCCCAGTTTGGTTGGAGTTTTGAGCGGGGCCCACCAGGTTTTACGAAAATTCTCTTGATTACCATTTCACCAATTTTAAATTTTCTCTCAATTACTTTCTTTTGATAAAAACGTGAGAGCTTGTTTTGATAAACGCGCGCATGCTCGGCGGCGACCAGACGCTTCTCATCTAGGAGTTCCAATTGAGCAAGGAGTGAATCACGACGCTCATCAATAGAGAGTTCCTTATCAAATTGTACTCTTAGAGAGGGAATGAGAATCTCATAAGGGACTACCGCCTCCATTCCATAAGTAAGGGTGAAAGAGGTTTGCCCAGTGGGGGTACGAATGGAAGTACGATAGGCCCAGAGAGCTTCAACTAGCTTGTCTGGCCAATCCGAAAATTTATTAGCCTCACACGACTTTTTAACAATTTTGATCAAAGTTTTATTAGTTACCTCTGCTTGGCCATTGCCCTGTGGATAATAGGGAGAAGGATGATGCAATGCAATGTTATACCTGTTGCAGAGATCCTTGAGCTCTTGAGAGATGAATTGAGGTCCATTGTCGATGACGATGGTACTCGGGATGCCGAACCTCGTGATGACATTCTTCATTATGAATTTGCAGACAGTTGATGCTTTGATCTCCACGTAAGCTTCCGCTTCCGCCCACTTGGTGAAGTACTCCGTTGCCGTAAGGATGAACGACTTTTGTTTGGTCAGGAGGTTTGAATCACCAAGAGGTCCAATGATATCAAAAGCCCACATGGAGAAGGGCCATGGGGAGGACATAGGATGGAGTGAAGAGGCAGGAGAATGAATTTTGTCGGCTTACAGTTGGCACTTAACACACCTTCGAACATAGATAGAACAATCCTCTTCTAGAGTGGGCCAATAGAAACCTAGCCTAAGAATCTTCTTAGCTAGCATCTGGCTGTTCACATGACCACCACACACTCCAGAATGCGCCTCTTCCACAACCTTCCAAGATTCATCATCATCGAGGCATCTTAATAAAACACCAGTGAGCCCTCTTCTGTAGAGCACACCTCCAACCAAGACATAACGCTGAGCCACTCTTTTGATTACTTTTTTTTCTTCCACAGTGGCTTCCTCGGGATAGGACTGATCATTGCAATACCTGGCAATCTCATAATACCAAGGTTTTTCTTCGTCAGCCAGCTCTTCTTGCCAATCTAATAACATGACCTCTCTGCCTTTAAGAGCTTCCCTCTGCTTGACCTTTTCGAGCACTTGATCCCTAACATCGAGGAATGCACGATCCTTAATAGCTGGAGTGTCGCGCTGATGAATCAGGGGAACATGAAAATCACGCTCAGGGGGGAAGACTAAAGCAGAAGCTAAAGAGGCAAGGGCGTCAGCCAAGATGTTCTGGCTACGAGGGACATGAACGAAGATCAACTTAGTGAAGAGCTTGGCATAAGCTGAAGCAAGTTCCTGGTAGGGTTTGAGCTTAGGATTGATAGTGCGGCACTTGACGAGCACCTGGCGTAGAATAAGCTGACTATCACCAACAACCCGCAATTGGGTGACACCATATTTATGAGCGGTTTGAAGACCGGCCAAAAGAGCTTCATACTCAGCTATATTGTTGGTGATAGGGAAAATGAGCCGAGCAGCAAATGGGATGGTGACCCCTTCTGGTGTTAAAAGAACCATGCCGATCCCTCTTCCTTCAGAATTTAGAGCTCTATCGAAATGTAATGTCTACATAGGATCCTGGGGTTGATTAATGGACATCAGTTCTTCATCTGGAAACTATGAATTGACAGGATCAAAGCGGGGGAGAGGGTGATGAGCAAGGTGTTCGGCAATGGCGTAGCCTTTGATAGCTTTCTGTTGAATGTAAGTGATGTCAAATTGAGAGAGGAAGCTTTGCCAGCGTGCTAATCGATCAGTGAGGACAGATTTTTCAAGAAGGAATTTGATCGGATTCATGCGTGCAATGAGGTGAACCTCGTGAGCTAAGAAATAGTGTTTTAATTTCTGGACTACCCAAACCAAAGCAGCACAAGTCTTCTCCATGGCTGAGTACCTCTGCTCACAGGGGTTAAGAAGTTTAGACAAATAGTATGCTGCCCTCTCCTTACTTTCTTCATCCACTTGAGCCAAGACAGCACCTACAGAGTCATCCAGGACAGAAACATAAAGAACAAGCGATTTGCCTGGAATTGGGGGCCTCAGGACAGGAGGATTGGCCAAATAATCCTTCAATCCGTCAAAGGCTGCCTGACACTTGTCATCCCAATTAAACTTGACTCCCGGCTTAGTAAGCTCGTAAAACGGCCTACACCTTTGTGAGTGCTGAGAGACGAAGCAGCGAATAAATTGCAACCTCCCGATTAATCCTCGAACTTCCTTCAAATTCTTGGGAGGAGGCATGTCTCTAATGGCCTTTGCCTTGTTGGGATCAACTTCAATTCCCCTCTTGCTAACAATGAAACTAAGCAACTTCCCAGATGAAATGCCAAACACTCACTTTTTAGGGTTCATCTTCAATTGGTATTCTCGTGATCTTTGCAAGACTTTAGCCAGAACCCCAGGATGCTCAATCCTTGTCCTTGATTTTACAACCAGGTCATCCACATACACCTCAATAAACATATGAATCATATCATGAAAAATCGCCATCATTGCCCTTTGATAAGTGGCTCCAACATTCTTGAGTCCAAATGGCATGACCACATAACAGTATGTTCCCCATGGTGTTGTGAAGGATGTTTTCTCTTGATCTTCTTCAGCCAAACGAATCTGATTGTAGCCTGAAAAACCATCCATAAAAGAGAGGGTCTCAAATCCTGCCGTATTATCAATCAGGACATCAATATGAGGTAGGGGAAGTCATCTTTAGGACATGCACAGTTGAGGTCTCGGAAGTCTATACAAATCCGAACATTTCCATCCTTCTTCATGACCGGGACGATATTAGCCACCCAGTTGGGGTAGAGGACAACTCTAACAAATCTAGCCTTATGGAGTTTGTCGACCTCTTCTTTCATTTTCAAAGCCATATTAGGGTGGAAACGTCTCAACCGTTGTTTGACCGGGACAGACCCTGGATTAAGTGTAAGCCGATGTTCAACGAGCGCAGGGTCTAATCCATGCATATCCTCATAACTCCACGCAAACGTGTCCTTGTATTCTTGAAGTACCAAAATAAGCGCCTCCTCTTTGGAGGGCGGCAAATTCTTGCTGATGAGGACAATCCTAAGGTCTTCCTCGGTACCCAAATTTACTTCTTTGGTAGGCTCCTCTACAGAGGCTGATGGTTCGTCAAATCTTCTCATGCCACTGAGAAAGGCATCAGCCTCGTCCTCATATTCTTCATAACTTTCATCCCCCTCTTCAATAGGGTCTTCATCATTCATAATCTCGTAGACACCCAAACCCTCATAAGAAACATTAGCATCCTCATATTCCAATTCTGGCAGGATGATTGGATCCTCCACGAATTCTGAAATGGCTAAACAGGCTCGGCATCTGATAGCTAACTCAAACAAAAATCTACGGGGAATTTGTCTACCCTTAGACTTCTTATGTGAATCTCCCCCATGAATTTTATTATTAGAAGAAGAAGAGGAGGAGCAACTAGCTTTATTAGATGAAGAAGGAGGTGAGAAAGGGGATACAGGAGGTGATACAGATGAAGACCCCTCATCGGAGGGGGAAAAGAGATTTATCAAGGAATCTTGGAAGAGTGGCCCCTGGGTCGGGACACACTCGGGAAGGAGATAAGAGGTTTCCTCAAAAGTGATGGAGGATTGGAGAGTTGGAATTTTGGTTTTTTTTTATTTTTATTTTTATCTTTATTTTTATTCTCTTTTTCTAGAAGAAAGTAATGCGAGGGGAGAATAGTAGGAGGAGTGGAGATTGCAAGTTTGGAGAAAGATTGAATCGGTGGTGGCCCACGTGGGGGTGCAATGGAGAGTTTAGATAATCGCTCGGGGAGCGAGGGAGGAATCGGCAGAGAAACTTGGATTGAATTTGGAGACAAATTGATCGTAATCGGTGGCGGTCTTGGCACGCGACCAAACCAATGAGAATATAGAGAAGCAAGAACAGATGGATGCATGGAAGTGAGAGAAAAGAGGCCGGCCCACAGCCTGTCCACAGTGAAACCTTCCTCGAACGGAATATCTGGCTCTCCAGTATCAGTGTAGTCACTCAACAACTGCCTCTTGTCTGTAATCACAGTAGGTTTTTCAATCAATTCATGAATAAGTGGTCGCCATTCCGGATCTGTCGGCATAAAGAGGCGGCTCAAGGAAATAGTAATGTCTTGCATATCGAACCACCTGTACCAGTCACATTCTGGATCATCCATTTTCCTTCTTTTATCTGGCCTTAAAGATTCCAGGGCTTTATATGTGACCAACGGAGCTATATGACGAGCAAACTGTCTAGCATGAACATCCTGGCAATCCAGCATGGAAGTGACTTTAGTAGTTTGCTCATTATTCTGAACGCCACCTATAACAAAATGTGTCTTTAATGTCCAGGTAAGCGGCTGACGGTCAGTCTTCAAAGTGGATGTCATAACTGCCCACGGTTCATCTTCATTTTTGCCTGGCCCTTTGTAGCCCAAACCACCTCTTGCAATCAATTTCTGAGGCTTTACAGGCCTAATCCTGCCTTGACAATTGGCACCCAGACCTTTGCCATTTTGATACCCCATTTTCATTAAAATGTTCCAGCCATGGGTGTTCATCACCGTTTTCATCTTCTTCCCCTTGGACGGCAGGGGTGTCATAGCAACTGTTGTGATAGTCTTGGATGGCATCGACTGTGGGCGAGGGACGTCCAATACAGATAACAATGGCTTATTGGCAGGCCAAATAGACGGAACTGATGAAGCCAAGTGGATGTCCTCCTCTGGCAGAATCGGCATACTGGTAACCTTGACAATGCGTCCCTTGTGTGGAAACTTGAGGCATTGATGATTTGTGGAGGGCACTGCATCAAGCTGCTGGATGTAGGGACGGCCAAGAATGCCATTAAATGTTGGATCCATGTCCAAAATATGAAAATCAAGCTGTGATTGTTGCTGGACCCAAACTTACTTTTAGTGTTATCATGCCTAGAGGAGGCTTCTTCATGTTATCATATGCAGTGACCGTTATGGTGGACGGCCTAATCAGATTCTCGGGAATGCCACACATCTTCAAAGTGCTCGGCGGCAAGACATTGATGGATGCCCCAGTGTCCACCAAACACTGTTGTACAGCCACTTTATTGATATCAACTGTGATGCATAGAGCATATTTTCTTGCTGAGATTGGTGCCAGCTCATGCTCATAAAAAGTGATTGCTGGTTGACTGCCAGTAGGTGTTAAGACTGCGGTTATCTGCTCGACCGGAATGTCCTCATTGACCATGACTTTCTGCAGATATTCCTTTAGAGCCATCTGATGAGTGGTTGACCTCTTGATCAATTCTAGGATTGAAATTCTTGCCGGAGGCCGGTCCAAATGCTTTAACAAGTCGTATTTTGTGCCTGGTATGGACTCCTGTTCTTGTTCCTGTTCTTGCGGCCCCTGCGCGGGCTCTAACCCTCTCTGTGGAAAAATACGGTGGAACATCTGTCCACTGCGGAGCGGCGCCACGCCTTGACGCGCCTCTGTCGGGGCAAGTGTGGGAGGAGGGTTAGAAGAAGAAGAGGGTGTGTTAGTGTTGATAAGCGGTGGAGGAGTGTTTGAAGAAGGATCCCCCACAGGGGGTGTTGATGGAGAGTTCAACAAAGATGCCCCCGTAGGAGGCGTAGGAGTAGAAAGGGATACCCGAATGCGGGGGGAATTGGTGGGTGGAACGAGGAGAGATCTAGGCATAAAAGGTGGGGGAGCCGATGGTGGAGGGATCCTTGCCGGTGGAGGAGTAGTGGTGGTGGGTGCAACGGGCGTTGGCGACGGGCGGTTAAGGAGTGGCCTAGATGGCAGTGGTGAAGGGTTGGTGGTGGATGGGGTTTGTTGTGGTGTAGGTTGTGGAGGTGGTAAGCGGGTAAGAAGGGGGCGAACCGGCAAGGTTGGAGAATAAGTGGGGGTAGGTGGATTAACGGGGCGCAGAAGGGATCGGCTCAATTGGGGGGTAGAAGAAGAAGAAAGGGTGCGCAAGAGGCACGGAGGTTGATTTTGATTGTGATTAAATGCCCCGACAGAGGCGTTTTCTTCATGCCATCCCTGCCCTCTCTCCACCTCAGGGAGAGACGTGACAGGGTTTACGTGCTGGTTTGGCGGGTGCTCCGGCAGTGCATTGTGGACAATCCCCATATCCTGTTGAGGCGCTGGAGCTTGTTGTTGCTGCTGTGGAGCTGGTTGCCATGGCTGCTGAGCCTGTTGCTGCCGAGGAGGCCTTCTTTCTTTCATGGTGGCAATAAACTGCCTCATCTCATCCCAGTTGATGCCGCCCTGGTCATTTAAATCATAAATATAATCTCTGAAGTGAAAGCAATGATCAAGGTTGTGACCAGGTGCGCGATGGAAAGCGCAGTAACGGGATGTGTCAACATTAGCGGGCCACGCTGTTCTTTCCCTTGGTAACATGAGCAAGTTGGCGGTCATTAAGGCGTTGAAAATATCCGGGAGACTTTCTGGCAATGGAGGGTAGTGGGCTCTCTTGGGGCCAAGTGGTGGTCTCCGTTGTTATTGTTGGCCATAGTTGGTAGGTGGTGGTACCTGGTGGTACTGTTGCGGAGCTGGAGGGTTAGCGCGGGGCGCTTGGTTTTGCGATGGAGCAAAGGAATGTTGGGGTGCGAATTGGTGTTGTGGAGTGGAGTTGAAATGGGGGTTTTGTGGTGGAGGTGGGTTAGGCCGTGGGTTAGATTGATGGTGGGGGTGGCCAACTACACCAACCTGCTCGTTTGTAATTGTGCCCTCAGTTGTGGGCCCGCTGTTGTTGACATTTGTACTTTTCTTAAATAGCCGTGGCTTCGGCTCAAACATGCCCATAATGGGTGAATCCTTCATCTGTGTCTGAATATAACGAGCTCTTTCATAGAGCTCTTCCATGGTTGTTAATCTGTTCATGGCCAGTATGTGCCGGAACTGAGGAGTTGCATTAGAAATTATCATCTTAACTTGTTCTTGTTCCGCCAAAGTGTCTTTCAACTTCTCGGCCATTGAACGCCACCTATCAGCAAATATTATGAAGTCCTCCTCGGGCTTCATTTTTTCTGCAACCAGATCTGTGACTGAGAGGGAGGGTCCGACCCGGTCTCTATACTTCTGCAAAAACTTCTTTTGAACAATATCAAAATCGCTGGCATCAGCCGGATCCAACGAATAGAACCACTCAAGGGCTGGCCCCTCTAAAGATCTCCTGAATAAATAGGCCAAAGAGGCCTTGTTGTCTTGCCAGAAGGAGGTCTCGTACATAAAATCCTTCAAATGAATGAAAGGATTGCCAGTGCCATTATATCGCCGAAAATTCGGCATCTCAGATGGTGGTAAATGGAAGACTGGCAGTGTTGGGAGCGAGATTTCCGGGGCATTCTTGGCCGCAGTGACTTTCTTAAGTTGCTCTTCCATGCTAGCCAACTTCTGAAGCAGTAGAATATTAGTATCAGACTCGACTGGGGTTGGGTTTTGAATGAAAGAATGCGGTATAGGCGTCCGTAGAATTCGGGGAGGTTGGAGAGACTGAGGCCTAACCGCTGAGTAGCTCGCCTGTTGGGCCGGCATGGCCGCAGCGGGCGTTGGTGGACGAGAAGGAGGTTTGTGCAAGACTGCCTGGTCATTAGTGAGGTGATGGCCACTCTCGACCGGAGGGGGATTAGAGGATGAGGAGGGAACAACCTTCCCTTTCAAAGCGGCCTGAACTACCTGCCGCTGGGAATCATCTAACTGCGATAGAGCATTAATTAAATCGGTGACATTGAAGGATGGGGAAGGGTTCCCCGAAGTGTTGGAGGGTAAAGTCTGAGAAGAGGGCACAACCTCTTGAGGAGTGGTATCAACCACATGAACCTGAGGGTAATGAGACTGAGGAGGAGGGTAATTTCCCTCATGATAAATGGAATCTTGGAGGGGGATTTCATATTGACCAAAAACATTCTCATCCTCATCATCATAAGAATACCCGTAGCCTGCCATGTTGATGATTTTACCTGATCGGAGTTTCATGTTTAAGAAAGGGGAAAGCTTTTATGAAAGGGGTTATCACACCAAAAAGCACTCAGTCCAAGCAAACTTTAAGCAAATCAATCCAACCAAATTTATGCAATCAAGTTGAGATGAACGTAAAATTTTAGTGTTATGCTTGAGATTAGAGTGGATTAATTTGCAGAATAATTCACTCCTTTTGCAAAGTGAAACCTAGTTTATCCAAGTGTGACTTCCGGGTCAACTAGGTTCTTTCTCTCTCTTCACCAACGATGGGTTCTCTATACTCCGGGTACTTCAAGGGTACAACCAGCCCGGCGTCCGTGAGGGAATCCACGGGTGCGGGAACTTACGGAGGTCTTGGAAAAGGGATTTCCGGTCCAAAGAGACGGAATGCTCAATGGAGGGTTGTCCCGATTCCAAGAGAGGTGTGTGGAATCCTAGTGTAGAGAGAGGAGGTCTCTCAACCAAATGCCACAAGATGCAAGCCAAGATATGCAGACCACACCAATATAGCCAAATAATCAATATAAGAATCAATGCAGCACGAATAAGCAAAGACAGCAGGGTTCTGTAAAATCACAGGAAAGAGACGACCTAGCCACGGTCGCTATCAACAAAAAAGACGACAGTGAGACTGTCGTGAATCCCTGGGGATCCCACAGGCAATGGAGAAAACGCGCCTTGGTGTGAGGCGCTATATGTCAAAAGGACGCCTTCGGCAGAGGGCGTCAAATCTGGAAACGCGCCTTGATGTGAGGCGCTAAGCAATAAAGAGACGCCCTGGGGCAGGGCGTGAATCCACAAACAGCGTAATAAAAGCAGGGGATATGATGAAGCACGCCTTATTGAACATAAATTAGACGCCCTGGATGAAGGCGTTAAATTAAAACGCGCCTCTGGGTGAGGCGTTAATTCAAATCACAAACTGGCTGATCTCGGGAGTGTGCAGTGTGCACGGTGGAGGGTGCCCGTAGGGCACAAAAGGAGGGGTACCGTGGGTACCGAGGGGAAAGGGCACACGTGGGTGCCGAAGGGGAAAGGGCACACGTGGGTGCCAATAGGAAAGGGCACACGTGGGTGCCAATAGGAGATGGTAATCAAAAGAAAAATAGTGGAAGTCCCACCGTGATCGCCAATTTGTGGATCGTGATAACTCCACACATGTGGAACAAACCACTAATGTGAGATATATAAAAGGATAGAGATGATAATAAGGACAAAAGAAAGCACGTGGTGCTATAAAGGAGTGTGATCGCCAGAGGGGTTACCTCAATAATAAAAACAAATGATCGCGAATACCTGGTGATAATTGGGATGCGGGATGGATTGTGAATTCCTTCCTCCTCCTTCAATCGGCGGGCCGATGAAGGGGGTTTTCCTTGTTGATTACCCTTGCACAAAGACAAAACAAACAAGCAAAGGGAAGTGGATCAGCCGAGTGAACGTAGTATCAATCCCAAATAGAAGATATGATGATGAAAGAGAACACAACATGCGCACCTCTTTTTTAGTTTTAAAACCCCTAAAGAGTTAGGGAAAGGAGAAATATGATACTAATGCAAGAAAAGAAAACAGTGGATGATGATCAACGGTGATGGTATGATGAAAATAAACAAACAAAAGAAGGAGCCCCTGCTGTTCCTGACAACAGTAAAGGGGAGAATCACGGTGAAGCTTTGGTTCGCCTGAAACAGCAGGAGGAAGCAGAGGGAAGAGATCGCACAGAGGGAAGAGAAAGACTCTTCTCTGCACGCACAAAGTTAAAAAAACTGCTCTCTGCTTCTTTCTCTCGTATATCTGTAACCTTCTCTAATGGTCAGCACGTTATTCGTTGTTGTTAACCTTGCACAAGATCGACCAGAGCTCCTTTATATAGGGTTTTAACCGAAGATAAACTCAATTTTAGGAAGATAAGGACGGGCAATGGTTATCAAAGGCAGGACTCTAGTTCCAATTCGAGCAAGGAGACCATTGGAGGCAAGGAACTATTCAGGAAAGGCATACTCAAACACGACTCTGAAGGATAAAACACGACTTTCAAAAGGGCGTCACATTCTAAATTGACGACCTACATCAAGACGTTACTCCGTAACACGACCTGGTCAAGGGCGTTACTTCTTGGATTTAAATTTGGAAATAAAACTTCCTTTATTTGAAAATTATGAGAAAACGCCTGCGATAAAGGCGTTACTTGAAAACACGCCCTGAGGAAGGACGCCAATCAGTATTTGGAATTTATTTTGAAACCGGATAATACCAGGAATTGACGCCCTGACATGTGGTCGTCCTTTCTTTTGAACACGCCCTAGGTAAGGTCGCCTTTAAAATAACGCCCCTCTTCAGGTCGCGAATCACAAAAATGCAAGAACAAACCAAAAAACACATAAAAATAGAAAAACTTCATATTATGAATGTATTGAAGTTCACTTTGGGGCGTCAACATAGTGACATGAGATTTGATCAACATAGCGTCAATTTTGGCGTGTCTACAGGCACTGATGAAGAGACAAAGAGACCAACATACTGCTTCAGTCCCCGACACCCCGTCGGCACTGATGAAGAGACAAAGAGACCAACATACTGTCTCAGTCCCCGGCACCCCGTCGGCACTGAGGATGAAGAGAAGAAGAGACAAACATACTACGTCAGTTCCCGCCACCCCGTCGGCACTGATGAAGAGACAAAGAGACCAACAAACCAGGTCAGCTCCCGGCACCCTGTCGGCGCTGACGAAGAGACAAAGAGACCAACAAAGAATGTCAGTTCCCGACACCCTGTCGGCACTGACGAAGAGACAAAGAGACCAACAAATCAGGTCAGCTCCCGGCACCGTATCGGCGCTGACGAAGAGACAAAGAGACCAACAAACCAGGTTAGCTCCCGGCACCCTGTCGGCACTGACGAAGAGACAAAGAGACCAACAAATTAGGTCAGCTCCCGGCACCCTGTCGACACTGATGATGAAGAGAAGAAGAGACAAACATACTACGTCAGTTCCCGCCACCTTGTCGGCACTGACGAAGAGACAAAGAGACCAACAGAGCAAGTCAGCTCCCGGCACCCTGTCGACGCTGATGAAGAGACAAAGAGACCAACAAACCAGGTCAGCTCCCGGCACCCTATCGACGCTGACGAAGAGATAAAGAGACCAACAAACCAGGTCAGCTCCCGACACCCTGTCGACGCTGACGAAGAGACAAAGAGACCAACAAATTAGGTCAGCTCCCGGCACCCTGTCGGCACTGATGATGAAGAGAAGAAGAGACAAACATACTACGTCAGTTCCCGCCACCCTATCGGCACTGACGAAGAGACAAAGAGACCAACAGAGCAAGTCAGCTCCCGGCACCCTGTCGACGCTGACGAAGAGACAAAGAGACCAACAAACCAGGTCAGCTCCTGGCACCCTGTCGACGCTGACGAAGAGACAAAGAGACCAACAAACCAGGTCAACTCCCGGCACCCTGTCGGCGCTGACAAAGAGACAAAGAGACAAAGAGACCAACAAACCAGGTTAGCTCCCGGCACCCTATCGGCACTGACGAAGAGACAAAGAGACCAACAAATTAGGTCAGCTCCCGGCACCCTGTCGACACTGATGATGAAGAGAATAAGAGACAAACATACTACGTCAGTTCCCGCCACCCTGTCGGCACTGACGAAGAGACAAAGAGACCAACAGAGCAAGTCAGCTCCCGGCACCCTGTCGACGCTGACGAAGAGACAAAGAGACCAACAAACCAGGTCAACTCCCGGCACCCTATCGACGCTGACGAAGAGACAAAGAGACCAACAAACCAGGTCAGCTCCCGACACCCTGTCGACGCTGACGAAGAGACAAAGAGACCAACAAATTAGGTTAGCTCCCGGCACCCTGTCGGCACTGATGATGAAGAGAAGAAGAGACAAACATACTACGTCAGTTCCCGCCACCCTATCGGCACTAACGAAGAGACAAAGAGACCAACAGAGTAAGTCAGCTCCCGGCACCCTGTCGACGCTGACGAAGAGACAAAGAGACCAACAAACCAGGTCAGCTCCTGGCACCCTGTCGACGCTGACGAAGAGACAAAGAGACCAACAAACCAGGTCAACTCCCGGCACCCTGTCGGCGCTGACAAAGAGACAAAGAGACAAAGAGACCAACACATCATGTCACCTTCCGGCACCCTGTCGACGCTGACAAAGAGACAAAGAGACCAACAGAGCAAGTCAGCTCCCGGCACCCTGTCGACGCTGACGAAGAGACAAAGAGACCAACAAACCAGGTCAGCTCCAGACACCCTATCGACGCTGACGAAGAGACAAAGAGACCAACAAACCAGGTCAGCTCCCGGCACCCTGTCGACGCTGATGAAGAGACAAAGAGACCAACAAATTAGGTCAGCTCCCGGCACCCTGTCGGAACTGATGATGAAGAGAAGAAGAGACAAACATACTACATCAGTTCCCGCCACCCTGTCGGCACTGACGAAGAAACAAAGAGACCAACAGAGCAAGTCAGCTCCCGGCAGCCTGTCGACGCTGACGAAGAGACAAAGAGACCAACAAACCAGGTCAGCTCCCGGCACCCTGTCGATGCTAACGAAGAGACAAAGAGAGCAACAAATCAGGTCAGCTCCCGGCACCCTGTTGGCGCTGACAAAGAGATAAAGAGACCAACACATCATGTCAGCTTCCGGCACCCTGTCGGCGCTGACGAAGAGACAAAGCGACCAACAGAGCATGTCAGCTCCCGACGCCCCGTCGACGCTGACGAAGAGACAAAGAGACCAACAGAGCAAGTCAGCTCCCGGCACCCTGTCGACGCTGACGAAGAGACAAAGAGACCAACAAACCAGGTCAGCTCCCGGCACCCTGTCGACGCTGACGAAGAGACAAAGAGACCAACAAACCAGGTCAGCTCCCGGCACCCTGTCGGCGCTGACAAAGAGACAAAGAGACCAACACATCATGTCAGCTTCCGGCACCCTGTCGGCGCTGACGAAGAGACAAAGAGACCAACAGAGCATGTCAGCTCCCGACGCCCCATCGACGCTGACGAAGAGACAAAGAGACCAACAAACCAGGTCAGCTCCCGACACCCCGTCAGCACTGACGAAGAAAAGAGGAGACAAACAAGCCATGTCGGCTCCCGACACCCCGGCGGCACCGACGATGAGAAAAAGAGGCCAGCACACCCGCGGGCACCGCTCGGCTCATCCTTCACCTGCGCTACCCGTGGGGGGGGGGGGGAATTTATGGACACCAAAAATTACACACCCAAATATCCTGCTCGGCCCGGCATCAACAACGGCACCGAGTGAGGAAGCCCCGGAGGGGCTGGTCATCCGGACTCCCCAAATATGCACACTGCCGTGAAGCCATCTCCGGAGTCACGACAGTGAAGAGAAATCAACCACCAAGAGCCCCCACAATCCATGGGCCTCGAAGAAAATTAAATGGGCCATAACTCATGCTCACAATGGGCTCAGAACTGCCCCTTTTGGGCCTTCAACGGCACGCCCTTTGGCCCTTCAACGGCACGCCCATGTGCCTTCAGCGGCACACCCCATGTGCCTTCAATGGCACGCCCCATGTGCCTTCAACGGCACACTATTTCGGGCCTTCAACGGCACACTATTTTAAGCCTTTAACGACACACTATTTTGGGCCTTCAACGGCACACTATTTCGGGCCTTCAATGGCACACTATTTTAAGCCTTCAACGGCACACTATTTTAAGCCTTCAACAGCACACTATTTTAAGCCTTCAACGGCACGCTATTTCAAGCCTTCAACGGCACACCATTTCAAGCCTTCAGCGGCACACTTCTTGAGCCCGCCAGCGGCACAGCGTGAAGGCATTTCAACGGAACGACGTGACGCCCATGCCCTACGTATCCTTGGCGCGCAGTGAGCTGTCCAAGGTGTCAACCAGAGGTTGGGCCACGCAGGCTACTCCCCTGACATCCAGGACGGGGGAAGTCGATCCCCATCATGACCAACCGCTTCCCGCCTCCGACTGCCGTGCTCGAGGGCTCCCGCTGCTGGGATTATAAAACCACTCCCATTCCTGCGAAGAAGAAAAAAAGAGGCCCATACACAGAGGAAGAGGCATACAGGGAGAAGGAACGAAGAGACACAAAGCCACCTACGAGAAGAAGGAGAAGAGAGAAGAGAAGGGAGAGGGCTCCGGCATGGAGTCTTCCGACAACCACCAGGCAGAGAGAAGAGAGTAAGAGAGGGAGAGGGCTTGATGTAGCAGGGGAAGGTGGGGGAAAGAGTAGTGGACGGTCGTCCCTGCCTCGATCCCCAACACCTACTCATCTTTTGTTCTTTGTTTTCTCCTTCTCCGTTCTTTTGTTCTTTGGTTTTCTTTCTTGCCCGTAGCTTTAGCTCGGGCGTGTTTTGTAATGCATGCAGACGGCTACGGCCCTTTGCTCCCCCATGAATGAAGATCGTCCCCCTCAGTGGGTTGTCTCTTTGTCTCGTTAGTTGTGAGCCACAGTGCGTTTGATCGTCTTTCCTTTCACTTTCCGGTGTTTGTGTTCATCCCTCATGCCGACGGTTTCCTCCGGATGTGCCATCAGCTTGAATGGTTTGAGGTCGCGAACCTCCTCCGGTAAAGCCCAGTGCCTTCATATGTGCCTGCCCCCCCCCCTTCTCCAGTACACCCTGTCCAGTCTTAGAGGTCTTCGACTCGTTGTTTTCCCTGTGTTTTCCGATGTTTTATTAAGGTGTTGCCGCCCTCGGGCGCCCACCTCCAGTTGTCGGGTTCCGCCACTCCATGTGGGCGCGTTCCCTTTATCTCCCTTACGCTCGGGTCAAGGGGAGATGCTGCCGAATTTTCGTTAGAAAATAACAGGACGTTAAAAGGCAAAAGGATGCAACAAACAAATGGGATAGCAAACATATACCAAAAGACAATAAAAGCAACAAATAAATAGAGCAACAACAGACTGCAAGAAGAAGGAGAAAAGATTTGTATAAAACCACGCAAAAATCAAAGAGAAGAAGAAAGAAAAATCTTAAAAACAAGTAACAGAGGAGTGGACCTTCATCGGCACGTCCGTTCCAGCCTTCGCCGGTACACCCTATCAACCCTCCAGTGGCACACCCTATCAGCCCTTCAACAGCACACCTTCTTGGCTCCCCACCGGCACACTCCTCCACCGTCTCATTCTTCTCCTCGCCGGTACACCCTATCAGCCCTCCAGCGGCACACCCTATCAGCCCTTCAACGGCACACCTTCTTGGCTCCTCACCGGCACACTCCTCCACCGTCTCATTCTTCTCCTCGCCGGTACACCCTATCATCCCTCCAGCGGCACACCCTATCAACCCTTCAACGACACACCTTCTCAGCCCTTCAGCGGCACACTCTTCTCACTCTCCGAAGTGGAACCCAATGTACAGACTTTAAGGGACAATGTATAGACTTTTAGCTGCAATGTATAGACTTTGAGCTGCAGCCAATGAACAATGTATAGACTTTGAGTTGGCCAATGTACAGACTTTGGGCTGGCCAATGTACAGACTTTGAACTACAGCCAAGGGGCAATGTATAGACTTTAAGGAACAATGTATAGACTTTGAGTTGGCCAATGTACAGACTTGGAGCTGGCCAACGTACAGACTTTGGGCAGGCCAATGTATGGACTTTGAGCTCCAATGTATAGACTTTGAACTGCTACGTATAGACTTTGAGCTGGCCAACGTACAGACTCTGGGCTGGCCGATGCACGGACTTTGAGCTGCAATGTACAGACTTTGAACTGCGATGTATAGACTTTGAGCTGGCCAACGTACAGACTTTGGGCTGGCCAATGTACAGACTTTGGGCTGGCCAATGTGTAGACTTCGAGCTGATGAATGTAGCCAATGTACAGACTTTGAGATGATGAATGCAGCCGATGTACAGACTTTGAGCTGAAGAACGTATAGACTTTGTGTGCTGGTTGAATAGACAATGTATAGACTTTGGGCTGATGAATGTACGGACTTTATGTCGCAGCGACCGGCCAATGTGCAGACACACGCCCTTCGTCGGTACACCCTACATCGCCCTTCGCCGGCACGCCCCAGCCCAGCTTCCCCCGGCACGCCTCGTTTGGCCTTTCGCCGACACGCTCCCCCTGCGCTCAGCGGCATGCCTGCTCCAACCCTTCGGCGGTACGCCCTCAAGCTCCTTTGACAGCACGCTCTCCCCTGTTCAACCCTTCGCCGGCACGCTCGGTCAGGCCCTTTGCCGGCACACCTAAGGCTCCTTCATCGGTACGCCTCCCATAGCCACCACACCTGCCCCTTCGCCAGTACCCTTGGCCAAGCCCTTCCCCGGTATACCTCCCGCGAACCTTCAGCGGCGCACTCCCTCAACCCCCTCAGCGGTGCACCCTTCCCCCCTCAACGGTGCACCCTTCCACCTTCAGCGGCACGCTCCTTCAGCCCCCGTTTGGCCCTCCAGCGGCCCACTCCTTCAGCCCCCGTTTGGCCCTCCAGCGGCCCACTCTCTCTCCAGAAGAATATGTATAATAATAATAATAATAATAATAATAAAATTAATAAAAACTATGATGAATAAATAAATCTGAATACATATATGAAATAAACAAAAAATGTAAAAATAATAATAAACAAAAAAGAGGAGAGAAAATATAATAGTAATAATAATAAACAAATCGGATAAATCATCCAGAATAAATACATGAGAGGGAAATAAGCAATAAATAAAAATATATATATATATATAATTTAAAACCCAGATAAAAAAATGGTAAAATCCACTTTGCAGCCCCGTCTCTCTCGTGACCAGGTGCTGAAGGAACAACAATGTCGCCCTTCCAGGTTGGGCCTGAGTCTTGGGAATTATCCTGAAATGGCCATGGCCCGACCTCGCCTCGGGCTGACATTCCGATTAAGCCGGACTCGTTTCTCAGGCCGGATCCCTTCCGAGCCACTACTAAAATTGCCGCACGCTCGGCAGACATTTGAACGGGTTCACCTCGATTTTCGCCGCGTTTCTATTACGGACCTGTGTCTGAACATGAAAAGACCCGTGAGCAACCAATATGGCCGACGGCTCCCTCCCCGACATGGTCGTGAGCCGGCATTGCTCCGGGCCGATAGCCCGTTAAATCGGATTCATTCTAATGGGATTCGTTCCCGTTCTTTCATTGAAACTGCCGTAAACTCTGCATACATTTGTACGGGGTCGTTTCCATCCACGTCGTACTTTCAACATGGGCCCTTGCCCGAACATGAAAAGGTCCGTGAGTGACCGACAAAATCGGAATAGAACGAGACGGTCCTCGCCACCCCTGGACCCCTTCCATGGGAATATCAATAAGACCTCCGTGGGCCACGCTTAGACCTCGGGTCCGTCCCAATTGTGGTCGCCGTTCGGCTCATATCCTCGGTCTACAGCCCGCTCCCTTCGAACACATTTTTGATTTTGGAGTCTAGTCATGGGACTCTCCCCCGTTGCCCTCCGGCACCAGAAATATTAATGATGCACGCGCAAGCCTCGTTCGGACCACGGGAGGCGCCCCCGGTATGGTCTTGACTCGATCTCGCACCCGGCCAATAGATTTACCGGTTTCCTGCTACACTAACCGAGATTTGACCGAATGTTTTCGATGTCTCAGAATCATAAACTTGCCGTATCCCGGCATGCATATGTCCCAGGTCTTCCCGCGACGATTACAATATTCTCAAGCCGGACTCCCGTCCGAATATTAAACGGTCTCCAGAATGACCGACACGTTTCGAACGTCCGCTTCCCTAGACACAGGACTTTTCAGCCGGTTCAAGGGATATTCCCTCGTTGCCCCTTGGCACCAGAAACATTAATGAAGCTCATGCAAGTCTTGTTTCGACCGCGAGGGGGCCCACCGCAGTATGGTCGCAGCTTGCTCTTGCACCGGGCCAACAGATTTACTGGTTTCTGACCGCTCTGACCGAGGTTTAGCCGAACGTTCTCCGCTCTTCCGAACAATAGATTTGCCATACCTCGGCATATATGCGTTCCGGTTTTCCCGCAACAACCGCGATCTTCTCGAGCCGGACATTCGTCCGAACATTAAATGGTCAGTACACGACTGACATGACCGCGAAGGGTCTTCTTCTCGCCCTCGCGCGAGGATTTCAATACCTCGTAATAGACCTTCCATGCGATTGATTTCTTGGCCATGAGGCCCTGAATCTCGGCGATTAATCAAGGGTGTTCCCTCGTATGAGGGATGTCAATGACGACGTGACCTTTATGACGCGGCGGGTTTTGGTCCCGACACGAACCACACAATCGTCTGACCGAGTCAGATCGAGCGCACCGTGGGCTCTTCGGAGCCCGAATAAATTGTCACTTTGTGACTGGCACGCCCACGCACTTAATAGACGAATCAACCATTCCCGAAGAGACGAGCTCAACAATAGACGAACAAAAAGTGTGTCCATAGAATCTAACCACTAAATCATCACTGAACTCCACATCTAGCATTAACACAATGCGAGACAACTCAGAATCTGCCTGCTGTGCCTCCCTAATCTGTTGGTAAATCGCTAGAGTCATCACTAGACTAGCAAATACGGCTACCATCGGATCACGGGGAATTTTTAATCTGAATGTCTCACAAGGAAACTGTTCCCACAACTTCCATTCTCGTATCAACAAATGACTGACATGCACTTTCCTGCTCAATACATCAGCCACCACATTCATCTTGCCAGGTTGTTATGACAGAGTAAAATCATAGTCTTTCATATACTCCATCCACCTGCGCTGATGAAGATTCAAATCCTTCTGAGAAAACACATATTTCAAGCTTTGATGATCAGTGAAGAACTCAAATTTCTCGCCATACAAATAGTGTCTCCATATTTTCAATGCAAAAATCACCACCGCCAACTCTAAATCATGAGTGGGATAATTTTCTTCCTGTTGCTTTAATTGCCGGGACGCATATGCCATAACCTTGCCATGCTGCATAAGCACTGCACCCAAACCTACTCAAGAAGCATCTGTACACACAACGAAGCCACCCGAGCCAGAAGGCAAAACAAGCACTGGAGAAGTGGTGAGCAGCCTTTTCAATTCATTGAAGCTCTGTTCACACTTATCCGACCACACAAAAGGCACATCTCTGCGAGTCAACTTAGTCATTGGCGCAGCAATTCGTGCAAAATCTCGAATGAATCTTATGTAATAACCTGCAAGACCCAGAAAGCTCTTGATCTCTGTCACAGTCTTAGGGTTCTTCCATTGTAGAATAGCTTCAATCTTAACCGGATCAACTGCAACTCCATTGCCAGAAATCACGTGGCCTAGAAAATGAACTTCCTGAAGTCAAAACTCACATTTGCTAAATTTTGCATAGAGCTCCTGATCTTGCAGAGTCTGCAATACTACCCGAAGATGCTGAACATGTTCTTCCTCAGAGGCAGAATAGATCAAAATGTCATCAACAAATATCACCACAAATTGGTCCAAATAAGGATGAAACACACGATGCATTACAAAATCTTCAGAAATAAAAGAATGAGATGCACCTGAGTCAAATAAAGCACGAGCTGCATAACCATAAATCATAATGGTACATTCCACAAGATGAGACGCCACTGCTTTAGAACGAGTCATATGCGTGACTCTCCCTTTCTGCTTCTTTCCGCCTGCCGTTGACTGCTGCGACGACGACACGGATGCCTGTGAATACTGCTGTGACTGTGATAGTGGTGGAGGTCAGAACTGCTGTGACTGTGAAAATGTAACAGGTTGCTTCGGCCTTAACGGATAGTCATGAACCACGTGACCCACCTGATCACATCTAAAACATACCACGGGCATCAAACATGGTCGACCCAAATGACTACCGTCACATCTCAAACATGGTCTCGACTGACTAGCCACCGATCCCTGTTGCTGAAAAGAAGATGGTGTTGATTGTTGCACAGTACCAGAGGAAGCTTGCCTGTCATACTGCTTCTTAGATTTCCAGAACATCCACTTGAATTTGGATTTCATGGAGGAAGTACCACTGGCAGAGGGAACAGAAGATGGTACCCCCGTCACACTTGGAAGACTGCTAGCCTGTTGATGTTGTACATTCTGCTGCACGGGCTCAACTTGGGTTCACCCTCGAGATCTTGCCTTATCCAATTCTAACGCTGCTGCTGCTTGATAAGCCACATCTAATTCTGCCACTCGAGTTGCAATCAGAGGCTGCCTTAGCTCCGGCTTCAAACCACGCAGAAATTGCTCTGGCTTCAGCCCTTCATCAGCAAGAATATGAGGAGCATAGCAACCCAATTCCATAAATTTATTCCGATACTGCAAGACTGTCATATCGCCCTGAGCCAACTCCATAAACTGGTGTATTTTGTCCATTCTGAGATAAGCTGGACTATATGTACGCTCGAATGAAGTCATAAACTCCTTCCATGAGATCAGGCGAAGAGGACGGGACTTGAAGGTCACCTCCCACTCCGTGGTCCACCATGCGAGCGCTGCCCCCTGCAACTGAAATGTAACTAGCATCACCTTCTCATCTTCAGTGCATTCCATAGAATGAAACACATGCTCCGTCGCATCCAACCAAACCCAAGCCGCATCTGGATCAGCTTGTCCCTCATATGTCGGTGGGTAAAATAGAAGAAATTCCTTCAAAACTCGACCACGACCACCTTGAGGTAATAATTCTTCTCCAGCAGCAGGGTCAACATGGCCTTGCCCTTGAACATTCACTGGGTGAGGCGAAGTATCGCTCTCTTCCCTTGGAACATCTTGGGGCACATTAATTTGGACACGACCTCGGCCTCTCCGTCTAGGTGGCATTTCGATCTAAGCTTAAGAGAAAACACACAGCAAAAAGCCATAAGTAATCACGGAAAATAACCTAAGCTAGCAATAGTGGTACACATGGGCTTATTCTGTACTATTGCAATTTCAATTCTTTACACATCACCTCAACACCGCTCTGATACCAACTGTAATGACCCGGAGATCCAGATATCGGTAAATCGATACCAAGACCTCGGAGACGCCACCCAGGAGGCTGATGAGGCCCCGGAAGGGTTGGGAGGATTGGTTGAGGAGGTGTATAATGAACTGGAATTACACGCGCAATTATAAAATGGTAATTTTAAATGAAAGTAATTTACAATATCAGAGTGATATATTTGCATAAAATATTTACATGAAATAGTCCATATCCATACATAACAAGTCCAACACTGAACAGAAGTCGAAAGTCAAAATAAACAACTACACGGGGCAAACCCCAGCCAAAAGGAACAAACGACAAACAGACGGACCACTGTTGGCACCTAAGATTTCACGCCAAAAGCACGAGAAAAACATGCGGTCTGCTGCTCCGTCTCACCTGAAAAGGAAGGGTGAGTCTCACAACAAAGACTCAGTAGGGTTCACGTGGATCCCTACCTCGCAACTAAACATATAAAAGCAATTAATCATGCAATGGCATAAAGAAATGCCATTTAATATTCAAATGAATAATTAAGCATGAGAATCATAATCTACCAATAGAATGAAAGTTTAACATTTTCAAGTGACAGGAGAGCCACCAGAAAGAAGACCAGACGCGTCCACTGACGACTTGCACTGCGTCTCAAGTATCTCCACGAGCCTGGAACGTGACAAGTGAGACACGTAACAGTAACCAAGGTCAAGAACTAGTCAGGGTCACACTCATCAGTGTCAGTCCAAGTCCCTGACCACGTGTGCACACACAGGCTCGATGTATTGAGCCAAGTCTCTAGCTAGTTTTCCCCCCCAGTAGGACGCTACTGCCAAGTAAGGGGGCCCACGGAAACTAGCTTACAAACCGTACACCGGGACTACCCCGCCACCTCTCCCAGGTGGGTCGACACTAAAGGTCGTCGGGCTACGACTAGTGGTTCCATCACGAGGAAAGATAAAATAATTATATTGGGATCTAAAAACATGCCACAGTTTGTAAAAATATTTAAACATGGCGAACATGCATCAATAATTGCATAATGAAATGAACGGAATTAAATTCATATTCTGCAGGACTAAACGGTCTAATATAGGGCCGCAAGGAGCTGGAAAACGGTCAAACGACTGGCCACCAAGCTCACCTACGCTGTCTACTTCATGACCAACAGGCCACGAATATTTCATACATTTGGCAAAATAAAACCTTAATCGGGAAACTGTCGAACGATTGGCCGCTTAGGGATGGAAAATGGTCAGGTCAACGGCCGCTAGGCTTACACCGCCTTACTCGGTCAAAGGGTCTTAGCAGTCGTTTACTGGGCCGCTACGGTTCACAAACGGTCGGTCGAAGGACCGCCAAGGTCTAAAAACGGTCTAGGCTGAGACCGCTAAGGTCCACCACCTTACGCCGTGCTAAAAATGGTCTCTGGAACGACCGCAAGCCGTCCAGAGAACCCGAAATGCGGGAATTCCATTTGGAACCCCTTTCAATCGATGCAAATCGATAGGAAAACATTATAAAACCTGTTCCCTGTCTTTCCACATCCATTCCATGACATTTTTATATCCAAAAATATAAAACAATGGCCAAGAATGGATTGAAAACATAAATTACAATGTTCATGCTATCAAAACATAAATGACGATTTCCATGCATATAAGCCTCCTAATAGCATGCCAAAGGATAGGAAATTGATCCTAACGAAGCAAGGAAGCCATCCCCCTACTTGGTTTAAGCCGAAAACGCTATTTCCTCACCGTTCTACACGAGGAGACCGCGCCACACCACGTGGGATTTCCACCTCCATGCTTCACCGTCGCCTCCACGACGACAGCGCCACTCTACCCATGCCTCGGGCTCGCCAAGGCACCACCTGCATACCCTGCAAAGCTCCCGGGGTGATCAAACCACCGGAGAGCAAGGAGAGAGGGGCGTGCGACCGTGGGAGAGAAAGAGTGAGAAGGGAGAGAGAGAGCTCCCACGTAAAACACAAAACAAAAAAGGAATTTTATTATTTTTTTTGTTATAAAAGTTGAAATTACAATAAGGCCTTAAAATAAGCAAAAATGCATATATGTCTTATTTCAATTCTCAAAGCTTATACAAATGGGCTATTCAATTGGATTTGGCCCATTAAGCCCAATAAAATAACCTAAATTCCTTAATCTTTCCACACTTCAATACCGATAAGGATCCGCTAAGAATCCATGAACTACCGGATTCATGTCTGGAGTTTAGTTGCTTGTCTCTTTTCTTTTCCGCTTGCTCCGACCACCTATCAGCTATGCGTTCCAGTGAGGAGGTTGGTCGTGTTTTATTTTCCTTAGTTGTTAGTTCCTCTAGGCATGTGTCATTCGGTTTGGCCGTTCCTTGTGATTGGTTCGGAGTTTTTCAGAAGATTCTTATCGCTCGTTGGTTGAAGACGGGTGTCGGTTTACCTTACGCCCGCTTTTCAGTCCGCTCCGTTGCATTTTCATTTCATCTCCATGTTCCATTTCGCTTTCGCTTCACCTTCGCTCGCTCCCCTACAAAGAGGACGTTAAGGAGGGGCATCTGTTGACACCCATTTTATGACCAATAAGTTGGGTCATCTCCTTATCTATTTTTATGATGTCCCGAGTTGTTCACCGATTATTGGGCCATTTTTGATCACTTTTGGGCTTATTTTTATGGGTAGCTCTCCCTGGTTGGGCTTGGTTACTGAATTTTATCTTTCGACATTTGAGCTTATTGGGCCTGGATAAGGGCTAATAAGGGTTTTATTGTGGATTTATATGGAGATTTATTGGCCTTTATCTCTTCTGCCACGCCTATCAGCCTTGCGGTCTATCGTACGACCGTTTGGTATCATTGGCGGTCCTTTGCTAGACCGTTAGGCAGCAGAGCGTCTTATTGGGTTTCTTTGGTCTTATCCCTTTGTGGACGATTGAGCCTTGCGGTCTATCGGCCGACTGTTTTCATAACCTTGCGGTCTATCGCAATACCGTTAGGGGAGACAGAGAGTTTTGCTTTAACTGTTCTTCCTCTCATCGATCGTGGTCGAACTAGAGTCCATGATTTGATGTTTTCTCTCTGAGTAGTGATCCTCAGAAGCTTCTGTTGGTTTCTATGGACTCTTGGGAGTATTATCTTCAAGATTTATCTAAGTTCAGGCCTATTTTCATGTCATTATCTTTCCAACTCGACCAGAGGGTTTGGGGGTCTATAAATGGAACCTTTGACTTCATGACTTGAGGAGGATATTTCTGGAGCTTGCAACGAAGTGTTGTTGCATTCTGGAGTGAGTACTAACCAGGGAGAAGTCATTTATGCGTCCTTAAGTCGTCTGGTCCAGGGAGTATCAAGTTCCATTAGTGTTCTTTGTGTCTTTTCCTCTCTTAGTCTTAGTCTTCCTTTGCATCATCATAGCGTCTTCCCTCTTCTTCTTCCACACATTCTTCTGCACTCACATCATGTTTTCAAACATCCTCCTACTTTTTTCACACCCCATAGGGGTTAAAAACCACCAACCCCCAGGTATTCATCCTTCCTTTTATGCATCTTAGCTTAATTGCACTATAGATTCTACACTTGTCCAATGGCTAATTGGGTTGCTTTTTCTGTGTGTCTACACTCTTTTGCAGGTTTACAGAGCTCACCACACGAGGCCCAACTCTTCTGACCAGCCAGGAGGGGTGGAGATCCAAGTTCCACATCATTGTTCTGGGTGTGTCTAGCGGTCGTTTGGCAGATCGTTTGGGGATCTTTGGCGGTCTATCGTTGGACTGTTTATGTTCACCTAGCGGTCGTCTGAGGACCGTTTGTCTCCGCAGCATCTAGTTATTCTCTCCCGCGGGCGGGTGTGCTTCACTCGGCTCTTTCCAAGGTACGTAGTGTAGTTTCAATGCATTATTTGCTTTGGTGGCGATCACATATTTCCTTACTTGGGTATTTGTCATCATCTCTTCTATTTCTTCCTTTGCTTTTAGTTGCTCCACACCCACGGTGTGTGTTTCCTTTTTATTCCTTTGCTCCACGCCCCGGCGTGTGTTTAGTTTCCTCCTTGCTTTATCTTTGCACTGTCAAGATGACATGCCCACATGCTCCATGCTTGATGTTATTGATTGCTTGAGTTAGCACATCACCCACTCGCATCATATCCATATCTCATACATCACACATCACACTACCCTCACACACACACACACAAAATATCTACAGCGGTCGTCACAGACACTGCATTCTAGATGAAGAACAAAATATTGTAGTCATTATAGAAGACCCGATCTGGGTATAAAAGAGAGACGTGGTCTAGTGCACAGCCATGCTTAGAACGCAATCTCCGCGATGGACGCGTTCTCAGTCCAAAAGGCAACAACTTGTAAAACACTGCCAGAACTCTGAAAATTCATGATTTTGAAGGAAAAATTGACAACGAATTCAAAATTTTTCAAAGCAAAACATGCATAAGATCAAAGCATGCATCTAACTAAACAATCCCTGGGATTTAATTAGGTTCAGCCTGAGAGAATACCTACATATTTGAAGATCAAAGGAAGAAGAAGAATGGACGATGAAGTCGAAGAACTCCACGATTCTTCCCACGAACTAGCCTCGATCCACGCCCAGCAGCCTTCACACAAACTATTAGGGTTGGCTGGGAGGGGATTACAATGTATTTATAGACCTAAACCTCTCCTAGAGTCCGAATCCTCGTGAACACGAAGGGATTATATCAAATACCTAAATTCTGATTTATCTCCAAAATAATCCACGAAGTACTCTTCTAAAAATGATTCTATCTCACTCAAAACCCTAATTAGATGAGTGCAGACTTAAATGTAGCAACCAGGTTTCTAATAGAATTAATTTAAATTTATAAAGGGTAATTGAAATAGTTATAATGATAATAAAAGAAGTTGTACATGGTTATAAATATATATATAGTGGGCTAATAATTAAGGCTAATGGGCTTAAAAGGCTGAATTAATTCTTAAAATTCAGAATTTCTAAAACCTTGGTTTCTAAATGGACTAATTTGATTTAAATCTAATGCTAATGGGCTAAAAACCTTAACTAAACCCTAATCCACTAAGTAAGGTCGAAATCTAACCTAAACCCTAACCTTAATTCGTGCTAGATTGGGTGAGGGCGACTCTAGACATAGATAGAAGTCGTGATTTTTGGAGTTTATTCCTATCTAGGGTTCCTTGACCTAATGGGGACTCCTAGAGGCTTGAAACCCTATATGAACAACCTCATATCCTCCCTAGTCGACCCTAGTTCGTAAGAGAAGGCTTCTAGACGTGGGAGGATCGTGTTAGGAGGTGGAATCGAGGGTTCTTTGGGCGTTCGTGGGCGGACGTTGTTCTTCTTCCTCTTCTTCCTTAAGCGACTAAAGGTAAGTGTTCTCTCAGGCTAAATCCCTAATTAATGGTTCAAACACGTTCATATGCATGTCTAACCGAGTTCTACATCATTTTCCCTAAATTCTATCTACTATATTACACGCATTTCAAGGTTTAGGGATTGGATATCGCAGTTTTAGGGTTTTCCCATTGGAAACGACTCTCTGTTCATAGTCGTGGCCCCTACAAGTACATCATTTCTAAACGCAGCTGGTCGAGAGACCACATTTATGAGATTTCTTTTATTTTAAAATTTTGCTTATTTCAATGAACGCAACATGCATGTGGACCGCGTTCTTCATGATTGCGACTCCCCCCCTGACCGCATTCAGGCACGGGTTTTTAGAAACCCAAGTGTCTTTCCATTGTGTTATGTTCGTGGTACTTAGTCTAGATGCATGTTTTTCATGTATGTAAGTCATCTGAACCCAACTAATGTAATATGGAACTTGTATGAACTTTAATCTGTTAAGTCTTCATGATCCTTGTTCATCTTTTTCTTTGATTCCATGAACTCATCTTATCGTTATTGTTCTTAGCATATTAAAAGAGTAGGTTTTCCTTTTAACTTGAAATTGGCTCATCATAGCATGGTTTTACACTTCTACAAGAATGCTTTATATTGAACGGCAATTCCATGAATATATCCATGTATAGTTATTTTGAAGGTTATGTCACTCTGATGATGATAACCTACTACTACTGATTGATTCATATTTCTCACTTGAACTCTAATTCTTGGTGAAGTTAGAACCCTCCGTCGGATATTCCTTCCATCGGACTGGAACTTCTTTATCAAGGACTCCTAAGTCTCCACGAACTTTAGATTCTCACAAGGACGTCGAGCTGGTTGTACCACACACAAAAACCTGCAAACCACAAGAATCTCGTCCTACTAGGTAGGATAGAGTTCAACTAGCCTTTGGAATGACATAACGTAGTTCTGTCTGAGTTCGACTATGATTGTTCTAAACGCGGCCTGTACAATGACCGCATTCAGCTTCTATTTGTGAAGGCGGTGGACAGATAGATCGCGTTCTGATTTGACCTTTCTTGGTTGACCTTGATCGCGGCACCCTTATTGGGTGCATTCAGGTCGCGGTCCTTGACCCGACCGCGTTCATCCCAATCTTCTCGGATTTATCGTTTCGGTGTTTAATGTGTAGAATTACAGACCTTATCTCGAATCCATGTCTTCCTGGCTATTTTTCTAGACAGTTTTTTGAACCTTTTCTTAGGGTTATACTCTACTTTGATGAGCTTTTATGTTATTTGCTACCTTATTGGAAATCTTTAGAAAACTCCTATTCCCAACTTTAATTTCCTTGACCACATGAGCTTCTTATTGGAAATTCTTTGGTCATTATCTTTTGAAAATTTGTTTGGATTACCATTTGAGAATTTGGGTCCAACATGACACTCAATACTAGGCAATTTTATAAGGACCGGATATGATCCTAGGGGTGAGACAAATCACAAAAATATACTGGTATTATGAATGATCAGGTGTGGCATTGCACCAACTATATGTAATATTTGTCCTAGACAATTTCACACATTTTGATATGATTTGTATTTGATATGTTCTTGATATTGTGGCCCGGAATGGGTAAATGTTATTGGAACTCTTATGAATGGCCAATTTAAAGCTATGTTCTCTTACACTTGTTATTGACTCGCTGTGGTAGATTTTATTACCTCTTCTACGTGAATCTTGTACTTGTAATTACCTCCTTTCTACCATTCCTTTCTACCATTCGTTTATACCATCTTGCCACTATTCTGATTTGCATTTGGGTTTTTGTGCCTTACATCATATAGCATTTTTCCATATATTGATAAATTGTTAATCACTTATATTCTGCCTGGTGATAGAGATGTAATTTCTACCGAGCGTTTTCGCTCACTCAATTTCTCTTAACATTTTTCAGATAATAATAAAGATGATAGTCCATCAGATGGGGAAGGGCAAGAGTGACAAGTGCTCCTTGAGTTTTGAAGAGTTGTGTCTTTTAATTTTCTTAAGTCTAGATAGATTGAAGTCCTGCATTGAGTCTTTTCTCTTTCTTCTTTTGCATAAGTTGTAAGTTGAGTTAATAAGTTGTAATAAAAACACTTTTTATCGATAAAATTATCGATTTCATCGTTTTCTGGTGTCTTTGTGTCTTTATGGTTTGCTCTGTTTGCCATGATTGTCTCGCTGCCACGTTCCGATCAAGTTTCCACTGCTATCAGTTCAGGACGTGATAGATGTGATATCAGAGCCTAGGTTTTCTAAAATCCCTAGATTATTGAGTCCATGTTTATATGTTAAGTTGTCTTTTACCTTATAGGTACCTAGTGAGATTGGGTAGAGCTATGGGGCTGTGTTAAAATATGTTTAATCCTAATGAGCTAAGACGAAGTGATATCAGAGCCTTGGTTTTCTAAAATTCCTAGGTTATTGAGTCCAGGTTTATATGTTAAGTTGTCTTTTACCTTATAGGTACCTAGTGATATTGGGTAGAGCTATGAGGCTAAGTGTTAAAATGTGTTTAATCCTAATGAGCTAAGAAGAGTGTAAGTTATTAATCCTTAAAAGTTTGTTTTATAGGTTTAAGATGGCTACTAAACGAGCTCAATGGAGAGAAATGTAGAGAATAGTCTAAGGTTTGACTCAGGCTTTGCATCAAGTTGGTCAGGGAAGAGCTCAGCATGGAGTAGGAGACTTGCACAGGAACTTTCAAGGAATGAATCCCCCTAGGTTTAGTGGGTCTACTGATCCGGATGAAGCTTAAAATTGAGTTAGAGAGATGGAAAGGATCTTTAGGGTCATGCACTGTACGGATCAAGAGAAGGTTTTGTTGGGTACATCCTAGTTAGAAAAAGATGCACGGGCTTGGTAGGAGTCTATGGAAGCAATCTTGTCGTATGGACAAATAACATTGAATGAATTTCAAGAGCATTTCAACGAGAAGTATTTTTCAGAGAGAGTTCAAGAAAGGAAGGCTGTCGAATTCGCCTCTCTGAAGCAAAGAAGTTTGTTAGTGGTAGATTATGAAGTGCAATTCTCTAGGTTGTCCTGTGATGCACCCCATCTGGTTTGTATAGAGAAAGTGAAGGCCAAGAGGTTTATGAATTATTTAAGGGTCGAGTTTATTCTGCAGTTAGCACCATTGGAGATTCATGTTTACGTCAAGATGGTCAAGAGGCCCAATTGCTAGAGGACGCTATGGATATGGCTGAGCGTATCAAGGGAAGGCTTGCCAAGGATGGGGTAGCTAATGGTTCCAAGGATAATATGCCCACTAATGGAAAGAAGAGGCCGAACGGAGGTAATGATTCTCATAAGGACAAGAAGCTCAAGAAGGGATATCAGCAAATCATTCCTGTTAAAGTAAATTGCGAGCACTATGATAAAGGTGGGCATCGATCAGAAGATTGTTGGAGAAAGCTGGGGAAGTGCATTCGTTGTGGGAGTGGAGATCATCGAGTTGCTCGTTTCCCTCTCATGAAGGAGCAAGCACCGCAGAATAAGCAACAGGGTGAACCGAGGTGGCAAGGTAGGCTGCAAGCATTAAAGGATGGAGAAGCGATGGAAGGTAACTCTAAAACCTGCCTTATTCTGTATTTGCATGCTTTGACATGGTGATTGATGTACATTGACATGGTTTAGAGTTTGATCTAGCAAGAGAAGTTTGAGAGTGCAATATGAGAAGGCGTGTCTTTCAGGATTGGTTATCTTGCATCCTATTATTTTGGAAGAAAATCATGTGAATTTGGATGACTAAATTTTTTTAAATGGGGGAGGGTGTAGCAACCCGATTTATTATATGATTAATTTAAATTTGTAAAGTGTAATTGAAATAATTATAATGGAAATCAAAGAAGTTGTACACTGTTTTATATATATATAGTGGGCTAATAATTAAGGCTAATGGGCTTAAAAGGTTGAATTAATTCTTAAAATTCAGAATTTCTAAAACCCTAGTTTCTAAATGGGCTAATTTGGTTTAAATCTGACCCTAATAGGCTAAAAACCTTAACTAAACTCTAATCCACTAAGTAAGGTCGAAATCTAACCTGAACACTAACCCTAATTCATGCTAGATAGGGTGGGGGCGGCTCTAGACAAAGATAGAAGCCGTGATTTTCGGAGTTTATTCCTATCTAAGGTTTCTTGACCCAATTAGGACTCCTAGAGACTTGAAACCCTATATAAACAACCCCATAGCCTCCCTAGTCAACCCTAGTTCGTGTGAGAAGGCTTCTAGGCATGAGAGGATCGTGCTAGGAGGTGGAATCGAGAGTTCTTTGGATGTTCGTGGGCAGACGTCGTTCTTCTTCCTCTTCTTCCTTAAGCGACTAAAGGTAAGTGTTCTCTTAAGCTAAATCCCTAATTAATGGTTCAAACACATTCATATGCATGTCTAAACCAATTTTGCATCGTTTCCCCTAAATTCTATCTACTATATTACACGTATTTCAAGGTTTAGGGACTGGATATCACTGTTTTAGGGTTTTCTCGTCGAAAATGGCTCTCTGTTTGTAGTCGTGGCCCCTACTGGCACTGCGTCTCTGAACGCGGCTGGCCGACAGACTGCGTCTATGAGATTTCTTTTATTTTAAAATTTTGCTTATTTCAATGAACGCGGCATGCATGTGGACCACGCTCTTCATGATCATGGCTCCTCCCCTGACGGCGTTTAGGCACGGGTTTTTAGAAACTCAAGTGTCTTTCCAGCATGTTATGTTCGTGCTATTGAGTGTTGCTGCATATTTTTCATGTCTGTAAGTCATATGAACCCAACTAATGTAACTAGGGAACTTGTATAAACCTTAATCTCTTAAGTCTTCATGATCCTTGTTCATTTTTTTCTTTGATTCCATGAACTCATCTTATACTTATTGTTCTTAACATATTAAAAGAGTAGATGATGCAGGACGGACCACGGACACGACTCCAATTGGAATGCGATCCTCAGACTCTAAACAAGCTCACGATCGTCCCTAACGAGGGAAGCGTCGGACGTGCGCGGTTGAGAAACCTGCAAAGAGTTAGGGGGGTCAATTCTCTCTTGTGTCCGGATCGGGTCACGGGGCGGTCTCGCTCTCTCTCGCAGCAGCGGTGAATATAAGAATATGAAGCGAGCTAATTATCCTATCATGCTCTCTAGCAGCGGCACATGAAATATATACGAATAAAGCAAAGTGCCAAGCAAGGAGCGAATACGATACTTCCACGCTCTCGGCGTGGGGAAGACGATCCCGGCCGAATTCAGTAACTCCCAGTAACAACAATGAGTTAGATTACAGTAGGGCTGTCAATGGGCCGGGCCCGGGCCGGGCTTAGGTCGGCCCGGCCCGGGCCCGACTTATCAAGAGTAAGGCCCGAGCCCGGCCTGGGCCCGACCTATGTCGGGTCGGGCCAGGCCGGGCCTGACATTATGTAAAAAATTCAAAGCCCGACTAAGGCCAGGCCCGGCCCGGCCCGACTACTTAAATAAAATAATAAAAATAATAAAAATTAATAGATTTAATACTATAAAACTTATAATCTCACTAAATAAATTAAAGTTTTGATATTAATTACATAATTTGTGTGAAAAGAGATATTTAAAATTTGTAATTAAGTAAAATAACGTAAGTTTGACTAAATAGTTTTTAACATTTGAAGTGAGAATAAAAAAAGGGATCGGGTCGGGCCGGCCCCCGGGCCGAACTCAAAGCCCGAGCCCGGCCCGCGAGTCTAGTCGGGCCGGGCTTTTAGGCCCGACTAAAAGCCCGCGGGCCGAAAAAGTCCTTGCGGCCCGGCCCGAAATCGGGCCAGGCCCGCGGGCCTGTCGGGCTGGCCAGGCCCATTGACAGCCCTAGATTACAGCAATGAAATATCGCCCACTCCACGCAGGGAGGTAAAGGGCTACACAAGTGGGCCCGGGAGGACCGATCTCGGGTTGACGGGCTGCACTGGATCACCACGCCGACGCGGTTCGGACGGCGTGTTCTATGGGCCTGTGGGGCCCACGGACGGCGCTGGCCTCCGGGTCTGCTGGGGTGGGTCCCACTGTGATGGAGACCCCTGGTGGCATGCCTCCCTGGATGGCGGTCGGCCGGAAACACCGGTCGGCTCCGATCTCCACACTTTGGAGTTGCTGCCCAAGGACCTGCAGGTTCTGTTTTCCGGCGCACGATCCAGCAAAATCGACTGCTGCGATCAATCCTGATGTTGGATCGAGACACAGAAGGTACCATTGGAAAGCGCTCTTGAAGTACTCTAACCTAGGGCTGGAGAAACAAACTGGATCTGTATGGATCTGGCCTTAATCTATTTTTGAAGTTACTGTTGGACAGTGCCTGAAATCTCAGGGCAGCAGGGAAGTTTCCTGAGAACTGCCTTTGACCACGGGGTAGACTTCAGATTCAGACCTCGACCTCTTCATGAAAGTTATAGAGGAGAAAAAGAGGAAAACGGAAATATTTTTTATGAAGGGATTGGTGGAGGTTTGGATTTGTTGGAGATTTTATACTAGTGAGTGGTCGGATCTGGACACTGGCTGACAGAATTGTAGGGGAATCTGAAGATGATTTTTAGAAAATATGAGATGGCCTTTAGAAATTCCAAGAAAATTTGTGGATGGAAGGGATGGTGGATAGAACCTCCAGTAATTTTGGGGGTTCCATAAAAAATCAAAAGATGGTCCGGAGATGGGAAACTCAGGGTTGCTGTCACTGTAGACAGAAACCTGGCAGAACTGGAAGAACAAGATGGACGAAAATGTAAAAATAGAAATCAGAAACTAGAGACCAAACCAATTTTTGTAGAATGTGGAGGGGACCTCTAGAACACACCCTAAAAATTAGGGCTCTAGATGAGCTCGTGGCTGAGAGCCAAAAATCGTTGAAGGGGGATCTGTCCAGGATGGACAGAACTGCAGAAGCGGCTTCGCAGCGGCACGACGGCGGCACGAACGGCGGCGGCGGCACCTGAGATGAATTCCAGAGATAGAGAGGAGGAGATAGAAGGGATGAACACTCTAGAAATGCAGAGGAGGGAGAGGGAAACCAGAGGGAGAGGGTAGGGGCGCACCAAGTTCTTGGGCATTCAACAATATTTTCTCTTCATTAATGTTTACAAATGGAAAAATACAAGCATATATACTAAATGACAAATGACCAAAAATGATCTCAGATCTAGGGTTTAGAGAATATTAAATGTTTCAAACAAAATAACAAAATCCTAATTAGATCTAATGGGGGGGCACCCCCTTGACCATGGGGAACATGGTAGGAAAGGTAGGTAACCTACCTTTGACAATTTAATCCACTTGTCTCCCATGTGGTCAATTAGTATTCAAACCTTCTAGATGGCCACCTAGGATGGTTGACCAGCCCCACATAGCTTAGGTGGCCCCCCGTAGCAGGTCCTACTGGTATTTTACATATAAACCCACTAAGACTTACAATTGCGTACCCATATAATACAAGGGTATACATACAAATATAAAAGGACATAAATGCAAACAAAATGTGGACGGTCTTGCTTCGATGTCCCCATCAATTCTCCCCGGGTGGGAAGAACTCGACCCCGTCGAGTAAAGGGGTGACTGCTCGAGTAGCTCCGGCGGATCCGTCACCATACCAAGTAGCGCGGGTAAGCTCCACTCCAAGTGATCGTCACCTGCTCATTCCGTATATACTCGATATGCGCATGTTACTATGGGAAGAGGCTAGTGGTGGAACACTTCGGGGTGGGGTCAATCTCAAGGGGAAGGAGGCGGCTCGAAGACTCACTAGGAATCACCGTTGGGTCCCTGTAGGTGACTAGATCCGGGTCATAGATGTAGAACTGATCCCATACTCATCGAGCGAGTCCACTCGCCTCTTAAGAGACTGACATCAACGATCTTGCACAAGACACATGCAGACTCCGAACAAACCACACAAATAAAAGACTGACTCATGCATGACTCTAGACAAACCTATTGTTAATCCGATCCGTACATGGGTGACGGCGGACCAGGACACCCGAATGTGTGCCATGCATGCATGTTATGTAACTGGAGATGGGTGACGTCATGGGGAACTCCTAGACATCCAACGATGCACCTATCTTGAACATTGGGCTTGGATGTGGGAAGTCCGGGAGGTTCGGGTGGTTTAGATGGATCGGGGAAACCAAAGTCTTCATTACCCCCAAATGATGGTTCGGACCTATGTCTATGTGGAGGTTGCTTGGCCCGAGTAGAAAAGGCGTGATAGTGAACTCCGCGGAGGAAGTGGAGTGAAGATGGTAGCTCGGGAGGTTCACTAGTGAAGGGGTCAAAAGGGTCGAAGAAGGTATGACCCCGTGAGATGGGTTCCAACATGACATGGTCCAAAGTTTGGAATTCATAGTCACCGTCATACATTATGATCGGTGGGACGACGAACATGTGTAGAAAATAGGATTCCTCCCTTGGGCAAAAGGGAATGAAGTCAGGCTCGATCGACAAGGGGAGGAATAAGATAATCTCCGTGGTGACACAACCCACGGTGCACTCGGAGGTAATGGACCCTAAGGCCGGATGGGTGAAGCTAAGACTAGTGGGTTGGTCGAAGCCTCGGGCCAATAAATGCGTCAACTTCCATTACGTGTCTAATCCCATAATAAGGTCATCCAATGTATCAACATGGTGACTAGACCGAAAGGTAGTGTGGAAGGAGTTGACGGGCACTATAGGTAAGGGGGGGTCCATTGATGGATATGGACGTGGGACCAAGCCATCCTTGAGCCAAGTAAGAAGTGGCTCGGCTATGTATAGCGTTCTCGTAAGAAACACGGGTGGCTCGGGTTTTGGTGGCTCCAAATAAGATGGTTCCGAATAAAGTTCGGAAGTAGATGGCAATGGAGCACTCATGAATGGTGAAGAAGCACGTGTCCTTTCCAACCAATCCCAAAACTTTGTCTCGATTTCCTCAAAGGAGCGGGTTGGAGTGGGGACCTCGGAGTGGACTTGCTCCTCAGCTCTCGGCTCGGGTGTGGACCTAGACTCGACTAGAAGCGGGGCTTCCACTTGGTTGGAGGTGACTGGGCGGACCACTTGATAGGGGTTGCTTTGGAGGGCTTGGGTGGGGGTAAAGGGGCGGGGTTGGTTGGAGGTGTGACCCACTTGATTGCGGGTGAGTTGGTGGGGATGGCTAGTGGTATGACCCCCGTAGTTGGAGGTAGGTGGACGGGGAAGGTAGACCCTCCTAAGCGCTCTCTTCATATCCCACCATGACTCGATGGGCCTTAGCCTCCTATCTTCCCAGAAGTACTTGATGTCCCTCCATGTTTCGGCGGCTTCATAGAAAAGTCACCTTTTAGCTAAGTCAACTTGCGCGGGACCGGACATAATGTAACACTCAAAGTAGTCATCCATAACGGCTTCCCACTCTAAGTAGTCACTCGTGTTGTGCCCCTATGGTCATTTGAGTTCACTTGGGTAATTCGACATCATCCTACGGTCATTTGAGTTCTGTCGTATTCTTGGTTTTGATAATGGCTAAACACTATTAGTCATTGATATTTCCCACTCTCATGTGACTGACATACGTGATGGTTTGTTCATGACAGGTACGCCATTACATGGACAAAGAATTCAGTGAAGTCGGCAAAAGTGAAAGCTCATTGATCGCGCCCAAGCAAGGATGCGAAAACAAGCACAAGACGACACGCGATATTCGGCTCGTCATCCATATAAGGTCAATGCACAAAGAAGCATAGCCAAGAGAATCCAAGGCCATAAACTCCGTTGATATCTTTTAGACTATCAAGGGAGATGCCACCGACATGCACGGGTTGCTAATGGAGTTGAACGACGGAGCTAGAACGGAAATTGGACCGACCCGGGATAAGCTGGGTTCTGCCCAGCTGGCGGTCGACCGCCAGCACAGGGATGGTCGACCGCCCCAGCCAGGGATCGCCAGTCTTCATGTGTTTCAGCTGGCGGTCGACCGCCAGCCAGTGGCGGTCGACCAGAAATCCCAAGGGCCATTCGTCTACAGCATTTCACAGTAGCGGTCGACCGCCAGGAGCTGCAGGTCGACCGCCAGCCCCGAGCCTTCAATGTTGACTTTGTTTCCAACTTCGAAAAGGGCCATTCAACATGGATTTCTTTAATCCAAAAGTCACCTAATCACCCACAAATTGTGGATCTGGTCTGAGGCTTGTCTATAGACCATTCAAGGTCTATAAAACTCTCACTTGAGGGATTAGAAACACAAGGGCTTCAAGGCTTCAAGGGAGATCAAGGGAGTTCATTTTCGAGGCACTGTAGCACCTCCGTGAACAGTATTTCGGGAAGGAGTTCTTCATCCATTCCAAGGCATTCAAGTCCAGATCTGAAGCCATCTCAACCTCCAAGGAAGAAGAAGGAATCAAGGCTCTCAAGGGTGATCTAAGCTGCATCCTACATCTTCGACATCCTCTTCATCGACTCAAGAAGATCAAAAGGAAGATTGAAGCTACATCCATCGTCTTCTTCATCAACTAGAAGAGGTTCAAGGAAGATCATCCCGCAAGAAAGAAGACACCGTTAAAGCATCCGATTCAAGCTTCTGCAACTCAGACAAGATTCTTTTCTTTGAGCATACTCTATATCTTGTTTGAGTGATTTCATATTTGTTCTCTTTTTCATTTCATACAAACAATTGAATCTGAGAATCGTCCCTACCAGTGGTTAGTAGGAGGGTAATCGGAGGTTGTCCGATCTGCGTTGTTGACGTCCCTACCAGGTGGTTAGTAGGAAGGCAATCGGTGGTCTTTCCGATTTGCGGTTCAGTGCGTGGCACTAGTGGAGCCTCACCGGATTTGGTGAGGGGTGGACGTAGGACTGGGGATTCAGTCCGAACCACCTTAAAATCTCATGTGTTGTGGTTTGTTCATGTGATTGCTTCGTTCTAAATGCATGCTTAGGTTCGAATCGATATATTAGTAATCATCTTGCTAAGCAAATCGTTGTGTCCTTCGTTTATCTAGTTATATTCCGCTGCAATTTATCTCATCTAGCTTTATATAGGGTTACATTGCGAAAAGAGGGGCAGATCTATTCACCCCTCACCTCTAGATCCGTTGTCCACTACACAACAAGTGGTATCAGAGCCTAATGTCTCATTATGGGGTCCAACGACCTTTAGGGAAATGGTGGATCAGCATCTAAGGGTTATTTACCAGAAGGACACTCTGTGAACATACCTCCTTATTTCACTGGATCTAACTATCCTTATTGGAAACATCGCATGCAGGTGTTCATTCGCGCCCAAGACTACGAACTTTGGCGTGTGATCAGCAAAGGTCTGTATGAGCTTACGGATAATGAGGACTTGTGGGCCAAAGAACAAATACGGCAATCCACCGTCAACTGTAGTGCTAAACATATCATGCAATACTCACTCCATCCAGTTGAATTCTCAAGAGTAGCCACCTGCGCAACTACGAATTTGATGTGGGATAAGCTAGAGGTAATCTACGAAGGAACTTCTCAGGTACGAGAAACAAAAGCCAATATTTTAGTTTCTGAATATGAAATGTTCCGCATGAAGCCTGATGAGTCAATTCAAGATATGTATGCTCGCTTAACTGTGCTTACTAATAGTTTAACTGATTTGGGAAAGAAATATACAGAGCAAGAACTTGTAAGAAAAATTCTCATATCATTAACTCCAGCATGGCTCACGAAGGCAACCGTTGTTGAAGAATCAAGAGATCTCGCAACCACCAAGGTAGATGAACTTATTGGGTCATTAATGACCTATGAGATCAACCTCAAGAACAAAGAGGCTGAGGCACCTAAGAAGAAGTCCCTAGCTCTTAAAACAGCACCCAGCGGTCAAGGCTCTTCTGATGAAGGTGAGGATTCGGCAAGTGAGCGAGATGAGGATGATGTAGCCATGCTCACACGTAAGTTCAAGAAATTCTTGAGAAAGGAAGGTAAGAGCTTCATGAGAGGAAGGTCAAAGGTAAGAAATGGTTTCAGATCTAATTCTGAAAATTCTAAGAAATCTGATAAAATCATTTACTATTCTTGTAACAAACCAGGGCATTTCAAGAATGATTATCCTGACAGATTCAGAAAATCTGACAAATGGAAGGGCAAGAAGAAGAACAAGGCCATGGTGTCCACATGGAGCGACGAAGAGGAAAGTGATGACGGAACTAGCTCCTCGGACAAAGAAAAAGAAGACTTCTGCCTCATGGCCACAGGTGACGAAGAAATTGAGGTAAATTCTCCATTTGAAGATTATACAATTGATGATTGGGAGGATGCATATATACAACTCATGGAAAAATATGAAATGTACAAAAAGGAAAATAAATCATTGAAAAAGAAAATCAATTCTTTTATGCATGATCATGACAAGGATGATAAGAATGCTCTACTTGAAACTGAAATTGAAGATCTTAAGAAAATGATTGAGGATTTGGAAGAAGGAAGAAAAGAAATGGCTAACTTGGAAACTGAAAATGAAAACTTGAGAAATGAGATTGAGAGCATGAAACTCAAAATGCAAACCTATGAAAAGGATAACAAATTAAGCAATGAGAAGTATGAAGCTGTCAAACATGTCAACACTCAACTCTTGCAAAACATTGAAAACTTACAAAAAGAATTGAAGGATAAACAACAATCCTTGGAAAATTTCGTGGATGGAAAAGAAAACCTAGATGCTTTGCTAGGTATTAGGATGAATTTCAACAAGGAAGGGTTGGGTTTTGAACCAACAAACAAAAGGCCAATTGGGCTAAAAATAGTCACATTTGTCTCATCTTCAGAAGCCTCCACCTCAAACATAACTCTCACACAAAATCAGCAAAAACAAAAGGAGAAAGGAAAAGAAAAGATTGAAGGGGGAGTCACCAACATTCCCAAAAAGCCTGTCCAAAGACCTAAGAAAGGTCGACCTTCCCCGCAAATAGGTCAACACACTCTTGGCCATTGCATGCTCAATCTTCCAGATATCACCGAAACTGGATTGCACATTCATATAGGCCAACACCACCATACTTTTGGAGTAATTGTGATTCATGTGTTCATCAATCCTATAACTTTCAATCTCCTAGGTGGCAGAACAATCACTCTCAACCCAAAATTAACCAATGGCCACAATGGGTTAAGAAGCCAACTTCATCAAACTTTCAAAAATTTCAACCAAGAACCTCCAAACAGAAAATGAATGTCAAAGTTGAAAAGAAAAACCAAATCCCTGCTCTAAGCAAACAAAACATGAATGTTAGAAAAGTCTGGATTCCAAAAGAAATGGTTTCATGCTTTGAAATTTTGAAGAGCATGATGGGAGCTAAATTTGGTTGGGTTCCAAACACATTTGCTTAGTTGCTTGTGCAGGAGTGTCTTGCAGCCATACATAACAGGTGGTACCTTGATAGCGGCTGTTCAAGACACATGATCGGAGACAAATCAAAATTTTGTCTCTTGGAGGAAAAGGAAGGAGGACATGTCACATTTGGAGGGAACAACAAAGGAAAAATCATTGGAACAGGTAATGTAGGTAAGAACCTCTCCAACTCCATTAGAAATGTGTTGCTAGTTAAAGGTTTGAAATATAACCTACTAAGCATAAGTCAATTGTGTGATAAAGGTCACAAAGTGTTGTTTGATTCTCATGAATGTAAAATCTTTGAACCAAAATCTGCCAAGGTAAAATTTTCTGGTAAGAGAGTCAACAATGTTTACATGATTGACTTAGATGATCCTGCTTATTCAAACCTTTGTCTTGCTGCACCAAAATCTGAAATTGCATGGTTATGGCATCGTAGACTAGGACATGCTAGCTACAATGTCTTGCATAAACTCTTGAAACATTCAATGGTGAAAGGTTTGCCTGAACTATCCTTTAGATAAGAAAATAAATTGTGTGATGCATGTGCCCTAGGTAAACAAGTTAGAAAATCATTCAAGGGAAGATCTGAAAATACATCATCCAAATCACTCGAGCTAATTCATATGGACCTATTTGGCCCAACCAGAACTGCTAGCTTAAGTGGTAGAAAATATGGATATACCTTGGTGGATGATTTTTCTAGGTTCACATGAGTTTTCTTTCTCACACACAAAAATGATACTTTTGATGAGTTTCAGGCACTCTACATGAAGATAAAGCAGGACGGTGAGTTTAAAATTTCCAAGATTCAATCTGATCACGGTGGTGAATTTGAAAATGCTAACTTCTATAACCTTTGCAGGGCCGAAGGGATTTCACACCGATTTTCTTCACCAAGAACGCCGGAGCAAAACGGTGTGGTTGAAAGGAGAAACCGGACACTTGTAGAGATGGCAAGAACCATGCTTGCTGAACGGTAACTTCTAAGGAGGTTTTGGGCTGAAGCGGTAAACTCGGCATGTTACATTATCAACCGCTCTATGGTAAGGCCACACACCAAAAAGACTCCTTATGAGCTGCTAAAAGGTAAAAAGCCCTCTCTCTCACATATGAAAGTGTTTGGATCGAAATGCTTCATTCACAACAATGACAAAAGAGACTTAGATAAATTCGAGCCCAAGAGCGATGTAGGTATATTCCTTGGATATTCTGATAGATCTAGGGCTTATAGAATTTATAATATCAAAAGTCAAACTGTGGAACAATCACCCCATGTTTCCTTTGATGAATATCATGATTCTAACAATGACAACTCTTGCAGGAAAAATGATGAAGATGGGGAATTCCTAAACATAAAGGACATGAGTGATCCTCCACAAGAAGAAATAAAAGAAGATGGTGACCTAGTCGAATCAAGCAATGCAAGGGATCAAGCTCTAGGAGAAGGTAACGATTCTACAAATATTAGAATTCTTAAGGATCATCCCTTGGAGAATGTCATTGGTAGCTTGAATGACCCACCTAGAACTAGGTCACATTTTAAAATTATGGAAGAATTAGATCAACTTGCTCTTGTCTCGCAGCATGAACCCAAAAATATTGATGATGCTTTAAAAGATGAAAACTGGATAAATTCCATACAAGAAAAGCTAAACCAGTTTGAGAGAAACAAAGTTTGGCATCTAGTTCCTAGACCTTCATCACAATCTGTCATAGGCATTAAATGGGTCTTTAGGAACAAACTAAGTGAGGATGACAAGATAATAAGAAATAAGGCTAGATTGATGGCTCAAGGGTATAATCAAGAGTTTGGGGTAGACTTTGATGAATCTTATGTCCCAGTTGCTAGACTCGAAGCCATCAGAATTTTACTTGCCTTTGCATGCTCCCTTAGAATAAAGATGTATCAAATGGATGTCAAAAGTACTTTCTTGAATGGCTTGATCAAAGAAGAAGTCTATGTTGAGCAGTCCCCTGGCTTTGAGAATTCTAACAATGCAGATTTTGTATACAAGCTAGACAGGGCGCTTTATGGACTTAAGCAAGCACCAAGAGCTTGGTATGAGAGACTACGCTCGTTCCTCATTGAAAAAGGGTACACACGAGGTACGGTAGATCAAACACTTTTCACCAAGAAGCAAGGTAAGAACATCTTGATTGTTCAAATTTATGTTGATGACATTGTGTTTGGTTCTATAAAATCTGAAATGTGTGAGGAATTTGCTAACCTCATGACTAGCGAATTTGAGATGAGCCTAATAGGAGAACTTCAATTCTTTCTCGATTTACAGGTCAACCAAGGAGAAGATGAGTGCTTCATAAATCAATCCAAATACATCAAGGAGCTGCTGAAAAGATTTGACATGGCAAACATCAAAATCATTGCAACTCCTATGAGCACCACAACATCACTGGATTCGGATGAAAATGGTAAATTGGTGGATGCAAAGGTCTATAGAGGTATGATTGACTCTTTGCTTTATTTGACTGCATCCCGACCAGATATACAGTTTAGTGTATGCCTTTGTGCTAGATTTCAAGCTAGTCCTAGAGAATCTCATTTGACTACCGTCAAACGTATCCTTCGATATCTTGCCGACACTCAAGATTTGGGATTATGGTATCCGTCATCATATGATTTATCTCTTATATCTTATTCTGATGCGGATTACGCTGGATGCAAGCTGGATCGCAAGAGTACTAGTGGCTACTGCCAATTTCTAGGCGGGTGTTTAGTTTCTTGGGCCTCCAAGAAACAACACTCGGTTACCCTCTCAACCGCGGAGGCAGAATATGTTGTTGCGGGGAGCTGTGGTACCCAAGTGTTGTGGATTAAACACCAACTCCAAGAGTACTTGGTGGATCTTGGTTATGTCCCGATTCTGTGTGATAACACTAGTGCAATCAACCTTGCAAAAAATCCAGTCCAACACTCTAGGACTAAGCGTATTGAGATTAGGCAGCACTTCATTAGAGATGAGGTTGGAAAGAAAAATTTTGAACTGCATTTTGTTGATACTCTAAATCAAATTGCTGATATTTTCACCAAGCCCTTGTGTAATGACAGGTTTTTAACACTCAGAAGGGAGCTTGGTCTTTGCCGACCTTAGGCCACTAAAAATTGAAATAATGATCTTGTTCAATTTAGTGTGTGTTTTTGCATATTGGTGTTTCATGCATTGTTGATATGTCAATACGTCATTTTGCCATGTGTCGCATTGCATATAGATGTATAATCATGAATTGAGTTCACGTTCATAATACATTACATGGTTTGTGTTGAGAAGCATCATTCTTGCATGGCCATGGTATATCAAATGTTGATGTATGGAATGACAGGTTATGCTTGCCTAGAAGCACTCAATATGCGTGAGGTTTCACCTCCGCCAAGTACCATGCGTCACTGTCGCATATAGGCCATATAGTAAGAGGGAGTTATCTTTTTGCAGCATTCATACATATGTTTCATCTTTATTCTGTTACATTTATTAAGTGTACAACCATGTATTGGGTCATGCATCTCATGTCTGTCACATTCATGTCAACCCCTGCATGTTTCAGGTCATTCTCCTCTTGACACTTCTCATTACACTTGCTTACACACATAACTCCTTGCGTGCATTCACTGCATATCCTTAGGGGGAGTCTTGCTGCCTTTCTTAATCTCTTACAATCTGTGCTTCCATGGCTTACATTCTGCATATGAGATCATAAGACTGATGAACAGATAGTGTGAGAGCTTTCTATTATATGAACTGATGATTATCTATTCAATAAAAATGGTTCAGATTTAATGATTTCCTTGTAGTTCTGAAATATTTGTTCTGAACTCATCTATGTTCTTGGCTTTAATAGACCTTAACTAGATATTGCATATTATGCTTTGAATGACTATCCTGCCATCTGACAATCCAAATTTCATGACATTCTTGGTAATACTCTAGAGCTTAGTATTGCTTCTAAACATCTTAATGAGCTGGAATTCTTGAAACTAAATTTGACAGAGCGATGATATTGATGCACGGAGAAATATGTGACGTCATCCAATCAAGTGACGAATGATATGTCATGATGTGCCTCTGTTATCTCTATCTCAATTCATTTGGACTCTAGGCAGAGCAATGGCATAATTGTTGAGAAATATATCATCTCATCAAAGAAATGAGATTGGGTATGTCATGACGTGACTTTGATATCTCTGTTCATTCCGAAGCATAACCGTTAGTCTTGCCAAATACCTAGGAATACTGGCGTCTAAACAACGTGTATTCTTATGGCTAGGAGGCGTGTACTAGACTTGATTGCTCGTAAAATATGAGTAATATGTCTTCAAATTCGAAAGAGATTGAAATTCAAAGTTATTGCACTCATAACACTTCCATGCTCTAATCATGATTGTTTAGCTTCAATACTAGTTTTTGTGTTATTTCCTTTGTCGTTATTGAATATAGATATATAAGACAAGGGAAAGTTTAACACTGCCATGTTATGCGCATGTGGTTCATTTCTATTAAATCTTCAATGTAGCTGCTTTTCAAACTCTGTTGATGAACTCGGACTTCATTAGCTTTGAACCACATATATATATTATTCGCGGCATGCTTTCAATTTCCATATAATGGCTTGCTCTTCCACTATAATTCCACTCTGATCTCTAGACCATTTATCACATACTATCTCGTATCCCTCCTTTTTGCTGTTGGCAAAGGGGGAGAACGTCTTTGTGAGTCTTTGCATATGATCATGGTAAAGGTATTGGGAGAGTCAAAAAGGGGAGATGCTGCCTTTGTGTGTTGGCAAAAGAGAGAGTGCCTTGTCGACATGGGAGGGTCATGGGAGTATCAAAGGGGGAGAGCCTTCATCTGTGATAAGGGTTTGTGCATAGAATTCACATGTTGCATTCACATACCTTGATCATCCATGCATACATATCAGCATTTACATGTTTCACTATCATGGATCTTGAGCTGCACACAGGTTGGATATGTCATAATCTTTACCATATTTGCCATATTGGATATTTCTGCCATATAATGACTCACAGTGTTGCCATCATCAAAAAGGGGGAGAATGTTGTGCCCCTATGGTCATTTGAGTTCACTTGGGTAATTCGACATCATCCTACGGTCATTTGAGTTCTGTCGTATTCTTGGTTTTGATAATGGCTAAACACTATTAGTCATTGATATTTCCCACTCTCATGTGACTGACATACGTGATGGTTTGTTCATGACAGGTACGCCATTACATGGACAAAGAATTCAGTGAAGTCGGCAAAAGTAAAAGTTCATTGATCGCGCCCAAGCAAGGATGCGAACACAAGCACAAGTCGAAACGTGATATTTGGCTCGTCATCCATATAAGGTCAATGCACAAAGAAGCATAGCCAAGAGAATCCAAGGCCATAAACTCCGTTGATATCTTTTAAACTATCAAGGGAGATGCCACCGACATGCACGGGCTGCTAATGGAGTTGAACGACGGAGCTAGAACGGAAATTGGACCGACCCGGGATAAGCCGGGTTCTGCCCAGCTGGCGGTCGACCGCCAGCACAGGGGCGGTCGATCGCCCCAGCCAGGGATCGCCAGTCTTCATGTGTTTCAGCTGGCAGTTGACCGCCAGCCAGTGGCGGTCGACCGGAAATGCCAAGGGCCATTCGTCTACAGCATTTCACAGTAGCGGTCGACCGCCAAGAGCTGCAGGTCAACCGCCAGCCCCGAGCCTTCAATGTTGACTTTGTTTCCAACTTCGAAAAGGGCCATTCAACATGGATTTCTTTAATCCAAAAGTCACCTAATCACCCATAAATTATGGATCTGGTCTGAGGCTTGTCTATAAACCATTCAAGGTCTATAAAACTCTCACTTGAGGGATTAGAAACACAAGGGCTTCAAGGCTTCAAGGGAGATCAAGGGAGTTCATTTTCGAGGCACTGTAGCACCTCCGTGAACAGTGTTTCGGGAAGGAGTTCTTCATCCATTCCAAGGCATTCAAGTCCAGATCTGAAGCCATCTCAACCTCCAAGGAAGAAGAAGGAATCAAGGCTCTCAAGGGTGATCTAAGCTGCATCCTACATCTTCTACATCCTCTTCGTCGACTCAAGAAGATCAAAAGGAAGATTGAAGCTACATCCATCGTCTTCTTCATCAACTAGAAGGGGTTCAAGGAAGATCATCCCGCAAGAAAGAAGACACCGTCAAAGCATCCGATTCAAGCTTCTGCAACTCAGACAAGATTCTTTTCTTTGAGCATACTCTATATCTTGTTTGAGTGATTTCATATTTGTTCTCTTTTTTATTTCATACAAACAATTGAATCTGAGAATCGTCCCTACCGGTGGTTAGTAGGAGGGCAATCGGAGGTTGTCCGATCTGCGTTGTTGACGTCCCTACCAGGTGGTTAGTAGGAAGGCAATCGGTAGTCTTTCCGATTTATGGTTCAGTGCGTGGCACTAGTGGAGCCTCACCGGATTTGGTGAGGGGTGGACGTAGGACTGGGGATTCAATCCGAACCACCTTAAAATCTCATGTGTTGTGGTTTGTTCGTGTGATTGCTTCGTTCTAAATGCATGCTTAGGTTCAAATCGATATATTAGTAATCATCTTGCTAAGAAAATCGTTGTGTCCTTTGTTTAGCTAGTTATATTCAGCTGCAATTTATCTCATCTAGCTTTATAGAGGGTTACATTGCGAAAAGAGGGGCAGATCTATTCACCCCTCCCCTCTAGATCCGCTGTCCACTACACAACAAGTGGTATCAGAGCCTAATCTCTCATTATGGGGTCCAACGACCTTGAGGGAAATGGTTGATCAGCATCTAAGGGTTATTTACCTGAAGGACACTCTGTGAACAGACCTCCTTATTTCACTGGATCTAACTATTCTTATTGAAAACATCGCATGCAGGTGTTCATTCGCGCCCAAGACTACGAACTTTGGCGTGTGATCAGCAAAGGTCCGTATGAGCTTACGGATAATGAGGACTTGTGGGCCAAAGAACAAATACGGCAATCCACCGTCAACTGTAGTGCTAAACATATCATGCAATGCTCACTCCATCCAGTTGAATTCTCAAGAGTAGCCATCTGCGTAACTGCGAAATTGATGTGGGATAAGCTAGAGGTAATCTACGAAGGAACCTCTCAGGTACGAGAAACAAAAGCCAATATTTTAGTTTCTGAATATGAAATGTTCCGCATGAAGCTTGATGAGTCAATTCAAGATATGTATGCTCGCTTAACTGTGCTTACTAATAGTTTAACTGATTTGGGAAAGAAATATACAGAGCAAGAACTTGTAAGAAAAATTCTCATATCATTAACTCCAGCATGGCACACGAAGGCAACCGTTGTTGAAGAATCAAGAGATCTCGCAACCACCAAGGTAGATGAACTTATTGGGTCATTAATGACCTATGAGATCAACCTCAAGAACAAAGAGGCTGAGGCACCTAAGAAGAAGTCCCTAGCTCTTAAAGCAGCACCCAGCGGTCAAGGCTCTTCTGATGAAGGTGAGGATTCGGCAAGTGAGCGAGATGAGGATGATGTAGCCATGCTCACACGTAAGTTCAAGAAATTCTTGAGAAAGGAAGGTAAGAGCTTCATGAGAGGAAGGTCAAAGGTAAGAAATGGTTTCAGATCTAATTCTGAAAATTCTAAGAAATCTGATAAAATCATTTACTATTCTTGTAACAAACCAGGGCATTTCAAGAATGATTGTCCTGACAGATTCAGAAAATCTGACAAATGGAAGGGCAAGAAGAAGAACAAGGCCATGGTGTCCACATGGAGCGACGAAGAGGAAAGTGATGACGGAACTAGCTCCTCGGACAAAGAAAAAGAAGACTTCTGCCTCATGGCCACAGGTGACGAAGAAATTGAGGTAAATTCTCCATTTGAAGATTATACAATTGATGATTGGGAGGATGCATATATACAACTCATGGAAAAATATGAAATGTACAAAAGGAAAATAAATCATTGAAAAAGAAAATCAATTCTTTTATGCATGATCATGACAAGGATGATAAGAATGCTCTACTTGAAACTGAAATTGAAGATCTTAAGAAAATGATTGAGGATTTGGAAGAAGGAAGAAAAGAAATGGCTAACTTGGAAACTGAAAATGAAAACTTGAGAAATGAGATTGAGAGCATGAAACTCAAAATGCAAACCTATGAAAAGGATAACAAATTAAGCAATGAGAAGTATGAAGCTGTCAAACATGTCAACACTCAACTCTTGCAAAACATTGAAAACTTACAAAAAGAATTGAAGGATAAACAACAATCCTTGGAAAATTTCGTGGATGGAAAAGAAAACCTAGATGCTTTGCTAGGTATTAGGATGAATTTCAACAAGGAAGGGTTGAGTTTTGAACCAACAAACAAAAGGCCAATTGGGCTAAAAATAGTCACATTTGTCTCATCTTCAGAAGCCTCCACCTCAAACATAACTCCCACACAAAACCAGCAAAAACAAAAGGAGAAAGGAAAAGAAAAGATTGAAGGGGGAGTCACCAACATTCCCAAAAAGCCTGTCCAAAGACCTAAGAAAGGTCGACCTTCCCCGCAGCATAGGTCAACACACTCTTGGCCATTGCATGCTCAATCTTCCAGATATCACCGAAACTGGATTGCACATTCATATAGGCCAACACCACCATACTTTTGGAGTAATTGTGATTCATGTGTTCATCAATCCTATAACTTTCAATCTCCTAGGTGGCAGAACGATCACTCTCAACCCAAAAATAACCAATGGCCACAATGGGTTAAGAAGCCAACTTCATCAAACTTTCAAAAATTTCAACCAAGAACCTCCAAACAGAAAATGAATGTCAAAGTTGAAAAGAAAAACCAAATCCCTGCTCTAAGCAAACAAAACATGAATGTTAGAAAAGTCTGGATTCCAAAAGAAATGGTTTCATGCTTTGAAAATTTGAAGAGCATGATGGGAGCTAAATTTGGTTGGGTTCCAAACACATTTGCTTAGTTGCTTGTGCAGGAGTGTCTTGCAGCCATACATAACAGGTGGTACCTTGATAGCGGCTGTTCAAGACACATGATCGGAGACAAATCAAAATTTTGTCTCTTGGAGGAAAAGGAAGGAGGACATGTCACATTTGGAGGGAACAACAAAAAAAAAATCATTGGAACAGGTAATGTAGGTAAGAACCTCTCCAACTCCATTAGAAATGTGTTGCTAGTTAAAGGTTTGAAATATAACCTATTAAGCATAAGTCAATTGTGTGATAAAGGTCACAAAGTGTTGTTTGATTCTCATGAATGTAAAATCTTTGAACCAAAATCTGCCAAGGTAAAATTTTCTGGTAAGAGAGTCAACAATGTTTACATGATTGACTTAGATGATCCTGCTTATTCAAACCTTTGTCTTGCTGCACCAAAATCTGAAATTGCATGGTTATGGCATCGTAGACTAGGACATGCTAGCTACAATGTCTTGCATAAACTCTTGAAACATTCAATGGTGAAAGGTTTGCCTGAACTATCCTTTAAATAAGAAAATAAATTGTGTGATGCATGTGCCCTAGGTAAACAAGCTAGAAAATCATTCAAGGGAAGATCTGAAAATACATCATCCAAATCACTCGAGCTAATTCATATGGACCTATTTGGCCCAACCAGAACTGCTAGCTTAAGTGGTAGAAAATATGGATATGCCTTGGTGGATGATTTTTCTAGGTTCACATGAGTTTTCTTTCTCACACACAAAAATGATACTTTTGATGAGTTTCAGGCACTCTACATGAAGATAAAGCAGGACGGTGAGTTTAAAATTTCCAAGATTCAATCTGATCACGGTGGTGAATTTGAAAATGCTAACTTCTATAACCTTTGCAGGGTCGAAGGGATTTCACACCGATTTTCTTCACCAAGAACGCCGGAGCAAAACGGTGTGGTTGAAAGGAGAAACCGGACACTTGTAGAGATGGCAAGAACCATGCTTGCTGAACGGTAACTTCTAAGGAGGTTTTGGGCTGAAGCGGTAAACTCGGCATGTTACATTATCAACCGCTCTATGGTAAGGCCACACACCAAAAAGACTCCTTATGAGCTGCTAAAAGGTAAAAAGCCCTCTCTCTCACATATGAAAGTGTTTAGATCGAAATGCTTCATTCACAACAATGACAAAAGAGACTTAGATAAATTCGAGCCCAAGAGCGATGAAGGTATATTCCTTGGATATTCTGATAGATCTAGGGCTTATAGAATTTATAATATCAAAAGTCAAACTGTGGAACAATCACCCCATGTTTCCTTTGATGAATATCATGATTCTAACAATGACAACTCTTGCAGGAAAAATGATGAAGATGGGGAATTCCTAAACATAAAGGACATGAGTGATCCTCCACAAGAAGAAATAAAAGAAGATGGTGACCTAGCCGAATCAAGCAATGTAAGGGATCAAGCTCCAGGAGAAGGTAACGATTCTACAAATATTAGAATTCTTAAGGATCATCCCTTGGAGAATGTCATTGGTAGCTTGAATGACCCACCTAGAACTAGGTCACATTTTAAAATTACGGAAGAATTAGATCAACTTGCTCTTGTCTCGCAGCATGAGCCCAAAAATATTGATGATGCTTTAAAAGATGAAAACTGGATAAATTCCATGCAAGAAGAGCTAAACTAGTTTGAGAGAAACAAAGTTTGGCATCTAGTTCCTAGACCTTCATCACAATCTGTCATAGGCATTAAATGGGTCTTTAGGAACAAACTAAGTGAGGATGGCAAGATAATAAGAAATAAGGCTAGATTGATGGCTCAAGGGTATAATCAAGAGTTTGGGGTAGACTTTGATGAATCTTATGTCCCAGTTGCTAGACTCGAAGCCATCAGAATTTTACTTGCCTTTGCATGCTCCCTTAGAATAAAGCTGTATCAAATGGATGTCAAAAGTACTTTCTTGAATGGCTTGATCAAAGAAGAAGTCTATGTTGAGCAGTCCCCTGGCTTTGAGAATTCTAACAATGCAGATTTTGTATACAAGCTAGACAGGGCGCTTTATGGACTTAAGCAAGCACCAAGAGCTTGGTATGAGAGACTACGCTCGTTCCTCATTGAAAAAGGGTACACACGAGGTACGGTAGATCAAACACTTTTCACCAAGAAGCAAGGTAAGAACATCTTGATTGTTCAAATTTATGTTGATGACATTGTGTTTGGTTCTATAAAATCTGAAATGTGTGAGGAATTTGCTAACCTCATGACTAGCGAATTTGAGATGAGCCTAATGGGAGAACTTCAATTCTTTCTCGGTTTACAGGTCAACCAAGGAGAAGATGAGTGCTTCATAAATCAATCCAAATACATCAAGGAGCTGCTGAAAAGATTTGACATGGCAAACATCAAAATCATTGCAACTCCTATGAGCACCACAACATCACTGGATTCGGATGAAAATGGTAAATTGGTGGATGCAAAGGTCTATATAGGTATGATTGGCTCTTTGCTTTATTTGACTGCATCCCGACCAGATATACAGTTTAGTATATACCTTTGTGCTAGATTTCAAGCTAGTCCTAGAGAATCTCATTTGACTGCCGTCAAACGTATCCTTCGATATCTTGCCGGCACTCAAGATTTGGGATTATGGTATCCGTCATCATGTGATTTATCTCTTATATCTTATTCTGATGCGGATTACGCTGGATGCAAGCTGGATCGCAAGAGTACTAGTGGCTACTGCCAATTTCTAGGCGGGTGTTTAGTTTCTTGGGCCTCCAAGAAACAACACTCGGTTACCCTCTCAACCGCGGAGGTAGAATATGTTGTTGCGGGGAGCTGTGGTACCCAAGTGTTGTGGATTAAACACTAACTCCAAGATTACTTGGTGGATCTTGGTTGTGTCCCGATTCTGTGTGATAACACTAGTGCAATCAACCTTGTAAAAAATCCAGTCCAGCACTCTAGGACTAAGCATATTGAGATTAGGCAGCACTTCATTAGAGATGAGGTTGGAAAGAAAAATTTTGAACTGCATTTTGTTGATACTCTAAATCAAATTGCTGATATTTTCACCAAGTCCTTGTGTAATGACAGGTTTTTAACACTCAGAAGGGAGCTTGGTCTTTGCCGACCTTAGGCCACTAAAAATTGAAATAATGATCTTGTTCAATTTAGTGTGTGTTTTTGCATATTGGTGTTTCATGCATTGTTGATATGTCAATAAGTCATTTTGCCATGTGTCGCATTGCATATAGATGTATAATCATGAATTGAGTTCACGTTCATAATACAATACATGGTTTGTGTTGAGAAGCATCATTCTTGCATGGCCATGGTATATCAAATGTTGATGTATGGAATGACATGTTATGCTTGCCTAGAAGCACTCAATATGCGTGAGGTTTCACCTCCGCCAAGTACCATGTGTCACTGTCGCATATAGGCCGTATAGTAAAGGGGAGTTATCTTTTTGCAGCATTCATACATATGTTTCATCTTTATTATGTTGCATTTATTAAGTGTACAACCATGTGTTGGGTCATGCATCTCATGTCTGTCACATTCATGTCAACCCCTGCATGTTTCAGGTCATTCTCCTCTTGACACTTCTCATTACACTTGCTTACACACATAACTCCTTGCGTGCATTCACTGCATATCCTTAGGGGGAGTCTTGCTGCCTTTCTTAATCTCTTACAATCTGTGCTTCCATAGCTTACAGTCTGCATATGAGATCATAAGACTGACGAACAGATAGTGTGAGAGCTTTCTATTATATGAACTGATGATTGTCTATTCAATAAAAATGGTTCAGATTTAATGATTTCCTTGTAGTTCTGAAATATTTGTTCTGAACTCATCTATGTTCTTGGCTTTATAGACCTTAACTAGAGATTGCATATTATGCTTTGAATGACTATCCTGCCATCTGACAATCCAAATTTCATGACATTCTTGGTAATACTCTAGAGCTTAGTATTGCTTATAAACATCTTGATGAGCTAGAATTCTTGAAACTAAATTTGACAGAGCGATGATATTGCTGCACGGAGAAATATGTCACGTCATCCAATCAAGTGACGAATGATATGTCATGATGTGCCTCTGTTATCTCTGTCTCAATTCATTTGGACTCTAGGCAGAGTAATGGCATAATTGCTGAGAAATTTATCCTCTCATCAAAGAAATGAGATTGGGTATGTCATGACGTGACTTTGCTATCTCTGTTCATTCCGAAGCATAACCGTTAGTCTTGCCAAATACCTAGAAATACTGGCGTCTAAACAACGTGTATTCTTACGGTTAGGAGGCGTGTACTAGACTTGATTGCTCGTAAAATATGAGTAATATGCCTTCAAATTCAAAAGAGATTGAAATTCAAAGTTATTGCACTCATAACACTTCCATGCTCTAATCATGATTTTTTTGCTTCAATACTAGTTTTTGTGTTATTTCCTTTGTCGTTATTGAATATGGATATATAAGACAAGGGAAAGTTTAACACTGCCATGTTATGCGCCTTTGGTTCATTTCTATTAAATCTTCAATGTAGCTGCTTTTCGAACTCTGTTGATGAACTCGGACTTCATTAGCTTTGAACCACATATATATATATTGTTCGCGGCATGCTTTCAATTTCCATATAATGGCTTGCTCTTCCACTATAATTCCACTCTGATCTCTAGACCATTTATCACATGTTATCTCGTATCCCTCCTTTTTGCTGTTGGCAAAAGGGGAGAACGTCTTTGTCAGTCTTTGCATATGGTCATGGTAATGGTCAAACATCTTTGTGAGTCTTTGCATATGATCATGGTAATGGTATTGGGAGAGTCAAAAAGGGGAGATGATGCCTTTGTGTGTTGTCAAAAGAGAGAGTGCCTTGTCGACATGGGAGGGTCATGGGAGTATCAAAGGGGGAGAGCCTTCATCTGTGATAAGGGTTTGTGCATAGCATTCACATGTAGCATTCACATACCTTAATCATCCATGCATACATATCAGCATTTACATGTTTCACTATCATGGATCTTGAGCTGCACACAGGTTGCATATGTCATAATCTTTACCATATTTGCCATATTGGATATTTCTGCCATATAATGACTCACAGTGTTGTCATCATCAAAAAGGGGAAGAATGTTGTGCCCCTATGGTCATTTGAGTTCACTTGGGTAATTCGACATCATCCTACGGTCATTTGAGTTCTGTCGTATTCTTGGTTTTGATAATGGCTAAACACTATTAGTCATTGATATTTCTCACTCTCATGTGACTGACATACGTAATGGTTTGTTCATGACAGGTACGCCATTACATGGACAAAGAATTCAGTGAAGTCGGCAAAAGTGAAAGCTCATTGATCGCACCCAAGCAAGAATGCGAAAACAAGCACAAGTCGAAACGCGATATTCGGCTCGTCATCCATATAAGGTCAATGCACAAAGAAGCATAGCCAAGCGAATCCAAGGCCATAAACTCCGTTGATATCTTTTAGACTATCAAGGGAGATGCCACCGACATGCACGGACTGCTAATGGAGTTGAACGACGGAGCTAGAACGGAAATTGGACTGACCCGGGATAAGTCGGGTTCTGCCTAGCTGGCGGTCGACCGCCAGCACAGGGGCAGTCGACTGCCCCAGCCAGGGATCGCCAGTCTTCATGTGTTTCAGCTGGCCGTCGACCGCCAGCCAGTGGCGGTCGACCGGAAATCCCAGGGGCCATTCGTCTACAGCATTTCACAGTAGCGGTCGACCGCCAGGAGCTGCAGGTCGACCGCCAGCCCCGAGCCTTCAATGTTGACTTTGTTTCCAACTTCGAAAAGGGCCATTCAACATGGATTTCTTTAATCCAAAAGTCACTTAATCACCCACAAATTGTGGATCTGGTCTGAGGCTTGTCTATAGACCATTCAAGGTCTATAAAACTCTCACTTGAGGGATTAGAAACACAAGGGCTTCAAGGCTTTAAGGGAGATCAAGGGAGTTCATTTTCGAGGCACTGTAGCACCTCCGTGAACAATGTTTCGGGAAGGAGTTCTTCATCCATTCCAAGACATTCAAGTCTAGATCTGAAGCCATCTCAACCTCCAAGGAAGAAGAAGGAATCAAGGCTCTCAAGGGTGATCTAAGCTGCATCCTACATCTTCTACATCCTCTTCATCGACTCAAGAAGATCAAAAGGAAGATTGAAGCTACATCCATCGTCTTCTTCATCAACTAGAAGAGGTTCAAGGAAGATCATCCCGCAAGAAAGAAGACACCGTCAAAGCATCCGATTCAAGCTTCTGCAACTCAGACAAGATTCTTTTCTTTGAGCATACTCTATATGTTGTTTGAGTTATTTCATATTTGTTCTCTTTTTCATTTCATACAAACAATTGATACTGAGAATCGTCCCTACCGGTGGTTAGTAGGAGGGCAATTGGAGGTTGTCCGATCTGCGTTGTTGACGTCCCTACCAGGTGGTTAGTAGGAAGGCAATCGGTGATCTTTCCGATTTGCGGTTCAATGCGTGACACTAGTGGAGCCTCACCGGATTTGGTGAGGGGTGGACGTAGGACTGGGGATTCAGTCCGAACCACCTTAAAATCTCATGTGTTGTGATTTGTTCGTGTGATTGCTTCGTTCTAAATGCATGCTTAGGTTCGAATCGATATATTAGTAATCATTTTGCTAAGCAAATCGTTGTGTCCTTCGTTTAGCTAGTTATATTCCGCTGCAATTTATCTCATCTAGCTTTATAGAGGGTTAGATTACGAAAAGAGGGGCAGATCTATTCACCCCTCCCCTCTAGATCCGCTGTCCACTACACAACAACTCGGGTTTTCGGAGTCGTAGAAGTCCCGAGCTTCGGGCCTTTTGGGGTGGTTTGGGTGGTCCTTCCATTTTAAGTAGTATCGCCACCATGGATAAGATCCGGGTGTTCGGTAATCCATGGAACACGGGGAAGCTAGTGGATGGCCATGCCGACACTCGGACAAAACAATAGACACGACCCTAAGTAATGTAAAGTTGGAATGCCGACTCGACTACCAACCTAGACACGACCAAGATTCGGTACGCGGCGGAGTTAATCGATCCGAAGATCACTCGCGCAAGTGTGCGGCCTTCCCGATAGGCGTAGCCTAACGTTCAGACAACACCTTTTTATATACCGATTAATGGTATGCAAATGCAACCTAGACCGACTTAGACGATGACTAGACGTAAATGACACTCTTTTTTTTTTTGATTTTAGACACCCTAGACTCAACTAGCTCTGATACCAAATTGATGCGGGACAGACCACGGACACGACTCCAATTGGAATGCAATCATCAGACTCTAAACAAGCTCGCGATCGTCCCTAACGAGGGAAGCGTCGGACGTGTGCGGTTGAGAAATCGGCAAAGAGCTAGGGTGGTCAATTCTCTCTTGTGTCCGGATCGGGTTACGGGGCGGTCTCGCTCTCTCTCGCAGCAGCGGTGAATATAAGAATATGAAGCGAGCTAATTATCCTATCATGCTCTCTAGCAGCGGCACATGAAATATATACGAATAAAGTAAAGTGCCAAGCAAGGAGCGAATACGATACCTCCACGCTCTCGGTGTGGGGAAGACGATCCCGGCCGAATTCAGTAACTCCCGGTAACAACAATGAGTTAGATTACAACAATGAAATATCGCCCACTCCACGCAGGGAGGTAAAGGGCTACACAAGTGGGCCCGGGAGGACCGATCTCGGGTTGACGGGCTACACTGGATCACTACGCCGACGCGGTTCGGACGGCGTGTTCTACGGACCTGTGGGGCCCACGGACGGCGCTGGCCTCCGGGTCTGCTGGGGTGGGTCCCACTGTGATGGAGACCCCTGGTGGAGCGCCTCCCTAGATGGCGGTCAGCCGGAAACACTGGTCAGAGGTCGGTCGGCTCCGATCTCCACACTTTGGAGTTGCTGCCCACGGACCTGTAGGTTCTGTTTTCCGACGCGCGATCCGGCAAAATCGGCTGCTGCGATCAATCCTGATGTCAGATCGAGGCACAGAAGGTACCGTTGGAAATCTCTCTTGAAGTACTCCAACCTAAGGCTAGAGAAACAAACTGGATCTGCACGGATCTGGCCTTAATCTATTTTTGAAGTTACTGTTAGACAGTGCCCGAAATCTCAGGGCAGCAAGGAAGTTTCCTGAGAACTACCTTTGACCGTGGGGTAGACCTCAGATTCAGACCTCGACCTCTTCATGAAAGTTATAGAGGGGAAATATATGAAAATGGAAATATTTTTTATTAAGGGATTGGTGGAGGTTTGGATTTGTTGGAGATTTTATACTGGTGGGTGGTAGGATCTGGACATTGGCTGACAGAATTGTAGGGAAATCTAAAGACTATTTTTAGAAAATATGAGATGGCCTTTAGAACTTCCAAGAAAATTTGCGGATGGAGGGGATTGTGGATAGAACCTCCAGTAATTTTGGGGGTTCCATAAAAAATCAAAAGATGGTCCGGAGATGGGAAACTCAGGGTTAATGTCACTATAGATAGAAACCTGGCAGAATTGGAAGAACAAGATGGACGAAAATGTAAAAATAGAAACCAGAAACTAGAGGCCAAACCAATTTTTGTAGAACGTGGAGGGGACCTCTAGAACACACCCTAAAAATTAGAGCTCCAGATAAGCTCGTGACTGAGAGCCAAAAATCGTGGAAGGGGGATCTATCCAGGATGGACAGAACTGCAGAAGCGACTTCGCGGCGGCACGACGGCGGCACGGACGGCGGCGGCGGCACCTGAGATGAATTCCAGAGATAGAGAGGAGGAGATAGAAGGTATGAACACTCTAGAAATGCAGAGGAGGGAGAGGGAAACCAGAGGGAGAGGGTAGGGGCGCACAAAGCTCTTGGGCATTCAACAATATTTTCTCTTCATTAATGTTTACAAATGGAAAAATACAAGCATATATACTAAATGACAAATGACCAAAAATGACCTCAGATCTAGGGTTTAGAGAATATTAAATGTTTCAAACAAAATAACAAAATCCTAATTAGATCTAATGGGGGGAGCACCCCCTTGACCATGGGGAACATGGTAGGAAAGGTAGGTAACCTACCTTTGAAATTTTAATCCACTTGTCTCCCATGTGGTCAATTAACATTCAAACCTTCTAGATGATCACCTAGGATGGTTGACCAGCCCCACATAGCTTAGGTGGTCCAATGGGGAAGGGCTGGGGGCTCCCTAGCAGGTCCTACTGGCATTTTGTATATAAACCCACTAAGACTTACAATTACGTACCCATATAACACAAGGGTATACATACAAATATAAAAGGACATAAATGCAAACAAAATGTGGACGATCTTGCTTCGATGTCCCCATCACTAGATTTTCCTATTAACCTAGAATTGGCTCATCATAGCATGGTTTCGCACTTCTACAAGAATGTTTTATGTTGATCGATGATTCCATGAATATATCATGTGATATATCATGTATAGTTGTTTTGAAGGTTATGTCACTCTTGGTGATGATAACCTACCGCTACTGATTGATTCCTGTTTCTCACTTGAACCCTAAATTTTGATGAAGTTAGAACCCTCTGCCAGATATTCCTTTTGTCAGACTGAAACTTCTTAATCAAGGTCTCTGTAAGTCTCCACGAGCCTTAGATTCCCACAAGGATGCTAAGCTGGTTGTACAAAAAAAACCTGCAAACCACTAGAATCCTCATCCTACTGGGTAGAATAGGGTTCAACCAGCCTTTGGAATGACAGAACGTGGTTCTGTCTAAGTTCAACTGTGACTGTTTTGAATGCAGCCTGTATAGTGACCACATTCAGCTTCTGTTTGTGAAGGCGGTGGACAGATAGACCACGTTCTGATTTGATCTTTCTTGGTTGACCTTGATCGTTGTGCCCTTATTGGGCACGTTCTGGTCGCGGTCCTTGACCAGATCGCATTCATCCCAGTCTTCTCGGATTTGTCGTTTCGGTGTTTGATGTGTGGAATTACGGACCTTATCTTGAATCCATGCCTTCCTGACTATTTTCCTAGAGATTTTTTGACCCTTTCTTAAGGTTATACTCTACTCTAATGAGCTTTTATGTTACTTGATACCTTATTGAAAATCTTTGGAAAACTCCTATTCCCAACTTTGATTTCCTTGACTACATAAGCTTTTATTGGAAATTCTTTGGCCATTATCTTTTGAAAATTTATCTGGATTATTATTTGGGACTTTGAGTTCAACATGACACTCAATACTAAGTAATTTTATAAGGGCCCAGATCTAGTCCTAGGGGTGAGACAAAGCCCAAAATATATCAGTATTATTAATGATTAGGTGGCACCAACTATATGCAAGATTTGTCCTAGATAATTTCACACATTTTGATATGATTTGTATTTGATATGTTCTTGATATTATGGCCCATAATGGGTAAATGTTATTGGAACTCTTATGAATGACTAATATAAGATTATGTTCTCTTACACATGTTATTGACTTACTCTGGTAGATTTTGTTACCTCTTATACCTGAATTTGGTACTTGCAATTATCTCATTTCTACCATTCGTTTATATCATATTGACACTGTTCTAATTTGCATTTAGATTTTTGTGTCTTGCATCGTGTAGCAATTTTCTATATATTGATAAACTGTTAATCACTTATATTATGCATGGTGATAGAGATGTAATTCCAACTGAGCGTTTTCGCTCACTTAGTTTCTCTTAACATTTTTTAGATAATAATGAAGATAATATTCCATCAGATGGGGAAGGACAAGAGTGACAAGTGCTCCTAGAGTTTTAAAGACGTGTGTCTTTTAATTTTCTTAAGTCTAAATAGGTTGAAGTCTTGTATCGAGTCTTTTCTCTTTCTTCTTTTGCATAAGTTGTAAGTTGAGTTAATAAGTTGTAATAATGAATTTTGTTATCCATAAAATTATCTATTTTTATCTATTTTTGGTTTCTTTGTGTCTTTATGGTTTGCTCTGTTTGTCATGACTGTCTCGCTGTCACGTTCCGATCAAATTTTCGCTGCTATTGATTTGAGACGTGACACTTAACAAAGTCGATCATATCCTTAATAGTCTAATTAATTTTAGAGTTTAACTCACTAATGGCCCATTTAACCTAATTAGATTTAGGGTTTCTATATGGATGACTAAACTAGGGTTTTAACATTCTCTAAGACTCGTAAATTTTTTTTATCATTAGTCTAAATTAATTTTAATCTTATTTAATTTAAAAACGTATATTAATTATTGTAAATATATTTTTTAGTCGACATTATATTTATTTGATATTTCACAAAACGATATTTTAATTTATTTTTATATTATTATATCACAATGAATATTATTTATTAATTATTCTTCCATTATTCATCGTCATATTCAATCTTTTTATTATATCATTTCTTTTTTCTCATATATATATATATATATATTCTTATCAAATTTTAAATTGTTAAGTACGTAAGTAATCGGTAGCTTTTGAGCTTTTCACACTTTTCTATGCTGCATCAGTACACATTTTTAGAGAGATATCCCTGCTGTAGATAGATACATCTGTAGGCCAATAATCATTGCTCTGGTTTCAGCAACAATGCTAGAGGCGGCATTTTTGGATTTTGTATGAGAGGTTTCAAATGAATACATAATAAGGAGGTTCACCATGAAAGTAAGATCATTAGCAGTCCTAAAGATATGTGAAAAGCCATAACAATTCAGTCCCCATGACATCTTATACGTTACAAGGTCTCAGATATCTGCAATTCTGAATACTTCTTCCGAATATTCAATTATATAAAAGAGTCATGTATAATATCTACATCAAGACAACTTGAAATAAACAAGTAAATATAAATATTAATATGTTTACATTTATTTTAAAATTTATTATTTATTTACTATTTCCAAATAAACATAAATATAGTTTGAACATTAGAAGATAAAAGAGAAGATGCATTAGTATTAGGGTTCTTTGACATATGTACCCTTACTAAAGTTGTATTTGTGTGAAAATATAGAGTTTTTTACATGAAAATTATTGTTAAATAAAAATTTATAAAAATATTTTTATAAATATATTAACATACATATTACCGTGTAAATCTGAATTATATGAAAATGTTATATTTATTTGTAGACATATCACCTCTTTTTGTCAAAAATTTACAAAAAATCATGTTTAAATGACATTTATACACTATTTAAATTCATCTAATGAGATGTCTGTTAATATATTTCTAAGAATAATTTTTATGAATTCAATTCTACTAATAAGTTTTATGTAAAAATCCCAAAAATATATCTTGCATTTGCATCCGATAGTATGTCCTTGTTAGATGAAAGTATTTACATATACAACTCCATAACAGTCCATCACAGTCTAAAGTTCCCAAAAGTAGATGTTTACTACGTTAAATAAAGATTTTTTTACATGTCCTTGGGCCGTGGACGCGGGCCAGTCATGTGATATGATGCGTCGAAAGACCGAGATCAGACCCAGCCAAAGAAGCTCACCACTACATCGGGCTGAGACTACTGTTAGCGTTCCTCTCCATTAAATGAAGACTCTCGGATCATCGATCACCCCGTCGGCATCTGCACTGGTTGCTCCTTCTCCTTCTCCACAGGCGGCGGCACTCAGAACACCCTCGCTCCGACGCCACCATCTTTGTGCTCCGGCGTTCCCCCTCTCCGCGCGCGTCCTCTCCTTGCGCTTCGGCGTCCGGTGTCTCCTCTCTTGCCCTCATAGAGATACCTCGGACCCTCGCTTCGCTCCGGCTCACCCTCTTTGCCCTCCGACATGACGCTCACCCTATCTAACGTGGGTCTTACTCGAGTTTGACCTGTCCTGACCTACAATTCTAATTCACGTTGAATTCTATTGTTATTAATTTTTTATTTACTTATATATATATTTTAAGTGAATAATTATCATAGAGAATCATGTCGTAATTATTCGCGGTGGTGTCGTTACAATCAAGATTTGTTGTCACCGGATTAAATCCTGTCGATTTTCTAACAATACGATCTGATATGTACGATAACATGGCAAGAGTAAGAGTTTTTTGAGGTCAAAAAATATCTTTAAAGAATAATAAATTTTTTATATTAAAAGTAAAAGTATTAAATTGCATCGTACCTTGTGTACAGACGTGTCGATTTTTCATTGACACTATTTAATACAACTTGTATGCATTGGTAAAATGTAATTGTCTATGACAATATATTCATTTAACAAAAGTATATTAGTAAATATAAATGTATGATAAATATTTACATAATTAATAATTTTAAAAAATATGCAAATAAAAATCTTTAATACTATGCAGTCTTTGACGTTACAAACAGACAGGATGTCGTTTTTATCAGTAGTCCTAGCGGAAGCCCCCGTCCTCCGGCGAAACCCCCCTGCCCATCCGCCAACCCCCCACCGCTCGATCCTCTAATCCTTTGTGGGTTTCTCTCTCATCAGTATACACACGTTCGTGGCCTTCCGTGGGTGGCCACGCTTCCTGTCCCCCCTTCTTTCCTTTTCCTACTACTGTTTTGAATCCCCACGCACTCTCTGTCTCTCTCTCTCTCATCTGTTTCTGTTGAACGATCTCTGCACCTCGACGCATCACACTCGGCGGCAACCGGACAATGACAAGGCACGTGGTATTCGGTTATTGGGCATAAGCAATGCGCTGGGTCTATGGAGCCCCGTTATTACCCCCCGTGGTCCGCCTCGCTTTCAACTGCGAGCGCCTTCAAACGCACGCTAACGACCCCACCCCCACAACCCCGGCCGATAAGCCAACTTGTCGATTCGAGGGATAGGAGATAAGCGGACGTGGTTATCACACCCTTCGTGACAACCCGTACGCTGGTCGCCTTATCAGACGCACAGAACCCTTCCCCCTTCTGCCCCCACCTCCCGAACCGTATTTTATACGAGGGGGGAAAGGGTGAAGGAGGCGAGGGAGAGCAAGAGGGAGGGGAGAGAGAGAGAGAGCGGGGGAAGAAGAAGGCCAACACCCCCCGCGTTTGTCTCACACAATTCTTCTGCCTCCCTCCCTTCTCTCTCCATCTTTCTCACTCTTATGTACCTCTCTCCCTCTCTCTCTCTCGAACCCAAACCCTTCGTGTCCCTCTAACACCTGTCTCTCTCTCGGCTCTCCCTCGTCTGCTTCACCCATCGATCCGTCCCGAAGGGGGCGGCTGCGGATTCCTGATCTCTGGCCCGTTGTCCTGCCGGCGTCCGGAACTTCCGAGGGACCTCGGCGGCTGTGGCTGTGGCGGCGGCGGCGGTGTTGGTCCGCCGTCTGGCATCCCGTCGATCTATTCCTGTCGGGGCCGGAAGGTGGCGCCGGCGTGCGGTTGATCTGTTCGGGAGGCGCTCGCGGGTGGGTGGCCGCCGCCATGTCTAATCTGAGCAGGGAGCTCGTCTTTCTCATACTTCAGTTCCTGGATGAGGAGAAATTTAAGGATACTGTCCACAAGTAAGCGGCGAACTCCTCTACGTATTCCTTTCTTTTTCGTGAATTTTCCTCTTTCATATTATCAGGTAGGACAATGTTCCGAGTGATGTGGATGGCTCTTCTGGCTTTTCTTTCGACTTTTGTCTCCATGGCTGTGTTTGATGTCCCCGTGGCTGAAAAAAACTAATGAATTTGGGATAAAGGTTGGAGCAGGAGTCCGGGTTCTTCTTCAACGTGAAGTATTTTGAGGACTTGGTGCTGGCTGGGGAGTGGGAGGAGGTAGAAAAGTACCTTTCGGGCTTCACCAAGGTCGACGACAACCGTTACTCCATGAAGATCTTCTTTGAAATTCGGAAGCAGAAGTACCTCGAGGCCCTCGACAAGTGTGCCTCCACTTTCTACATTTTTTTTTGGTTTTCTCGCCAACACTGTGTTTACTTTCGGCTTGACTGCATGCACTATCTGAATGGTTACTTGCTTGTTGCATGTGTGGCGATGGCAGGCATGACCGGACGAGGGCAGTGGACATTCTGGTGAAGGACTTGAAGGTGTTTTCCGCATTCAATGATGAGCTTTTCAAGGAGATTACCCAGCTCCTCACTCTAGACAACTTCAGGTATTGTCGAGAAGTGATGCTTTTCCTCCCCTCAGCCCACTACATGGGTTTTGTTGTAGGAATTAGGAAATTAATGGTGTGGCGACCACCTTCTTCCATGCTTAATGATAATCTTGTATTCAATGCTGTGAATTGCCAGGGAGAACGAGCAGCTCTCAAAGTATGGGGACACCAAGTCTGCCAGGAACATAATGCTCACCGAACTCAAGAAATTGATCGAGGCAAACCCACTCTTCCGTGACAAGCTGCAGTTCCCATCCCTCAAAAACTCAAGGCTGAGGACACTTATCAACCAGAGGTAGATATCATTGTTTCTCTGGCTGGTGCATGTGTTTTTACTTTGTAGGTGTTACTTGTGACCATGCCTTTGTCCCTGCAGCTTGAATTGGCAACACCAACTCTGTAAGAACCCAAGACCAAACCCAGATATCAAGACCCTCTTTGTTGACCATACCTGCGGGCAGCAGAATGGTGCTCGTGCACCCTCCCCTGCAGCTAATCCCCTCATGGGGGCAATTCCAAAGCCAGCACCTTTTCCACAGATGACTGCTCAAATGGTATGCAAAGATAATACCAGCTGTTGTCCTCGTAGTTGAATTTTAGCAGGTTACTTCATGTGTTTTTGCTGTTTGTTCAGCCATTTCAGGCAGCTCCAGCAGCCATTCCGGCATCCCTCACTGGTTGGATGGCTAATGCCTCTACTGTCCCCCATCCGGCAGTTTCTGGGGTACCAATGTGTCTATCATCTCCTGCAAATACAGGTAAACTGACTTTTAAGTAACATCACACATGAAACTGCACTTCAACTGGTCACAAGAGATGTGTAAATTATTATGCCGGCACGATTTCATTTACTCTCAATTAAAGAAGTTCATGTAGGCTTCATCTGTGGGGTTCCCTTTCATTTCAAATGCGAATCTACAATTAAAGATTATATGCTGCATATTTTCTTATTTATCAGTTACTTTCTCGCGATTTGGAGAGAGTCTTTGAGAATATTTGACATATTCTCCTCTTTAAAAAAATGCTTACTGTGAAACTGTTTCCACCTCTTTGAAAATTTGCTTTGTGAGAGGTAGGCAAAGTAAAGTAATTTGTGAAGGTGAAAGAGATGAGATATTTGAAGAAATCAGGAAGTCAATACTACACTAAGTTGGGACCAAAGACAAAACTACTGGAACCCAAAATGACAAGTGCTACTGTAATGTTTCCCATGCTAACCTTATTGTTGATTGAATAGCCATATCTGGTGATTATTATATTTGATCTTGAAGTGGTTAGTATCATGTATCATTGATAGAAATTTAGACATGTGTATAAAGAGTGATAGTGGTATCCAGTTCTCATGTCCCAATGTGTCACCAAAATCGAGACTCCAAATGCCTTTATTCTGAATTAGATGTGTAAAACTTTCATCCATCAAAACCTTTCAGAATGGAATAAATATCCCACCACCATCCATCAGCAACCCCTTAATAGATGCCGATACACCAGAATACAAGGTGTAGATCTCACGGATGCAGAAATAGCATAGCCATGCCATGCTGTCTCCTCTTGGATATTGCTATTGTCTTAGTATGCTTTTACTTCTAAAATTTTGGCATTGAATTAAACAAAAGTTTAAAAATGGCTGTATATGAATATATATATAGGTATATATAATTATACATATGTATGTATACATATATACTATGAAACTTTTACTTATATAAAAGCGTTGTAGTTTCTTTCTATAAAAACAAAGGAGATATTCAAAGCTGCAATAATTATCGTGAAATTAAGTTTATGAGTCGTACTATGAAACTTTAGGAAAGAGTAATCGAAAAACGTCTTCGATATATGACTATTGTATCGAAAAATCAGTTTGGTTTTATACCGAATAGATCTACTACAGAAGCTATTTTCTTACTACAGTAGCTAATGGAGAAGTATACAGAGATGAGAAAAGATTTATATGTGATTTTTCTTGATTTGGAGAAGGCATATGATCGAGTACCGAGAAAATTGATTTGGTGGACATTAGGAAAGAAAGGAGTCTCTCAGGGATATGTTGATTTGGTTAAGGATACGTATGAATGTGCTATTATTAGTGTTAGAACTATTGCGTTACTATATGTTTGCATCAAGATTCTATACTAAGTCCGTATCTCTTTGCTTTACTTATAGATGAAGTAACAAAACAATTACATGATGATATCCCTTGGTGTATGTTATTTGCAGATGATATTATCTTAATTGATGAGAGTATTGATACTTTAAATGCTAAGTTAGAACCTATGTAGTTTGAGGCGCGCCTAGGCGCGTCTCAGAGGTGAGGCGGTGGCTGCTCGTCTCGCCTCGCCCTGTCTCGCCTCGCTCTGACCACAGTTTGTCTCACTCTCTCTCTATCTCACATAGACACAAAATTTGGTTTTTGACAGTGGTTTGTTAAATTCTATGTGAATTTAGTGAGTCTTAATAATTTGAATCATAGGATTGAATGAATTTAGGAAATTTATTGAGTTTATATAGGTATTTTTGTGATATTTAGACATATAATTTATTTTTTGAATTATATATACATATTTAAAAAAATCTCGCCTCAAACGCCTAGGCCATTGCCTAGGCGTTTGAGGCATGAGGCGACCCCCTGGTCACCTCGGCCGCCTCATACCTCAGACTACATAGGTTAGAACGTTGGAGTCATGCCTTTGAGTCTAAAGGTTTTAAAATTAGTAGGAGTAAGTCAGAGTTTATGCACTGTAATTTTAATAATAAGAGAGTGATACAGGAAGACATGATTCTAATTGATGGATAAAATATTTTTAAGAGTAGTAGCTTTCGGTATTTAGGGTTTATCATACACGAGAATGGGGAGATTTATGGCGATGTTACACATAGGATTAAGACATGTTGGTTAAAATGGAGAAGCGCATCAGGAGTCCTCTATGATCGTCGTATGCCTGTGAAATTCAAAGGGAAGTTTTATAAAACGGTTGTGAGACTTGCTTTGTTATATGGTATCGAGTGTTGGGCAGTACGAAAGGAACACATTCACAAAATGTATAACAGAGATAAGGATGTTGAGATAGATGTGTGGCAAGACTAAGAAAGACAAGATCAAGAATGAGCGCATCCGTAAGAACTTGGGGATAGCCCTAATTGATAGTAAAATGAGAGAAAATATACTCAGGTGCTTTGGACATGTGCTTCGTCGCCCTAACTTAGCGTCAATTAAAAGATGTGACCAAATCTTAGTGGATGTTAGTAAAAGAGCTCGGGGAAGGCCTAGAATGAGATAGTGTGATATTATTCGGAAGGACATTATTTTCTTGGGTTTAAATATGAATATAGCACTTGATAGAAATCTTTGGCGGAACATGATTCATGTAGCCGACCCCAAATTAGGATGAGGCTATGATGATGATGATGTATACATATATACATACATTTGTAAACATACACACACACACACACACACATATATATATATATATATATATATATATATATATATATATATATATATATATATATATATATATATAGGGAAGTGATCACATAGTGCCTGCACTAGGTGATGTCGCCATAATTACTTCTCTTAGTTGTAGTCATTTTTTTTATTTTTTAGGTGGGGCCCAAGGTCCCCTACCTCGGAGTGGGGCCCAAGCCCCCTATTTTACTTGAGACTCACGACAAGAAAAAGGGGTATGAATAGTGACTTGGACCCTAAGTCACTATTCACACCCTTTTTTATTTTTTTCTTGCCCTTCCAAGGCAAGTTTTTGGTAGCGTGGTTCCCACTTCAAGATAAGAGACTTCGGGCCCCACCTAATTTTTTTTCCAAAAAAAAAATTGACTGTAAATATGGGAAGTGATCATGGCGGCATCACCTAATGTCGGCATCATGTGATCACTTCCCATATATATATATGTACGTATATACCAAGCGAAGGTGATCGAAGGACTAAGCTTCTTGGGAGGTTCACATGAGGCAAACTCACTCGCAAGAAAGGGAGAACATATATATATATATATATATATATATATATATATTTATGTATATACCAAGTGAAGGTGATCGGAGGACTAAGCTTCTTGGGAAGTTCACACGAGGCAAACTCACTCGCAAGATAGGGAGAACACAATGGTTCACAACTGGGTGATCGACTTTCGATGCCTGGATGGTCGTCTCCCTTGTATTATATAGGTTTGAAGGCCTAATGTGTTTATAAGATAAGGGTGCCTTAAAAGATAATGATGAGGCTCCTTTACAACTCCAAAGCAAAAAGAATATGTTCTTTACAGTAGTAAAAGAATGCATTCTTTTCAAAAGAAAAAAAGGTAAAAGGAAAAGAGGGAATAAGCCGCCTTTGTATAATGGGGCATCTTTTTTACAAAGCATCTCTTTTCTTTGTTCGTTGTTGTTGTGGCTTCTCCTTTTTATAGCTCATGGAGATCCTATGGATGTGCTGGGTGGAAATCTGTCACTTTCTTCTGGCATCTGGGGCATGATTAAATAGTGTGGTTTAATTGTTTTAGGCTACGTTTTGAAATAATTGGAGGGAAGGAGATTTTTTTTTCAAAATTCTTAGGGAGAGAAGAAGCAGCCCTTGGGCAATTTTTGAGGATTTTGGAAGTGTCCTCTTTTTTTTCCTAGCTCTCTTTAACCCCCAAAATCCTTCCAAGGCAAAAGTTGATGGAACATGTGCACATTTAGAAGGGATTGTGAGGGGGTGGGGATTTTAATGATTGCAATCTCTAAAATCCCTCCCCAACATTGTTTCCAAACACAACCTTACTGTGGCAATGGATGAGGGAGAATATTCTTTTCATGCCGTACAAGTGACTCATCTATGAAATGTTGCGTCATCGTTGCTTCTGTGAAATTTATTTTATGGAAAGATCTGCACAATTGTTGTTCTCTTCATTCATTAGGCCTATTTCTTTGGCCCCTTTTATGCAGTGACCATCTCTGTCGTTATAGGGTCCTCTACTTCTCCATTGCAAGAGGCGACTCGATCAGTAGGGCAGGATACTGGGGCTCTGCTGCCTGAAGTGAGATGATGAAGACAAAAACATGTTCCCAATCTTCTGACGACAGAATTTCATTTAAAAAAATTCTTGAGAATGAATTGGCATAGAGTTGTCGTGTGAACAACAAAAATGTCATCAAGAACACTTCTCTCAAGCAGCCAGTTTAATATTTTTGGTTCAAGTGCTGACCATTTAAGATAGTTCACCGTGCAACTTATTCTTCCTGCATTTGTGTAAATAAATCTATACTTGGATATTTGCCTGAAGTAGAGCTTACAGGAACTTTGTGACAAGAAGGGTATTGTGTTCTGAGCATTTTTATGGCTAATTCCCTTATTAGAGCATCTGGTAAATGCTGATCTTTACCGGGAACTCTTTCAATAATGAACTGGAACTGAGATAACAAGAATTGCCACCAAGCATACCTTCTTAACTTTACATTATCAGCTATTTTTTTCATAAAAGCACCCAAATTAGTTGAATATGTCTGGAATATCAATTGTTCTCTGATCAGGTAAGGGTAGAATTTTTGTGCGCCTTTAACTATTGCTAAGATTTCCCTTTCATTAGGCCAATAATTAATTTCATATTTTTTTATTGACCGTTGTGATGGGCATAGATAAGTCCTTGTTGATCTTTCGTTTGTAGTAATGCAACAGCCTAGGTTTCCTCTGATGCGTCAGTAGCCAATTCATATAGCCACAATAAGCTGGTTGAAGAGGAGGTAACTTTTGGCATTCATCTTGCAGTTGCTTCACCTCTTTGGTGGCTTCTGGAGACCATTTGAATGGATTGCTTTTCATGACTTGTCTAAGATGTCTGGTCTTATGAGATAGGCGAGGAATGTAAGACCTTAAATAATTGACATAGTTTAGAAACTTCTGACATTGCTAAACATTCTTTAACTCATCAAGGAACTGAGAGAGTTTTTCCAATGGATGCTTTTGCATATGGATTTGATTGTCTTTGATTCAAATTCTTAATAATTCAATTTCATTTTTGGCAATTTTAAATTTATCCGGGGAAGCAGAAAGCCCAATTCCATGTTTTTGTATAAGGTCAACAGATATATTGAGATGAGAAATGTGCTTCTGCATGGTATCTGAAAATATCAAGAAATCATCAATATAATTTACAATAAATTGAGAATAAGACCTGAATGTTTCATTCATTCGTCTTTGAAATTGTGATAGAGTATTCTTTAATCCGAATGGAAGCACTAGCCATTCAAATAATTGACACGGAGTAGTGAAAGCTGATTTGTGGACATCTTTAAGGGCAATTCTAATTTGATGATACTCAGACTTGCAATCAAATTTCGACAAAATATTCTTCTGAGCTACTCTTTGAATTAGTTCTTTTCTTGGTAAGGGCCACCTTTTGTCTATGGTGATGGCATTGAGAGGACCATAATCAATTACTATTCTTGGTTTTCATCTCTTTTTCTGAGCATGATTTCTAACAATAAAGTAGAATAAGAATTATTGAAATTTGATAGTTGTATCAACTGTTTTTCCCAAAATTCTTTTGTTTGTCTTTTCATCTCATACTCATCTTTTTGAGAGTGTCGAATTGGCTCTCTCTGTAAAGGAATATTGTGCATAGTGGGAATATGTGCCACAGGAGAATCAGTATCCCACTTTTCTAGAAGTGCTTGATGCAACATGTTTGAAGTCTTTTGTCAAATCAGCTACAGTAGAAAGTTAAGGATGGACATGTTGAGTTGTCATGTTTAATTGATGAATAATGGCATATTTTTGCGCCTTTTCTCCTTGCTTCAATTGTTGCTTTATCACTTGAGAAATGGACATATCTTGCGACAAGGTGACTTTGTTTGATTGTGCTTTAAAGAAAGGGGAGATTCTTAGAATAATATATTTTTCATTATTAATATTAAACACAATCATATCAAAATTAACTATATATGGGCTGAGTTTGTCAAGAGTATCGTTACCTAAGCCCATTTCATAACCACCATCATGTATTTGAATGAAATGCAAGAGTAGTTTCTGTTTGTCTATTTTAATTGGTACTTGGAGAGCAAAATGAGAAAGGCTTCTTGGACCGTTCATGATTTTAATAGTGCTGCCATCAGAAAATATAACCAATTATGCCAGAGTTGTTTTGTGCAAAAATTAATGTTTACTCCTTTGTCAAGGAAGATTTTGCACTTTTGTCGACCATCTACTGCAACATGTCCAGGAATAAGAATATAATCTGCAATTTTGATCAATTTCTTAATTTGCTTAATTTGGTGGTCTGGCAAAGAAGATTTTTCTTTTGCAAATGAAATATTAGGGACCATAGTTTTGAGATAATCACTGGCAAATGATATATAAGGTTTCCTCTTGGAAGTGGCTGGAGGGATATTAGATATTTGAAGAACTTTATTTCGAAGAAATAGTGGCGGATGAATATTCATCATCAATATCAGAGAAGTTTGAATAGGTGGTGGAGCATAATCCACTGTTGAATTTGTCCAATCTGAGTGACAGGAAAGGGAAGAGTCAATATGGGATTGAAACATTTGTACCTATAGTAGTCTCTTCTTCTGAATTAGTGGAATATTCAGAATCTGATTCAAGCTGATAAATAATGTCAACATCATTGTATGCTTGAATAAGTTACTATTTTGTTTCAATAAGTTCTCAGTCATCATCAATTTCTTTGACTTGGAACATTGCACGAATTGCACGAACTTGCTTAGGAGCTTAGGAAGGACAATTCTTTGCATAATGCCTAGGCAAAACACAAAACTGATTTTTGTGTTGGGCCACTCCTTGTCGTGCATTTTTTGAAGAATTTAAAAGGCCTGAATGTACGCCTTCTTCATAAGCGTTAGAATCTTGGCTTACTGTGGAATTTTTCTTCTTTGGCTAGGTGGGAATATTGAAATTTTCTGCTATTGTAATATGAGAACATGCAGCTTGAGAAATATAAGACATAACTTTAGCAGAACGCATGTTGTAGTATATTTTCTTGATTTCTTACCCCATATACTAAGAGATATCAACAAAAGGTAAACTATTTTTGGTCACGGAATAATTTCTTCGTCTCATGTGGTGAGAGATGGGTATAGACTTCTCGACCTTCTCGGAGAAAAGAGAGAATCTACACTGTCGCACATATAAGGCTGTTTAGGTAGCCTGTGCATGGTTCATTCCGTAGGTTTAGTTTTGATTAGACGATGTAGGGGGTGCGAGACATGGATAGCAGTTTCAGCCGAAATCGATACGTTTTGGCCGAAACCGATACGTTTCCGCCCTGGACGATCCAAAATCAACCGGACGAAATCGGACGTCAACTCCCCTGCAAAAAAAAAATATTCTATTTGGTTTCGGGCCAAAACCGAAACTGAAACCGATATTGTTTCGGTTTCGGACCCGACCGAAATCGAAATCGAAACTACCATCCTTAGTGCGGGACCTTTCTCTACTGACCACAATCAATGCTGATTTACATCGGCATAACGTCCGAACACCTTGATTAATTGTCAAAGAAAGCCCTAGAATCCCTTACATAGATTCTGATATCAAGGGCATACTCGCTTGCGTGGCTCACAATGAACCCCCTATACATCAACAACATCAACAACTATTGAAGAAATTAGGGTTTTAGTGAAGGCCATGTTTAGTTTGACAAAACCTTATGATTAGAAGGCACAAGTGTGATTTACAGGAGGCCGAGGACATGGCATTCTAACGGTTTTTGGATCCCTGGGGTATTTTGGTAATTTGTCGGGTTCTTGGGGTACTTTGGTAATTTGGGACCAGGCTAGGGGCATTGTGCAGTTTCTGGGCTGGGTAAGTGACTGGGCACTCTTTTTGTTTTCCAGGGGCACTCGGGAAATTTTTGGAAGGCTTGGAAGTTCTTTGGCCATTTTTGGACTCCAAGGGTATTTTGGTTATTTGCTCTTCGAAGGCCAATGACGAGAGTTTAGCAACACCCAGGTGCGAACATAGTTAGGTAGTATTTACGAGTGTAAGAACAAATTTGTGGTTGGAAGGAAGTGCACACATGACCATCCCTAGCAAGGTAAGGGTGTATACACAATTTTGCTGGCAACCAAGATTTGTATGCAGTCACACAAGTGTACACAAAGATAGTTGATACATTGATGATTTGTGTGAGATACATAGGGCTGTCAGCAAATTGTCGACTGTACAGTGGATCTCCGCACAAATGCGGGATGTAGGGGCATAGCCACGATTTGATAAATTTATAGGATATAACTACAATTATAGGACTTATGGGTTTTCTTGCGATTTTGGGAAGGGCGTTTTTGTAATTCTTCGTTAGTTCGAGAGATTACATTCCTCTGTCACCCAAAGGCATAGAAAATAACCATACATAGTCGCTAGGGGCATAAATGTAAGGCTCGGAGTATTTATTTTTTTAATGTCCTAGGGTGGGCCGCAAAAACGAACACATAGCCGCTAGGGGCATAGATACAAGACTTAGGATATTTATATATCCATACCTTAGAATGGGCCGAACAAAAGAACAAATTTCGAGTTCCGGGCGTCTTCTGTATGTCTTCCCGTGCGTCTCATTTTCCTTTGTATGTTCTCTCTGTCCTTCTAAACCCATGGTGTATATATAGAAGGTGCTAGACCCACCTTAACAAGGTGGGTTGATTTTGGACCTCATCCTGACGAGGTCGGTTGATTTTGAACCCCATTTTGACAAGGTGGGTTGGTTTTTAGACCTCACCTTGACAAGGTGGGTTTTTCTCACTCACTTTTCTTTCTTTTTTTTTGGCGGAGAAGGGAAAAAGGGCCCACCGGGGTCAAATGGGGGCCGACGGGGTTCGAATGACCTCAGATAGGCCCCATCGGGGTCAAATGACCCCGCGGTGTTCATTTGACCCCGCTAGGCTCCACCGGGGTCCAATGACCCCGCGGGGGTCCATTTGACCCCGGATGGGGCCCGTCGGGGTCAAACAACCCCGCGAGGGTCCAATTGACCTCGGACGGGTCCCGTCGTGGTCAATTGACCTAGCTGGGGTTTGTTTGACCCCGACTGAGTACCGTCGGGGTCAAATGACCCCGTTGGGGTCTTGTTTGACCCCTGTCGCACCCTAAAAGGTGGTCCGCCCCTCTTAAACCCTGCTCTGTCCCCCTTTTTGCCTTTTCGCTGCAGTCGGGATGCGTGGAGAGGAGAAAAGGGGCTGCTCGTTCGTTTGTTTGTCGCCTTCTTTGCGCCGTCGATCAAAAGGAGGTCCTTGCATCTATCCGGACCATGTGATACACGCGTTTTTGGCTATCCACAGGTGCATGAATACACTCCCCATGTGCTTCTTTGCTGCAACATCGCTTCCCTTCATCTCGGACGTCTGACGGGGGTTCCCGAAATCTGGGAGTTCGCCCGCAACCACAAGACACTTGGCTCTAAGCCGTTTGACGGTCATTGTGGATTTTGTTTGGGCTTCAATCATTTCGGTTGCTACGGGGGAGTTGTAATTTGCGATGAGGTTGGATTTGCGGATCCCAACATGTGAAGGTACTCCACGGAGCGACGCTGTCGGCTTTATGCCGTATTCCGCCCATCGCCAAATGTAGTTTATCTTGATTAACTCGAGGAAGCATGTCTCAATTAAATCAAGAAAAATAAAGGGTGCAACAAATGCCTCCCACGGGACGTACGTGTAAGTTGGAGGCAAGGGCGGGTGACCCGTGCCCATTGTAGTTTGAGCATTTGTTCCGAGTCTCTTTGACATAATGAGGCTCTTATAGGATTACTTCCATTATTACTGTCCTTGAAGATTTAATTCTAATGCTCTGCTTCCTTTTTCTTTCTGCAGCACTTGTGGACATGGCCCGCCACAGTGGAGACAGAGAGCACCCCAGGAGGCTGAGGCTTAGGGATTCCGATGACTACTATGTCAAGCGGACTGATCGGCACATGCCACCATTCCCACTGCATACCATCACTTCTGAGAATTTTGATGGAGTGGGTCCTGGTTTCTTCTGGGTCGTTGAGGGGTCAACTAAGAGTGCCATTGAGGGCGAGGGCGTTGTGGACGCGACTCGCATTACGAGGAGAGATAGAGTTTATATATACGATCGATCAGCTGGGTATCCATCCCATCACCCGCTAGATCGTCATCTCTTCCTCTTCATCCAGAGCTTTGTTCCTTTTGGCATGGAGAGTGATGATCCCCTTTTGCCAGAGGAGAGGTGTCTTCTTAAGCGGGCCATACTGCTGGGGAGAGATAACATGCAGGGCACTTGCACTTTTTCTTATCCGAACTTTCCAGAGGGTTTCACTCGGCAGAGGCAGTACCCTGATTAGGCGAGCTTGGCTTCTTCGAGAACTTTGACAGTTTTAGAGCCCGTGCTGCACCATTATCTCCTGCTGCTTGGCACTTGTATGAGCGTCACAGAGTTGCAGAGATCGCAGTGGAGGGTTTGTTCTTGACACCCTCGGGGGCGAACTTCGCCAATGATGATTATGCCCACGATTGCTTGCTGGAGAGGATCCTAGCGCTGAAGGCTCCCAATTGGTATGAGAGATGGTCTGTCATCCCTTCTTACAGCTATTACCGAGGGGCAACAAAGTGGCTCTGGGGTGTCCTGACTGTCTACAAATCAGTGCTGGACAAGGCAGGAATTCGCCATGCAGTGACGACCGCATTATATTCTTATCTCTGCCATATAGGTCTGCTTCAGGTTCTTGCAGAGAGATTCAACCGTCGGTGGAACACATTTATTACAGCGGAGGGGCAAACTTCTTTAGACCTCTAGGCCTTCCACAGGATTTCTGGCCTCCCTGTTTGTGGGCGAGCCTATGAGGAGCTGTCTCTGGATGATCTTCATAGCAGTCACTCGGATGGGGCCGGTAAATACCACGTGCCCTATTGTTTCAGATATCTGATAAAGACATGGAGGGATTTGGCCCGGGTGGGCAAGGAGACGACCCCTCGTACATCCCGGGTGACTTTGCACGCCTGGGTGAGTCATTTTTACAGCGGCCTGTTTTGCTTCCATGAGGAGTTTACCTCGCCAGGTGTGATTTGGGAGCACTGTAGAGAGGTTAGACTGGGACTCCCTCCACATCCACGCCATTTGCCTGCTCCGACATAGGGATGGAATTTGCGTAAATTGACTCCACTCACATATTTGGCGGCTTACTTGGCCTACTGGTTGGCCACTTTTGTGATTCCTCATGGTGAGGAGGGTGTTCTTCGAGCTGAAGTGATATCTATCTTGCCTGATGGCGTGTGGTCAGAGAGTAGCTCTTGCACCTGTTGCCCTTGCGAACATTTATTGGTGGGGACACCGGGTCCACTATCGGGCCCACTACTCGGAGCCGACGCCGCACTGCCCCGATTGCACCAAGCATATGGCTCGGAGATCCGACTTCCTGAAGACTCGGCGTATTTGTGTGTATTGAGTGATATATGTATTTTTATGTATTTTGTGTGTATTCGGCTAGTCAAATAACATGTGTGTATTTTGTATATTTTATTTGATTAAAACCCACAAGTCAAAAGTTAGGTGGGTTGGTTTTGCTTTATTAGGCTAGGACATATGTCCAATTAGGAAAGTTTAAAGGTGTAAGTGTTATAGTCTCCTCCTATATAAGGAAGGCTAAGGGTGTATGTTTTGATATGATGAATGCTATTGAAGTTCAACCTACGTGAGAGACATTTCTCTCTTGTGTTTTCCCTTCCCTCCTTCTCTTTGTGAGAATCGAGAGTCGCCCGGTGTGAGACTGTCCGGCGTGAGGCCGAGCTGCGCGAGGTAGCAACCTATCCAGTCCCGTTCGTGATTCCGGAGTTGCCGTCAATCCATTTCCACGTCGCCGCCGCGTCAGATTTGGTATCAGAGCCCAACAACGGCGTCTCCGACGTCCCCGACGTCGTCTCTCTTTCTCTCTCTAAGTTGTTAGAAGTGAAAAAAAGAAAAGAAAAAGAGTTATTGAGTTCTGTTGGGTGAGAGGAAGAAAGAAGTGAAAAAGAGAGAGAGAGAGAGAAAAAAATTAGAAATCGTATCATTCGATTGAAGAAGAAAACAGAAATAGAAAGAAAAAAAAAAGTTACGCCCCCCTGGCATCGTCGCCCGTGTCGAGATTTGAATCCCGGCACGCCGCAATGGCCCACAGCTGCCGCCCATCGCCGTGCCCACCGCGCCACCGTCTGCCGCCGCAGCAGCAGCCCGCGTGGCCAGCGCCTGCCCGTGCGCGCCCCGCCTGCATGCAGGCACCCGCCCCGCGCCCGGCCCGCTGCTGCAGCGCCCGGCCGCCGCTGCTGCCGGGACGCGTGCACTGCGCCCGTGCTCGTGCGCAGCTCCCGCACGGCGCCACGCGCGCCCGCCCCGGCGCTCTGGCCCGCGCGCAGCGCCCGGTCGCTCGTGCCCGCGCCCAGCGCCCGGTCGCTCGTGCCCGCGCGCAGCGCCCTCGCTCGTGCCCGCGCGCAGCGCCCGCACGCGCGCCAGCCCGCTGCGACCCCCCCCCCCCCCCCCCCCCCCCCCCCCCCCCCCCCCTTGTTTGACCACGCAGCCGAAAGGCTTGAAAAAGAATTTGAAAAAAAAAGTGAAAAAGAAGGGGTTTTGAAAAAAAGTCAAAAAGGGGTAGGTGAAGTGTTGAAAAAAAAAGGAGTTGATTAATATATATTAGATATATTGTATAGTATATTAGGGATATATATAAAATATTATATATATCTATATATATACCTATATCTCTCTATATTTATACCCCTTGATTAAATTAGTGATTATGGCACCTCAAGTCCACAACGACGACTCATCCGGTGTCTGAGTCACTCGATAGTCGGCATAAGGTCCGTAATTTACGGAACGTGAATGCCCGTGATTCTCCCTGCACAGAGAAGTTGGATTAATTTGTTCCCCTGCGCGGGAAGATTTCTTACACAGTTTGTAATAATTGTAACCTCCCTGCGTGGAGTGAATTCATTGTAACCGTGAAGCTTCATCGACGCCGTGCGGGCACGCACGTCCCCGCTCGCCTTCGTCTCCGGTCGGAGCTTGACTTCTCAGTCAGCTAGGTACGTGCTCTAAATCACTTGCTTATTTAGTATCCTTATCATTTGCCGCGCCACGAAGTGAGCGAGAGCCCGATCCATGCAGCCAATCTCCTGAGTGCATCGCTGTGGACGGAAAGCGAGAGCTTGCATGTATGCACCTATCCTAAGGCCCTAGACTGTCGCATTGAGGCACCCTAATTGTCAGGAGGTAGTTCTACAACTACTTCGCCTACGGGCGAGCGACTCTCCCTGACCGGTCCTTTCAAGTTGACCCTTTGTCTATTAGCCAACAAAATTCGGGTCTATAGCTTGCTAATTATTGGTCTCAGGACTGCATCATTTAGGTCCAAGGTCGTGCATGCCACGTTGGTCTAGGAATTCATCCGGCCGTCTAGAGCGCCCTTCAACTCTACGACCCCACATGGATCAGAAGAGCGTGAGTGCTATGTTGGCTCAGCTCGAGCATAATCTTATGACCCATTTTGAAGAATCCATAGGTCAACTACGAGCGGAACTAGATGAGAGGATCCGAGCTTTAGAGGATCGACTGAAGGGAGAGGAAGGACTAATGAATGGCCACGGCGATCCCGTAGCCAATCCTAGGGAGGAAAGAGAGCAAGCCCGCCAAAATCAGGCTTCCCAAGGTAGAGAGCAAGAGGCCCGTGCGTCTCGAGAGAGAGACCACGACGACGAGGATATCATCCTACGGAACGTCAAGATTGACGCTCCAAGCTTTGATGGGTCCCTAAACCCCGCAACATACCTTGATTGGGAGACCGGGATGGATCAATATTTTGACTGGCATCGCCTCATGACCCCTGCTACAAGGGTGAGGTTTACCAAAATGAAACTTCTAGGTCAAGCCAAGACCTACTGGTGCAACATCGAGAATCTCCTAGCAAGGAGACGAGAGGAGCCCATAAACACATGGGAAGAAATGAAGGAGAAATTGAGGGAGAAGTATCTGCCACCCTCCTACCACCAGCGTCTATTAGACCAGTGGCAGAAACTCACCCAAGATGGAAAGTCCGTGGACGAGTACATCGCCAAATTTGATGACTTCTTCCTTCGGATTCGAGTCATGGAGGATGTCTCCGTCACCCTCTCGCGGTTTAGGGTTGGCTTACACGAGAGCATACAGCGGGAGCTGTTCCCACGGGAAGTTAACACTCTCGAGCATGCCTATCAGGTTGCTCGGGACGTCGAGCGGTTTCAAAAGGTGGTCCCACCTCGGGTCCCCGCCTACCGCCAACCCGAGTCCCGAAACCCCATGGTCCGCTACTCTGAGAGGCCTGGCCCCTCCACTTCTTATGTCCCTACTGCTATCCCACTCCGGGCCGTTGCCCCTACGGCTCCTTTCCCACGGAACCCCTTACCTGCACCCGCTGCTGTGTCCAGGCTGGAGTACACTCCGCCGACTGAGAGGAGAGATGACAAGGGAAAGGGAGTCATCCCTAGCACCTCCCAACCAGTCCCTGTCTCGGGAGTTCGTTACTTTAGGTGTCATAACCTAGGGCATATTGCCACCAATTGCCCCACCCGAGCCTTGGTCATCACCGACCCCCAGCCTGTGGAGCTTCCACCTCAGGAAGAAGAACCCCTTGAGAGATATGAGCCTGACCCTGATCTCATTGCCCAGTTTGAGGAATTAGATGCAGGGTTTGATAGCACACATGTCGAGTATATGCAAGTGGGAGATATTGTCGAGAGTTCGAACCAGAGAAGACTGGGTGTAGTTCGCTGCATCCTAACCCACCCACAGGAGGACGACTGGCGTCGAACCTCCATCTTCCAAACATACATTATGGTAAAATCCCAACCCTGCAAGGTGATTTTTGACAACGGGAGCTGTATCAATGCAGTCTCTTCAGACTTTGTCTCCCGTCTAGGTCTACCTACACATCCTCATCCTAACCCATACAACGTGGCTTGGGTCGATGACACTTCAATCCCAGTCACCACTACATGTGTCATTCCCATCCAGTTCTAGTCTTACCAAGGACAAATCCTATGCGATGTAGTGTCTATGAAGGTCGGGAGCATCATCCTCGGACGGCCATGGATCTACGATGTAGACCTTACTACATTCGGTCGGTCCAATCAGTGTTCCTTCTCCCACAATGGGAAGAGGATTCAGTTGTTCCCGACACCCCCAAAGGTGGCCACGGGAAAGAGTCCTACCTCCACACCCACTGCATCCCCCAAAATTCAGGAGAATGCCCCAACCCCCACCAAAGGGAAACTTCTCATTCTCTCCTCTCCTACGCCTGTCATATCCATCCCTAAGGCCCCTAAGATTGACCATGACCCGATTAGGCGCCTTAACTTCATAAGTGTTCGTGAGATGAATAGAGAGGTTGCTGAGGGTGCCCCTGTTTGGGCTGTTGTCGTCACCATTACTCCTGAGAAGTCCCAAGTCTCCGTCCCACCTGAAGTCCAGACAATTCTGCAGGACTTCCAAGATATCTTCCTGGAAGATTTGCCTTCAACACTCCCTCCCATGCGTGATGTTCAACACGCCATTGATCTTGTCCCCGGGTCCACCCTACCCAACCTTCCCCACTACAGATTAAACCCCAGGGAGCATGCTGAGCTCCAACGAATTGTTGAGGATCTTATTCAAAAAGACTTCCTCAGGGTGAGCAAGAGCCCATGTGCTGTTCCTGCCTTGCTCACACCAAAGAAAGATGGCACTTGGCGGATGTGTGTTGACAGCCGCGCCATCAACAAAATCACTGTCAAGTACAGATTTCCCATTCCCCGTCTTGATGACATGCTTGACATGATGAGTGGAGTCACAATCTTTTTCAAGATTGACTTGAAAAGTGGCTACCATCAAGTCCGGATTCGACTAGGGGATGAGTGGAAGACATCCTTCAAAATAAAAGAAGGTCTGTATGAGTGGCTCGTTATGCCGTTTGGGCTATCCAATGCCCCCAACACATTCATGCGGCTTATGACGGAAATCCTTCGACCCCTCATTGGTCGCTTTGTTTTCGTCTACTTTGACGACATTCTCATCTATAGCCACAACCCTCCGGACCACATCCATCATTTGGGGGAAGTCTGCGAGACTTTGAGGAGAGAAACCCTGTTTGCCAATCTCAAGAAATGTGAGTTCATGACAGATCGAGTCGCTTTCCTTGGATTTGTGGTATCGAGTCAAGGAGTGTCTGTCGACCAATCCAAGGTCCAAGCCTTAGTAGAATGGCCAGAGCCCCAGAATGTCCATGACGTTCGAAGTTTCCATGGGCTAGCCACTTTCTACAGACGCTTTATTCAGGGTTTTAGCACCATTATGGCACCCATTACGGATTGTATCTGTAAGGGAAATTTTGAGTGGACCAAAGCCGCCTCCCAGGTTTTTCGTGCCATAAGGGAGCTCATGACTAAAGCCCCTGTCCTCCGTCTGCCAGACTTTTCCAAAGTCTTCGAGATATCCTGTGACGCATCTGGCGTAGGAATAGGAGGAGTGCTTAGCCAGGAGAGTCACCCTGTGGCCTATTTTAGTGAGAAGCTTTTTGATGCGAAGCTTCGTTACTCCACCTACGATAAGGAATTCTACGCTGTGGTCCAAGCCCTCAAACATTGGAGACACTATCTCTTACCACATGAGTTTGTCTTATACTCGGACCACGAGGCTTTGAAATTCCTTAGCTCTCAGAAGGGCTTAAACCCAAGGCATGGTCGGTGGGTAGAATTCCTCCAGTCCTTCACCTTTGTCCTAAAACATAATGCTAGAAAGGACAATAAGGTGGCTGGCGCCTTAAGTTGAAGGGTCTCCCTTCTTTCCACTATTCGGGTAGAGGTCACCGGATTTGACCGCATGAAGGAACTCTATAGAGAGTGTCCTGATTTTGGCCCTGCCTACTCTGCTCTGTTTGCTGGACCCTCGATAGCCTTTTCTGACTATCTACTAAAGGATGGTTTTCTATTTCGAGGGCAGCAACTCTGTGTCCCGAGGACTTCTGTTCGGGACTTCCTGATTTGGGAAATGCATGCTGGAGGTCTTGCTGGTCACTTTGGCCGCAACAAGACCATCCATTCTGTGGAGGAGCACTTCTATTGGCCTGGCTTGAAGAGAGATGTGGTCAAGATTGTAGCCCAGTGTAGGACATGCACAATGGCCAAACAGGTCAAACAGAACACTGGTCTCTACACTCCTCTCCCCGTTTCTGATCGACCATGGGTTGATGTGAGCATGGATTTTATCCTTGGGTTACCTCGCACTGCTCACAAGCATGATTCCATCTTTGTTGTCGTTGATAGGTTCTCTAAGATGGCCCACTTCATTGCATGTTCTAAAACATCTGATGCATCTAGAGTAGCCTATTTATTCTTTGATGAAGTCGTGCGTCTGCATGGTCTCCCCCAAACCATCGTGTCTGACCGAGATGTCCGGTTCACTAGTTACTTCAGGAAGACACTTTGGCACCTAGTTGGCACCAAACTCAAATTCTCCACTACCTATCACCCCCAAACTGATGGGCAAACCGAGGTCGTCAATAGGAGTTTAGGGAACCTGTTGCGGTGTCTTGTAGGGGATCACCCCGGCACGTGGGACCTTCTTTTGCCCAGAGCCGAATTTGCATACAACAGCTCTATCAATAGGTCCATAGGTATGAGTCCATTTGAGGTCGTGCATGGCTACAAATCTAGGAAACCCGTGGATCTCATTCCCCTCCCACTCGAGTCTCGGACATCCAAGTCAGCTGAGGAGTTTGCACAACACGTCAAGAGTCTCCATGAGTTAATTAGCAAGCAAATAAACCTCAGTAATGAGACTTACAAACGACTGGCTGATTCGCATAGGCGTCACCATGAATTCCAAGAAGGTGACATGGTTATGGTACGGGTTCGACCCGAACGACTCCCCTCGGGGGCCGTTAAGAAGTTGCAAGCCCGTAGTGATGGTCCCTTCCCAATTCTGCGGAAGATTGGCTCCAATGCGTATGTTGTGGACTTACCTCCCGAATATGGGATTAGCTCGACTTTTAATGTGGCAGACCTAGTGGCCTACAAGGAACCCACAACGATTCCTAGTGACCCTTTCGAGCCTTCTCTTCCCATTGTGAGTGAGCCCACCCCTGTGCGTCCCACAGCCTCGAGAGCACTGCGCGAGCAAATTGAGAGGATACTGGATGAGCAGGTGACAACTACACGGAGCAGGGTGTACCAGCGCTACCTTGTCCGCTGGCGAGACCGTTCAACTTCTGATGATTCCTGGATCAGCCGGGAAGATCTCCAGCGCCTCGATCCAGATCTACTGGAGCACCACCACAGCAGTGTCCCCCCTTACTCGACGGAGTCGAGTTCCAGCCATCCCGGGAGGGTTGGTGGGGACACCGGGTCCACTACCGGGCCCACTACTCGGAGCCGACGCCGCACCGCCCCGACTGCACCAAGCTTATGGCTCGGAGATCCGACTTCCTGAAGACTCGGCGTATTTGTGTGTATTGAGTGATACACGTATTTTTATGTATTTTGTGTGTATTCGGCTAGTCAAATAACATGTGTGTATTTTGTATATTTTATTTGATTAAAACCCACAAGTCAAAAGTTAGGTGGGTTGGTTTTATTTTATTAGGCTAGGACATATGTGCAATTAGGAAAGTTTAAAGGTGTAAGTGTTATAGCCTCCTCCTATATAAGGAAGGCTAAGGGTGTATGTTTTGATATGATGAATGCTATTGAAGTTCAACCTACGTGAGAGACATTTCTCTCTTGTGTTTTCCCTTCCCTCCTTCTCTTTGTGAGAATCGAGAGTCGCCCGGTGTGAGACCGTCCGGCGTGAGGCCGAACTGCGCGAGGTAGCAACCTATCCAGTCCCGTTCGTGATTCCGGAGTTGCCGTCGATCTATTTCCACGTCGCCGCCGTGTCATTTATCACTCTATGGGGGCTCTGACAGCACATTCTTCTCCCAGAGACGAGTATTTTGATGCCCACTCACTATTTAAGTGTCTGGGCTGGACTTCTGTTTCTAGAGTTCTCACATAGATCACCGGTTGACAATCCCGTGGCTCCACTTGTGTTCGCTTTTATTGGACGCCCAGATCAGGATGTCATTACACAGCTTATTGGTGCACGCTGGGTTCTATCTTTTCTCCCTACCAAGAGGGGTGAGGGTCTGGACCTCGACCACTTTTCCCATCTCTATCGCCCCTATCTAGAGCAGGAGGGAGATTTGGTTACATACGGGCTATCTTCATGGGCTTTACCCTCTTCCCACGCTCTTGCTGAGTGGGTTCTGTGTCTATGCCCCAGTGTTCTGGTTTACCGCCGTTCAAGCACTGCAGTCATTGAGACTTACTACCTACACCAGTTTGCCCGGAACTTTGGGTATGACCAGGTTATGCTTCATAATGCGGAGTTTTCTCTGGCTCTTCGGCAATATAGGCATAGAAACGTGCATTTAGTTGTAGTGCCATGGCATGACTTCCGTTATTGTGATGTGAAAGATGATTATCCTATTCCAATGTAGGCATGCAAGGGCAATTTTGACATTCATTATGCGCGCTAGTGGTTTAAGGCCAATAATGTTTTCAGGCAGTACAATGACACTATCAGATTTGCTGAGGAGAGACATTTGAGGAGGGATGATCTGCCGCCTTTATTCCTTAACCCAGGCTTTTTCAAGGCACATTTTTTTGGGGCCGCCAGAGCCATCAGGGATATAGAAGGTTCCCGGAAGGCAGAAGGCTGATCCATTCCCACAGACAGGAGCCAATATACCGGGGCTCTGAAGCCCTTGCGAGGTACACCAACAACAGTCCCAGCTCCTCCTTCTGGCCAGGGGGCAATCTCTAACTCTTCACGGGCTTATTCCTGGTGGGAGCACTTCAGGAGCTCTTGTGGTCTGAAGAGGAAATCCCAGTTGTCACGATCGGTGCCTGAGGGAGCACTTGGAGGTAGCACCTTCGCGGAATGGAAAGCCCATGTCATTAATGCAGTGGGCTCTGTTGGCTCGATTGAGTATATTTCTGAGCTATAGGTGGCCATTACCCCAAAGGCCACCCTGGACGTTGCGAGGAAGGTGGCTCGTGCTCTCCGATTAAAACACGAGCAAATTACATCTTGAGGCCTCTGAGGCCCATGGGAGTGGCAGGTAATTGCTTCATTGCTTTCTTTTTGCTGTATGCCTGTTTCTATATTTTGGAATGCCTATCTCATTCATTTCCTTGTCATTTGTAGATGGCGCTGACGGCCAAGAGGATGGAGTCTCTCCATTGGAGGATACTCCAGATGCGACCCTAGGCGAGACTAATACCTTCTCAAAAAGACTTCGGCCTGAAAATGGCGAGGAGGGTACAAGGCCCTCCTCTCGCCCCAAAGAAGAGGCTTTCGCCATAGCAGATGTTGCTAGTAAGTGGCAAGAATTTGAATAGCATTTCCAGTTTGCATGATATATTAAATTATCACAAGTAACTTGATCCAATGCAGGTCCCCCGGAGGCTAGAGCAGGGATGGGCTTCTCCCCTCCTCCATGGAATGCTTTCGTAGAGGTGGGGCTAGTTCTTGATGAATCCAACCCAGATATTGCCTTTGATATTGAGGATTTGACTGCTCTTGCCGACGACTATATGCTGGTGACCGCTGCCTCTCCTTTGCTTGATGTGGAGAGGATTTCTGCCACTCATGCTTCAAGTAGATCCTCTTTGTATGCCTCCCCCCTTTTTGTACGAGAGGGGCTAAGCATTTTTTACTAATACAAAATTTATTGTAGGAGATCTCGGAGTCCTCCCCAGTCCTCCCGTTACCAGGGAAGGCGACAACTCATCCTTTGGTAAGGGAGGCTCTCTAGCCTCTAATTTCTCCAATAGGGAGAGCCCGGGCACTTCATTGAGCACATGGGCTACTAGTTCTTCATCTAGTGAGGACCCTTGTTCCTCTATGTCGAGGTCTCCTGAGAGCGGGGAGCTACATGGATGGCAGTTTCGGCCGAAACCGATATGTTTCGGCCGAAATGTATCAGTTTCGGACCTGGCCGATTCGAAATCGGCCCTTCTAACTGTAACAGGTCCGAAACTTTATTTTTTATTTTTATTGTTTCGAGCAAAACCGAATCTGGTTTCGGCCAGTTTCGGGTGTTTCGACCCGATATGCCCGAAATCGTGCGAAATCGGACGCGAACTCCCCTCTTCTTAAGGGGAGTTCAGTTTCGCCATACCCCTCAGATATGAGATCTGAGATCTGAGGGGCTACTGTCGCTAGGGGAGGTGGAGGCGGGGTAGGGGGGAGCTTGGGAGGAGCTTTTGCTACCGGGAGGAGATCTTGCCTCCGCCGTCGCCGTTTCTTGCTGTTTACAGTGCGTAGCTGTCGCCGCCGCCGCCGTTCACATCATTGGGTTGAAGATTCCTCAAGGAGGATGTAAGTTTTTGCATTTTTTCTTTGTTTAATAGTTTTCTTGCTGCAGGTAAGGTTATATACAATATATTAGTTTTTATACATAAATTATGATAAATCTCCAAATTAGGGAGTAATTAGCGATTTAAATTTAGGACTTTTATCTAAATAGGTAAGTTTAGCGTCACTTGAAGCTTAATTAAGTTTCATTGAATGCTTTAGGGTGGAAGCATGCTGCTAACTATATTATACACCGAGTAATTAGGATAAATCCCCAAATTGGGCTTAATTAACGGTTTACATTTGGGGCTTTTGTCTAATTAGGTAAATTAGCGTCAACTAAAGCTCAATTAAGCTTCATTGAATGTTTTAGGGTGGGAGCATGCCGCTAATTGTATGATACGTCTGAGTAATTAGGGTAAATCTCCAAATTAAGGCATAATTAACGATTTAAATTTGGGGGTTTTGTCTAATTAGGTAAATTTAGCGTCAATTGAAGCTCAATTAAGTTTTATTGAATGCTTTGGGGTGGGAGCATATTGCTAATTATTTTTAATGAAGGGTAATTAGGCAAAATCCCCAAATGTGACCCTAATTAGCGGTTAAAAATTGGGGCTTTTGTCTAATTATCTCAATTCAGCGTAATTTGAAACTTAATTATGTTTCATTGTATTTTTTCATTGTACTTACAACCATTTGTCTTTGATTGTCTTAATGCAACATCATGGGTAGACGTGAACGAGGTCAAGAGCAGCAAGGGCAGGACGATCCGGGGTGGGCTCACCTCACCTTAATTGATGCTGGAAGAAGAAAAATCAAATGTAGTTACTGTGGTAAGGAGATATATGGCTGAATTACTAGAGGAAAGTAACATTTGGCAGGGATAAGAGAAGAGGCCAAGCAATGCGACGTATGTCTTCGACGGGTGGTAGAGGAAATGCGTTAGTGTCTTCTGGGCAAAAAAGACAGAATGCAACGAAGGGTTAAAGATCAGGCTGAATTTGTGAGGAGATTTCATGCAGAGTAAGCAGAAGGGGAAGGAGGGTTTATGATGACGAAGAAGACACTAAGGATTCCGATGCAGAGCTGACCGAAGCAGTAGAGCGTGAGCGTATGGCTCAAAGGAAGGAAAAAGCACCGATAAGATCAGTGACCTACTCTAGTACAACTGATGTAGCACGTCTTGACACTGGTGTAACGCCGCAGATAGTAGGCCCCGTGAACAGCTATGTGCACAGAAGACAAAGTGCTACACAACCAAAAATCAAGCATGCAGTGAGAGGGGTCAAAAAATCAGCTGAAGCTGCAGGGCATGCATTTAAAAGTATTTGCAAATGATTTTTTCATGCAGGTGTGCCTGCACATGTAGCTGAATCAGAATATTGGCAGCTTATGCTTAATGCCATAGCAGATACTGGCCCTGGCTTCAAGGCCCCGTCACGTTGAGACATATATAGGTGTGGCCTTGAGAGAGAGGTTAAGGAGTTTCGTTAGTGAGTTGAAAGTTTCAAGCATATTTGGATGGAGAGAGGATGCACCATTGTGTGTTGGTTGGATTGGTACCACGAAGAAGTCCATGGTCAACTTTCTGGTTTATTGCATTGAAGGTACATGCTTTGTGAAATCAGATGATGCATCAAATTATGAAAAGAATGTAAATTATTTGTTTTATTTGATGGATGAGATGGTAGAACAAATTGGAGAGGAACATGTTGTGCAAGTAGTCACTGATAATGAAGTCAGTTACAAGGCTGCAGGGAGGAAGTTGATGTAGAAGCGCAAACATTTATATTGGCTCCCATGTGTAACATCTTGTCTTGACTTGATACTTGAAGACATTGGGAAGGACAAACATGTGAAGAAGATAATTGAGAGGGCACAAAATATCACTTATTACATTTATGGCCATCCTAGGATCTTGAACATGTTCAGAGAGCATGCAAGTGGGGGCCGAGATATCATCCGTGTAGGGCCAACAAGATTTGCTTCGAATTTCATTTCTTTGGAGTCCTTACACAGATATAAGAATGTGCTCAAGTCCTTCAATACCATGCGAGATTATATAGACAAATCTAATGTTGATGCTCAGATGGATTATTTGGATGTGTGCCACATCGTGGAAGACAACAAATTTTGAGACAAGGTATCATGTTACATGAAAATAGTCACACCTCTCGTGAAGGTCCTAAGAATGGTGGATGGCTATGACAAAAATGATATGGGATATTTGTACGAGGTCATGGACTATGTCAAGTTAGACTTGCAGAAATCTCTTCCCAAAGAGTATGAGAAGTGGTGGAAAATTATTGACAACAGATGGGACAACACATTACACCATGAATTACATGCAGCTGGTGAGTGATTGTAGGTTATTTCCTCAACCCTTGATTTATATACAATGCCAATGCAAACGTTGAGGGCGAGGTGCTTCAAGGCATCTTAAAAGTCATTGGTTGTTTATCGAGGACACTAGAAAATAGGTTTCATGCTGAGCTACAGGTTGGTCTTTATTGATTTTATCAATAAGAGGAAAAGAATTTACTTAATTATCTATATTAATCTGTTACTTTATCCTTATAGATGGACGGTTATAGTATGAGGACTGCACATATTCTGACTCACAATTGTAATACACTGTGGGAAGAGTGAGCCCAAGTATATTAAATCTTTGTGCTTAAATTGAGTCAATATGTATTAGCACATAATGAAGAATTGATCTTCATTTACATCTTACATTTATTTGTTTATGGTTGGTGGAACAGTTGACTGGTGGATAATAGTGAACAATAGGGATTTGGACAGTAATACATTGGTTTACATTGCAATTAGGGTGCTGAGTCAAACAACATCAGAAAGTCAATGTGAAAAGAATTGGAGCACATTCAGCCTTATACACTTAAAGGTTCGCAATCGGCTAAAGACTGAACGGCTAGACAAATTGGTTTCCGTCACTACAACATGAGGTTGAGAATAAAGAACACGAAGCTGAGACAACAGTTGAGGGACAAACGGGTCACAAATGATACAACTGGCCAAATTGATGTGGACGCATTATTTAATGATGACAATCTCTTGCAGTCTTGGGTTGAGGTACGAGTGCAGGTTGATGAGCTCGTTTTTGATCTTGATGATAGAACATGGGCAGAGGGTATATTGGATGAAGATGAGCCAAGAAATCCAAAATTCAGAGGATCAACAAAGAGGCCAAGAGTGACTCATGAGCACAAGAGACAAGAAAAGCCTTTTGTTGACGACACTGAACAACAGCCTGAGATTGAGCCAGGTAGATATTCAAAATCATATAGTAGGCTAGTCACTCCTAGAATGGTCAAGCCACCTCCATCCTTAAGAATAAGTACATCAGTGCATGAGATGACTGAAATGACTAGTGCTGTTGCTCTAGAGGACCCAACAATTGACCAGATGAAACAACTTTATGTGAGGCATACGTCATGGGGAAAAGGCTTGCTTTCAAAGATGAAGGATAAAGTCACAGCAAAAGGAAAAAACAAACAGAGTCAAAGGTTAGAAGGCGACTGGTTTTTTATGTTACTGATGATGATGATGATGTTGCACCAAGTGATGATCCCAGTACAGCTGCAGATGTTACTACTGGCAGTGGCATGTATGCACTTACTTTCTCGTTCCACGCTGACACGGGCAGAGGATACACTCATAGTGAAGGAGGATATGATTCACGGAACCAATATGGATGTCCATCAGGTTATGGAGGTGGTTAACACGAAACAGGCATGTATGAGTGGGGTCATCAACCAGGATTTCAATTTCATCCAGTTCTAGTCAGTAGTAGTTATGGGTGAGCATCTTCTTCTAATATTTAAGGTTTTGATTCTTATGCTGATTCTGGATTCCAATCAAGTGAACAACCTTATACTTCAAGAGGGATCCAAAGAGGGATGCACGACTTGGCTGTATCGTTGTTTGGTTGCAGTGAATATACATAATATATGTAACCTTTTTATGGGTATCAACAGTAGAAGCCAGACGATCAGGGAGATGGTTCTTCTAGTTATTATGCAGATTAGTGCATCATTATTTGGGTAGGGATCATTTAATTTTTGTAACATTTACTGTATTTGTAATGTTTATTGTATTGCTTGAACCTACTCCATGTTTAATATGTAGCGAATATTAGTTTAACATGCCCAATGCCTACTTCTAACACTTAATCCAATTTATTCACACTCAAATACATGTCCAATGTTTTTTTTCTATTTTTCCTGATTCTTTATAATTTTTTTCGGATTTTTCTATTTTTTTGAATGTTTCGGCCGGATGTCGACTGGTTTCAGTCGAAATCGAAACTAAAACCGAAACTGACGTCCTTGGGGAGCTGAGGACTACCCCAGGTAAAGTAGGAGTGAACTTTGCTGCGTACATGTATGCTTCACAACTCTTTTTACTTATCTTGCCATGGATCATGCATCTACTGAGGTGACGGCCTTTGTAGGGATGTTCTCCCAACTTGTTGAGCCCGGTCCATACACGGAGCTCCCGGACTACCATGACGACCTGAGAGCTATAGAGTCTGGGATGAGGACTGATACAGACCTCTCGGAGTTGGGGGCTTCTGATGGTGCAGGGCTGCCTTTCGCCTCGGGAGTACTGGGGTGCGCTTCCAGCTTGGTGGAGACCAGTGTGGTGGATCCTTCGAGCATGAACTCTGTCTTTATATTTGCTTTGTTCATGCTTTTTTGTTGGCACTAACCATTTTACTGCTTTGAGTAGTTGCTAGTCCAATTGAGGGAGAAGCTGTCTCACCGCCCGGTGAGACTAATATGATGAGGGCAACACATCAGGCTCCTATGGAGGAGCAAAGCGCCCTCAGTGACACTGTTGCACCGGCTGAGCTTTTAGCTTCAAGTACTCTTTTGATGAAGATTTATATTGTAGGTCAACTGATGGATAGTCTCTCCTCATAATGCTGACTACTGCTTGTAGGTCAACTGATGGACAGTCTCTCCTCATAATGTTGACCAGTTCTTTGTGTCTTTGCAGTGACTCCTCTCCCCACGGAGTTGATGGTGGAGACTTCTGGGGGCCCAGACACTCATGATGAAGGAGGGGTTATGGGAGAGACAGATATCTCCCCATGCTTGGAACTCATCCCTTCTATTGTCCTAGAAGAGAGAGGTGTTTTGATGAGGGGTATGTCTTGTCCCTTCGTGCTTTCATTCTTTGCCCTTTATGATTGAGTTGTCTTGAATTACACACGGGTTTGTTTCAGGTATAGAGAGCAGAGCTCCTGGTGCTCAGCCTGTGTGCCTACTAGTGTCCCTCTTTCAAATCCTTGAGAGGGGCTCTTTCCTGCTGCCGTAGATGAGCATGAGACCGTCCCAAGTAAGGGCATTGCAACTTGTACATCAAAGTTCTACACATGTTTGTTTTATTGTGAAAGGGCACTTATTAAATCTCGTCTCCTTTCTTGGTTTCAACTGCGGCCGGTGACGCTTCGGAGTTGCCTCAGAGTTTCCCCGCTCTTGGGGTAGAATGGCTGGACGGCCCCCAGCTTAGCGTGGCACTGGCCAGTGCTGACATGGCTGTCCAACTTACTCAAAACCTTCAACTGTTGCTTCAGGTCGATCCTCTCCCAACTGTTGAGGCCATGAGGAGCAGTCTTGAGGGTTGCACATGGGGTTATCATGCGTTTAGCCTCCCCAGGCATGCCTAGATGGCGAAGTTTGCTACACTGTGGGATGAGTTCACATGCCTTCATATTTTCCGGGAGCGGCAATTGAGGACCAGGGTGATGATCCAACAAGAGGAGGAGAAGCTCTCGAGGTTGCGAGCGGTCCAAGCAAAGGAATTTGCCCAGGCTGAAGCTGCTAGAGAGTGTAGCTGGATGACCTCCCTTCGAGTAGAGGAGCTGCAGAGGGAGTTACAGGTTCTTCTTTGGCAGACACATGAGGCCGAGGAGGAGCATAGCCGTGTGCAGGCTGAGGCAGAGACCGTCTAGCGTAGACTTGACAAGCTCTAGGATGAGTTCCATCTGAGTGAGACTTGCGTTGCTGACCTCAGGAGGAGCGAGTCCAGACCTTGACGGGTTTTGAACACTCTTGCATACATGGCTTTTGTAGCTCGCCCAGTTCTATCTTGGTTACCCCGAGGGTTTGTCTCGAGCTCATTTTCTTTTGATGAGATTGATGAATAAAGGACAGAGTTGCGTGGCTTGCTACTTCCATCCTCTTGCATGTATGCTATTTCTTCATCTTTCTCCTTTTTTTTTTTTTACTTTACCAACCCTACCGTCCTTTGGGGTTTTCGTCAGGGCTGGTCCCCTCTAGCTTTTTCTAGTGCGCCCTAGCGGGTTTTCACATTGAGGGGTTACTCATTTTTACTTGAAGTGCCCTTACGGGTTTTCACCTCAGGCAGATTGAAGCCCTTTTTGCCCTTAGTCAGCTCCCGGATGGGGGATGGCTAAGTCCGCCGGGGCACCAATAATTTAAGCCCCTTTTTTTTGAGGACATCTATGATGCCGGTGGGGCAAATGACATATCCGCAAGGATTGGATAGTCAAAGTTAAGTTAGGGCGCAAATAGGATTGGTAATCTGAAGGAACATGAGAGCTAATACCACAAACAACAATGTTCGGAACTGACAACCCGAAAGGGACATGTGAGTCAGAACTGATACTTGAAACATGAATGAGGTTGACAGTTCGAGGGGACGTGTAAGTCAACAATATAGGTGGGATTGTATGAATTTGACTGCCCGAGAGGGACGTATGAGTCAAACCCGAATTTCAAAATATTGGTAGGGTTGACGAGCTAAAGACTTATGAGTCAACTCTACCAGAAGAATGGATAGATTTGACAGCTTGGGAGGGATATGTGAGTTAAATCCAGAAGTCCACAATATGCGTAGGGTTGACGTGCTAAAGGGCATATTAGTTAAGTCTACAGGAAGAATAGATGGACTTGATAGCCGGAGTGGGACGTATGAGTCAAATATGGAAGTCCACAATATGCGTAGGGTTGACGTGCTTAAGGACAAGTGAGTCAATCAGTCAACTCTACAAGAAGAATGGATGGACTTGACAGCCTGAGAGGGATCTAGGAGTCAAATCTGAAATTCCAAAATATGAGTAGGGTTGACGTGCCGAAGGATATGTGAGTTAACTCTACAAGAAGAATGGATGGGTTTAATAGCCTGAGAGAGACGTACAAGTCAAACCCGGAATTGCAAAACATAGGTAGGGTTGACATGCCAAAGGACATATGAGTCAACTTTACCAGAAGTATGGACGAACTTGACAGCCCGAGAGACATATGAGTCAAATTTGGAAGTCTAAAGTAGGGGTAGGGTTGGTGTGTCAAAGGACATATGGGTCAACTCTTCCAAAAGAAGGTGGACAGATCTGACGGCCCGAGGGACATAGGAGTCAAATCCCAAAATCCGAAATTTAAGTCGGGCCAACGTGCCGAAGGACATGCGAGTCAACTTTACAAGAGGAATCAATGTCATGGGAATCAACACAGACCACTAAAATTGTATTTTGCATTTGTGTCCTTTTGTTTGTATTTATACCCTTGGCTAATTGGGTTTGCAATTGTAAGGCATTATAAGCCTATTTGTTAGTATTTAGGAATCTTGGGTTTCTATGTAAATTGCTAGTGGGTCCAGTAGGGTCTCCCACCCTCTTTCCCATTGGTCCACCTAGGTTCTAGGGCCCATGTGGGGCTGGTTCAAAGTCCAAGATTGGACTTGGACCAAGGGGGGGACAAGGTGGAAGAAAATTCAAACTTGGACCAAGTAAAGTCCAAGATGCTCCCCCCTTATAATATAGTTTATTCCATGTTGTATTTTTATTTAATTTGATCATTTGACCACATGGGGGAAGAAAATGCTATCCTTAGTTTACCCCTCCCCTCTCTCCCACGAAATTCCTAGCCCCCCACCCCTTGCCATTCTCTATATAAGCCTATGTATAGTGTCATTAGAGATTTTAATGAAGAATTAAGCATTTTTGCCAAGAGCAAGCTCAAGGGCGCCCCTCTCTCTCTCCCACCCCCTTGCAGATGGATTTCTGCGAATTTCTTGAGGTATGAAGCCTCCTCCCCTCCCCCTCTCTGAGTGTGAAGCTCAACACCGCCGCCATCGAGCCGCCGTCGCACCGCCACCGCCGCCGCGTCGGAATTCTGTCCACATCAGGACAGAAGGTTGAAGCCCGATTTTTATCTCCACATCAGGAGATCTGATCGAGCTGCAATTTTGAATGTTTGTTCTTCTTGTTATCCCCAGTCTCCATTTTAAATTTCGTGCCAATCAAAGGTCATTTGCTATTTTTCCCGTAATTTTAGTTCCACCCTTGACAGTCTGCCAGTTTGCAGATCTGCAGGATATGAGTCTGTTCTTCTATTTTTCCCACCCCCTTATACATCTCCAGAAAATCCCCAAAAATTCATGCGTGTTTCTCACTTTCCTACCTTCCACCCATAATTTTTCTAGGGTCTAGATCTATCGTCTTCCTGTCGGTCAAAATTCGTTTTCAGGGAAAACTCAGTCTGTCCTGTGTGTCTGTCAGTCCGAGCCAGCAGAAAATCTTTGTGGAACAGTCGTTTTCATTTTCAATCTATTCACTTGATGGATCTGAAAAAATTATATGTTGTAGCCCTCTGAGTCCTCTATCCATCGGTACCAAGTTTGCGTCGATTCGACACCGGATCTGGCCGCAAGAAATCTTTTCGTGAAGACGCGCAGTTCAGATCCGAGCCCAGCCAGCAGAAGCAATCCGGGAATTAATTCCTCGGAAAATACGCCGGCACACCTTCGGTCGCCGCCGCTCCCGGGGATCGATCAGCAACTTTCCAGCAGGGCCCCAACAAGCCGCAGCAGTAGGGAGACGCCTGGGCACCGCCGTCTCAGCAGTCGGACCCACCTGCTATTCCGTGGGCCCCGCAGAACCGTGCTGACCAGTAGCCCGTCTTCGGCCCAAATTGCTGCCCGTCAACCCGAGTTCGCTACTCCCGGGTCCCATTGTAACCCTTTACCTCCCTGCGTGGAGTGGGCAATTAAATTCACTGCTGTAATTATTTATTTACTGTGTACCGGGAGTACGAGTTCGGCTGGGTTCGTCTTTGCCACGCCCGGAGCGTGGAGGTATCGTGTCCGCTCCCCCTCTCGGCATTTGCTTTCCTCGTATATTTTTATATGCCGCTGCTAGAGTGATAGGCTAACTAGCTCGATCAATTTAATCACCGCTGCGAGAGAGAGCGTGACCTGTCCTGTGACCCGATCCGGGTTCGAGAGAGAGTTGACCACCCTAGCTCATTGTCGGTTCCTCAACCGCGCACGATCCCGCGTTTCCCTCGCTTAGTGACGTCTGCGAGCTAGAGTCTCAGGTTCGCGTCCCGTCCCGCATCAAATTGGTATCAGAGCGGAAGGTTGAGTCTAGGGTAGTACTTGCTTCAAAACAAAAAAAAGTCAGTCATTTAGAGAGTGTCTAAGTCTACGTGTCTCATTTGCATTCCTTTATTCGGTATATCAAAAGGTGTTGCCCGAACGTTAAGTTATGCCTATCGGGAAAGTAGCACACTTGCGTGAGCGCGATCTTCGGATCAAACCTCCGCCACGTACCGAATACTGGTTGAGTCTAGATTTGTAGTCGAGTCAGCATTCCAACTTTGCATTAGTGTTTAGGGTCGTGTCTAGTGTCTTGTCACCAAGTGTCGGCATGGCCATCCTATAGCTCCCCGTGTCCCATGGATCCCCAAAAGCCCACATCATATGACTGGTGGCGACACACCCAAGGATGGGGAACCCAATCCTACCACCTCCGTGGGCCCGAAGCTCCGGACTTCCATGGCTCCAAAGTCCCGAGCGACTACCTAGAGTGGGAAGCCGCTATAGACAAATACTTTGAGTGTTACATCATGTCCGATGCCATGGAAGTTGATTTTGTCGCAAAGCGACTTTTTCACGAGGCCGTTGAAAAATGGAGAGACATTGAAATCTTGAGAGAAATTAGAAGGCAATGGCCTATAGAGTCGTGGCGAGAGATGAAGGACGAGCTTAGAAGGGTCTACCTATCCGGCCCAGTCACCTCCAACCGACCCCACCCATTGCCTTCCAACCAAGTGGGTCAAAGTCGGAGGCAAAGAGCCCCGCATGTCGATGAGCCTAAACCCACGACTAGGCTGAGAGACCATGAGCGAGTCCATCCCGATATCCCTACTCCAAACTCCACCATTGCCGAACTCTTCAAACCCATTTCGGATCGGTTGGATAGGATGTGTACTCGAATTGATGGATTCCTGCCCGAGCCTCCCAACCCGGTGCCACCCAAGGACCCCTCCCCCTAAGGGAGAACATTCCTTCCCCACTTGTGAGAGCTTCTTTGCCACCACCTTCACCCTCCTATCATTATTCGGAGCCACCTCAGCCAGAGCCACCCGTACTTCTACCGTGGAAGCTACTCATAGACGAGCCACTGCTTAGCTAGCTCAAGAAAGGCTTGGTCCCCAAGACACCGTGCTACCCACCCATGGACCTAACACTCTCAGTAGTCCCCATTAACTCCTTTCACACCACTTTCCGGTCCTTTTGCTTCATAGAAAGTGTGAAGGATCTACTAAGGAGTTTAGAATGTCAATGGGAGTTGACATATATGTTGGCCTTAGGGTCTGACCAACCCTATAGTCATAGCTTCATGCTCCCGGCTTTGTGGTCTATTACCTCGGTGTACACCTTGGGTCATATCACCACCAAGGTCCTATTGTTCTTCCCCGTTCCCGATGAGCTTGACTTTGCCCCCTCTTACGGTCTTGCCGTCCCGAGGGAGGACCCATATCTACTCTATGAGATCACCGTCCCTCTTACCATAATGGATGAAGGTGACCACCTACACCTTAAAGAACTCCAGACATGGGACCGCGACATGTGGGAACCCATGTCGAGGGGTCACACATTTTTTGATCCCTTCGATCCCTTCCCTTGGGAACCTTATGACCCACCATAACTACTCCCCTTCTTCCCGGGAGTCCACTACCACACCCCTTCCCCACGGGCCAGTCCACCTACATTCAGCCAGGGGACCGTTCCACGGTCATCATATAGGGGTGACGAACAAGGTGCATTCGACTCCCCAGGCCCACTCAAACCTCCCACACCCAAGCCCAAGAGGACTTCAGTGCATGAATGGTGCCTCCTAGGATCTTTAGGATTCCATGATTCCACCCACATTTGGTTACGTCTTGTGTATGCATGGCACACATTCGGATGTCTTGGTCCACCATTGCATAACTATGGGTCGGACTAACAGTAGGTTTGTCTAGTGTCATGTGTGAGTCCGTGTTTTCTTTATTTGTAGAGTTTGTTAGGAGTCTGCATGCGTCGAGTCGGTCATATGTCAGCTCGCGTTGTCAGTCCCTTTCGAGTGCGAGGCAAGTCGGGTCTAATGCGTACGTTGTAGACTTGCCGAAATTTCGGATCGGCTCTACCTCAACATATCGGATCTAGTCACATAAAGGGACCCAGCGGTGATTCCTAGTGAGTCTTCGAGCCGCCGCCTCCCTTTCAGAGTGACCCCACCCCGGAGTGTCCACCATTAGCCTCATTCCCACAGCAGCGTGCGCATATCGAATATTATGGGATGAGCAGGTGACGAATACTTGGAGTGACGTACTCCGCGCTTCCTAGTTCAGTGACAGATCGGCAGGAGCCACACGAGCAGCCGCACCCCTTACTCGACGGCGTCGAGTTCTTCTCACCCGGGAGAATTGATGGGAATCAACTCCGAGCACGTACATTTTATTTTGTATTTATGTCCTTTTGTTTGTATTTATACCCTTGACTAATTGGGTTTGCAATTGTAAGGCATTATAAATCAAAGGGTTAGTCTTTAAAATCTTTGGGTTTCTATGTAATATGCCAGTGGGTCCAGTAGGGTCCCCCACCCTCTTTCCCATTGGTCCACCTAGGTCCTAGGGCCCATGTGGGGCTGGTTCAAAGTCCAAGATTGGACTTGGACCATGGGGGGACAAAAAAATTCAAATTCAAATTTGGGTACCCCATAGTCAAGGGGGCGCCCCCCATTTAGTATATTATATTACATGTTATATTTTTATTTAATGTGGCCATTTGACCACATGGGGGATTAATGTGTTATATCCCATTTGCCCCTCCCAAATCCTAGATCAAGGGATAGGTTTAGTCTTTTTTACATTTATATAAATCCCATGTAATTTTCATTTTGATAGAATTAATGAAGAAAATTACATGAAATTTGCCATGGGCGCCCCTCTCTCTCTAGCTCTCTTTTGTTCTTGCTTGTTCTTTCTCTTTACCCTCTAGATCCAGGGTGTGAAGCCCTCAAAATTGGAGTGAATCCAATCTCTATCTCCTCTCTGATGTGTGAAGCTCAGCACCGCCGCCATCGAGCCGCCGTCGCACCGCCACCGCCGCCGCGTCGGAATTCTGTCCACATCAGGACAGAAGGTTGAAGCCCGATTTTTATCTCCACATCAGGAGATCTGATCGAGCTGCAATTTTGAATGTTTGTTCTTCCTGTTATCCCCAGTCTCTATTTTAAATTTCGTGCCAATCAGAGGTCATTTGCTATTTTTCCCATAATTTTAGTTCCACCCCTGACAGTCTGCCAGTTTGCAGATCTGCAGGATATGAGTCTGTTCTTCTATTTTTCCCACCCCCTTATACATCTCCAGAAAATCCCCAAAAATTCATGTGTGTTCCTCACTTTCCTACCTTCCACCCATAATTTTTCTAGGGTCTAGATCTATCATCTTCCTGTCGGTCAAAATTCGTTTTCAGGGAAAACTCAGTCTGTCCTGTGTGTCTGTCAGTCCGAGCCAGCAGAAAATCTTTGTGGAACAGTCATTTTCATTTTCAATCCATTCACTTGATGGATCTGAAAAAATTATATGTTGTAGCCCTCTGAGTCCTCTATCCATCGGTACCAAGTTTGCGTCGATCCGACACCGGATCTGGCCGCAAAAAATCTTTTCGTGAAGACGCGCAGTTCAGATCCGAGCCCAGCCAGCAGAAGCAGTCCGGGAATTAATTCCTCGGAAAATACGCCGGCACACCTTCGGTCGCTGCCGCTCCAGCAAGCCGTAGTAGCAGGGAGACGCCCGGGCACCGCCGTCCCAACAGTCGGACCCACCTGCCCGTCGGCCCCGCAGAACCGTGCCGACCAGCAGCCCGTCTCCAGCCCAAATTGCTGCCCGTCAACCCGAGTTCGCTACTCCCGGGTCCCATTGTAGCCCTTTACCTCCCTACGTGGAGTGGGCAATTAAATTCACTGCTGTAATTATTTATTTACTGTGTACCGGGAGTACGAGTTCCGCCGGGGTCGTCTTCGTCACGCCCGGAGCGTGGAGGTATCGTGTCCGCTCCCCCTCTCGGCATTTACTTTCCTCGTATATTTTCATATGTCGCTGTTAGAGTGATAGGCTAACTAGCTCGATCAATTTAATCACCGCTACGAGAGAGAGCGTGACCCGTCCTGTGACCTGATCTCGGTTCGAGAGAGAGTTGACCACCCTAGCTCATTACCGGTTCCTCAACCGCGCACGATCCCGCGTTTCCCTCGCTTAGGGACGTCCGCGAGCTAGAGTCCCAGGTTCGCGTCCCGTCCCGCATCAGAATGTGTTTGACTACCTGAGGGGGGCATATGAGTCAAACCCGAATTTCAAAATATGCCTAGGGTTGACGTGCCGAAGGACAAATGAGTCAACTTTACGAAAAGAGGGTGGACGGATTTGATAGGCCAAGAGAGACATATGAGTCAAATCTAGAAACCTAAAATATGAGTACGGTTGACATGCTGAAGGACATATAAGTCAACTCTACTAGAAGAATGAACAGATTCGACAATCCGCGGGACATACGAGTCAAATTTGGAAGTCCAAAATATGATGATCCTGGTGGGATTGAGTGTCGCCTGGCGACATTAGAGTCGTAGCTATGGTGTCGTTGACATGAACTTGTCGTTGCAGGGTGAAGTCGTTGATTCGGACCCACCCATGGAAGTATGCTGCAAAGGAGAGTTGTGTTTTGTATTTTTTTTCACATTACTAACCTCATTGCCCTTTCAGATTTTTCTCGAGGTTGGCCCCCTTCAGCTTTTTCCAGTACGCCCTGGCGGGTTTTCACACCGAGAGGTTATCCACTTTTGTCTGCGGCGTCCTTGCGGATTTTCACCTCAACCGGGTGTATGACTTTTTTGCCCTTAGCCAACCCTTATATGGGAGATGGCTAAGTCCGCCAGAGCACCAGTATTTTAAGCCCTCCTTTTTTTTTTGCACTCAGTTCGAGTCTTCTCTGGGAAGATACATATCCTGTAAGGATTGTTATTGTGCGAGCTCGTGCTGTGGCGCGTAATAGAGCTTCATGTGTTTGGCATTGAGAGGAGGGAAGGGATTGTTCCCCTTGTGGTCGACGACCATGTATGCAACTCCTTCATAGACCTTTGAACAATGTAAGGTCCATGTCAGTTGGGCTGAAGTTTGATTCTGGATCTTCTTGTCAAGACTTCCTTTTCCTTGATCACGACAAGACCACCCTTTTTGAGTCCTTTGTTTGACAAGCTTTTTGTAAGCGTGTGTCATGTGGGTTTGATAAACTTGCAAATGTTTATAGGCTCAGAGTCTTTCGCCTTCCAGATTCGACAATTCTTTGTGCCTTCTTTCTATCTCAGATTGCTCTTGACCCGGTAACCTAGCGTGAACAACAACGCGATAGGACACCAGTTCAATTTCTATAGGGACCACTGTTTTAGCCCCATAAACTAAGGAGAATGGGGAACAACCTGTAGGTAAATAGTCCGATAGGCCCATAGGGCTTCATGCACTTTTCACCCCAATCGCTTTTGTGACCATCAACTATCTTGGCCAACAATTTGCAAATGGTTTTATTAAAGGTTTCGGCCAGCCCATTAGCTTGGAGATTATAGACTGACGATGTCCTCCAATCAATGTGGAATTTGGTCGTTAGTGCGTACGCGGTCTTGTTTTTGAACGGCGTGCCGTTGTCTGACATGATTTGGCCAGGGGTGTCAAATCTATAAATTATATAGTGCCTCACGAATCGAGCAATGATTTCACCTGTCACTTCCCACAACGGGATAGCTTCAGCCCAACAGAAGAAATAATCTGTGGCTACAATGATGAACTTGTGACCTTGGGATGAAGGTGGGAATAGTCCCACAATATCCATGCCTCATTTCGCAAATGGCCAAGTAGACGCGGTTGGATGGAGCGGGTTAGGTGGCCTTCGAGGCACTGGCCCGAATGCTTGGCATTGGTGACATGTACAAGCGTATTGATTGCAATTCTCATACATGGTGGGCCAGCAAAACCCTTCGAGCTTGATGCTATTTTTCATTTTGGCTCTTGCTTGATGAGCCCTATACAATCCAGAGTGGACTTCATGCATCACGATTCAGAGTGGACTTCATGCATCACGATTCTTGCTTCCTTAGGCGAAAGGCACCGTAAAAGGACCGATCGGTCTTTCTCATAAACAAGCCGGAAGAGCCATTCGTCAATTAGCTGCTAAGATGTTGCCCTGCGTAGCAGTTGCACTCTTTGCCCCCGATTGGGAGGACGTTCTTTATTTTTATGATCGGCTCGCACCAATCTTCTTCTTTTGGAGCCTCCTTCTCTTGGATGTTATTGATCTCATATATAGTGAGGCCAGATTCTTTGTCCAACACGTTTGGCATGAGCCTCCGGTGTTTGACGGTGACGTTTAACTCTCCTTCAGGTGGGAGTTTTAAGGCTGCCGCCAATTTCGCCAAAGTGTCTGTTTGGGAGTTATTGCTCTTTGGAACATCACCTATTTCAAATAGGTAGAATTTATCTTTTAGTCTCGTGACGGCTGCATGATAGGGGATCAACTCCTTCTTTCGGACGTCATAGTCGCCATGAACTTGTCGAATGACAAGTTGAGAATCACCGTACACTTTGATGCACTTGATGTCCATCTCCAGTGCCAACTGAAGTCCAATGATTAGTGCTTCGTACTCCGCTTCGTTGTTAGTCAACGACTTCATGAGAGCACAAGAATTATGAAGAATGCCGCCTTGCGAAGATACAAAAATTATTCCGGCTCCAGATGCAGAGTCTGTAAGGCTACCGACCCTCTTGATTGTTTGGGAGGCACTATCAAAGTACATTTCCCAAAATAACAATTCAAGAGCGAGGACGTCATGCTTCGATTGTGGTAGGACCCCATTAGCACGTTCCTCTGTTTCTTGTGGAGGCACCAACACTTCTTCATCAAGCAACTCAGTATTGAGCGATGAGTCTTCTGGCACAGGATGTGCTGCTAAGAACTCAGCCATCCCCTGTCCCTTGATTGGCTTGCGTGTGATGAAGGTGATGTCGAACTCTATGAGGATGAGCGCCCACTTTCCGAGCTTTCCTGAGAGGGCAGGTTGGTTGAGGAGGAATTTGAGCCGGTCGCATTTTGAAATGAGCTCCACTCGGTGTGCCAAAAGGTAGTGCCTTAGCTTCTTGACAGTGAATACCAAAGCTAAGTAGACTTTTTCCATGGGTGAATACCGATGCTCAGGCCCGATGAGTTTTCGACTGAGATAGTACAGCGGTTGCTCTTTGCCTTCGTTGATTTGGGTTAGAAGTGCCCCCAGAGAGGCATCCGTGACAGCAATGTAGAGGATGAGGGACTTCCCTTTCACCGGTGCTCCTAGGACCGGAGGAGACAACAAATGCTCTTTAATTTGCTCGAAGGCTTTTTGGCAGTCTTTGCCCCGTATGAAGTGTGCTCCCTTCTTTATCATTTTACCGAAGGGCATACACCTTCCGGAGAGGTTAGAAATGAATCGTCTGATATAGGCGAGCCTTTCTTGCAGAGATCTGAGCTCTGTCAAATTTCTAGGCGGTGGTAGTCCTCTGATGGCTTTAATTTTGTCAAGGTCGATTTCTATCCCTCGATACCTGACGATGAAGCCGAGAAACTTGCCACTGGAGACTCCGAAAGCGCATTTCATTGGATTCATTTTAAGCTGATACTGTTGAAGCCTTTCGAAGACTCAATGCAAGTCAGTTAAATGACCCTCTTGTCATTTAGTCTTGACGACCAAATCATCGACATAGTATTCAACAAGGTCATGCAGCACATAGTTACCAACTTGGGAAACAAAAGCAGGAAATGAAACGTGAAATGAAAGCAAGAAACGAGGCTCTAAAAGTTAGTGAGAAACGAGAAATGATATACGTATGGGAAACAAGGGGAATTTTAATCATTTTAGGAAGGTTTAGCTCTTTAAGTGTATCTCTTGTATTTCTAAAATGACTAAAATACCCTTAAGTTACTAACATACCTTCCTAAAATGATTAAAATACCCATAAAATACATATGGGAAATAAGGGGACGTTTCTCATGCGTTTCCCAAACGCATCGAATTCGTTCAGCCTTTTTCAGGAAACACGTTTCCCACTTCCCCGAGCATTTCCCTGCAACTATGAATTGTGGCATCTCGTCAAAGATCTTGGCTATCGCTCTCTGGTAGGTTACACCGGCACTCTTTAAGCCAAACGACATCCTTTTATAGTTGAAGGCTCTCTTGGGGGATCGGAAGGTCGTATAGTCTTTCTCCTTGATGGCCATGCGGATTTGATTAATAGCTTGACGACCCATCTATGAAGGACAAGGCTTCATGATCGATGGTCATGTCGACCATTGTCTTCGTGATCGGGACGGTAAAGTCGTTCTTCGGACATGCCTTATTCAAATCCCTAAAGTCGATGCAGACTCGGACTTGGCCGTTCTTCTTTTTGTTGGGGACTATGTTGGCAAGTCACATAGGATACATGCATGGCTCTATGAAGTCCACATTGAGCATCTTGTCAACCTCTGCATTGACTTTAAACTCCAATTTGTGGCGCATGTGTCTCTGGGACTGTTTGACTGACTTGGCTGTTGGAAGTATTACCAGTTCATGTTCCGCCACAGAGGGATCAAGTTCGGACATTTCCTTATAAGTCCAGGCGAAATAGTCCTTGGACTCTTTCAGGAGTTGCTGATTTGTCTGTCTTTCCATCTCGCTTAGGAGAGCACTCACGAAGGTTGGTCGGTAGTCTTCTTTGCTTCCGAGGTTGATTTCAATCAACTCGTCTACAATTGCTTGACCACCGTCTTCAAGCTCTGGTGGAGTTGGTTGGAGGTCGACGAAGTCTTCCTCATCATCAGTGTTGGCTTCGTAGACTTCGAATTCTTCAAAATTTTCTTTCTCATAGTTTGAGTTTGAAGAATCTCCTTTGGTTTGCTGATGATCCGCAGACTGGGTTGTCCCTTCCTCAGGGAGGTGATCATCGATAATCCCTAGCGAGGGTGATATTGACGCCTCACCGGACTCCTTTCTAGAGTCGTCAATTTTGGGCTCAGCTTCTGCTTGCCCGTGAGGAGGAAGTAGTAGCCCTATGACATTAACTGCATAATGGACCTGAAAGTCCGTCTCCTGGTTATACCCGAGTCCCCTCGTATCCTTGCGGGAGAAGGGAGGTTGCCCCTGCACCTGAGGAGGGTTCCAGAGGCGGCGGAAATATGCGCTCCGTGTGGGAACCTGGACCTGGGGGATGTGTTGCTTTATGCACTTTTCCTTGATATGTTTCGGCATGTCGTCCATTTCTTCGACTAGTTCTGGTGCATTGTCAGCGGGGATATTCCAGCCGAAATCGTCTTCATGAGGGCCTCATGGGAGCAAATCCCTTTTGTAGAAGATGATTGGCCGGTCTTCCCTATTTTTCTTGCTTCTTCTCTTCCGTTGGTGAGAGACTATGAAAGTATCTAGCTGCTCCACGCCGTGTTCTTCCCTCTGAAACGGGTGTTGGACACATTTGGGCAATTGGGCGGCAATGGGATGCTCTTGTTGATGGCTTGACTGGTGAGGTTCGCCTCGAAGTCAATGCTTCGCCTTTCTGGTTGAGTCGGCTTGGAGCCGACTTTGAGACTTAACCCGTGCAACCTTAGCAGGTCATGGTTGACAGTGAAGAGCTATCCTTCTTTGCCTTCGCAATCCACCTTTTGCTTTCTTTTCTCTTTTGTACCCTCGGTGATTACTAGAGTAGGTTCCCCGAAATACAAGGAAGCGTCTGCCAGATGGCACTCGTTGGGACAGAATGGAGCCTGGTCTGCGAAGAAGGTATGTTGCTCCCCTCCCTTGGCATATTTGAGGCATTGGTGCAGAGTTGAAGGAACAACCCAATTTTCGTGCAACCATGGCCTTCCCAGCAACACCTTATGGGATGTATCGACATTGATAATATAGAACACCTCTTTGGTGACAAAATCGTCCATGACGAGCTTCACCTCAACTCGACCGAGAGCCTCTTCGGAGTCTTGGTTGAACCCCGAAATCCTGAGGGCAGTCACCTTTTGTAGGTAAGGTGTTGAATATAGAGACTTGAAAGTCTTCAAAGGCATGATGTTGACGGCCGCTCCAGCGTCGACCAAAATTCGATTTACATCGTGCCCATTGATCGTCTCGCGCATATATAAGGGGCGATTATGACACAGAGAGGACAACAACATGTCTTTGTCCGTGAATGTGATGCTTGCGGCGAATGCTTTGTATGCTTGAGCTTGCAGTTCTGCAACATGAGCTTCATACGCCTCGGGGTCTTGGAGTATTGTAATGAGAGCTTCTCTCAAATCTTTGCTCTAAGAGATGGCTTCTCAGATGGTAATGTTGGTTGGGAGCCGCTTCATATGATAAATGATCTTACAGTCCGCCCGAGCGCGGGTCTTGTCAAATGGCGGGATGATCTCTGCCAGGGTCTTCGGCGCTCCACGTGGCTTCTCCCGCTTAGAAGGACGCCCCTCCTCATTTTGACCATCCACTCTTTCTTGGAACAGTGGTGCCAGAGATTCTTCCAGAGATGGCAAAGGCTCATCAGGTTTGCCCTCATTAGAAGGGTCTGCCTGGCCTGTGGGTTCACCCTTGCCAGATGGACCTGTTTGTTTTGTCGCCTTGTTTTGCACTGACGAATTGGTCGGCGTTTCCTTTTCATCAGAGGAGTCGAGTAAGAAGGGGACACCACCCCGTACTTTAGCTTTTAGAAGGGGGTCCGGTTCCTCTGAGGGATTGGGTATAAAGGGGACACCCCGTATTTTGGTTTTCAGGATGGGGCCCGACTCTTCTCCTCTGAGTAATATAACCCGGTCGAGAGTCAGGTTACATTCATGACCACGGCCTCGTCCTCTGCCACGACCTCGACTGTTTCTCGTTGATCGACGTTGGTACGTCGTTACAGAGGCATTGTGTCCAGAGTGGTTGGCTATGTTGCCTTCTCCGGATGGGGAGTTTATATTGCCCGGTGGCGGAATCGCCACCATATTGCAGGAAAGCTCCTGCAACATTTGTTCCAACGCTTCCAAGGTGAGTTCCTCGTCCTTAAAAAATAAGGAGAGTTCCTCAGGGATCAGAAAGTCTCTCGGAGCCAATTAAGGAGCCGGGCTTTATGTCCAAATTTTTCCCAGGGAATGTATTTGTCTAGAGTGACCACCTTGGTGGGGCGAGGGGGAGTATACTCCTCCAGCTCATTTATGAGCTTTTGCAGCCGTTGCAAGGGAGTTGGCTCCTTGGAGGCTTCCATAGCTGCTGCCTGCTCGGTTTACTTCTTTAGCCTCCTCTTAAAATTCTTCTTCCAGTTCTTTTCTTGTTTATTGAGGCGTGCAAACCTCTTGGGAAGAAGGTGAAATTGGCTTTGGAGGTTGGATTGATTTGCCCCCAGAATTTTGTTTTCTGCTTCGAGAGAGCTCCTTGGAACCCTTTAATTTGCAGTTTCTTCTCGAAGTAACCTCGATCCAGTTAGTCTCTTCTAGTCGCACCTAAAAAGTGGCATTGATTACCTGTTTGACTATTTCAGGTGGCAACTCTTGGAATTCAGCCAAGCCGAGGTTGGGCGCTTGAAGCTTCTGTAGCTCTTTAGGCCTTCCTTCAGTTGGTGACTTCACTCGCTTAGTGAGGAGTTGAGGTTTGCCTTTGGGCTTCTCGAGCTTAGCCTTGCCTTTGTGGCTTTTCGGGGAGTTTCCTCCGGTGGGCTTGCCTGGTTGGCCTTACTTGGAGGTGGACTTGGAGCCTTCCCCTCTGGTCGGGCCTTTCTGGCTCTGCTGGATAATCTTCTCGGAAGCCTCTCTAAGACATTGCCTTGCTATTGGATTCCCCTGAGCATCGATTTCCCCTCTTTGGATAAGGGACTTGATGCAGTCCTGGACCTCTTGACATTCCTCGGTGGGGTGAGACACCCTGACATGATACTTGTAATAGAGAGGGTGACTGTTTGCCGTGTCATTATAGTATGATGGTGGGTCATGCATCATCACCCGATCCTCCTTCAGGATGTTGTCGAATATCTTTTCAATGCCCTTCTTGGGAGAAGAACTCTGATGAGAGTGTCGCCACCCCGGATACCACAATGTGGGTTTAGCCCGGCTGGAGTTGGTCTCTTCTTTTCCTGACTCGGGGAGTGTGAAGGAGGCTGATGTGTGCTTTACACTGACGGGGAAGTTTAACTCTCTCTGCACATGTGGTTGCGGCGGGTGGACCAAATGGTCACCCCTATCAAGCACACCCTAGTTGATCAGGTCTTCTATAATGTCTTTAAAGGCGTGGCAATCCTGGATGACGTGGCCTATTATCCGATGATATAAACAATAGCCATGCTGCAGCATAGTGCTTGTCATTTCATCGTTTTCTGACACTGGAAGATTCAGTAGCCCTTCACGATGATACACGTGGAAAATCTCTAGGACTTTGTGACGAGGGAAGGAGTATAACTTTTCTGGCTTGTCGTCCTAAGAGAAATCTGAAGAGTCTTCAAAGAGCCATCCTTCCGACCTTGGAGGTATCCGGGCGGCTGATGATGCCTTTGCTCCCTGAATGTGTGTTGGAGCAGGTTCTCTGGCAAATGACTAGAAAGGGAAAGTGGCCAACTGCTCGTCGACACTTTTCAAGAATTGCAGTAGCTCCCACTATTCCCGTCGTAATTGCCAGATCTCCCTTCTAATCTTCTGAATGATCTTTCGCACTGTTAGGCATTCAGGCATCGGAAAGGGGAAGGATCTAGAATTAGCTTTGGACTGCTGATTTGATGGCCTGGCCTCTGGTACATTTGAGCTTGTGGCAGTTGCCACCGTATGGACCACATTGACTGATCAGTTTGTTTGGCTCCAGGCATGAGGCTGCGGCGGGTCGATTGCATGGCCCATCATATTTATTAGGCCTTTCTGGATTTGCTCTTCTGTTATGTTTTTGAAAACATAACAATCCCCAATGGTATGACCTAACCTCTGGTGATACACGCAATAGTTAGCGTCATTTGTTTGTCCACCTTCCCGGACTTTTGTGGATCAGGCAGGGTGATGAGTTTTTTTTCATACACAATTCAAAGAGCATCTTCGTATGTTCATTTCTGAAAGAATAAGGCGTCTTCTTATGCTCTGCTAATATAGCGGCGGCTGCCTTGGCGTCGAGCTTTTTGTCGTTATCTTTTGGTTTTCCTTCCCCCTTATTTCCATTCGTTGGGGAGAAGGCAACTGAATTTACCTCCTTGCCACTGGCTGGGCGATCCTTGGAGGATGTGCCTTTGGCAGGAGTATGTGTCGGGGATCGGTGAAGAACATTTCAATCTCTGCTAATACCGTGTTTAGCTGGTTGAAGCATCTGATATTTGATCCCAGAAGCTTCTCACTAATTTTTGCCGCTAAGCCCTTACAGCGTATGGTGATTGTGTCTTTGGGCGTCGGAGGATTATCGCAATGCATGCTGATGTCCGTCCATCGCTTGATGAAGTCCATCGCGGTTTCACCCTTTCTTTGTTTGAGGGCACAGAGTTCCGCAAGAGATACCTTGCTTTCGGCCTTTTGGAAGTGGTTGACAAACTTCTTCTACATGTCAGTCCAATCAGCTACTAAGTTGGGCTTCAGCCTGGAGTACCACTAAAAGGCGGTGCCTGTCAGGGAGGTGGCAAAGTAGTGCAGAAGATATGACTCTTCCAATGGCAGTTCACCTATGGCCGTCATGTAATAAGCCAAGTGTTCCTGTGGCGAGCCCTACCCGTTGAAATTTTGAAGTTTTGGGGCTTTCGGGCAATCTGGCAGAAGTTTCTTGAATTGATGGTGAAGGGGATAGGGCACGCTGTATAAATCAATGGTGGCCACACCCTCACCATGTTGAGCGAACTTCGCCTCCACAATTTGTTCGATCATCTGCCACTGAGCCATTAAGCTTTCGGCGGCTAGAGTGGCAGGCGATCACATGTTGGCCTCATTTTGCGAAGCTTCAAACTCCACTGCTACCGATAATTTTGCCGCGGTAGCGGAAGCATTAGCCATGACTGGAATGGGAAGAGGTTGTTCCATTCCAGTAGGCGCTGCTTGAGGCTGGATATGAGCCTCCCTTTCACGCAAGAGTACTTGCAAGAGGTTCTTCAATTCTTGATTTCGCACCGGAGTTTTTTTAGCGCGAAAGCTTTAGCTTCTCTTCCAAGATCTTCTTCGTGTCTTGGGTTGTTGTCCCCGTCGACACTATGGACATCGTCTTGATGCTCTTCTAGTCGCGCGAGCTCGAGTTGAGATGTTCCAGCGGCGGTTGCTTACTGCATCTGAGCAAGCACTCAAGAGACGGTCCTTGACTTCTTCAAGGTCTAGAGAGGTTGATTCAACTCTCCCGAGATGTCCTTCGGCTACTTGTCAGCGGAGGATGCATAGCAGGTGAACACATTGACAATGTTGTTGATCACCTGAACCACCCGCCTCTTCCTGAGTGGTTGTCTTCTAGGCTTGGGTGCCATTCCTAGTCTGTCAAAAACAGACACTTGGGACGTAGAAGCCTGTGTGGAATAGGCCTCCTCCGTATGCGTTGAACTAGCACACGGGGAGGTTGGCCGAGTTTACTTGTAGATTCCTCAGCACTTTTGCCCTCTTGGGAGTTGAGTTTGAGACCTCGAAGAGGGCGGGAACTCGTCTTGATGGTAAGTTGTCGGACCCTGCACTTGCTGTAGCTCCGACATGCGAAAGGGTTTTTTTGACCTTGCCCGCTTGATGGCCCGGGAATCTATAGTCGGGACATGGCGGTCCCGGGGGCGAGATGTAGCTGCTATAGGCTTGGTGCCTTTGCGATTGTGGCGTTGCCCTCGTTGAGTAGGAGTGGCATCGGTAGTGGCCGTTGCAAACTTGGCGCCGTTGCCCTCGTTGAGCGGGAGCGGTGCCTTAAAGTATGGTTGCCGCGGGCTTGGCGCCGTTGCGGCGGCGACGCTTCCCCCGTTGAGTAGGAGCAGCGCTGGCGGTGATTTGGTTGACCGAGAAGACTTGATCAATAGTTGGGGCCGATGGCCCTCGGCGGTTGTAGCAACAGACGTGGTTGGGCTGGCGTCAGCCACAGGAATGATGCCCAAAAGGTAGGGCGAGCCGACGACTGGCGGGAAGTCGTCGAAGACGAGTGGGGTCGCCAGGTAGCCGAACCTGGCGTGATTGGCGATGACGTGGGGTCCTTACATCACGGCTGTCATCGTCCTGCAGCACGAGCAAAGGGAGAGTGCGAATGCACGAGTGAGCACATAGGCATGCAGACAGATGCCTTTTTGTTCCCGTCCTGTAAGAGGAAGATGGGCAATCAGAATCTTGAAAAAGGTTTAGGACTTCTTTGACAAGAAGAAGAAAGGCGGGAAAGCTGTTGGTCACGAATAATTTTTTGTCTCACATGGTGAGAGATGGCTATAGACTTCTCGACCTTCTTAGAGAAAAGGGGGAATCTACACTGATGCACATATAAGGCTGTTTAAGTAGTCTGTGCATGGTTCATTTCGTGGGTTTAGTTTGATCAGACGATGTAGATTCTGGTGCGGGATCTTTCTCCACTGACCACAGTCAGTGTTGATTTACATCGGCATAACGTCCGAACACCCTTGATTAATTGTTAAAGAAAGTCCTAGAATCGCTTACATAGGTTCTGATATCAAGGGCATACTAGTTTGCGTGGCTCACAATGAACCCCCCCATACATCAACAACAACTATTGAAGAAATTAGGGTTTTAGTAAAGGCCGTGTTTAGTTTGGCGAAACTCTATGATTGGAAGGCACAAGTGTAATTTACAGGAGGGCGGGGACATATTAGGGCGTCCTGATGGTTTCTGGATCCGAAGGGTATTTTGGTAATTTGTTGGGTTTCAAATGTATTTTGGTAATTTGGGGCCAGGCTAGGGGCATTGTGCAGTTTCTGGGTTGGGTGAGTGGCTGGGGACTCTTTCTGTCTTCTAGGGGCACTCGGGCAATTTCTGGAAGGTTTGGAGGTTGTTTGGCCATTTTTGGACTCCAGAGGTATTTTGGTTATTTGCTCTTCGGAGGCCAATGGCGAGGGTTTAGCAACACCCGAGTGCGAACGTCGTTAGACAGTACCCACGGGTGTAAAAACAGATTTGTGGCTGGAAGGAAGTGCACACATGACCATCCCTAGCAAGGTAGGGGTTTATGCACAATTTTCCTGGCAGTCGAGATTTGTATGCAATCACACAAGTGTACACAAACATAGTTGATACATTGATGATTTCTGAGATACATGGGGTTGTCGGCAGATTGTCGACTGTATAATGGATCTCCACACAAACACGAGATGTAGGGGGATAGCCACGATTTGATAAATTTGCAGGGTATAACTGTTATTACAGGACTTATAGGTTTTCTTGTGATTTTGGGAAGGGCGTTTCTGTAATTATCCATTAGTTCGAGAGATTACATAACTCTGCCACCCAACTACCCAAGGGCATAGAAAATAATTATACATAGCCGCTAGGGGCATAAATACTAGACCTATGATATTTATTTTTTTAATGCCTTAGGGCGGGCCGCAAAAACGAACACATAGCTGTTGGGGGCATAGATACAAGTCCTAGAGATATTTATATATTCATATCTCGGAATAGGCCGAACAAAAGAACAAGTCTCGAGCTTCAGGTGTCTTCCGTATGTCTTCCCCTGCATCTCTTTGTATCTTTCTTTGTATGTTCCCTCTCTGTCCTTCTAAACCCATGGAGTATATAGAAGATGTGGATCCACCTTGACAAGGTGGGTTGATTTTAGACCCCACCCAAACAAGGTGGGTTGATTTTGAACCCCACCTTGACAAGGTGGGTTGGTTTTTGGGCCTCGTCTTGACAAGGTGGGTTTTTCCTACTTTTTTTTTTGGCAGAGAAGGAAAAAAAGGCCCACTAGGGTCAAATGGGGGCCAACGGAGTTGAATGACCCCGGATAGGCCCTACTGGGGTCAAATGACCCCGCGGGGGTCCATTTGACCCCGGATGCGGCCCACTGGGGTCCAATGACCTTGCGGCAGTCCGGTTGACTCCAGACGGGGCCCACGGGGGTCAAACGACCTCGCGAGGGTCCAATTGACCCCAGACGGGTCCCACCGAGGTCAATTGACCTCGTTGGGGTCTGTTTGACCCCCGTCGTGCCCTAAAAGAGGGTCCACCCCTCTTAAACCATGCTTCGTCCCCTTTTTGCCTTTTTGCTATAGTCGGGACGTGTGGAGATGAGAAAAGGGGCTGCTTGTTTGTTTGTTTATTTGTCGCCTTCTTTGCATCATCGGTCAAAGGGGGGGGGCTTGCATTCGTCCGGACCGTGTGTTACATGCGTTTTGGGCTCTCCACAGGTGTATGAATAAACTCCCCATGTGTTTCTTTGCTGCAACATTGTTTCCCTTCATCCCGGATGTCCGACGGGGGTTCCCGAAATATGGGAATTCACCCAGAACCGCAAGACACTTGGCTCTAAGTTTGACGGTCGTTGTGAATTTTGTTTGGGTTTCAATCACCTCGGTTGCTGCGAGAGAGTTGTAATTTGCGATGAGGTTGGATCCGTGGATCCCAACGTGTGGAGATACTCCACGGAGCGACGCTATCAGCTTTGTGCCGTATTCCCCCCGTCGCCAAATGTAGATTATCTTGATTAACTCGAGGAAGCATGTTTCGATTAAATCTAAAAAAAATAAAGGGGGCAACAACTATCAAGAGGAATATGTTTTGAATTGAGTTCCTCAAGGACTAGATTGCCAATGGCTTTGGGAATAGAGGCAAGAAATTGTGTTTTAATCATAGTCGAGTTATGTTGTCCCAAGCGATAAGTTTCATCTGTGTAGCTTTCTAAATATGCCTTAAAATCATCAAGTTTCTTGAGACGTCTTTTATCTAATAGCAAAAGGTCAGTTCCAGCTTGATGGCCTCTTGTTGGATTAAATTCCTGAAACAGGTTATTTGCTAGAAGTTGAACTCCCTGAACAATTTGTGTTTTGATCAACAGGTAAGTCCACCAGTGTTTAATTCTTCTAGTGAAAGCTAATTGCAGAATCACGCAAAGTTGTTCATTTGCTATTTTGCTTGTTTGTTGGGCCATGTAAACTCTTTACGACGATATTCTATTGATGTCTTCTATTTCATCAATCTTGGTGTGATCAATAAAAATTATTGGAACATGGACACCAAGCATGACAATATGATCTATAAATTTATTTGAATGTTCCTACTTCGGAGGCTTTGTATGCATCTGTTTAACACGGAAAAATTTAAAGAATGTTCATTTGTTGAACATCAATGCACATTTATTAGCTATTTAAATAGCATGCGCATTATTAATTCTACGAATTGGGTTTATTAGACGATTTGGCTTTGGGTATTGGAAATTTTTCCTACCGACCAAAGTCGGTGTTTATTTACATCGACATAAAGTCCAACTATCCTTGATCATCTGTTAAAAAAACCTTTTTAGGCTTTACAATATTAGTTGTGATATTGTAAGTTTTGTCTAATTGATATGATCTTGATGATCACCCATTAGAGAAACATACTCTTGCAAGAAATTAAAAGATGTTCATTCTTTGAACACAGAGTTTGTATTACAATTGGTCTTTTGAGACATTTACATTTGGTCTCAATTATATAATCGGGTCTTTGGGTTTACATCCGGTCGTCATCTGACCACTGAGCAGGCTTCAACTTACACTTGAATCTCGGGATTATTTCCGTTGCAATTTCTCCCTCTTTCTGGATACATTTGTAATTTCATTCCCTTTTTGGTTGTTTTGCAAATTCATGGACATTTCTGGCCCTTTTTGGGTACGGGTCCGCCTTAAGTAGAGTTCAGGAGAGTGCACAGGGCTTCAAAGAAGTGACACATGGTCCCGTTTTACCGAGTCGTGCAGAAGGTGTGAACTTGAACAAGGGTGTTTTGGTAATTGTTTGGACTGGAAAGGAGCTTTGTGCAATTTCCAGGTTCAATAGGGCCTTTATGTAATATGTGGACAGACCAGGGACATTTGGTAATTTTTGGAAAGTTTGGGGGCATTCTGATAATTTCTGAACTTCAGGGGCATTTTTGGCAATTTTATATAGGTCAGAGATATTTTTGTAATATTTGGAATGAACAAGATTTTTGTGTGCAATTTCTGAAAAGTTCTGGGTTTGTTTGCAATTACTAGAGTTTTCTGGGTTATGTAATTTCTCGGCAGACTCGGACATCTGTGTAATCTTGGACAATACAAGGGTATTTGTGTAATTTTGGACAGCACAGGGTTTTTCTGTAATTTCTGGACAGACCAGGATATTTTTGTAATCTCTAGACTGAATAGGGGGTTTTCTGTAATTTTTGCACAGGGTTTGTTTGCAATTTCTGGACTGATAGGTTTTTTTTTGTAATTTCTGATTGTTTTAGAAAGTTGCAATATTATCCCCTCCAAAGTGATTACACAAGACATCACAAGAGGCATAGCCACAAGGGCATATATGCAACACCCCTTTGTTGGGTTTTAAAAAGAACGCAACACACAAGTCTTCAGCTGCTCCTTGGTGGAGGCTGACATGGGTTCTCCCTTGGACTCTGTTCTTGAGAATGAGAACCCCCTAGGGAGTATTTAGAGTAGGAGGGGGGGACCTACCCGGGCTCATGTAGGTCCCCGGTCCGGGTAGGTCCCTGGGGAACCTAAACCTACCCTCCCCCATTTTTTCTTTTTTTCTTTTAAATTGTTGAGCAGAAAAAGGGGGGGGGGGCTGGTCTGGCCCGGGTAGGTCCCCACCTACCAGGACCAGGCTGATCTTGACCTTTTTTTTGTTCCTTTTTAGGGTTCAACAACATCATTCTGAGGGAAGAAGATGAGGCTTCATTGCTAGAAGAAGAAACTATTTCTTTGGGCAGAATAATTTTCTTTTCAATTTCAGTTAACTTCATCTTTCTGAAGTCTAAAGAGGAATCCATAAGCAACTTCAGATTAGTATCATGTTCAATCAACAATTTCGGCTTTTTCTCAGGCAATTGTTTCTTTTGTTCTTGCAGGAAGGAATGTATTGCTGCAAGGTTTTCACTAACCTTGTTTAGCAGGGTGTAAATTTCATTGATGTGCTTCTTAGGATATGATGTTCAGTGAAGCACATAATTCAACTGTCTAGTATCCTTTCTGTGTTTGCTGAGAATCAGCACTAATACGAGATAACTGACATAGCCCTTAACTCTACTTTGTCCTTGGCCATTTGCTCATGAGTAGTGGTCTTTTATGCCATTTTAGGTAGCCATTCTCCTGATGCAATATATGTTGTCTTGCTCAAATTTGAAGTTTCAGGGTTTGACTATATCATTTGGATTTCAGTAGAGTCTCCGTTGGGAGCATGGTCTTCAAACCCGGTACCGGTTTCGGTACCGGACAAGCCCGTAATCGGTACATATTGGCTGGTACCAGCATGAACCGCCCGATACATGAAGAAATTGAACCGTACCGGCCAAGGCTGGTACTGGTACGCACTGGCCCAGTACGATACATACTGGGCGGTAGTGAAAACAATGGTTGGGAGAGGTGGAAACTGGTGCTGGAGGAGAATCATGAATTATTGGGAGAGTTGGAGGATGCTGTTGAAAATGAAGAGAGTGGGGTTCAGGGAATTTGGTGAACTTTTTCTTTTTCGGAGTTTTCTTCTAATCTAACATGAGGAAAAAAAATTCTATAGCGGGATATCCATGTAGAAATCCAACTGTTTGGGTGGTTTCTAAAGAGGGTCCGATTGTAGAAGTATTTTTGTTTAACTCTAGAGGGAAATGGGTACCATGAGGTTGTCTGGAATGAGAGACAACTATGTCTGTTAAGTGAAAAATACATCGCATTTGTTAGATGAGGATCTTCTAATGCAAGGGTGAAGTTCGGATATACTGAACATAACCCATCTTTGTCTAGTGTGCCTGTGAACTAGCAAAGCAACACTTTTTCCAATCTAAATGATGAATATCTAATAAAGATACTAAATAAATGGCATTGAGATTGTAAGAGAAATGACGGTGCACAAGAATATCTATTTGACCAATATGGACAAACTTTGTATCTTTATTTTTCCATTTTTGAACATCTGCAGGGGAAAAAAAGTTTAAAAAGACAAGCCTAATGCCTATGCCTTGTGCATGCATATTAACTTCTACTTGCTTTATACTTCAAAGCACACAAGCTTGAAACTGGGAAAATTGATATAATTCGGTTTTGTTAATCTGGAGAAAACTGACATTTCTTTCCTGATCAATTTGGACTTCCTGCTGCAGAATATGGTTATGTATAATGGAAAGTTCAGAGGAATCAAAAGATGAATAAGGAGCAGATTGGATCATAAGGATTTGGGAAGGATGAGAATTCTGCTGATATTCAATGATATAATCTTTACCTTGATCCTTTAAAACGGATTTTGGGGAATCTTGCTCATCTAGCTCATCTTGAATTTCATTTTCATCTTCCTCCGGTGCTTAAGATTCCTTCTTCATTAGAAGATTCTGAAGGTGGAGACAACCATTGCTTAATCAACCAAGATCTGTTTCTTCTTCAAACATTCATCGGGCTTTATGTCTTTTATTTTTTGTTCTCTTGGCTGAACACCATCTGCAGAGAAGGAACATGGAAGAGATGCAGATAATTCTTCTGTAGGCAATACCTCAGACGAAGAAGCAGCAGCTTCTTTTTTTGCTTTCTTTGAAGAAGTTTGAGTTATTATCATTGTAGAGACTTGGGTCTCCTTGATGGTTGTAGATTGGAGGTGGATAGATACCTTCGACTCATTGTCAACATAGCCACAATTGTAAAGTGGTCTTTTCCATCCTGGTTCTCTTCCCGGATGGCAGTATCGGCCGAAACCGAAACGCACCAAGTCACTGTAGCAAGTCCGATACCGAAACCGGACCGAAACCGTCTGGTTTCAGCCGAAACCGGACCTGCTCAATACATTTTTTGCCTTTTCTGACTGTTTTGAACCGGTTTCGGCCGAAACCGAAACCGAAACGTATCGGTTTCGGTACCGGCCGAAACCGGTACCGAAACCGATACTACCATCCTTGGTTCTCTTGGCTGAGGAGGACACCATTCATCAAAGTTGAAGCATCTAATACCAACTTCATGCAAAGGCGTAGAAGTGGTCTTGGCTTTCATGAATATTTCAAAATTGGTTGGCTTCTTCGTGGGTTTAACCCATAGTTACCAACATAGGAAACGAAAGTGGGAAACGAAACGTGAAATGAAAGCGAGAAACGAGGCTCTAAAATTTAGTGAGAAATGAGAAACAATATAAGTATGGGAAACAATGGGGATTTTAATCATTTTAGGAAGGTTTAGCTCTTCAAGTGTATCTCATGTATTTTTAAAATGATTAAAATACCCTTAAGATACTAACATACCTTCCTAAAATGATTAAAATACCCATAAAATACTTATGGGAAACAAGGGGACGTTTCTCATGTGTTTCCCAAATGCATTGAATTCGTTTCCTGAACGCATTTCCCAGGAAACACGTTTCCCTGCAACTATGGTTTAACCTGACTAGCTTCTTTAAGGATGGCTATAAAGAAGTTTTGTACGTGTGGAACAATATAGGGATTTCTGCAAATAAACCATTATTATAAGTGAATTTGTAAAAAAAAATTATTTCTGAAAATGCATTAGCAGACATACCACTACGTAAAATCAAATAGTGCATAAATACCATATAAGACCATCTAAGCATGGTATTTTTGCAAGTTTTTAGCAAAAAAATGATATGCCTATAAATAAAAATGGCATATTTGCAAAATTTGATTTTACGAAGTGCTATGCCTGCTAATACATTTCCAGGAGTGGGTTTTTTGTAAATTCATATTTAACAATGGTTTATTTGCAAAAATCCCAACAATATAAGAAAGAGCAAAACTTCTGCTGGTTGTTCACTATAGAACAACTCTCCCCATAGGCATATTTCCTCGATAGGGAATGGATCTGAGAACCATTCCTCATAGACTATGTCATGGTGGAACTGAGGTACTATAGGGGTATAACAAGGTTGTACTGTGTCAAAATTTTCTCCTTTAAAATCCGAGTTGGACTTCGAAATATGGAATGTGTTATCCTCAAGGGTGTTGTAGCAGAGATGACAGTTTCTAGGACGAAACTCATTAGGGTAATGATACCATAATGTAGTGAAATATCCCTTTTATTCATAACCGTGGTCTGAAAGATCAGTGTCAGAATTGTAGCCCCTGATTTCTTCAGGGATAGGAAGTGAAAGGTCGGATCCATAAAGAGTGGTGAGGTAATTCATGGTGGTGAAGTGAGTGGAACAGCCACAAATAGGTTTGTTGTGGATGGGACACAAACAATGGGTGGAACTTGAATAGGAATAGAACTAAAACAAGGAGTGTGCTTAAGGGGTAAAAAACAATACAATGGTTGCTTGGTCCGCTTAGCTTAGCGTTAGGAACAACACATGGATTGTTAAGAACACCTGATACTTGATGAGTAACAGCAGCTGGAATCCCCTCAACACAAGGCCCTAAATACTCTTCTTAGGCTCTGATACCAAGAGAAGGTGATTGGAGGACTAAGTCTCTTGGGAGGTTCACACGAGTAAAACTTTCATCCATCCAAAATCTTTCAGAATCGAATAAATATCCCACCACCATCCATCAGCAACCCCTTAATAGACACCGATACACTAGAGTACAAGGTGTAGATCTCCCAGATGCAGAGACAGCATAGCCTTGCCATGCTGTCTCCTCTTGGATTTTGCTATCAGATAGGGCTGGTTTTGCAGAAAAGCCATGCTGCAGAGCCTGGGGTTATCGTCTACACCTGAAGCCGAATCCACATGTTCAGTTGCATGTGGGGCAAGTCCAGTATGGAGCTTCACTGTGTGTGCCCTCATGGGGGTTCAATCGCATGACCTCAAGATTAAACGAGGGCCTCAAACCAACTTTCCATGTCCCTACTTTGAAACCCTTGTATCGAAGTCATGCTTCCGAAAAGATGAATAAACTATGTTATATGGAAGCACAGCATACATAGCACACATACAGGTAGACAGTGTGAGCTCCCTTTTCCTGAATCATTTAACTTCATGCAGCGGCAATATTGAAGCGCCCGAGGACTCCAACTGGACCAGCCATGGATTATCAATCAGCTGATTCAGAACATGTGTTAAAGAGACCGAGGCCGATTGGAATTTCTGACGAGGTATTATGCTAATTTTTAGTTTCTTTTTGTTTCTCCCTGAATTTTTCATTTTTTTCCCAGAGCGAGTTGCAATTGCTGTTGCCTGTAAGCTGCACCTTTATGTATTGTACCTAAACAGATTTATATGTCGATGATGATTGCCACTTTTTTCAGTACTCTTTCTTCGAAGACACGAATTCATCTTATCATTATGTCTTTACAGGTCAGCCTTCCTGTTAATGTTTTACCAATTGCATACACTGGTCAGAGTCTTCCACCAAGTATGTGTACTTCTGATGACTTGCCAAAGAATGTGGCTGCGACCCTAACCCAGGGCTCAACTGTAATGAGCATGGACTTTCATCCCAGCCGGTCAACATATCTTCTTGGTAATGCAAATGCTCAGAAAAAGGAAAACTCATGTTATCTTCCAATAAATCTTCTTTGATGTTGGTACTTTGTGAGTATAATAGGTACAATCGTTTCTTTCTCCGTTTTCTGATATATGTTTACTGTTGGCCTTTGATTTTAGTTGGAACAAATGTTGGTGACATCTCTGTGTGGGAATTGGCATCTAGAGAAAGACTTGCCCTTAAGAATTTTAAGGTTTGGGACCTTGCAACATGTTCAGTTGCTTTACAGGTATTGTATTCTAAAGTAACTTGCACATAAAAAAAGCCATGTATTTATGGGTTTTTGTTATCTCACTAAAATTCTCATGATCAAACAGGCAACACTGGTCAATGATCCTTCCATATCTGTGAATCGTGTGATGTGGAGTCCCGATGGCACACTATTTGGTAAGATCAATTTTTTAGAGAAACATGGGCAACCATCATATTTTAAATTGCAGTAGGAAATGAAAAAAACTGATAAAAAATAAATGTTATATCATTACATGTATTTTTTGTGTTCCACATTCAGGTGTTGCATACTCCAAACACATTGTGCACACATATGCCTACCATGGAGGTGATGACCTAACACCACGCTTAGAGGTTTGTAATTCATACCATGCACTAGTTTCATTCCCCACGTTTTAGCCTCTGAAAAATCTTGCTGGTGGCTTATTGTTATCTTCAGTGTATGTTGAAGATTTGCTGAAACTTTATTCTTTTGTGTGTGCAATTTTACATGAAATGCAGATTGATGCTCATGTTGGTGGAGTCAATGATATTGCTTTTTCTCAACCAAATAAACAACTGTGCATTATTACATGCGGAGATGACAAAGCCATCAAGGTTTGCACAATAATACATATGACTAATGTTGTTGACTTTTAGATGTTTTTTTAACCAAGTTTTGTCAGGTATGGGATGCTGTGACTGGTGTTAAGAGGTATACCTTTGAGGGTCATGAAGCATCTGTATACTCTGTATGTCCCCATTTTAAAGAAAACATTCAGGTATACACTTCACTTGATTCTTCATATATTTAATTAATTACTTAAGCGATTGCATATTTTTGTGTTGACCGTTTTCTTCTTAAACTTAGAGCAAAAGGGCAGACAAGTGCCATGAAGCTCCCAACAGTGTGGGGTCTGGAAAGGTCAATGATATGCTGCCTTATCCTTGCTCTTTTGCAAAGAGGCTGTTTCCAGATTTGAACCTATGACCTCCAGGTCATGATGGAGCAACCTTACTGTTGCACCAAGGCTCCCCCTCACTGCTTAAACTTAGGCAATTAATTTTTTTATTGTTGATCATTTTCTGCTTAAACTCTAATGGGCATTTAACAAGCAGTTTATTATCCCTAAAATGTCTTCTTTCTGTACCTCAGTTTATCTTCTCCACATCTGTTGATGGAAAGATCAAAGCATGGTTATATGACAACATGGGTTCAAGAGTTGATTATGAAGCACCAGGTCGTTGGTGCACAACAATGTCCTACAGTGCTGATGGGACAAGGTTATATATGAGAATCATTTTGTTGTCTTTTTCATTGATTTCATCCTGGCCAACTCTAATATATTTGTTTCCTCATGTTTCATGGACAAATTGCAGGCTGTTTTCTTGTGGGACCAGTAAAGAAGGTGAAACTCACATTGTGGAATGGAACGAGAGTGAAGGATCCATAAGGCGAACTTATCTTGGTTTCCGGAAGAGATCTATGGGGGTTGTGCAGTTTGATACCACAAAAAACCGATTCTTGGCTGCTGGTGATGATTTTATGATTAAGTTTTGGGACATGGACAATATTAACATGTTGACATCCACCGATGCGGGGGGTGGACTACCGGTAAATAGTTGTACAATTACCTATGTGATCCTCAAATATTTTCCTGAAGAACATATATGTGTCAAAATTAATCTGAAAACCTTTTAATTTTTCAGGCCTCTCCTCGTATCAGATTCTGCAAGGAAGGGGTACTATTGGCTGTCTCAACAAATGATAATTGTATAAAAATTCTGGCAAATGCTGATGGCCTCCGGCTGCTGCATAGCCTTGAAAATCGTCCATATGACACATCCAGGGTTTCATCTGAGGTTGCAGTTAAGGTGATTCCCTCCACCGACGTCACAGTGTTATACTAAAATCTGGTTCTTGTTGTGATAATAATTAATGGATTATCTTGCAGTCATCGGGCATGGTCCCATTGGGAGCTGTTAGTGCAGCATCTGGAACTAGTGCTACAATTCCCGACCGAGGTGCTCCAGTGGCAGAGATCGCTGGATTGGTAATTTACATAGTCAATTTCTCTTTAATGGCTTGCATCATTCATCACATTAGTTTATAACTTGGTATTGTGTATTACTCTATCTACGAAAAGTTTGCTGGTCACTTAAGTGATTTTTTTATTTTCCAGCTGCTCTTTTTGTTGTTTATTATGATTAGTTTTTTTATTGCATTTGTCGATTGCTTATAATATATCCAGAATGGAGATGGTCGAGGTTTGGTAGATGTAAAACCCAGAATTGCTGATGAGTCAACAGAGAAGCCCAAAATAGGGAAACAGATTGAAGTCAGTGAACCTTCTCAATGCCGTTCGTTGAGACTACCAGATAATTTAGTAGCTACTAAGGTATGATTTTCCTTCTAAAGTAACTGTCTGCAAATTAACATGAACTAATCAGGCTTTTACAAAAGGCAATTATATATTTGTGATTACATTGAGTCACTGCACTTTCTCTTCTGCCCACTTTTTGTTTCTCCGTTGTTATTTACTTGACTGTTTTTTTGTATATCTATGTTTATTTCATGTATTGCACTTTAAATTTCAGCATTTGTGTTTACTTGTCCTTTTTTGGGTATCTCTCTTGCTCTCTTCATAATAGATGAATCAATTGTTCTATCTTATGTTTATTCCATATATCCAATTGTTTAACTCACGGAATTTAAATAATAAAGATAGGGAATAAAAACAATTGTTCAAAATGAAAGAACAGAAATGTTTGTTTATTGAACATATGGGTGCAGAAGCCAACCATGGCATGTGTGTTGTTCATTCCGTGGATTGGGTTTATCAAACGATTAGGGTTCAGTTACTGGACAATTCCCCACCGACCGCAGTCGGTGTTTATTTACATCGGTGCGAGACCGAATACCCTTGATTAACTGCCAAGGAAAATCATCGACCTATACAGCGTTAGTCATTATGTTAATGGCATAACCACAGGCACTGTGCCATGTGAAGCTATGCTAACTGTCAGAAGTGTCTGGGAATTTAGAAAGGGTTGCAGACTCATCCGATGTAGTTATGGGGATTGAGATGCTTAGTAATCTCTATTCCCGTTGAGTACATGCATGTAACTTCAAGGTTAAAAGCTACTGTTCGTTTGCCATTTAACCCCTCGAGGTTATCTTGGTTTCCAACATTTATCGTCATTTGACTATGATATGAGACATGATGTCTCGTGATGGAAATGTTCATGCAATTTTGGAGAATTGTGGACTCACATGGTCACTAACACGCTTTATGAAACATTGGAGAAAAACACATGGCATGGCATTGCAGTGATATTTATGATCATAAAGTTTTTTCGGCTAATTTTAGGTAGTACAAGGCCCATTTTACATGAGCGATCATGACTTATGTAAAATTTTCAGGCACACCCTAGGTGTTTACACGATTATAAGGTTCGTAAGGGCCTTTCTATGAGATAGGAATCCGAGGGGGCATGACATAATTTCCCCAAAGGGGTACATAGATTACATAAATCACGGGAGGACTTGTGATGCATACGAGCCGGGAGAGGGATTTTCTTTTTATATCATACCCTCACAGCCCGAACACCGCACAATACAAGTACAAAACCCAATAAGTTGGGCCTTCAGAAACACAAGCACCAAACACAAGCACCTCTTCTCTTCTGCGTTGTATGTGTCTTCCGTCTGTCTCTGTGTTCTTGAAATGGGGCCCCCGCTGGGGTATTTATAGAGCCCTAAAGTACTTTCTTGCGGTTACACCCTTCATCTGGACCAAAAGGGTCAACACAGGGCTCGATCTGGATCAAATTCCAAGAATGAGGGGTTTTCCCCGGACCAAAGTTTCATTTTGGGGGCTTCATCCGGACCAAAGTCCCATTTGAGGGATTCAATTGGACCAAAGTCCCATTTTGAGGGATAAAGGGGTTTAACGTACTCATGAATGGGGTTTTAACCGGGCCAAACCCCCAAGTGGGGAAGTGGGGGAGTATGGGGTGGATCCGGTCCAAACCACCCATATGGGGGTTGGACCCGGTCCAAACCCCCTGTATGGGGGTGGATCCGGTCCAAACCCTCTCAAAGAAGACAAGAAGGGGCCGGGGATCATTGTCTGCTAGCCCATTTGAGTGTGATTAGGCAAAGGTCTTAATGACCTGGGATTACTGTCTGCTGGCCTAATAGACTTGATGGTGTAACTGTTGCTGCTATTGATTTTGTTGTTGTTGCAGTTGCAACTTCTGCTGCTACTGCTGTTGATTTTGTTGTTGTTGCAGTTGTAGCTTCTGCTACTGCTGCTGTTGATTTTGTTGTTGTCATAGTTGCAACTTCTGCTGCTGCCACTGTTGACTCAGAGTAGGTTGCATTTGCTGCAATTGCCACTCCAGCTAAGAAAATGCTTGCTGTGTTGACTGAAGTGATGATTGTAAACTTTGTGTCTGCTGTTGCAACATCGGATGAGTTAGTGATTGCAGAACGGGTTGTTGAAGTAGTTGATATGGGACATTAGAGGCAGCCAATTGCTGTTGACTGGCAGCAGATAAGCCCTGCTGCTGCACGTCTAAAGGCTACATTGCAGGCTGTGATGTAGGTAATTGGCCACCAAGACCGGCCAACCGTTGTGATAGTGGGCCCTGGGTGAGTGAGGGTAGACCCCTAAAACTCCATCTGCTGGCCTTTCCTTGTACCTTAGTCTTCACACAACTCTTTGACCATGCCTTCTTAGATGAATTATATGCTGCAGAATGATCAACCTCTTTCATCCCATAGACTGGAAGGGCATGTTTATCAGACTTAAAATTTCAGATCTAACAGTCCTCAAGTGAGGTTTAGTTGGGGGAACATGCCCTTTTTTGGGGGTTTAACTAGGGTAGGAAATCCCCATGTGAAATGTTGATTGGGACAAATTCCCATGACCCAGGGTTTTCCCTGGCCCAACGGGCCCAACCCAGGGCCTGAAACAGTCTATAATACCCCCAGAGGGGCGGATGAGGTCCAATAGACCCTAGGGGAGGTTGGACCCGGTCCAAATCTCTTACTTGGGGTTGGACCCAGTCCAAAACCCCAAGTTGGGGGTTGGATCTGGTCCAAAACTTCAACTTGGGGGTTGGACCTGGTCCAAAGCCCCCAAGTAGGGGTTTGGCCCGGTCCAAACCCTTATATGTAGGGAATGGAGAGGGGGACCCCTATAAATGGCCCCCACTGTTCATTTACTCCACGTGGAGTAAGGGAAAACGACGTTTCCCTCGTGTGTTTGGTACTTTTGTGCTTGGTTTGCGGCTCCTTGCACCAATTATTGCGTGGAAGGGCTCCTTTTTCTCAAGTTTGTGCCTTCCTCGTCAATCTTACTCATCATGTGAGCTGTAAAACATTAATCCCTCGCAGAACTTATTTGCTTTGTGGGTACTTTGATCATTCTGCGCACCCGACAAAATTTTCTTGGGACCCACACATCGCCCGACATTGAGACGGCACAGACTATTGTGCCTTGTTGTGTCCGCCACTGGATTTAAAATCTATTTTCCTCTGATTACCTTGAGGAAAAAAAATAAATTGGTTCAACGAATACCCTCCACGGGACATCCGTCAGCGTCGACGGGTGGCACATGTTGTTTGTGTATCCTTGTTTTTTCCTTCCCCTCCAACTTACACGTCGGACTAGGGAACCTTTGTATTTATTTATGACTTTGCTTGTCAACAAAATAAATACATTCATTCATTCAATTCTTCCGATACAACAGGGTCTTTTGCGTTCATTGTGATGTTATTTGTAGACCTTGATTGAACATATAGGTCTTTCTGCTTCCACTGCTGACTTCGTTTGATATGATGAAATTTTTTCCTCCCTTTTTTGTATTGATGTCATTGACTAACCCCAAATTGCAATTTGTTTTGTAGTAAACTTCCATTATGGCTCGCTTCGGGGAAGACCGAAAGTTGAGGGAGCTCACCCAAGGCCCTAAGGATCGCCATGTCAAGCGGACCAACAAGCCAATGCCAACATTTGGGCCACCTACTATAACAACCGAGAACTTTGATTCAGTGGACCGCGAGTTTTTATGGATCGCCGAAAGACTAACTGGCGAGGCGAGTCCGACCGAGGGCATGGTTGATTTGGTGAGGATCTCTAAAGAGAACGGTATCTACAAGTATGACTGTTCTGGGGAATATCTTCCACACTATTCATTAGATCATCATCTTTGTTCCTTCATCTCAAGTTATGTTCCTTCCAACATGGAAGTCGACGACTCGGATCTTCTGGCTGAACGATGTCGTCTTGAGCGGGCGATTTTGTTAGTGAGGGACAACATGCAGTGACAACATCTCAAGTTATGTTCCTTCCAACCTCATCGCCCAAGGTCGTAAGTCCCAGTCTCAATTGGTTCGGTCCCCAAGATGGGTATTGGGCACTGGGTACCGACAACCTCAGCTTTCGCCAAGGGTGCTATACCTCAAGCGATTGGATTCCATATTTTCTCAGTGCACCTTGTGGGTGTCGAGACCTCCTCGGCTTCACAAAAGAAGTGCCGCGGCGGCCGTCGACATAGGGCCACCTCATCATTGAATACCTCTAACTCTGGCCAGACGATGTTGGTCGGAGATCTTAGGGTTCGGCTCGATGGAGGACAGCCGATCATGCTGCGAGATCGACACGTCCCGACTGTCGGGACCTCTAACCACTTCGAACTTCTGCGGCGCACGCGGGAGGATGAAGCCAGATTAAAGGACGCCGCTACTTCGGCTCCGCAAAGACGACGGTCTTATCAGGCCACGTCCAGCACCGCCAGGCAACAAGGAGGCGATTACAAACAAGAGCGTCGGCCCTGCTTCAAACGGATGTGGGTCACCTGAAAGGAAGCCTAGGCAATCCGAAGGGCGCAAGCCGATACATCGTGCCAGTTGCTCGAGCAATGCCAGGAACGAGACCCAACCGAGCATTCATCCAACCAACTAAACGTTGCCCGGGCGGCGGAGGATTCCCGCCCCAATAGAGACAGGTGGAGGGAGACCCGTCGCAGACATGACAAGCAACCCGCCTCGAGCTCCTCTCAGGGCGGTCAGAAGCGAATGCCATGCGCTTTAGCAAAGAGAATTTCCGTCTTCGACAGGCTGGGGGTATCGGTGCCGGCTTGCCCCGACAAGCCTCCCAAGAAAAAGAGAACGGTACGGGTCATCAACGACGCTGTACGGGTCTTCACATGCTATGCCACTGGCCAGCAGCCAGAAGACCAGCCGGACAACTTGAATGAAACTCTGGCACATTCGAGGCGAGTTCGACCCTAATCACAAACCTTGGCACCGACTGGTGAAGGAGGGGCATCTTCGTCCGATCCGCCCAGTCAACTTGAAGAGGTCTCCGCGGAAGGTCGTAGCGCCCTTGCACGCGAGGAACATGTTGTCAACTCGGGACCTGACGGTGAAGGACATGGGATCACAATGCAAGCCCTGCTAAAAGAAAATCATTAGTTAACCGCTCTCCTCCAAGAATTGCTACAAGAGCGAGATTCTCAGCCGCGCCACATAGTCCGGTCCTCGATCGAAGGACAAGTTCCCTCGGGTAGGCCTAGTGGTGTCAATATCTCAACCTCAGTCACCCAAGCATCGGCGATGGTAGGACCTAGTGCGCCCTCCGCGGAACCTAATCCTCCGTTGGTCAACACATTAATACCGGAAAGCTTCATGGCATATTGAAGCTAAGTTCGCTCAGTATGGTGAGGGGGTCGCCCCAGTGGACCTCTATAGTGTGTCATATCCGCTACACCACCAGCTTAAGAAACTTCCTCCGGAATATACCAAAGCGCCAAAGCTGCAAAAGTTCAATGGGGAGGGGTCTCCTCACGAACGCCTATTATATAACGGCCATGGGTGAGCTATCGCTAGACGAGTCATATCTCCTCCGATACTTTGCCACTTCTCTTACGGGAATCGCCTTCCACTGATATTCCCGTCTGAAGTCCAATTCTGTACCAGACTGGGTTGATTTACAGAAGAAATTTCTCGACCGTTTCCAGGCGGCTGAGAGAAAAGTCTTGTTGGCTGAGCTTTGCTCCATCCGACAGAAGAAAGGCGAGACAACTCTTGATTTTATCAAGCGATGGCGCGACCTCAGTATGAGATGTACTCATCCTCCGATCCAAGAAGATGCCATTACTATTTGTAGAAAAGGCCTGGCGGCGGATGTCACTGAGAAACTTCTTGGCACCAATGTGAAGAGTTTCGATCAACTCAACTCCGCCGTGGCTGAGATAGAGATGTTCTTCGCCGACAACCCTGGTTATACTTCGGCCAAGGGAAGCAGGTTCGGGAGCGTCCATCTGCTAATGAAGTGAACGCTGTCGAGTTCTCTCCCACGGGTGGTGGGAATTTCGGAGAGGCTAGCTTGAGCCACCCCACAAAGAGGTTGGAGAACAAACCGTCCGCTCCCGCCTTTGGTGAGCGAATGCGAACACCGTTCTCCTTCAAGAAGGAGCATACAAAGAAGCTTTTCGAGCTCTGTTCTACACAAGGGCTGATCGAACTTCATGAACCCAAGAGGCTTGGAGACGCTCAGAAGGCGGGCGAGCCTAATTTTTGCCCATATCACCGTATATTGGGTCACCCTATTGAAGACTGTTATGTCTTCAAAACCAAGGCCGAAAAGTTGATTCGAGACGGTCTCATTGCGGTAAAGAGTGGTCATGTTGACCCACCCCAGCCTCACACTTGGACTAGGCCAAATAGAACGACCAGCATTGTCCATTTGTCAGCCCATGTAATACATGAAGCAGCTACATCCTCTCTCGGTATCATCAAAAAGGGGGGAGTTATTCCCAGTAAAGTTGAGGACAAGCAGCGACACTCCAGGCTCGCGGCTACGACGAATGATGTCAGCCCCGCTTCATCAGGGCACGATTCGCCTCACAATGATGAGTCGTCGTCGTCTCAATGCCGTGACCCCAGACGCTAGTATTGCCCTGTCCAAGTCCAGCAAAATCTTGAAGACCAAAGAAGACACAGGGGGCAAGGCAATAGTCAAAAAGCCCCAGCTTCTCAAGGGTCATCCAGTGGCGCCCGAGCCTCAGCATCATACCCACTGGTTGATGCTGTAAGGCAGGGGGTTACCCCAGCCCTCCAGTAGAATAGCACCTAAGCTGGTGTTCATGGCAAGACTTAGAATCTCTCCCGTTCGCTCAGGAAGTTTTGGGGAGACTTTTTCGAGTTCTCCTGGGTAGAGATGATGTTTGGGTAAGTGACTCGTCAAAGGGCCCGGAGACGGCCCGACAAGAAGAAACTCACCATGAACGAGTTGTGGCCTCCTCCGTGATAGATAAAGGCAAGAAGCCATAGTCGACTGAAGGATCGGTGCGTCCATGCCTAGTGGATACAACAAGCGCTGCCCACAATGCAACAACCGTAAGCACGGGAAAACACCCTTCAACATCCATAGCTTCTTGCCCGACTCGGGCAGGGCCCCCAGAAATGGAGCCATTCCGTCCCCACCTACAAAAAGAAGGCGGGCATCCTGTCCCTAGCATTCCAACTCAGGAGAACTCTTTGAGGCTAGGTCAACAAGGCGGAGTTAGAGTGGTAGACCTTCAAAAGGTGGTCCGGCATGAGCTGAGCGCACCACCGAATGAGAAAAGTAAGTAGCTACATCCCATCGCCAGCCTTGCAATCACCTTGTACCAGGAATTGCCACGCGAAATTATTAGCTGGCAATCAATGCCACGTGTCAGACACAATGTGGGGAGGATTCTTAGACTAAGGTCCGATCAAGAAAAAAATAGCAACCCCGTCCTTCCAAGGCGGTGAGTCGGCGGCACCCCTCTGAGGGTGCGACCACCTCGACGTCGCGGCCCCCTTTTCTTACTCACCATGAAGCAGCTCTTGCCAAGAAGCAAGAGAGAAACAGGAAAAAGAATTTGAAGAGGAAACTAAAAAGACAGGCGAAGTTAACAACAACTCTCCAGACGCCCTCGAGCTAACACCACTTCAGCGATTACAAAAGCTCATTGACAACTTTGAGGAAAAATGTCCCCTCTCACCCCACTTGGCCAATTCTGCTAGATAAATACATCCCTTGGGAAGAGATCGAAAGAAGAGCCCGCTTGAAGAGTTGGATGTGCGAAGTCATCCAGAGAATCGACGAGGGCGAGAAATTTCCCATGTTCGAAGAATTATCTTTATTCTATAAAGACACGGAGATTACAACACAACAACTCGAGGGGTTGCTCTAGAATCTCAGCTACAATATGGTGGCTATCCCTCTGTCGGAGAATATCAACAACTCTCGGGGGAACGACCCGGTGGCCTCCCAGACAAGACGAAGGGGTATCACTTCTCCGCATAGGCGCCTTCCCACTGAGCGTGAGCGAGACACCCAGGCACACGGTCGGGGGCGTGGTCGCGACTGCGGAACAGGACGCGGAAGAAGGTCGGAACAACCCTCCTAGCAACCTAGAATCCTCCCAGATCGGGTTATCTTGTTCCATGGTGAAGAACCCGACCCCATCCCGGAGGTTGAAATACGAAACTCCCCCTATATATTCGACCCTTCAGACGAAGAGGATTCGAGGGGCAACTCCCCGTCATTGCCCCCAACACCCCTCTCGCCATCAGCACCTATGCCTATTAGAGTCGAAGACCAAGCAGGGCCGTCCAGCAAGGATGATCCGGCCCGATTATTGCTGACAAAGGAGTCGATTTCGGCCCCTCCGTGTCAGATCGCGTTAGATGAGCAAGCTGGCACTAGCACTTGCGACAAAGGCAAGGTCGTGCTAGCTTCCGAGGAAGATCAGCTGGGCGTGGCCTGCAGGATCTCGTCTGATATACTTTCGTCAATGGCAGAAGCCCAGGCTCGAGCCGACCGAAAGGTCTTGCACCAGTTGAAGCGGTTTCCTTCAAACATCACTATATGGGAAGCCATTGTCGGAAGCAGAGAATTGAGAGATTCTTTAATCAAGGTGCTGCAAGAACCAGAGGTTTATGAGGCACATGTAGTAGACCTCCCGAAGGCAACTTGCGAAGCTTTTGCGGCAGCCATCACCTTTGAAGATAAGGACATGTTGCTGGCATCTACGTGTCACAATCGCCCTCTATATATGAGGTGAAAGATCAATGGGCATGAAATCAACCGGATCTTGCTAGATGTCGGCGTGGCAGTTAACATAATGTCGCTAAAGACTTTCAAGTCCTTGTATCTGATGCCACTATTGCAAAAAGTTAAGGCGGTCAAAATTTCTGAGTTTAATTAGGACACTGAAGACGTCTTGGGAAAAGTTGATGTGGAGCTGATCCTGGGGGACTTCGCTTCAAAGGCATCCTTCTATATCATCGAAGCTGACACATCATACAAAATGTTGCTAGGCCGTCCTTGGTTGCATGAAAATGGGGTCATTCCCTCTACTCTGCATCAATGTATTAAATATGTCAAGGATGGGGAGCAGTGCACGGTCTTCGCAGACCAATCCCCGTTCAGCCCGACAGAGTCTCATCTCCCTCCCTTTATGTTGGGGAGCCTGCTTCCCTCCCAATATTAAAAGTGAAGAATTGCAGGTGGCTTTCTAAGGAGGATGAGGACGATCCATTTACCGTTGATGGGGAAAAGGCTAAAATACACAGACAGCACCTCCAAGCAAAGTCAATGGCACATCGCCCAGAGCGATAGAAGGTCAATTTTGAGGCCAACCTTATCAGCCAGGCCATCGACAAAAGCATATGCCTTCCTCCAGGGTGTATCCAGCTTGTTTGCGCCCCTGAGGAACATGGGGTCGATAGCCTCAAGACTTTCATTGTCACTTACCAACGGCGGTGTATAGACAAGAAGAGGGTCATTCGAGATTGGCCTATAATTTTCTATAAAGGAGATATGGTCCTTCAGGGTCCCCATGAAGATGACTTTGGTTGGTCCAAGCCTGCAGACAATGTCCCGAAAGCAGTCCAAAACCTGCCCAATATGTCCCAACGTGTTAAGGAACTATGTCAAAAGCAAGAAATCCCACACTGGCAGGATTCCGTGACACGGGAATATCTACGCCAGCTATGGTCTCTGTCTCAGGTCAGGGGGCAGACCTTTCCCTTCGGCCGAGACACCCGGGGGTTAGGTTACGACCAGGACCCAGAATTTCAGGCCTACTATGTAGTTAATGCCGTAGGCCTCATGCAGTCTGCCGACAGCCAACCAAGTGGTACTGTACAGTTTGACAGTTCGAAAGAGGAAGAAGAGGAGATCTTGATGCTATTTTCCGCCAAGCTCGCTGAACAATACCAAGAAGCAGAGTCTTCCCAGTTACCTCTAGCAGAGGAACCGGAAGCTCAGAATGAGTCAACCGGCTCCAGTCCTCAATTAGTAAGGACCAGTAATGTTACACTCAGGGAGGGCCCCGTATCCTCTACAAGGGGGGGGGGGAGGCTTCATCAATGCACCCCTTATCACTTGAGGATATTATTGTACTGCCCAGCATTGACCCTGAAAAGTCGGTTGACAACGCTCGGAAACCAGCACTAGTACTGGTGTCCGTTGGACCTCTTCAGTGAGTCACGAGAGACCTCTTCAACGATGCCTGCTGACGTTGAATGTCTAGAGATACATGAGGTTGACACCGATGATGAAGACTTCATTGACCTACAGCTTGCCCCGCCCGAGCCAGAAGACGGCGGGGCAAGCCATAGTTGATGAGCTCGTCGAAGTCGACTTAGGAGGGGCCGGTGAACATCAACCCGTGTTCGGGAGCGCTCTCTTCACTGAAGCAGAAAAACAGGCCTGTAGCGGACCTAGGGTCACGGGATTAGTCCCACATCGGATGTTGAGAAAGCAACCGAGTGCTTATAAGGCAGGTCTTCACCTCTTACCCCAAGAGGGCCCTTTTACAAGGACAAAACCCTAGCCGCCCTCCGGCGCGGCGGGGACAATACCTCTTGGGGACACCAAAAAGGTTCATCTCGCATCTCCAAAGTGGCGCCGTCTGTGGGAACCTTGAGCTCTCGCGCACTCGCTTGCCTTCTCAAGGGGGGGGCTTGTGTAGCGGACCTAGGGTCACGGGATTAGTCCCACATCGGATGTTGAGAAAGCAACCGAGTGCTTATAAGGCAGGTCTTCACCTCCTACCCCAAGAGGGCCCTTTTACAAGGACAAAACTCTAGCCGCCCTCCGGTGTGGCGGGGACAATACCTCTTGGGGACACCAAAAAAGTTCATCTCGCATCTACAAGGCCTATATACAACTTTTACTCGAATACAAAGACTATTTTGCCTGGACCTATAAGGAGATGCCCGGAGTGGATCCCTCTGTGGCGGAGCATGAATTAGCCATCTCGCCCTCAACAACCCCGGTTAAACAGCCTCAATGGTGTATGCGTCATGAACTAGAGTTGCAAGTCGCGGCCGAGGTCAGCAACATGGTGGAAGTTGACTTCATTGAGCCTTGTATGTACCCTATTTGGCTAGCCAACATTGTGCCTGTCAAGAAGAAAAATGGTTAGGTCCACTTTTGCGTTGACTTTCGAGATCTTAACAAGGCCTGTCCTAAAGACGACTTTCCGGTACCCATTACTGAAACAATGGTCGACATGACCACTGGACACGAAGCTCTATCCTTCATGGATGGGTCGTCCGGTTACAATTAGATCCGGATGTCTCTTAAGGTCAAAGTCTATACAGCCTTCCGGTCACCCAAAGGTATTTTCAACTACAAGTGAATGCCTTTCGGTCTGAAGAGCGCAGGCGCTACTTACCAAAGGACTATGACCAAGATATTCGACGAGATGTTGCACAATATCATCGAGTGCTATGTTGATGACTTCGTCGTCAAGACTAAAAAACGAGAGGATCACCTGCGCGACCTGCGTCAAGTCTTCGAAAGACTTCGGCAGTACGGGCTCAAAATGAACCCTATGAAGTGCGCCTTCGGCGTATCCAGTGGGAAATTCGTTGGTTTCGTTGTTAGATACCGAGGAATCGGGATAGATCCCAGCAAGATCAAGGCCATCCAGGAGCTCCTGCCTCCTAGAAATGTCAAAGAACTCAGGTCCTTCCAAGGAAGACTGGCATACATCCGGAGGTTTATTTCCAATCTCTTCGGTCGATGCGCGCCCTTCGGAAAGCTTATGAAGAAGGACGCCCCATTCGTGTGGGATCAAGACTGTCAAGACGCCTTCGAGCGCATCAAGGAATACTTACGTACTCCTCCAGTGCTAGGGGCACCGATCAAGGGCAAAACCCTCATATTATACATAGCCGCTATGGACACTTCACTGGGAGCTCTCCTAGCACAAATTAATGAGGAAGGCAAAGAGCAACTGCTCTATTATCTCAACCGGAAGTTAGTCGGCCCCGAGCGTCATTACTCCTTCATGGAAAAGGTTTGCCTGGCCCTGGTGTTTGCCGTTAAAAAGCTACGACATTATCTCTTGGCACATTGGGTCGAGCTCATATCCAAATATGACCCACTCAAGTTTCTATTAAAGAAGCCTGCCCTTTCTGGTAGACTGGGTAAATGGGCCCTCCACTTAATGGAGCACGATATTACCTATGTCCCACGAAAGGCGATCAAGGGGCAGGGCATGGCTGAGTTCTTAGCTATCCACCCAGCACCGGGGGGCTCACCTCTCAATGCAGAGCTCCTAGATGAGGAAGCACTGATTACTGAACCGTCAGTTGCGAAGGACACCCAACAAGAAGCACTATGCAGCCCAGGGTCCGATGTTCTCACAGCCAACATCCCATGTTGGGAATTATATTTTGACGTCGCCTCCAGGAGGAGGGTCAATGGACCCGCTGGTCGGGAAGGCTGGTCGGGAAGGCATCACTGCTGGAGCTGGTGTTGTCTTTCTCACGCCCCAGGGTGGGGTTTTGTACAACTCATGTGTCCTCATGAAGCCCCTCACTAATAATGAGGCTGGATACGAAGCTCTGGTCATTGGGGTTCAAATGGCTCTTGACATGGGCGTAAAGTGCCTTAAGGCCTACAGAGATTCACAATTGGTAATCCGACAGGTCCTTGGCATTTACGGTGTACGAAAACAGATACGTGTGAGGAAATGATTTTGTGCTATGTTTCAAGAGCACAATTTTATCCTGGCTTTTATTGAAGTACTTCAAGTGGAGACCTTTTTGGGTCATTTCCTGTTGGTGTCAGAAGATAGTTTCCAAATGGAAGCAACTTTTATAATCCCATCACACAAGTGGAATTTAGTACATCCAAGAAAAGTTCTTGAGGGACATTCTGGATATTACTGTAACTGCTAAAATGCCCACAAGAAATGTTCTAGTTGATAAAACATATCTGTAAATGCCAGCTTTGTTGCATTAATCAAGAGCATTTGCTTCCACACGCAAGAGTCCTTTTGGCTATACATTATTGTGTTTCAGTTGCCGTTCTAGATATCATAAAATGTATTTAGATCTAGTATACTGTCTTGAAAACAAATCCCGGGGTCCGATACATCTGGTGCTTCATGTCGAAGATGATTGTTTTTTTGTCATGAAACTTATGCTGTTGATGTTGAGAAAATATCTGTATCTACCTGACTGCAAAAGTGAACTTAGTGTGAACTATTATTTTATTCTTTCTTTGATGCATTATATCCTATAATCATCTCATTTGTCTTCTGTTTGTCATTACAGGTTTCACGATTAATCTATACCAACTCAGGGCATGCAATACTGGCGTTGACATCTAATGCTATACATAAACTTTGGAAATGGCCAAAGAATGATCGGAATGCATCTGGAAAGGTATTGTCAGATTCAATGTTGCTGAGTTTTCTTTTTTCTTCCGCATTCCATCTTTTTATATGTAATCAAAATTTTAATTCTATAGGCAAGTTCCAGCGTGTCACCACAACTTTGGCAACCAGCAAGTGGCATATTGATGACAAATGAATTAAACGATACTAATCCGGAAGAAGCTGTTCATTGCTTTGCTTTATCAAAGAATGATTCATATGTTATGTCTGCCTCTGGGGGCAAAATCTCACTTTTCAATATGATGACATTTAAGGTGAAAGGGGCATCATATTGTTTAAATCTTACATTTTGTTTTTTCAGTTTTGAGGTATAATAGTTTCCTTTTCTTGCAATTGCAGACAATGACAACTTTCATGCCTCCTCCACCAGCAGCAACATTCCTTGCATTTCATCCACAGGATAATAATATCATTGCTATAGGAATGGATGATAGTACTATCCAGATTTACAATGTCCGAGTTGATGAGGTCGTTCTCTCTCCGAAGTGTGAATTTAGAGATTGTAAACATTAGGTGAATAATGTTGATCCTTTTTATCACATTTTACAGGTCAGGATGAAACTAAGAGGACATCAAAAGAGAATTACAGGTCTTGCCTTCTCTAATGTTCAGAATGTCCTTGTGTCCTCTGGTGCTGATGCTCAGGTGTGTCTGACAATTAAGAAAATGTCTCTGAGATCAATATAATCATGGTGAACATCTCTAATGGTGCAAATTATTTTTTATACTTGTTCACTGTGATGCAGCTCATTTGGCAAGTTGTCTGAGAATGCCCTTTTATTTTTAAATCTATGGGGCATGTTTAACGGCTTATTTGTCATTGAGAAACAGATAGTTCTTGTCCATGTTGAAAATCTGTCTTTATCTAATGTTCCATAGTTTTTTTCAGCTGATTGTGTGGAACACTGATGGATGGGAGAAACGGGCATGCAAGTTCTTGCAGATACCAAGTGGCCAACCATTAAGCTCACTTCCGGAGACACGTGTACAATTTCACCAAGATCAGATACAGTTCTTGGCTATCCATGAGACACAAATTGTTATATGTGAATTGACAAAATTGAATTGTCTTAACCAGGTTCGTTCTATATGCCATAGTTTTGGAATTCCTGCATCATGTACATAACTTTTTTAAACATTGGGGGAGTATTTATTTAGGTCACATTGATAGAGCATACTATTTTTTGATATCTCTTTTGTTGCATTTGTAAGTAAATCCTAGTGATTTTCCAATATAGTGAATGCTTCTTTCCATTATGCATGTTATACATAGAATCTGTCCATGTACATGGCTTGGTGCTATCTCTCACTCTTCAAAAAGAAAAAAAAGCATGATGATTTAATTATGTGTGGCCCATAATATCATGCCATCTTTTTTTCTTATTTTGATCAAGTTGCAAAGATAAAGAAAATGATCATTTTTTTTGAAAGTGGCTAGTACCACTAATGTATAAAAATGAAAAAAGGGGATGTGCAAGTATAGGCAATCAAAATTCAAAAGATCCCTATACAAGAGAAGGCCACACGAAGGCAGTGTGGAGCACTCTAGCCCCCAGGAAGCCAAAAAGAGAAGAAGTAAGGGAATTCACATTATAAAGGATGGCAACCCATTTCTTTACTCTATCACAAACAAAAGAGACAATTGTGTCCTTTGCTCGAGCCTCTCTCTTGAAGATCCGGTTGTACTGCTCCCCTTACTAGTGCCAATAGTGTGGCATGAAGGACAAGCCACCACACCTTTTTGTCATCTCTAAGGGGTCAACTCCTGCCCAATGCTCAATCAAATGGTGCACCTCACTATGCAGGCCGATGAGGCTGCATGTCCTCCTAGCAAGCTCCCTCCACACATGGATGGCAGTTTCGGCCGAAATCAAAATTTTTCGGCCGAAATGTTTCGGTTTTGGACTGAAACGATCCGAAACTACCCGGCCGAAACCGGGCCGAAATCAAAACCCTACAGTTTGGCAAAATAATAATAATTTATTTGATTTTAGATCGAAATTGAAACTGATACTAAAACCGACACTGCCATCTATGCCTCCACATCCCCCGTGAGTAGGAACAACCTACAAATAAGTGGTCAAGGGTCTTGTCGTCCTCTCAACAAAGACAACAAGTTGGCTGAATACTCGGAAGGAATCATAGCAACCTATCCTGCGTAGGTAACCTCCCATGCGAGATCCTCCAGGTCAGGAGCTTCACTTTCAACGGGCTTTTCGGTCTTCACACTTGAGTATAAAGGCTGTGATGAGTGTCTCCATCCGAGATAACGACATAGGCAAATCTAACTGAAAAGGACCCATCCCTTTCCAACCTCCATGTCTATTCATCCTCTTTGTCTGGCCTAGGATGAAAGGGTAGGAGGAAAGAAAGAAGATCCTGAAGCTGCACCAACTCCTTCTGCTTGAGGTCCCTCCTGAAGATCAGAGCCCAGCTGCCTCCTGGAGGGAGGGAGTCAAAAGCCTGAGAAACTGATCCTAGGGGGTCCACTGCAACTGTAAAGAGGCTAGGGAACTAAGTCTCCAAGATAAAATCTCCACACCATCTATCCTTCCAGAAAAGACTCCTATCTCCTCTTCCCTATTGGATTCGGACGTCAGAGATGATAACATCCCTGCAAGACAAGATATCACTCCAAAGAGGAGTAGGTCCTGTGCTGTGGAGTAGGAGCCAAGTCCCAGATTCTTCTCCTAACAAAGTACCTCTTCCTCATCAATTGCACCTACAACCCATCCTCTCCATATCCCAACCTCCACAACCACTTGCTCAAGAGGGCCAAGTTGAAGTCCCTGACATTCTTGATCCCTAGGCCTCCCTCTTACCTGTTACTGATCAGCTGCCCCCATGCTATATGATGCCATCCCTTACATCTCTCTCCACTGCCATGCCAAAAGAACCTGTTCTATGTAGAATCAAGCTTCTTCGCCACTGTTTTCGGGATGCGGATCATGGAAAGAAAATAGATAGGGAGGCTATCCAGCATGGATCTGCACATAACTAATCTGTCTCCATAAGATAGGACTCTAGCCTTCCACCCAGCAAGTCTGGACTCATACCTTTGAATAATGGGAAGCTAATCTACACAATGAAGAGCCCGGGGTAAGAGGTAGGCCTAAGTATGAATTAGGGAACTCTCCAATCGTACACCCCAACATGCAGACCGCCCTCTGGAGAAGCTCATCCTCTATGTTCACCCCTATAAGAAGACTCTTGTTGAAGTTAACTTTAAGGTTCAGATATGAAGTCAAATAAACATAAGAAGATACTGAGCAGATTATGTTTGAATATCACCTTATTTATGGAAAAGGCATGATGCAAGTGTAATATGACTTAAAAGGCTTAAATGAAAAGGCTCCTAGCTGGATGAGAGATCTGAGACTCAGGAGGGATTTATCTCTCTTCTCTTTCTCACCAAATCTCCATCTACCTATTAATTTTAAAGCAAATATTTATTACACAAACCAATGATCAGTATCTCCTATTTCAATTTACTTTAAGATATTTTCAGCTGCTAAATATTGTTCCTTGATGCATCTTGAAGTACAAGAGGCTAGAAGAAAAACCACGATGAGGGAGGCAAAGAGGAGTCTTAGTGGGGCTGGCACCTCTGTTACACAGCTGCCTGTCTCACTCTGACCAATTTCCGTTACCAGCCACATTGGGTGGCAAAGGGCCAAAAACAGCCTTGTACAGTGGACTGACCAAAGTTGTGAAGAAAGAATAAAAACAATAGCAGAGAAAGAAGAAATATAAATCAGAAGTAACCAAAAGACAAATATGTCTCTTCTTGACTAGTTCCTACAATCCCCGTTAATCTCAGCATGGATGTTCATCATGCACAGCTTGTCCAAGGATAAATTAAACTGGTCTCCTGTCACTTTCATGAAGATGATTGCTTCTTGATCCCCTGAATGAATGTAGGGAAGGCAAAGCTCTGCAGTGTTCAGCTTTTCTTGAATGAAATGTTGATCAATCCTGATATATTCTCTTCTATCATGCTGTGCTGGATTATTTGCAACATTGATTTCAGCCTTGTTATCAACTTATCACAGTAGTCTTATTGGAAGCCCCGCTGTCATGCCAATGTCCTTGAGAATGATCTTAAGCCATAATAACTTAGTCACTCCACGTGCCATGGAATTGTCTGGGAGTGGGGGATCAAGGGAATAGGCTTTGGTGTTAGCAGGCATCAGTAGAGGAATCTCAAATAGGTTGCAAATGGATCCTGTCAAAGATTCTTATTGGGCCTAGTCGGTCGAAGGCAGCCCTGGGGGACAGCTTGAGCCATCTAGGCTGCTTAAGCATATGCCCAGCGTGTAATGTAGAGAGGCATCGGCTCCTGACAAGGTCAGGGAATTTATTGGGATAGGGTCAGAATGGGCAAAATTGCTTTGTAATGTACTTCATCTTTTTGGGCTTTGTTGGGGGGCTAGTGTGCAACACATCTCTTTGATGTGGCCTTGTGTACAGGGATATTTTGTAAGCAGACTGATCATACTTGTAAATCCCTCTTTTCTATTTTAATATATTCGGTGGTACCATCCACTTTCGAAAAAAAAAACAGCATATGCCCAGCTTGCTTTTCTGGTTCACTGGAGAGCGACAACAGCACCTTGTAGAACCAATTCCACCTGGATGTCCAGGCACTGACTTGGTTTCTGCTTTGACAAATATGACAGCTTCTGTGAAAGAGGTAGGAAGAGTGTAGGAGGGCATTGTGTACATAAAGGAATAGTATGAGGGTGAAAAGAGGGGGTAACAAACAGTCTTGAGATGAGATGCTTGTTGCATTCTTTAGTCCCTTATTGACTGCAATGGCTAAGGCAATGTCAGGAGCAGGTGTTGAGGTAGGCATTGGATCTTGACTTGAAGAATTGGCATCCTCTTGAGAGTGATGATATATACGAGGGGCCTTCCTTTTGTTTTTTCCACCTTGACTAAGTAATAATGTGCTTTTTAGCTCCACAATTGATGGCATTATTCCTTCCTTCACAAGGAGATTCATCTATGGCACTTCCTTGAGTAGGTGGACTGATGTATGGGCAGAAATGATGAGACATAACCCTAGACCACTTGGCCCGGGACTCGAGCTATTTCTTTAGGTGGTGGAAACTTCACATGATGAGAGCTTGTGGGAGAATGACAAGACTTTCTTCCATGAAGGTGACAACCTTAAGGATGTACTTCCTGCAGGTTGTCTGGGAGCAGGGGATGGATCTGCCTGGCAAAGAGAGGAGAGTGTGGGTGTGTCACTGTTTAGGATCTGCCTGGTAAAGGGGTTGGCAGACCCGTTTGGTGTGTGGGAAGCCTTGGCCAGTAGGTGGGGAGGTAGCTTGGGAGTCCACCAGGTGTCCTGGCTATCCTTTTTGGCAGTAAGGCTGTCAGGGTGGCGATGGTGGTCAGATGTTTGACTGTGGGGGATTTTCTGCTACAGTTTGATCAAACTATTGAATACTGGCAAAGTAATTATGGTATGGACTTTCCAATTTAGAAGAGACCTGACAGATTCAATACTGTAGCAGTTTCTTGAGATTGTAGCACATTTTGTCACATATTAAGTTTATTACCAATGTTCAAGATAGAAGAACATGGAAGCGGGTATCCAAAGGTGCATTGTCTGTTTGATCTTTGGTGAAGGCTCTTGATAATGGATGGAGGGTATGGTGATATAAATTGGTGTGGTCGAAGCTCATCCCAAATAAGAGCTGGATCTTTTTATGGAAAATCTGTCTCAAACAAAAATTCCCATGTGTGATAGGTCAGTATCATCTTGCCGGATGTGAAGAATAGATACATTTTTTGTTGTCTAGATTATCCGTTTGTGGACTGGAATTATTGGGACAATCTGGAGTGTCTTCTTCAAGGCAGTTGATACTGGATATCAATGAAATTTCTTTAATGGCATTCCAGTTTGATTAGTCATTACCAGCAGTGCCATGCTCCATTTGGAGGTAATGGAACAACAGCTATTCAGAGATGAATCTATAAATACTTTTGATATCCTAAATCCTCTTTGAAGATGGCCAATGAGTGGCCTTCTGCAGCACCTTGAGGAATTGTGAAGATTTTTTCTGGATTGTCACGTTGGAAGGAGTTTACTTCTTGATGATGGTTCCTCTGGTCTCTGAGTGTCCTAGCTTTTGCTCGGGGTTGGCATCTTCTTGTTCTTGTATATCAGCTCGATAGAGCATAAGATTATTTTTGTTGCTATTGTTGGATTGTTCGTGTTCCCATGTTTTATCTTTTGTTGTGAGGTTATACCTTTTGTTGTCCTTTGCCTGCTGTATCTGCTGTTTTTTACGTATTTTAATGAATAGTGGCTTTCATAACTTTCCAAGAAAGAAGGACTTGGGTCATTCAGTGATCTGTTTTATCAATTTTTTTTCACCATATTATTATTTTCATCTCCTACAAGAATTACGATAGTTTTTTAAATTTTATGATTCTTCTGTTTCATCAATCCCTTTGATCTGTGATACTTGTCTCCTATAAGAATACTGATAATTATAACAAATTGTCTGATTAAACATTGACCTTATTTATAACTTATGATGTTTGATTTCTGTCCAAGGGTTTCAACAAAAATTTAAGGAATGTCAGATTGTCCAAAGTAATGGATGTGGTTTTTGATTCCCAAGGAGGCTGCAGATTCTTTGTGATTTCAGACCTATCAGCCTTTTAAATGGCTGCTGTAAGCTAATCATGAAGGTATTGCCGATTAGATTGAGAGAGATCACTAATAAATTGATTGATATAAACCGGTTAACTTTTATCCCTGGCCAAAGGATTCTAGATAATTTTATGGCTGTATCAGAAAGTATTCATAAACAGAAAACCAGAAGAATGGGTTTGTGGTGCTCAATCTTGTCTCTGAGAAGGCCTATGATAGGAAGAAATGGGGATACATTTAAGAGCCTATGGATCGAATTTATTAGATTGTTTCCACAACAAAGGTCTTCAATCTTGATACATGAAGCTCCTTGTGAACACTTTGAAAGTTTAAGTGGTTTGAGGCATGAAATTTCTCTGATTCATTATTAGTTGTGCTAGTGGGGCAGGTCTTAACCATGATGTGGAATTAAACAAAGACTCAGGGAAGTCCGGATTTGTCAACAGGAATTGGCTGTTTGAAAGATCCATCTACATACATTTTATTTTCTCATCTACAGAGTTTGGCAAGATCAGTAATGCTAAATTAACTCAGAATTTTTGAAGATGTGAGTAGTTTGAAGGCCAATTTCCAGAAGAGTGAACTTGCAGGTTGTGGAGATGGTGTGGGGCTGCAAATGTAAAGGCTTCCCTGTTAAGTATTTGGACTTCCATTGTGATTTGGAGCTATTTGTGTTGCTCATTGTGTGGAATCATCAAAAATTGTGAATATCGGCTTGTGAATCTAAACTGTTACCAATAAGTGGCTGCAGGATTCTGTCAAAGATGGTGCTGCTGCTTTCTTCAATTGCTGTTTATTATATCCTATCTTCAAGAATCCAAAGAGAGTGGAATTGTAAGTTGAAGCTATCAGACAAACATTCTTTTGGAAGAGCAGCCAACATCATGAGGGCTGAGGTTTTCCAATCAGTTGGCAGAAAGTTTGCAGAGTAGACATGAGAGATGGAGCAGGACTGCTACCAACTCAGACCATCAGTAAGGCACTCACTAAGTGGCTCTGGGATTTCGATGAGGACAGGCAAATTTTGTGGCTTAAAATTGTCATAAGGGAGGACCTTAATGTTGCGGTAGAAGGGTCGTGGGTCCAGCTAATGCTAATATACTGCCTTCCATTTTATGTGGGTGTCATCTCCAATACAGACATCATTATCTCCTCCACTAGTTCAGATTGGGAATGTGATTGAGCTCAGATTTTGGTTGGATCCCTGGTTTCAGCGGAGGCCCTTTTATGACAAAAAATATCCAATAATCCAAAAAAATATTTATCTGACCAAACCTACTGGACAAAAGTGCATTGGTCATGCGTTCAACAAGGTGCGAGTCTGCAATATGATTGAAACTCCACGAGATTCGGAGATGGTGATTTTGGGGAGTTTATGAGGCTGTCTGATATCCTGAACTTTGGGGTGATCAACACACATAGAAGATGAAGATGGGAAGCAAATGGTAAAGTTTCTGCTACTTCTTTCTCTAATTTGTTGCAGACAAGGGCTGTCTTCCTAGAAGAAGGCATAGCCAGCTACGATCAAAATTCTGCGTGGAAATTGGCATAGGACAAGTTGGCAACTTCTGATAAGAGTTTAAACATTTGCTTAGAAAGTGAATGGTAAATGTGTTCTTTGTGGAGTGTCCAAGGAAACTGTAATCACCTGTTATAAAATGTGGAGTCATAGGCATAGTCTGGGTGAATAGAGTTGCAAAGTGGATCGGAGATATGAAATTCTGATCTGAAAACAAGGCCTTGGTTCAAATCGGAAGAAAAAAAAGTCTGATCCAATTCTTGGTTTGGTCTGACATTGATGTCCGTTCGGAGCTTCAGATAGTCTGGGTAAGCTTCTTCTCTGTTCGCATTGTTTGGAGACCCACCTCTTGCAAGCATAGAAGGCAGTTTCGGCCAAAATCGAAATGTTTCTGCCGAAACGTTTCGGTTTCGGACCGGTCCGAAACGACACCAAAGAGTGGGTTTCGGCCGAAACCAATTGTAATCTTTAAAAAAAAAATAGTATTAAATTGGTTTCGGACCAGCCGAAACCGAAACCGAAACCGATACCGGCACGGCCGAAACGTTTCGGTTTCGGACCGGTCCGAAACGACACCAAAGAGTGGGTTTCGGCCGAAACCAAATGTAATCTTTAAAAAAAAATAGTATTAAATCGGTTTCGGACCGAAACCGAAACCGATACCGGCACAGCCATCCTTGCTTGCAAGTGCTTCTCATGACATCACCATCTCACAAGTTTCCTCCTCATCACCATCTTTACAAGGTCCCCCCTCTGTCCACCAGGCCAGAAGCAGAGACTCCAACAGAGGCTATAGCAGGAGGCCACCACTCACTTTCTTAGCACAAGTGGTGCCATGCAAGGGTTCCCAGAATTTCTACAACTCACCCTCCAACCCTTCAGGTACTCTTTTGGCTTCAAGTCCTAAGTATTCCCAATCGCCATTATGTTCTTGGAAACCTAGTCTGATCCTCTTTCCACAGCATCGCTTCAATTTTCCGGCTTCATTTGCTGCTGGAGTTCCCAAAAATACAGACTGTATTCCTGGTGCGAGCCTCGTTTGTCTGGCAATATGTATACAGTTTGGAGCTTTCTCCTATTCTGATTTTTTTTGCCCACGATCTTTCTCTAATCTGATTTGTTGGTTGTGATATTGTTGCTGTCTTGCTGGGACAGAAAATTTCTGTTAGAAATTTCTGGGCTGTGGTGGTGGTGTTGTGATTGAGATAAAAAAGTGGTTGAACTTTCTAGATATGTTCTTGTCTGCCAAGAATGGATACAGCTGTAAGGAGTCCTGTAAGAGCCTTTTGGTAGAATCAGATTCGGATCTATATGGATATCCAAAGTAAAGTTAAATCCAAACAGTTCAGGATCCGAACAGATCTTTTTATATAGGATTATTTGGATCTGGGTTTGGATTGGATCCAGAACTAAAGTTTTTGCATCCCTGTGGGTGATCATTTTAAATATCTTTGGTTGGAATTAACAGCCTGATCTATCCACCACTTTATGAAGATTTTGGAAGGCTTGAAATCTTGCAGCATTGATAACAAGCCTGGGCTTAAATCGTTGCTAAAAACTGTGGGTCTTTGTCTTTTTTTATTTTTATATAAAAAGCCATAGGAGGCGGCAATGTGCCACCACCAGATTTATTTATATGGAAGAAAACAATTACATGCGAATACTAGGAATCCCTAGTTTATCCCATTTGACAGCTCCCCGGACATCCCACGGTAAAGACTGCCAGTTAAAGAAAAAAGAATCACAATGTGAATGACAATCAAAATTGGCTAAGCGATCAGCAGCGTGATTGGCTTCTCTAAAGACATGAGCGATTTTGGTGGCACCACACAAAGTTTTGGTTTCCCGGATCAGAGTGATAAGTGTCCAGGGGCAGGCGGTGGTTCCTGTAATGACATCGACCAGCAGCTTGGCATCACTTTCAATCAGCTCCAAACGGCAAAACAAGGCCTGTGCATATCTGAGGGCATCCAGGAGTGCCCTGGTTTCAGCAATCAGACTGTTGCAGGTACCATAGTAATGGGAGAAAGCAAAAACCAATTGACCATCATGGTTTCTGATGAGGCTGCCTCCACCTGAGCTGCTATTTATTTTGCAGGTGCCATCGGTATTTAATTTCAGAGCTTGGAATGGCGGGTGGCACCGCTGGACACTGCGACAAATTTGCTGCAGAGGAGGAGCAGCTCGGATGCCAAAAGAGATGAGCAGTTTTCTTTTACCACCATCCGTCTTCTGGAGAGGAGCATGCGACAGCACAAATTTTATCTGATCAGTCAGTTTTGCCTTGATTGTCTGCCCTGTGATCGCAGAGCCTTCATATCTGACCAGACTTTGTGCCCGCCATATCTCCCACATCATTGCACAGATTGCAGTCTGGGTGAAAAGGCCATGAAGAGAGGAGATCCTGCAACCCATTAGTATGTGAGTGATGGTCTGGAAACAGGTGAGCTGGCCATGGGGTCTGGCTAGACTAAAACGACCCAAAAAGTCCCAATCAAAGCAGCCCATTCCCCACGGATAAATAGATGGTCAATGGATTCCTGGCCTGGGCTCAAACAGCAAGAGCATCTGGAACACAAGTGGATACCCAGCTGCGCAACCCTGTCATCCATGGGCAGACTGTTCTGCAACACTCGCCAAGCGTGGACGGACCATTTGGTTGGTATAAAAGGAGACCACAGTCGCTTCCAATCAAAGTGGGGAGGAGGCTGAGCATTGGTGAGCTTATTAATCGATGAGGTGGAGAAGACCCCATTCGAAGTAAGAGTCCAGATGTGAATGTCAGGGTTGTCAGAGAAAGTGAGTTCTTGAAACTTGCTGGTAACAGAGCTAGGAACAAAATCATTTAGTAGTCTCTGCTGCTCCATATTTGGGCTGGAAATGCATTCTCTGACAGATAACAGACAGGAGTTCAAGTGGGCTACTATACCATCAGGGATAAATGACGATAGGGGATCTCCCAGCCATTTGTCATGCCAAAAGCTAGCAGAACCATTCCCGATAATCACCCTGCTGTGCTGTAAAACGAGCTCCTTCACCCCGTGCCAAACATGATGAGCGGGGCCTTTAATAGATGAAAAATTAACCACTGAAGGATGGCGCCCTCTGAGGTGCTTGACTTTGAAATAGGTAGCCCACAGGGATGTAGTATGCAAGGCCCGCCAAAGCATCTTAACACACATCGCAAGTTGCATGGTCCTGAGTGAGAGCACGCCCAGGCCTCCGTCCCTCACCGGCTTTGTAATGGAAGACCAGGCTTTCCAGTGTCTTTTTGGACCCTCCATGGTGGAGCCCCAGAAAAAAATTGCAAGAGCACTATCGATCAATTTGTGAATACCCTCATGCACTGGGGTGCTAGCCAAGGTATAAATAGGAATTGAGGTCAGAACATGTTTGATAAGAGTCAGTCGACCTCCCTGGGAAAGCAGGCTCGCTCTCCGGCCTTGAAGTTTCCTGTTAATGGTGGCTAAGATGCCAGAGAAGAAAACCTTTTTTGATCTGCCGGAGATGAGTGGAATTCCCAAATATTTGAGAGGAAAGCATTGGTGTGAAAAACCCATCAGGGAGTGGATTTTAAGCTTCAATGCAGAGGGCGCCTGCGAGTGAAGGAGAAAACAGCTTTTGGACACATTAATTTGCTGACCAGAAGCCTGTTCATGCACCTTTTAACAGCCTCATGAGATTTCTGATTGATCTAGAATGCCCGTTTGCACAGAGGAGGATGCCATCTGCAAATAATAAATGAGAAATACACGGGCAAACTTGAGGAGCAGAATAGTACCCCATCCGATGCTCAGCGTAAGCACTAGATATAGAACGACTGAGCACCTCCTCCGCGAGAATGAAAAGGGATGGCACCAAGGGATCACCCTGTCGGAGGCCTCTCGTAGACTTAAAGAAGCCCGACATTTCACCATTCACGATGACCGAGAACCAACAATTGTTAAGTAGAGGCTCAATCAAAGCTAGGACTGAGTTTGAAAAGCCAAATCAATGAAGAGCCGCCAGCAACAAATGCCACTCCATACGATCGTAAGCCTTGGCCATATCAATCTTAAAAATAACATTATGTCCACGGACTTTCCGTCCAATGTCATGGGCCATATCCTGAGCTAGGTGAATGTTATCCACAATGTACCGGCCCTTGATAAATGCCCCTTGTTCGTGTGAAATAATATTGGGTAATAGTTTGGCCAACCTATCATTGAGGAGCTTTGAGATGATTTTGAAGGCGAAGTTGCACAAACTGATGGGCCGATAATCTGAAATTTCAGAGGGTGCCGCTACCTTGGGAACCGGACTGATGATAGCCAAAGTATATGAACGGGGCAAGGCTCGTTTGGAGGCGAAGAACTCCTGCACATCTGTGCAAACTTCTGGAGAAATAATGTGCCAGGCGGACTGATAGAAATGACCAGAGAATCTGTCTGGGCCAGGCGCTCCATCCAGAGACATAGAGAAGACCACCTGTTTAATTTCATCAATAGGAGTAATTTTGGTGAGAAAGTCATTATCACTAGGGGAGACCAATTGAGGAATGCAATTTAGCAGTTCGGCTGGAATAAAATGCTCTTGGGATGATAAAGCCTGAGTAAAGTGTGCAACCACCAAGTTCTTTAGTGCCTCAGGGTCAGTGACCACAGACCCATGCTGATCACTAAGTTGAGATATAATACCTCGGCTCCGGTTATTAAGAGCCGTAGCATGAAATTTTTTTGTATTTCTGTCACCTTCTGCCAACCATCTGATACGTGATTTTTGCCGCCAATATATCTCCTCCTGAAGATAGTTTGCAGACAAAGCTGATTTAGCCATATCAAGAAGTGCAAAATTTGAGTCCGAAGGATCATTATCGAACTGAAATTGGGTCTTAATCACATGATCCTCAGCCTTGCAACAATTCTGAAAAACATTGCCGAACACCTCCTTGTTCCACGCCTTTACCGTGGATTTGGTGGCCTTTAATTTGAGGTAGAGGGTGTTGATTGCAGAGGAGGCCATCGGACGTGTCTTCCATGACCTGGCCACAGCTTGCAGAAAATTATCATGCTTAATCCACATTTGTTGGAAAAAGACCTTGGAGATGCGCTTCGATTGATCTTTAATTTTGACAAAAACTGGAGCATGGTCCAGTTGCACCCGTTAATTTCCTCGAATAGATCGAGACACTTCACTCGAGTTGCTCGAGGTTCAACATGCAGCGTACCTCCGTTCCATGGGATATTTCCACATGCCGGGACTCTGTAGCCCGACCATTACATCAATCATAAACCCCTTGCAGCAAACGAGGTGGTTGAAAGCTGAGTTAAATCTACGACGATTGTCAGGGTCGTGTGGCCTCGGACGAACTCCGGAGTGAGTCCTTCCTCAGATGTCCATGGTGGAGGATAGTCATACAAAAAAAGCCCTTGTAGTAAAGAAAGAGGGTGCAAGAGATGGTGTACACACTTCTGGAGAAGTCCAACACGTGTATCACGCAGCTTGGATGAATACAAGCCCCCTCCTTTCGACCGACGACACGGAGAAGACGACGACCGAACAAGAAGAACACTTTCTCCTCTCCACGCGACGTGTTGCGAGAAGAAAGGCTGAAAAAACATAAAACCCAGGGTTCATACAAAGGAGTAGGCTTGAGGGGCCCGTCCGGGGTCGTCTGACCCCAGACAGTCCCGCGTGCGGCCGGGTGAACCCGTCGCCCACGGCCGGGCGGACCTGCCCGGGGTCGTCCGATCAGACCCGTCCGGGACCTGTCCGGGGTCGCTCGACCCCGGACAGTCCTACGTGCGGTCGGGCAAACCCGTCGCGCGCGGCCTGGCGGACCCACCCTGGGTTAAACGACCCCGACTGGACTTGCCCGGTGTCAAACTACCCTAGATAGACCCGCCCGGGGTCATTCGACCACGATGGGGCCTGTCCGGGGTCATTTGACCCCGGGTGGGGTCCTGGGGTCATTTGTCCTCGCCACCCTCCTCTCTCTCTTGCAAAAAAAAAAAAAGGGGAAAAGACCCTCCCGATGTCATTTCGAATCCGATCCACCCCGTACGGGGTCAATCAACCCCAGTGGCTTTTCACTTTCTATAAATGCACCCCCGGGGGTCCAAGGAAGAACAAGCACATACACATACGGACTTGTAAAGACTCATGGAGACAGAGCAACATAGTGCGAGGAACATTGTTTGTTGTCTGGCCCATTAAGGGTATGTGATACCCCAGGTCCTGTAGTTGTGCCCTTGGAGGCTATATGCGTGATTTTGCCCTTGGAGACTATATTTGTAATTTTTCATGCGTCTTGGATGGCCGAATTATGTAATTCCCCCTTGATAATCAGGAATTACAGAAATGCCCGTTGCAGGACTGCATAAAATTCAAGTCCTGTTGTTTGCATTTTTATTTTGCAACCTTTTGTAATTGGGGCTATGCCCCTATATCCTGCGTCATTGTGGAGACCCCTTTCTTTTTTACAGTCGACAACTCGTTGCAACCTTCTACTCTCATATGAACGCACTTAGTTGTTCCTTTGTGTGCTGGTCCAGAAAAATTACAAATGAGCCATGACTTTTCGAAAAATTGTGCACATACCCCATTTTCCTGAAAATGAACGTTAGCGTGCCTTCCATGAAGCCCAGCTTCGTTCCTCCACTCAGGGCTTTGTCAAACCACTCTGTCACCTAAATGCCATCTCAAACCCTAGGCCTACCCTTGGTCTAATAAAATTATCAAAATACCCTTGCAATCTAGAAATGGCTAAATAACTCCTAAATTTTCCGGAAATGGCCTTAACGCCCTTGGAAGTCAAAGATTTTACCATACTCTCTCTCCAACCTGGAAATTCCAGAAATGTCCCTGCCTCGATAAAATTATCAAAATACCCTTGGAAACCTGGAATTGTCAAAATAACCCTGGAGTCTAGGAAACCTCCCGACACTCCAAAAGCACTTACGGCTTCTGCAAAATTGCAGTCATATCCTCAAACTACAGGGTTTTTTTGCCTAACCTAGTGGCCTTTGGTGAAACCCTAATTCCATTAATCTTTTGGTGGTGAGTGAAAATTAGCTTTGAGCCATGCAAGTAAGCCTGCCCTCGGTACTAGGACTCTTATAGAAGATCTTAGGATTTCTTTGATAGTTAAACAATAGTGTTTGGTTGTTAGGCCGATGTAAATCAACATTAACTGCAGTCAGTGGGGAAAGGTCCAGCACTCGAATCCAAATCGTCTGATACGATGTGCACCCACGGAATAAACCCCGCACATACTATTTATACAGCCCCTCTATGTGCTATCTTTATAATTCTTTAAAAAGAATATTCCGTGACCAACAGACTGGCATGATATGTAGGACCTCTCCCGCCTTTCTTCTTTCTGTCAAACAAGTCCCCAAACCTTCTCCAAGATCTTGATTGCCCCTTTTCCTTTTACAGGATGGGAAGAGGAGGGCACACCCTTAGCGCTCGCTTGTGCCTGTTTGTGCATTTGCACATTCCCCTGCTTGTGTGTTACGCACCACCACCACCGACATCGACAATGGTAGTCATGACATACGGACCCCAGGTCATCGCCAATCACGCCAGGTTCAGATACCTGGCGACCCCCATCGCCTTCGGCGACTTTCCGCCAGTTGTCGGCTCGCCCTTCTTTCTGGACGTTGTTACTGTGGCTGGAGCCAGTTCAGCTGCACCTGTTGCTACAACTGCTGAGGGTGTTAGGCCCTCCGCTCCGACAACCGGTCGAGCCCGTTCAGCCGACTTTGCAATTGTCGAGGGTGTCAGACCCTCTGTCTGATCAACTGGCCGGGTCTTCCCGGTTAACTCGTCTACTGTTGGAGGTGTTAGGCCTTCTGCCATAGCGGCCAAGGGGGCCAGACCCTTCGTCTTTACAACTGACTGAGTCCGCTCGGTCGACAAGACAATGGCCAAAGGTGTCAGGCCTTCTGCCCAAGCAACTGGCTGAGTTTTCTCAGTCAACCAAGTCACTGTCGACGTCACTCCTACACAACGGGGGCAACGCCGCCGCCATAACGGCACCAACTCTACTGCGGCCACCCTCAGAGGTACTGCTCCTTCATAGCGAGGGTAGCGTCGCCGTCGCAATGACGCCACGCCTATGGTAGGCGTCACTAGCGCCGCTCCTGCTCAACGGGGCAACGTCGTAGCTGTAAGGGCACAAAACCTACAGCGGCAACATCTCGCTTCAGCAAAACAAAAATTGTCGGAGATTTTTGCATCTGACTCGATGGAGGCGAGCCAAGTTTGCCTCGGGACTAGCACGTCCTAACTATCTCCACCTCCAACCGCTTTGAGTTTCTTCGACAAGTCCGGGAGGACGGAGCAAAATTGAAGAAGTCCATCATACCGGCGGCGAACTAGGGTCAGATGCGACGACCCAAACCAACAGCTCCTCGATTAAAGTCAGGGGGCAATCCAATTGTGGAGTGTCAGCTCCACCTGAAAAAGATCTGGGTCACCAAGGAGGCGACCCGAATTATTAAGCGGGCAATGTCGGAAAGCCCCTTCTGCATGTCGGACTTGCAACAGATGCGGAGCCCGGCAAGCATTGAGACCTCAATTTCTCTGAGGTCCACAACTCAGCTCCCACATGGGCAAAAGCGCCGAGGGGCCCACAAGCAAGTCCGGCCAACCTCCCCGTGGGCCAGTTCAATGCCCACAGACGAGGATTACTCTGCATAGGCTTCTACGTCTCGAGTGTCTATTTTTGACAGACTAGGGATGGCACCTAAGCCTGGTAGACAACCGCCCAGGAAGAAGCGAGTGGTTTAGGTGACCAACGGCACCATCAAGGTGTTCACCTGCTACACAACCTCCGCCGATAAGTAGCCGGAGGACACCTCGGGAGAATTGAACCAACCTCTCCTGACTTTGAGGAAGTCAAGGGCCGTCTCCTGGGTTCTTGCGCAGATGTTGCAGACACATGCGGCCGGAATATCTCAGCCCGAGTCGACGCGGCAAGAGGAGCACCAAGAAGATGTCCATAGTGTCGATGGGGACAGTAACCCAGGGCACGAGGACGATCTTGGAAGAGAGGTTCAGGCCCTTGCGTTGGAAGAACTCCGACGCGAAAATCAAGAACTCAAGAACCTCTTGCAAGTATTATTGCGTGTAAAGGAGGTTTATATTCAGCCTCAAGCGGCGCCCACGGGAATGAAACAACAACCTCCTCCCATTCCAGTCACGACCCATGCTTCAGTTGCCGCGGCAAAGTTACCGATAGTAGCAGAGTTTGAATCCCCGCTGAACGAGGCCAATGTGCGATCATCTGCTACTCATGCTGCAGAAAGCATAATGGCCCAGAGGCAGATGATCGAGCGAATTGTGGAGGCAAAGTTCGCTCAATATGGTGAGGGCGTGGTTACCGTTGATCTGTACAACGGGCCATATCACATTCACCATCAGTTCAAGAAACTTCTGCCAGATTGCCCAAAAGCCCCAAAACTCTAGAAGTTCAATGGGCAGAGTTCGCCGCATGAACACTTGACCTACTACGTGACGACCATGGGTGAATTGACGCTGGAAGAGTCGTATCTTTTGCGATACTTCGCCACATCCCTGACAGGCACCGTCTTTCAGTGATATTCCAGACTAAAGTACAACTCAGTGGCTGATTGGGTTGATATGCAGAAGAAGTTCATTGACCGTTTCCAAATGCCCGAACGCAAAGTGTCTGGCGGAACTTTGCACCTTCAAACAAAGAAAGGGTGAGATTGCATTGGACTTCATCAAGCAGTGGAGGGACGTCAGCATGTGCTGTGATAATCCTCCGATCCCCGAAGACGCGATCACCATATGCCGTAGAGGCTTAGCGGCGTAAGTTAGCGAAAAGCTTATGGGCTCGAATATCAGAAGCTTCGACCAGCTGAACACGATGGTAGTGGAGATTGAAATGTTCTTCGCTGATCACTCGGTACATGCTTCTGTCAAAGGCAAGTCCTCCAAAGATTGCCCGACCAGCGGCAAGGAGCTAAATTCTGTGGACTTCTCCCCGATGAATGGAGACAAAGGGGAAGGAAAATCAAATAGTAATAGCAAAAGGTCCGACACCAAGGCTGTAGCCGCTGTATTAACAGAGCATATGGAGGCGCCTTACTCCTTTAGGAAAGAGCATATGAAGATGCTCTTTGATCTGTGCATGAAGGAAACACTCGTCACCCTACTTGATCTGCGAAAGTCCGCAGAGGTGGATAAAACAGACGACCCTACTCATTGTGTGTATCACCGAAGGTTGGGTCAAACCATTGGAGATTTTTAAGTTTTCAAGAACATAGCAGAAGAGCTCATCTAGAAGGGCCTGATAAATATGTTGGGTCATGCGGTTGACTCGCCGCAGCCTCATGTCTGGAGCCGATCGAACCGGTCGGCCACTGTGGTCTACATGGTGGCAACCACCTCAAGCTCCAATGCACTAGAGGATGTGCCATCAAATAAATAGCCCAATGCTGGCCTCGGAGCAGCTCCTTCCTCACTACTTGAATGTCTGGCACTGCGGAGGACCATTCAGAAGATTCGAGGGGAGATCTGGCAGTTGCAGCTGGAACAACGGAGGCTGTTGGAATTCCTAAAGAGCATCGATGAGCAGTTGACTACCTTCCCCTTTGGGCCATTCGCCAGGGGACCAGTTCTGACACACATACAGAGAGCAGGTGTACCATCCGCCGCCCGGATCCCCCCTAGCTCGAGGGGTTGGCTCTCTGAGGAATCATCCGATTCACCTGAGGACGAGGGACCGGAAAAGTTATACTCTTTCCCTCGTCAGAAGACCTTGCAAATTTTCTTCGCGTGTCGCCGTGAAGGGCTACTGGATCTCCCGGTGTCGATCAGTCATCAAGCAATAGACGCCGCGCTACACCAAGGTTATTGTCCATACCACGAGGCGGTATGCCACATCATTCATGATTGCCAGGCTTTCAAAGACCTCGCTGAGGACTTAATCAGACAAGGGGTAATTGATATGGGTGACTCTTTGGTTTGCCCACCACAGCCACACAGATAGGGGAGTTTGAACTTCTCTATCAATGTCATACATGCTTCGGCTATATTCTAATTCCCCGAGTCAGGAAAGGAATGAGCCAGTTCTCAACCGCCTAAATCCACATTGTGGTACCCAGGGTGGCGACCCTCTCATCAGTGCTCTTTCCTCAAGGAAGACACTGAGAAAATCTTTGACAGACTCCTGGAGGAGGGTCGAGTGATGGTGCATGACCCGCCGTCTTATTATAATGAAACGGCCAAGGGTCACCCCCACTATTGCAAATATCACGCCAGGGTGTCTCACATCACTGGGGAATGCCCGGAGGTCCAAGGCTGCATGGAGACCCTCATCTAAAAAGGGGAGATCAATGCGCAGGGGAATTCAACGGCGAGGCGGCGTCTCAAAGAGGTCGCCGAGAAGATTCTCCAACAAGCCCAGCAGGGGCAGGTCAGGCCACAAGAGACCAAGTCCACCTCTCAGCAGATTCAGCCGGGCAAGTTTATGGGCGAAAGTCCTCATTTGAACCCTAAAGGTTGGGTCAAGTGCGAGGGACCCAAGGCCTAGAGTCCAAAAGGCCAAGTTATGTGAAGAGGCTCTAAGTCCACTTCCGAGCCGAGCTAGCCTGGAATGATTACAGATGGGAATCCTCAGCCATGTAACAATGGCAAGGCCAAGATGAGGGAGCCCAAAGCCAAATCTCAATCCCGTGTTGAGCCAACAAGGTCGTCAATTGTAGAAAGACCTCAACAGCTCGAGCAGGCAAAATCGCCAACTAAAGCAAAACCTGTGGAATTGCAAAGGCCCCAAGGGCCCCATTTTGGCCTAGCAGGGTTCCAGGAGTTGCCGTCGGAAATAATTGCTCAGGCGATCAATGCCAACTTCTAGGTGCAACCAGAAGAGGTTGACTGGACCAAGGTTGCCCCAAGAAGGAACCTTAGAACCAAGGCTCCTATGGAGCTGACCCATAGCAGAAAACAAAATGCTGGGGGCAAGTCGAGCAGGTGGCGGTACGCCAAAAGAAATAAGAGAAGAATTGCAAAAAGAACCTGAAAAGGAGGTTAAAGAAGCAAGCCGAGCAGGTGGCGGCCATGGAGGCTCCCAAACAGCCGACTCCTCTGCAACAATTGCAGAAATTGATAGACGAGCTGGAGGAGTTTGTTCCCGCTCGCCCCACCAGGGCTGTCACTCTTGACAAATATATGTCCTGGGACAATCGACTCATCAGTTGGCTTCGAGAGATGGTCCAACGCCTAGAAGACGGTGAAGAATTTCTCATCCCCGAGGAGCTCACCTTATTTTATAAGGATGAGGAACTCACCGTCGAGGCGCTCAAAGAATGCTCCAGGAGCTTTCCTATAACATGGTGGCGATCTCGCCATCCGACAACATAAACTCTTCGTCGAGAGGAGGCAACCCGGCTGATGGCCTCGGGGGCAAGGCTCCCGTGGCAACGTACCAGCGTCGTCCGACGAGAAGCAACCAAGGTCATGGCAGAGGACGGGGTCGCAGACGTGAAGGTCCCCTAACTCTCGATCGAGTCATATTATTTATAGGGGAAGAGCCAGGCCTTATCCCAGAGACATAGGTACGGGGTATCCCCTTCATACTCGGCTCCTCAAAAGGTCCAGCCCCCATCCCGGAAGCTAGAAAATCGGGTAGTGTCCATTTCATAATTGACTCTTCTGATGAAGAGGAAGAGCCCGCTAAGTCGCCAGTGCACTAGTGCAGGATAAGGCGTTAGAGCAAGCAAGTCCCTCCAACAAGGGTGAACCTACAAGGCCAATAAGCCCTTTTGATAGGGGAAAAATCCGATGAGCTCTTATCATCTCCGGATGAATCTTTGGCACCACTGTTCCAAGAAAAAGTGGACGGTCGGAATGAGGAGGAGCCTCCTTCTAAGCGGGAGAAGCCTCGCGGAGTGCCGAAGACCCTGGCAGAAATTATCCCGCCATTTGACAAAACCCGTGCTCGAGCAGATCGCAAGATCATTCACCACATGAAGCGGTTCCCAACAAATGTTACTATCTGGGAAGCCTTCGCTTGGTGCAAAGGCTTGAGAGTGGCTCTTATCAAAATACTCCAAGACCCTGAGGCCTTTGAAGCCCATGTTACAGAATTGTAGGCCCAAGCTTTGCAGCCAACATTACGTTCATGGATAAAGATCTGCTTTTGTCTTTTCCGTGTCACAACCGCCCTTTATATATGCGAGGGACAATTAATGGGCGTGATGTAAATCGCATTTTGGTCGACGCAGGAGCGGCCGTCAACATCATGCCCCTTAAGACTTTTCAGTCTTTGTACATGACGCCTTACTTGAAAAAGGTGAACGCGATCAAGATTTCGGGATTCAACCAGGACTCCGAGGAGGCTGTCAGCCGGATTGAGGTGAAGCTCGCCATGGGCGATTTCATCACCAAAGTGACATTTTATATTATCAATGTTGACACATCTTATAAGGTGTTGTTGGGAAGGCCATTGTTGCATGAAAATTGGGTTATTCCTTCAACTCTGCACCAATGTCTTAAATATGCCAAGGGAGGGGAGCGACATACCATCTTCGCAGACCAAGCTCCGTTCCATCTTAACGAGTGCCATTTGGTAGATGCTTCCTTGTATTTTGGGGAATCTACTCTAGCAACCCCTGAGTCCGTAAAAAATAAAGGGAAGCAAAAGGTAGACTCTGAAGTTGAGGAACAACTATTCACGGTCAACCAAGACTTGGCAAGACTCCACAGGCTAAGTATCAGAGCTGGTTCCAAGTCGGCTCAGCCAGAGAGGCGAAGCGTTGACTTTGAAGCCAACCTCATCAGTTGGGTCATCGACTAGAGCATCTCCTTGCCGCCCAACTATGTTCATCTCTCATTTCAGAGGGAAGAGCACGAGGTAGAGCAACTGAAGACTTTCATAGTCTCCTATCGGCGGAAGAGAAGGAGCAAGAAAAGCATGGAAGACAAGCCAATTGTCTTTTACAAAGGAGATTTGGTTCCGTTAGGCCCTCTTGAGGATGATTTTGGCTGGGATATTATCCCCGACAATGCACTGGAGTCAGTCTAGGAAATGGACGATGTATCGGAGTACATCAGGGAAATGTGTAGAAAACAATGTATCCCTCAAGTCCAGGACCCCACACGGACTGCATATTTCCGTCAGTTGTGGAATCCCCTGCAGGTCCGAGGGCAACCTCCTTTCTCTCGTAAAGATACGAGAGGACATGGTTATAATCAGGAGAGGGACTTTGAGGTCCATTACGCATTCAATGTTATAGGGATGCTACCTCCTCATGGGCAAACAAAAGCTGAGCCCAAAGTTGACGACTCCGAACAAGAGTCTAGTGAGGCGTCAATGTCACCCTCGATGACAATCGCTAATGATTCCCCCTCCCCCCCGAGGAAGGGACAACTCAGCCTGTCGAGTGTTGGCAAGATGGAGGAAGTCCTTTGACTTCATGAGCAAGAAAGCTTCGAAGACCTTCGTCGACCTCCAACCAGCTCCACCGGAGCTTGAAGATGGTGGCCACGCAACTGTGGACGAGTTGATTGAGATTAATTTTGGAAGCAAAGAAGATTATCGGCCAACCTTCGTGAGTGCTCTCCTCAGTGAGAAAGGCAGGCATACCAACAGCTCCTGGAAGGAGTTGAAAGTTAATGCTGAGGTTGACAAGATGCTCGACGTTGACTACATATAGCCATGCATGTATCCTGTGTGGCTCGCCAATATAGTCCCCGTCAAAAAGAAGAATGGCCAAGTCCGAGTCTGCGTCGACTTCTAGGATTTGAATAAGGCATGCCCGAAGGATGACTTCCTCGTCCCAATCACGGAGACAATGGTTGACATGACCACTGGTCACGAAGCTTTGTCTTTAATGGACTAGTCATCGGGCTACAATCAAATCCGCATGGCCATCAAAGATAAAGATCATACGGCTTTCTGATCCCCTAAGGGAATCTTTAATTATAAAAGGATGCCGTTTGGCTTAAAGAATGCTGGTGCAACCTACCAAAGGGCGATGACCAAGATCTTCGATGAGATGCTACATGACCTCGTTGAATGCTATGTCGATGACCTGGTCGTCAAGACAAAAAGGCGAGAGGATCATTTAGCTGACTTACGTCGAGTCTTCGAAAGGCTTCGACTGTATCAGCTCAAAATGAATCTAATGAAATGTGCATTCGGTGTCTCCAACGGCAAATTTCTCGACTTCATCGTCAGGTACCGTGGGATAGAGATCGACCCTAACAAAATCAAGGCCATAAGAGGATTGCCTCCGCCTAAGAATTTGACAGAGCTCAGATCTCTGCAGGGAAGACTTGCCTATATTAGGCGATTCATTTCTAATCTCTCCGGAAGGTGTATGCCCTTCGATAAACTGATAAAGAAAGTGGCACCTTTCATATGGGATGAAGATTGTCGGAGGGCCTTTGAACAAATCAAGGAGTATATGTTGTCTCAGAGTGTTAGGGGCACATGTTAAAGGAAAGCCTCTTATCCTTTACATCGTTGCCATGGATACCTCTCTGGGGGCACTTTTAGCCCAAATCAATGAGGGTAAGGAGCAGCCGCTGTACTATCTCAGCCGAAAGCTGATCGGGCCTGAGCATCGGTATGCGCCTATGGAAAAGGTGTGCTTAGCTTTAGTATTTGCTGTCAAGAAGTTAAGGCACACCGAGTGGAGCTCATTTCAAAATGTGATCCACTCAAATTTCTCCTCAGCCAGCCTGTCCTCTTTGAAAGGCTCGAAAAATGGGCGCTCATCCTTATGGAGTTTGATATCACCTTCGTTCCACGTAAGGCAATCAAGGGATAAGGAATGGCCGAGTTCTTAGTTGCACATCCTGTGCCAGAAGACTCGTCGCTTAATACTGAGCTGCCCGATGAGGAGGTGCTGGTGCCTCCGCAAGAAGTGGAGGAATATACTGAAAATGTCCCACCACAAACGGCATCGGATGTCCTCACCCTTGACCTCCCATGTTGGGAGTTGTATTTTGATGGTGCTTCTCGGACGATCAAGAGGGCCGGCGGTCTCACAGACTTTGCATTTGGCACTGGAATAGTTTTTATGTCTCTGCAGGGAGGCATTCTTTATAATTCATGTGCTCTCATGAAGTTCCTGACTAACAATGAGGCGGAGTACGGAGCATTAATCATCGGACTTCAGCTGGCACTGGAGATGAGGATTAAGTGCATTAAGGTGTACGGGGACTCTCAACTCGTCATTCGACAAGTCCTGGGCGACTATGACGTCTAGAAGAAAGAGCTGATCTATTATGCAACCGTCATGAGGCTAAAAGAAAAGTTTTAGTGGCCTCTCGCCCAAGGAAGCAAGAACCGTGATGCATGAAGTCCACTCTGGATTGTGTGTGGTTCATCAAGCAAGGGCCAAAATGAAAGGTAGTATGAGGCTCAAAGGGTTTTATTGACCTACTATGTACGAAGACTGCAATCAGTATGTTCGTACATGCCACCAATGTCAAGCATTCGGGCCAGTGCCTCGAGGGCCGCCCAACCCACTTCATCTGACCGCACCTACTTGGCCATTTGCGGAGCGGGGCATGTATATAGTGGGACCATTCCCACGTTCATCCCAGGGTCACAAATTTATCCTTGCCGCCACAGATTATTTATCCCGTTGAGCTGAAGCTATCCTGCTGCGAGAAGTGATAGGCGAAATTGTTGCCCTGTTTGTGAGGCATTATATAATATACAGGTTTGGCATCCCTAGCCGAATCGTGTCGGACAACGGCACGCCATTTAGGTGTAAGATTGTGTACGCATTGGCGGCCAAGTTTCATATTGATTGGAGGACATTGTCAGTCTATAATCCTCAAGCCAATGGACTCACTGAAGCCTTCGACAAGACTCTCTGTAAGTTGCTAGCCAAGATAGTTGTTGGCCGTAAAGAGATTAGGGCGAAAAAGTCCATGAAGCCCTATGGGCCTATCAGACTATCCACAAAATCGCTAAGGGTTGTTCCCCATTCTCCTTGGTCTACAGGGCCGAAGCAGGGGTCCCTGTAGAAATTGAGCTGGCGTCCTATCGCGTTGTTGTCCACGCTAGGCTACCAGGCCAAGACCAAACTGAAATAGAAAGAAGGCTTGAGGAATTGTCCAATCTAGAGGGCGAAAGACTCCGAGCCTATAAACATTTACAAGTGTATCAGGCCCGCATGACACGCGCTTATGATAAGCTGGTGAAACAAAGGGCATTCAAAAAGGGTGATCTTGTCATGATCAAAGAAAATGAGGTCTTCGCGGGAAGATCCAATGGCAAACTCTAGCCCAACTAGCGTGGACCTTACGTCATTCAAAAGGTCTATGAAGGAGGCGCCTACACGATCGTCGACCACAAGGGAAATAATTCTCTCTCCTCTTAATGGCAAGCACATAAAGCTCTACCATGCGCCATCGCATGAGTTTCCGCAACAGTCCTCTCAGGATATACCTTTTCTTGGTGAAGGTTCAAGTTAAAAAAAAATGGGGCTAAAAATATTAATGCCCCGGCGGACTTAGCCACCTCTCGTCCAAGGGCCGGCTAAGGGTAAAAAGGTCATAAACCCGACTGAGGTGAAAACTCGCAAGGGCGTCTCAGGCAAAAGTGGGTAACCTCTTGGTGTGAAAATCTGTAAGGGCGCACCGGAAAAAGCTAAAGGAGGCCAGCCTCGGCGAAAACCCGAAAGGGTGGTGAGGTTGGTAATGTGAAAAAAAAAAAACTCTCTTGCAACATATTTCCATGGGTGGATCCAAGTCAACAATTTCACCTTGTGATGGCAAGTTCATCATAATGACGCCATGGTTATAGTTTCAACGTCGCCATGCAACATCCAGCCCACCGGGACGCCATGGCTATAATCCCAACGTTGTCATGCAGTGCTCTGTCCCACCGGGATCGTCAGCATTTTGAACTTTTGGATTTGATTCATATGTCCCTCGGGTTGTCAAATCCGTCTCTCTTTCTCGTAGAGTTGATTATGTCTTTCGGCTCGTCAACCCTACTTACATTTTCAATTCTGAATTTGTCCCCTACGTCCCTTGGGACTGTCAAATCTATCCATCTTTTTTCTAGAGCTGACTCATACGTCCTTCGACATGTCAACTCCACCTATATTTTGGATTTCTCGGATTTAACTAACACGTTCCACTAGGGCTGTCAAATTTGTCCTTTTCAGTCCCATCGGGCTTGGCCTATGAGACCTCTTTCGGGCTGCCAACCCATTCTGCCTATTGGCTTCCGAGTTTGACTCACACGTCCCACTAAGGCTGTCAAATCTATCTTATCATCTTCCGGGTTTGACTCGCGTGCCCCTCCTGGCTGTAAATCCATCTTTTCATCTTTCGGGTCTGGCCTATGTGTCCCCTTTCGGGCTGCCAACCCATCCCGCCTCTTGATTTTCGGGGTTTGACTCATACGTCCCACTAGGGCTGTCAAATCTATCCTTTCATCTTCCGGGTTCGGCCTATGCGTCCCTATTCGGCCTACCAACCCTATTTGCCTATCGGCCTTCGAATTTGATCTAAATGTCCCATCCGGGCTGTCAAATCTATCCTTTCATCTTTCGGGTTTGGCCTATGCGTCCCTTTTCGGACTGCCAATCCATTCCGCCTCTTGGCTTTCGGGTTTGACTCACACGTCCCACTAGGGTTGTCAAATCTATCCTTTCATCTTCCGGGTTCGGCTTATGCGTCCCCTTTCAGACTGTCAACCCTATTTGTCTATCGGCCTTCGGATTTTATTTAAATGTCCCACTAGGGTTGTCAAATCCACCCTTTCATCTTTCGGGTTCGGCTTGTGCATCCCCTTTCGGACTGTCAACCCATCTTGCCTATTGGCTTTCGGGTTTGACTCGCACGTCCCACTAGGGCTGTCAAATCCACCCTTTCATCTTTCAGGTTTGGCCTATGCGTCGCTTTTCGGGCTGCCAACCCATCTTGCCTTTCGGCTCTCGAGTTTGACTAACCACATCCCACTGGGTTTGTCAAATCCAGCTGTTTGTCCTATTGAGGTCGGCTCATATGTCCCTCTCGGGATGCCACCCCCTCCGTCTTTCGACATCATAGGTATTCAAAAAAAGCGGGGGGGGGGGGGGGGCTAAAAATATTGGTGCCCCAACGGACATGGTTGTTCTTGTTAGAAGGGCAATCAAGGGCAAAAAAAGTTTTAACCCGACTAAGGTGAAAACTCGCAAGGGCGCCTTAGGCAAAAATGGGTACCCCTTAGTGTGAAAACCCGTAAGGGCGCATTGGAAAAAGCCAAAGGGGGCCAGTCCTGGTGAAAATCGGAAAGGGCGATAGGGTTGGTAAAGTGATAAAAAAAGAAGAAAAAAAGGAAAAAAAAGAGAGCACATATGTAAGAGGATGGAAGCAAAAGTTACTGAGCTCTGTTCTTTATTCATCAATCTCATCAAAGAAGGAGCCTGAGACAAGCCCTCGAGATAACGAAGACAAACATGGGCAAAATACAAAAACCCTATGTACAAAAGGCAGCAAGGCCTATCAAGATCCGGATTCGCTCATCCTCAGGTCAGCAAGGCGAGTCTCGCTCTGAAGAACCTCCTCTTGGAGGCCCTCAAGTTTGCGGTGGAGGGTCTCTACCTCGGTCTGTGCACTGTTGCACTCCCCCTCAGTCTCCTCTAACTCCCTCTATAGCTCCTCTACTCGGAGAGAGGCTCTCCGACTATGCTCTTGGGCAGCTTCTGTTTGGACGCATACCTCGACATGGGTCGCTCGCAATCTGCAAAGCTTCTCCTCCTCCTGCTGGATCATCATCTGGGTCCTCTGCCTTTGCTCCTGAACAGCGTGAAGGTAGGCGAACTCGTCCCATAGAGTCGTGAGCTCCGCCATCTAGGCGTCACTGGGAAGGCCAAATGCATGGTAATCTCTGGTGCAACACTCCAAGTGGCCCCTCATGGCCTCAACGGTCGGAAGGGGATCAATTTGTAGCAGTAATTGGAAATTCTGAATAAGCCGAGCGCTTATGTCGGCATCTGCCAATGCTACACCAAATTGAGGACCGTCAGGCTACTCTATCCCGAGAGCGGGAAAACACTGGAGCACCTCTAGGGCCACATCTGCCAAACCTGAAATCAAAAGAGAGGGGAGACAGGAGATGGTGAGTGCTCTATCACAACAGAATCAACATGTGCAAAACTCCGAAGTACAAGTCATAGTGGCCTTATTGGAGACAATCTTGCGCGTAGGATCAACTACAAAAGGAAGTTCTTTCTCCAGAACTGGAGGAGAAGTGTCGACAGGGGCTGACTCTAACCCCGTAGGCAGTACAGTTGCTGCTGAGCTCTCTATAAGTGAAGTGATATATGTGGCCCATGATATTTCATTTGCACCAATAACAGGGATGAGGGCTTCTAAGTGATAAATGCATACCAGTCTCTACAATGACACTCTCCTCAACCACGGCGGCGTAGGCTTCTGTCGCTGGCCCCGTGGGAGGGGGGATGGCTAAAAAATAAATGTGTAGAGAGATGGTTAATATCACAGAAAGGAAAATTCATTCGACATACAATATGAGCTTATGTTAAAAGAATACTTGGAGCCATATGGCCAGCACCATCCTGCTCCCCTAAAGGTGCTCGAGGTGACCCGTCTGCCATGTCAGTCTCCCCAAGTTGAGAGAATGGCCTTGCCTCCGTTTGATTAGCAGCTGTCCAAATCAATGGAACAGTAAACATCAAAAAATTCCAAATGTGACTAGCATGCACAAGGGAAAATATGCGAAGGTACAGCACATACCTGAAGTATGTACCTCGCTGGGCTTAATGAAGCTGGCAGTATCTATCAACAACCCTGAGGTAAAAGGTAGTGTTGTTCCGTCAGACTCCCCCGATGCTGGGAGATTTGTATCTGCTATTGTCCCAGGCTCCATGGCTCTCAGATCTTCATCATAGTCCGGCGGGTCAACATGTGGGCCAGATTCAATATGTTTTGACAACTCATCTATGGAGGAGGCCGACTTGGCTGCTACATAATGAGTGGCAAGATAAGCAAGTGAGTCACAAACAAAATATGAGGACAATAGAACTCCTAAAATTACCTGGGGTAATCCTCGTCTCTCCGCCTTCAGAAGAACTCAATGAGGAGGAGGAAGATTTCTCACCGGAGGAAGAATTAGAAGTGCCTGTGCTTGATGAGGTGCTGGAACTTCCTCCGCTTGAATACCCAGAGGATGAACAGCCCCTTCTGGAAGAGGACTCACCCCTTCTTCGATAACAGGGAGAGTGGGCTAGATCCCGGGATCCCTTGCAAGCAATGTTGTATTAACAAACATATACGCCATATCCCATGTGCGAAAGGAGAAGGGAAGGGATATATAAGAAATCCTTACCGAAAGCCTAGGTAGCAAGGGCCCCCTCCGTATCAGGCACAGGAGAGGCGGCAGTCACTGGTGTATAATCATCGGCGGGAGGATCTAAGTCCCCAATATCCAGGCTAACATCAGGGATGGACTCATCAAGGTTCAATCCTGCCTCTGTGAAGGCATTCCCCGAACGGGGGGAGAAACTCATTTCAGCTCGAACTTCAGGTGGAGCTGCATCAAAAAAGTCATGTTTATAACATTGCATACAAGCTAAAGTTGTAATCCGAAATGAAGTTTTCTTTCACTTACTGGAGACATCCACTCGAGCAGGAGATTCTTCCCCAGGACGAGGATGAGAAGAAGGCCGAGTGTCATCCTCTTGGCTTTCAGTATGGGGCCGCTTCTTAAGAACACTAACTCTAGTAGGAGCCACATCCAGAGAAACCTCCCGCGGGGAAAGCCTGTCCTCCTGGCTATCGGCACGGTCTGCAAACAATAAGGGATCCCATGTGAGGAGCATCTCAAAATGCAGAACAGAAAATAAATAACAGAAACAAGGTGAAGCTGGGCAATCAAGTAAATACCTGGCGCCCCTATGGCTCTCCCAGGCCTCAAGATGATATGCTCAGGCTTCAATCGGAGAGTGTGGGCCACCCTATTCACAATGTCCAAGATGGCATTAGGAGTGGCAGCCACCTCTAGCTCGGAAATGTGCTCCACTGGACCGGCGCAGCCCACTGCATTGATCACATGAGCTCTCCACTCTGCAAAAGCACTGCCTGCAAATGCTCCCTTAGGGACCAGCTGTGACAACTTGGACTTACTCCTTAGACCACAGGAAGCCCTCAAATCCTCCCACCAGGAGTAAGTGGCAGAAGGGCCGGGGACTGCCCTCGAGCAAGAAGAACTAGAGGTCGAGGTTGCTTCTAGCGTGCCCCTCAAGGACTTTAGAGCCCCAGGATATTGGCTCCTATCAATGGGAATAGGGAGTCCCTCCTCCCTCTAGCGAGTCTCAATCTCTCTGATGGCTCGAGCGGCTCCGGAGAAGTGAGATCTGATGAAGCCTGATTCAAGGAACAAGGGAGGCTGGTCCTCCCTCCTCATGCGTCTCTCCTCAGTGGCACGGATGGCGTCATTGTGCTGTCTAAACACATTGTTGACCTTGAACCACTAACGTGCATAATGTATGTCAAAATGGCCCTTGCACGTTTATGCTGGAATCAGATAGTCCTCCTTCACGTCACGGTAAAAGAAGGCTTGCCACGCTGCTGCAACTAGATGCACGTCCCTCTGCCTATACTGTCGAAGAGCCAGAGGGAAATCCACATTCGGAGGGATGGTCTGGTCATACCCGAAATTTTGGGCAAATCAATATGGATAGTATGGCTCAAGAACTGCTGTGCTAGAGCGGTGGTAGACCAGAACATCGGGGCGTATGCAGACGACCCACTCAGCTAGCACGTGGGAGGAAGGCAAAGCCCACGAAGACAGTCTGCAAGTAACTGAATTCCCATGCCGCTATAAATAGGGACGATAAAGATGGGAGCTGTGGTCAAAATCCAGACTCTCGTCCCTCTCGGTGTGAAGGAAAGACAAAACACGACGGGCACTAGCCAACTGCAAGACAGCATCCTGATCCGGGTGACCAGCAAAAGCAAAGATAAGTGGAGCTGTTGCATTGTCAATCAACGACCTCTGGGAGAGCTCTGGTAAAAGCAGGCCGATCAACACACTCAACTAATGAGTGGGCATCAGAATACTCTTTATCTCTGGGCAAAGAATGTGAAGTCAAGGCCCCAAAAGATCGATAGATATTCGCCAACACCGCCGGGGCAATGGCAACTCTGCGCCCGCAAGCCATCATACAAGCTAGGTAAATCACCTCTGCCCGAATGACTCCCTCCTTGGCCAGCCAGTAGGCCAAGTAGGCAGCTAAGTACGTCAAAGGCGGCAGCTCCGTCGAATTCCACCCTTGCGTCGGAGCAGGCAAGTGGCATGGGTGTGAAGCAAATTTCAATATGACTTCTTTGCACTGCTTCCAAGTCATGGCGGATGAAGCAAACTCTTCATAGAAAAAGTACATGCCACTGTAGAAATGCATCACCCAGGCATTTAGTGTCACTCTAGTTGTGCGTGCAATCTTCTCCTTGCCCACTAGGGCTAAGTCCCTCCATGTCTTCATTAAATATCGGAAGTAATAGGGAAGGAGGTATCTGCCAGTCCCATCTGAAGCACTGAGATGTAAATCATCCACATATAGCTCCTCATAGGACTTCCCACAAATCGACAGGCCAGAGATTCTGTGAAAAGTCCATAGGTCCAATGAAGTCTCTCCCTCTGCGGTGACAAAAGTGTTCTAGCGGCGGTTGAATCTCTTAGCTAATGCCTGAAGCACTCCTGTGTGGTAGGGGTAGGAGTACAATGTTGTTGTCACCGCATGGCGGATCCCAACCCTATCAAGCACTGTCCGGTAAATTGTCAAAATGCCCCACAACCATTCCGTCGCACCTCGACAGTAACAATGAGAGAGAGTAACATGCCACTTCTCATACCAACTGGGAGCCTTCAGTGCTAATATCCTCTCCAGTAACCAGTCATGGTCGTAATCATCATGTGTAAAAGTCGCCCCAGAAGGGGCCAAAACATCCCGTCCACTGCAACATCCATGGCCCTGTGGTGACCTGACAAATGCCAGATCGCTAGTGATGACGGTCCTGTGCGAACTGTGAAGCTGTCAAACTAGTTGAAGAAGCCCAGGCTCTTCTGATCAGGGTACTGTCTCTGCCGAATGAAGCCCTCCGGGAAGCTCGGATAAGAAAAAGTGCAAGTATCCTGCATGCTGTCTCTCCCGAGCAATATAGCCCGCTCGAGACGCGCCTCTTCTCTGACAAAAGGGGATCATCATCCTCTATACTAGGAGGCACAAAGCTTTGAATGAAGGACAGAAGGTGCCAGTCCAGCGGGTAGTGAGATGGATATCCCCTAGATCGGTCATATACATAGACTCCCCGTCTCCTTATGATGCGAGAAATGTCAACTGTGATTTCATCTGGATTAGCATTCTCAGTCGGGCCCTTAGTGACCCAAGAAAGACCACGGTCCACAGCATCAAAACTGTCGGAGGTGATGCTGTGTGGAGGGAAAGGCGGCATGGGTCTATTCGTCCTCGACACATAATGATCATCAGAGCTCCCGACTCTCGGCCTTCGGGAATAATCCCTCCCTTGGCTCTGGCGAACCATGTCTGCAGAAGCATGATGAATGAAGACACAGGTCAGAACAAGCACAAGGACAACAATAAAGTATGGAGATGTAGTCCTACAAAGTCCCATCATGTCAATGGACTGGGGACAAATAAAAGTTACAAAAGGCACATGCCATTTGCCCCTGCCCTCGTCCTTGACGGATGTCCCGTGGGAGGCATTTGTTGCACCCGCTAATTCTCTCGAATAGATCGAGACACTTCACTCAAGTTGCTCGAGGTTCAACATGCGGGGTATTGCCGTTCTGTGGAATATTTCCATACGTCGGGACTCTGTAGCCCGACCATTACATCAATCATAAATCCCTTGCAACAAACGAGGTGGTTGAAAACCGACTCAAGTCCACGATGACTGTCAGGGTCGTGTGGTCTCGGACCAACTCCGGAGCGAGGATTCCTTCCTCAAACATCCATGGTAGAGGATAATCATACAAAGACAACCCTTGCAGCAAAGAAAGAGGGTGCAAGAGATGGTGTACACACCTCCGGAGAAGTCCAACACACCTGTATCATACAGCTCAGACGAATACAAGCCCTCTCCTTTCGGCCGACAGCACGGAGAAGACGACGAACGAGAACGCTTCCTCCTCTCTCCATGCGACGTGCTGCGAGAAGAAAGGCTGAAAAAAACCTAAAATCAAGGGTTTATACAAATGAGCAGGCTCGGGGGACCCATCCGGGGTCGCTTGACCTCGGACAGTCCCACGCGCAGCAGGGTGGACCAGTCGCGCGTGATTGGGCGGATCCGCCCGGGGTCGCTCGACCCTGGGGGGGGGGGTCCGGGGGTCCAATGACCCCGGACAGACCCGTCCGGGGTCATTCGACCCAGGCGGGACCTGCCCGGAGTCAAATGACCCCGGCCAAGTTCCACGTGGCCTGCCTGGGGTCATTTGACCCCGAGTGGGGTCCTCGGGGTCATTTGACCCTGCCACCCTCCTCTCTCTCTTGTGAGAAAAAAGAGGGAAAAAAGACCCTTCCGAGGTCATTTCGAATCCTGTTTACCTTGTACGGGGTCAATCAACCCCGTTGGCTTCTCACTTTCTATAAATGCACCCCCGGGGGTCCAAGGAAGAACAAACACACACATACGGACTTGTGAAGACTCATGGAGATAGAGCAACACAGCGCGAGGAGCATTGTTTGTTGTCTGACCCACTAAGGGTATGTGATACCCCGGGCCCTGTAGTTGTGCCCTTGGAGGCTATGTGTGTAATTGTGCCCTTGGAGGCTATATTTGTAAGTTTTCATGGGTCCTGGATGGCCAAATTATATAATTCCTTCCAGATAATTAGGAATTACAGAAATGCTCCTCCTGGGACTGTAGAAAATTTAAGTCATGTTGTTTGCAATTTTACCCTGCAACCTTTTGTAATTGGGGTTATGCCCCTATATCCCGCGTCAGTGCGGAGATCCCTTTCTTTTGCACAGTCGACAACTCGCCAACAACTTTGTACTCTCATATGAATGCGCTTCGTTGTTCTTTTGTGTGTTGGTCAAAAAAATTACAAATGAGCCGTGACTTTTCAAAAAATTGTGCATATACCCCTTTTTCCCGAAAATGAACGTTTGCGTGCCTTCCATGAAGCCCAGCTTCGTTCCTTTACTCAGGGGCTTTGTCAAACCACTTTGTCACCTAAATGTCATCTTAAATCCTAGGCCTATTCTGGGTCTGGTAAAATTACCAAAATATCCTTGCAGTCCAGAAATGGTTAAATAACCCCTAAATTTTTCAAAAATGGCCTCAGTGCCCTTGGAAGTCAAAGATTTTACCATTCTCTCCCTGCAACCCAGAAATTCCAGAAGTACCCCTGGCTTGGTAAATTACCAATATATTTCTAGAAATTCGGAATTGTCAAAATACCCCTGGAGTCCAGGAAATCTCCCGACACTCCAAAAGCGCCTACGACTTCTACAAAATTACACTCACATCCTCAAACTATAGGGTTTCTTGCCTAACCTAGTGGCCTTTGGTAAAACCCTAATTCCATAAATCTTTTAGCCCCGCTTTGGTAGCTACTTATGTTTATCCCGTTTTATTTTAAGTGAGTTAACTTAGCCCACTTTTATCCCATTTTGCTTTGATAGCAAGTGGGTTATGTTTAAAAATGCAACTGGGTTAACTGGATAAATCCATGTAATTTGGTTGGTTTTGACTTAGTCCACGTAAATTAATGCATGGTTTACCAAAATTACCCCTCCCTTGCTGTCAAAGTTGCCCCTCCTTTCATTGCAGTATTTTTGAAAGACAACAAAGACAATGGTGGCCATCTTTCCATGGATATGTATATAAAAATACACTGCCGAACATGCTATATAGATGGTTGAGCAAAATGCGCCGGTGTAGGCCGATTTCTCTTCAGATAAAAAAAAAACTTGATCATCTTAGAGAAGTAATAGATATGAAAATGTCATAAAATTCTCTGTTCATTCAAAACAATTCATTTGGAAAGACTTTGCACATATAATTTGTTAATCTTTGCTGGGAAATAATGCCATATTGTTCATGACATATCATGGCCAACTTACAAGCATGAGATACATGTATTAATGCAGTTCATATAAAATTTCAAGAAATCTGATATAATGTTGTTCTTATTGAGTTCTTTTTTAATATGATACAAGACTTTCCATAATCTAACATCCAACAAAAAAAAAACAACAAACTATTCCATTGTCAACAAAATTTTCACTTAGGTGACCTCCCCCCCCCCCTACAAAAAAAAAAACTTCTTCATTGCGTCTTCTGCGACCACACCACACAGAAATATGAGTTACCTGCATACAAAATGAAGGATAAATTTTATCAATATACTATACTAAAAAAAGAAACGAGAGGAAAGATATGTATCAGAAGTAAAACAACACACTGAAGACCATAGTTCCCTTTCAACATCCAGCCACCATATATAATAAGCTGCCAGGCACAGACCCAATCTAACAAACAAATTATTTACCCCCCCCCCTACTAATAGAAAGTTTATAAATTTCTATCAGTATATAACATGATGCACCAAAGTTTTTCATGATCGATATAGAATATAAGACAACATTGTGATGCTTTGAGAATCAAGTTGTGGAAGTTCTGTATTATGATTCAAAGCTGGAGTGTACAATGGTTGAAAGCCATATGTCCCCCCATTGAACCAGAACTCAGAATCAAACCTTCGCAAGCATCTGCAGAAATAAGAGGATATCCATTATGGAAAATAAAATTCTCATAAGAAATTCATGAAGAATTTTAGAAATGTTACCGGCTATGTGATCATAGCTGCTATGTTATGTTCACATAGCCGGCTACTGTTATGTTCACATAGCCGGCTATGTGAACATAGCTACTATGTTATATTTGATTTTACTGATAGAATATACAAAAGTAATCAACAAATTACCTAGGTTTATATAAAAGCAATATGACAGATATCAATTAAAACAAGCTATCACCCAAAGAGACAACTGTAATAGTGAATACCTTGATATCTTTGATTCCAATTCCAATCTTGGCATCCCTCCTAGGTTAGAAAGTCAAGACCATAACTACAAGGGACTTGCCTTCCTCCTTCAGATATGCATCCGTTGGGTACCCCTCACAAGAGATGTCAAGATCCAGTTAGCAGACTTTGATCAGTTGGAGAATGACTAACCTTTATAGAGCTTTAGATTAAATGCACTTGAAATTCCCATCGCCCTGAATAAGATGCAATTGCCATAGTAAATTACCAAAATATCAACATACAATATGTGATTAAAGAGTATTAATTGGATGACGACATACCTTTGTAGAGTTCCAGAGTCAATGGAATTGAAATCCCCGTCATCCTTAACAAGAGGTAGTTGTCATAGTAATTTACCAAAGTAAGAGCGCATAGCATTTAATCGTCCAGTTTATTAGACGTATTTTAGCTAGAGTGGGCTCAGGCTGGATTCAACCAAGATGTGATATCATCTTCTAAGATGCGGTTGTCACGTGTGGACAGCCAGCCATCAAAGAAAGTCAAAAAATCCACTCATCATTTCCTCACTACCTACTAAGTCAACACACGATGCCACCTCGTCCGATGTAATGACTCAAAGATCATGCGGCATATGTCTGTGGTGGAGTTGCATTGCCATGTCATCTATGACACTCATCCATGAACACAAATGACAATTGAGGATACGCTAGGGGCAACAAACATGGAGACCTATGTAGGGGTGTATTAGGAGAAGACCTGCAACCAAACACAGATAAGAAAAAAAACACGAAGTACAAGTATAGTCCTGAATTAAGACACCACTATGCATTGTGAAAAGAAAGCACAATCTAGACTGCATGGCAATTATCACATATGGAAAGCAATTGTTTACACATAGGAACCAAACAAATACTCGATGAATACATAGTCTGGCACAAAACAAATAGAACCACTACAAATCCCAAAATGAGAAAGAAATGTGCTTCAAATTATTTAGTTATGATGACATAGTTGCGTAGCAATGGTGTCTCTAAGCAACTCTCCCTCATGGATGTCACGTGATGTCACAGGCACGTTGGGGTCAACATTGACATCACTTGCATCGTTAACGTCATCCAGGGCATTTAAAAAGTAGTAGTTCTCCTCATGCTCTCGACGAATGAAGTTGTGGATGACGCAACATGCAACGACAATAAGTATTTGAGTGTTGTATAGATATATATTCCTCCCCTTTAGTGTTGCCAATCGCATCTTTACTATCCCAAAATGCTCGCTCCATGACATTCCTCATCTGAGCATGGTGATGGTTGAACTTGTTTCACAAGTTTTGATAACCTCCGTTGCCACGGCCTCAATATTGTGAAATATGGTAACACTCTCCTCGGTACGGTGCAAGGAAGCTACCGGTGTTAGCATACCCCTGTCGCACACCAGCGAGTTGGCTATCACATAGAAAGACTTATAGAAACCAAGCCTATGCTTCAAGTGGGAGGTTGAAAAATTGAGGCCGGACCTGTGTTCGGCATGCTATTTACTATGACCCTATCTAAACATCATTTCTATGTATACCATAAAATCTAAGATTGCCTTCTTTGGAATGAACATAACCCACATGCATACCAGAAAATGAAATAAACAAATAAACTGCATATCCAATCATATATTTAAAATCAAATAAACAAATACACGACAGAAAATCAAATGAACACTTTCACTGCAGAAAATCAAATGAACATAATTCCCATGCACATAGGATGCTATGATCCTAGATAATTCAATTAGAGCCATTGACAATGTTAAATGAAAAATTATGTTAACAACAAATAGGAGATCTCAAAATACGAAGAAATCTATGCATACTAGCAAATCTCAGGTTGTCTTCATTGGGAATTTTATGAACCTCATTTCCATGCATATCAGAACTTCAAATGAACAAAAAAATTACATATGCATTGATATATTTAATATATACAGCCTTCATCAAGAGACAAATGCAATAGATCTGCATATATGATATAGTTCAAACAATGCAGACACCAATTTTTTTTTAGAGAATAGAGATAATGTGTAATATTTTGAAATGTTTCTGTAAAAATCTTACTAGGGAAGGACACACAAGATTCGTTAATCCTAGAAATCCTTACATAGCAGAAATCCTCATATTCCCTTCTTTGGAAATTTTATGAACATCATTTTCCATGAATACCAGAAAATCAAATGAAGAAGAAAATTGCATACCCATTGTGATGCGGGACGGACAGAGGGACCGACTCCAAGTGATGCGAATCTCGGACTCTAGATGGAGACGCGACCAGCGACCCGCGAATACTAGAGACACCTTGGCCCGACACTAAGAGTTCCTATGGGCTATACGTCGCTAACAGAAATGCAAGCTCACTCGTCGTCCCAAGCGAGGGAAAGCGTGGATCCGCGCGGTTGAGAAACCGGCAGAGTCAAGGGTGGTCGACTCACTTCCGTGCTTGGACCGAGTCACGGGACGGATCACTCTCTTACTCACAGCGGTGACATGTACTCACGAGCTAGGTTCCTAACGCACTCAGCAGCGGCACATGATCATATACTAACTAAGCAAGTGTAATGCCGAGAAGTTAAGACCGTTACCTCCACGCACCCGGCGTGGGGAAGACAACCCCGGCCAAATCCACACTCCTGGTTAACAATTTTCACTGTGGTAAAAAATTTTGACCCACTCCACGCAGGGAGGTAACAGGTCACATGTGGGACCCAGGAGTGTCGGGATTTGGGTTGACGGGCAGCATCTTGGGGTCGCTCCGACGGTGCCGAAAGCCGCAACTTGGTGCTGTCTGGACGGCGCGCTCGGCGGGTCTGCGGGGCCCACGACTGCTCGGGCCTCCGGATCTGGCGGGGCGGGTCCCGTTGCGAAGGGGACACCTGGAGGGGCGATCCCTTGGACGGCGGCCGGACTGGAACTCCGGGAGGTGACCGATCGGCTCCGATCTCTAAGTGTTGGAGCTGCTGCCCACGGATCTGAAACTCTGCTTCAGACCCACGTGCTCTGGCGACAAAGCTCGCTGCGACCAGCACCGACGTCGGATCGACGCGAAACCGGCGTCGTTGGAAAGCTGACTCGAAATCCTTCGACCCTCTGTGGTTTCAGGAATTTCGTCGGGACCACACTCTTGATGGCAGGATTTAGAACCTGACTGATCTCTGTCTCAGATCTGGCCGGGCAGAAGTGGAATTTCCTGAGAGTTGGCGTTGACCGTGACTCAAACGTCGGATCCAGGGGTTGAGTTCTTCATGAAAGTTGGAGAGGTGAAAGAGGGGAAGACGGGGATATTTTTTTTGTAATTTTTGGTGGAGGTTTAGTTGGGGAAAATTATTTTCTAACACTGGGTGGTCGGATCTGGACAGTGGCAAACAGAACTGAGTTGGGAGTTGACAGAGATTTCAAGAAAATGTAAACGAGATCTATAAATCTCAAAAAAATTCACGGAAGAGGGCTTGGATGGACAGAATCCCCGATAAAAATTATAACTCGTTCAGACATGGGGAAGGTGGGTTCATGGTCGAACTACCAGGTTGCTGTGATAGAAGACATAACTCAGGCAGATCTGGAGGGTGGGGAAACACAAGATGGGAAAAATGGAAAATGAAGGCTAGAAATTCCACTAATTTTTCTAGGACGTGGGTTGGACCTCTAGAAGTCACCCTGAAAGTTTGGAACCCAACAGATCTCGTGGTTGAGAGCAGAAATTCTGGGAAGAGCTGACTGTCCTGGGTGGACAGAACTCCGGCGACGGTGGTGGTGGTGCAACAGCGGCACGATGGTGGTGACGGCGGCGATGGCGATCTCACGAACTGATAGAAGAGGCGTCTCACCTCAGAAACACGGTCTTCCCAGCTGCAAGAAGGGGGACAGAGGAGGAGAGAGGGGCGCACCAAGCTTGGAGCTCCAAGATTTTCACCAAATTTTATGCATTAATTCCAATCAAAATGGAAATACACGGGTCTTATAGAAAATGCAAAAAGACTAGTTCTAACCCTAGATCTAGAATTGGGGAGGGGTAAATGGGGGAGTTCAAATTTATTTCTCCCATGTGGTTTGGAACCAAATAAAATAAAATTACAAGCCTAATATAATATGATATACATGGGGCGCCCCCTTGACTTGTAGGTTCCCATTTTTGAATTTTGTTACCCTTTGTCCCCCCTTGGTCCAACTCTTCTAGAAGCCCACCTTGGAGGGTTGACTGACCTGACCCCACATGGACCCAAGAGCTGAGGTGGATCAATGGGAGAAGGGATGGGGGGCCCGGGGACCCAGGTGGTCCCATTTTACAAATAAACCCAATCTACTATACTTATTACAATCCAAATAAAACCAAATAAACACACATTACACACAAATAAAATCCCAATAAATAATATAAATATAAGGACTCAGAGCGGAGACTCCAGACTGTCTCCGAGTCAGAGGGAAGCCGAAGTAGCTCGAGTGGTGCTGCTCGTACGATACCGACGGCTCGCCGTACCGTGTCTCTCGATAGCTCTGGTGTCCGCACCAATTCTCCCCGGGTGGGAGAAACTCGACCCTGTCGAGTAAGGGTCTGCATCGCTTTGGTAGCGCTCCAGTAGGTCCGGATCTATCCGCTGCAACTCTGCCCGGGTGATCCAAGCATCCTCAGTGGCGGGTCGCCCTCTCCATCGCACTAGGTAGCGCGGGTAGGATCCACTCCTGGTAACAGTTACCTGCTCATCCAGTATATGATCTATATGCTCTCGCTGCCGTGAAAATGAGGCTGGTGGTGGACACTCAGGTGTGGGGTCACTCTCAATGGGAGGAGATGGCTCGAAAGGCTCACTAGGGATCACCGCTGGGTCCCTATAGGCAACTAGATCCAACACATTGAAAGTAGGGCTTATACCATATTACTCGGGCAGGTCCACAACATACGCATTGGACCCAACGCGTTTCAACACTCTAAATGGACCGGCTCCGCGAGCTTACAATTTCTTTACGGTTCCAGAGGAAAACCGTTCAGGTCTTACCCTGATCATGACATAATCACCCTCGTGGAACTCCCGGTGGTGTCTATGGGCATCGGCTAACTCCTTGTACCGTGCATTGCTGGCCTCAATGTGACGACGGATGTCGCCATGCAGACTCCTAACATGCCTAGCAAATGGCTCGGCAGACTCTGACACTCGTGCATGAATGGGCATGGGGACAAGATCCACTGTCTTCCTAGGCCTACGACCTGTGACAATCTCGAATGGACTCATACCTGTAGACCTATTTACCGAATCATTATATGTAAACTCTGCCAGTGGTAATATGAGATCTCAATCACCGACACGGTCCCTGACAAGACACCTCAAAAGGTCACCCAGACTCCTATTGACCACCTCGGTCTGACCATCTGTCTGGGGATGATATGCAGTGAAAAACTTGAGGTGAGTACCCAACATATGCTACAGTGTCTTCCAAAAATAACTGGTGAACCTAACATCACGGTCAGACACTATGGTGCGAGACAACCCAAACTTGCACACCACATGAGTAAGGAAAATGCGGGCTACCCTCGAAGCATCCGAAGTCTTTGAGCAGGGAATGAAAAGGGCCATCTTCGAGAACCGGTCAACCACCACATAGACCGAATCATGCTTCCTAGAGGTACGTGACAATCCCAAAACAAAATCCATGCTAACATCATGTCATGGAGCATCAGGCACGGGAAGAGGCGTATAAAGGCCCGAGCTATGCTTCTTCATTTTGGCCGTAGCACATGTACGGCACTGGGCCACAATGTGAGCAACATCACGCTTCAAGCTCGGCCAATAAAATTTGTGCTCAACAGCCTCGATAGTCTTGTTCCGACCAAAGTGGCCGGCTAGACCTCCCGCATGTAGTTCCCAGACTAAGAAGTCACGAACCGAAGTTCGGGGAACACAAAGCCTACCTCCTCGAAAGAGGTAACCCTCCTGAAGCACATAGTCATCATGGTCTCTCGAGGGTCCGGCCTGGAGAGTGGCATAGATCTGACCGAAGTCAGGACAATCAACATAAGCCTCTCTCATTATCTCTAACCCTATGACCTCGGCACTCATGGTAGTCAGCAAACATGCACGCCGACTCAAGGCATCAGTCACCTTGTTCTCCACTCTAGCCTTGTGCTTGAGCACAAATGTGAACTGTTGGAGATACTCAACCCATCTGCTGTGACGCGCATTAAGCTTCTTTTGGGCATGGAGGAACCTCAAGGCCTCATGATCGGAGTACAAGACAAACTCCTGATGTAATAGATAGTGCCTCCAATGCCTAAGAGCCTGAACAACTGCATAGAATTCTTTATCATAAGTGGAGTATCGCAGTTTCGCGTCATTCAGCTTCTCGCTGAAGTATGCGACCGGGTGGGTCTCCTGACTCAACACTCCTCCAATCCCTACACCCGACGCATCGCAAGAGACCTCAAACACCTTCGAGAAATCTGGCAATCGAAGGACCGGTGTCTGGGTCATGCACTCCTTGATGTCCTTGAAGGCAGCAGTAGCGGCCTTTGTCCATACAAACGTGCCCTTCCTAATGCAGTCCGTGATCGGGGCAGTGATGGAGCTAAATCCGCGGATGAAACGACGATAGAACGTCGCGAGGCCATGAAAACTGCGGACATCATGGATCGTGCGGGGTTCCGGCCACTCAACAATGGCCCGGACCTTCTCCGGATCAGCGGAGACCCCGGTACTAGACACAATAAAACCCAAGCAGGTAAGCTGAGAAGTCATGAAGGCACACTTCTATGGGTTGGCAAACAACTGCTCTCGCCTCAAGAGTAGGCAGACCTACCGAAGATGGTCCAAGTGGTCTTCTTTAGTGCGACTGTAGATAAGGATATCATCGAAATAAACGACCACAAAGACTCCAATGAATGGTCGAAGGACCTGAGTCATGAGTCGCATGAAGGTGCTAGGGGCAGTGGTCAACCCAAATGGCATAACCAACCACTCATATAGACCATCCTTTGTCTTAAATGTGGTCTTCCACTCATCACCTGGCCTAATCCTCACCTGATGGTAGCCACTCTTAAGATCGATCTTCGAAAAGATAGTGGCACCTGCCATCATGTCAAGCATATCATCTAGGCGGGGAATAGGGAACCTGTAATTCACGGTGATCTTGTTGATGACACGACTATCAATACACATTCTCCACGTGCCATTCTTCTTTGGGGCGAGTAATGTGGGAACAACACACGGACTCATGCTGTCCCGAACAGACCATCTCTGCATCAGCTCATCGACCTGCCGCTTTAGCTCGGCATGTTCCGTGGGACTCATGCGATAGTGGGGGAGATTGGGCAATGAGGAGTCCGGAATCAGATCGATGGCATGCTGAATATCCCGCATAGGTGGGAGTCCCTCGGGAAGCTCCTCGGTTTATATATCAGCAAACTCCTGCAGGATGGGAATGACATCGGGTGGGAGCTCACCCTCGGACTTTTGCTCTACCTCTCGGACTGTAATGGCAAACACAGGGCAGCCCCTACTAGCCTCCCGCTCCATCTCTCGGGAGCTAATCATCATCAACCTCCTAGTCGAGGGCTCGCCTGTGCTCGATGTAACGATCATGGCCCTAGCTGGGGATGGGGTACTGGGTCCAGGGACGGAAGGCTCCGGAGTACTAGGACCAGTAGGACCCCTAACTGAAGGCCTCTTGGGCTGAGAGGGGTGGAGGGTAATCCGCTGGCCACCATGGTCGAAGGTACAAGTGTTCGACCGGCTATGGAGTGTGGTATCCCGATCAAATAACCACGGCCTACCAAGAATAATACTGCCTACCTCCATGGGAAGGACATCATACCAGATCTCGTCACAGTAGGCATGGAACTGCAGTGGGACCAAACACCGCAGCCTGATCGGAATGGAGGTGGAATCCACCCATGATACTCGATAGGGGCAAGGATGGTCCACGGGGGTAAGACCAAGTCGAGAGACAGTGCCCGTGGAGATTGCATTGATACAACTCCCACTATCGATAATCACCTTACAAATTGTCCCGCCCAGCCTACAGTATGTATGGAATATGGTGGTCCGACGCCAGTCATCACTGGCCTGTGGCTGGGTGAGAATGCACCTGACGACCGCTATCTGGGCATCATCGAGATGATGAACCAATTGACCATCATTCTCAAAGAATTCGTCAGCTAATTCTTGATCCGCCTCATAGCTGACTGCCACAAGCTCGGAAGATGAGGTGTTTCCGACCTGTGTGTCCCCAATGACTAGAGATTGACGCGTGAGATACTGGTTGGCAAAATGGCCAAACCCATTGTAGCGAAAACAGTGCTGTTGTGATCCACTAGGCTCCCCAATCAAAGGTCCCTTACCTTTATCCTCTCGACGGATAGGGGGTGAAGACAATAAGGGACGGGCAAGAGATGCGGGTGCCGACGGACGGGCTATGTGTGCCGAAGGTTGGGGACGAGGAAAGTCCCTCGGAGGTGGAGGGCGAGGCCTAGGGGCGAACGGCTCCTGACGAGCGGGCTCCTGAGGACGAGCCATGGGGGCCCTCAGAGGATATGTGCCTGAAGAGCCACGGGGCTCGACACTACGTAGAGGGAAGGGGCCCAACCGATGGGTAGGCTCGAACTCGGCCTCGAATTGCTCCAACTCGAGAGCAACCTGGTACGCTTGTTCCAAAGTGGTCACATTGCGGCGGAAAAGTTCATATTGATAGTTAGGCCGCAGATCTCTTCGAAAGCGCGAGATGGTCATAGTGCTCTCTTCTGTAACTCCACACCGCAAATAATACTCATCAAACTCGGCGGTGTACTCAGTCACGGATCGGTTCCCTTGGGTAAGACTTTGCCATTTGTCTATGAGACGCTGGCGGCATGTGGCAGGAAAGTACTTCTGCCTCAACTTGATTTTCATGTCATCCCAAGTACCGATCGGGGGTTGATGTCGTTGTTTCAACAGGCTCTCCACATTGGTCCAATAAGTTTGCGCCTATCCTTGCAACTTCATCTTGGCGTAACGAACTCTTCGGTGGTCCGTCATCTCAAACCACTCGAAGTACCGGTCCATGCCGGCCTCCTAATCTAAATAGACCTTCGGGTCCAAGGACCCGTCAAATAGGGGAGGGTCCGCACGCACGCTCCTAAGAACGCGGTCGTCATCGTCGTCATCACGATTCCGTCGTTGGGCTCGACGGTCACGACCATAACCCCCTTGTTCGTTATCAGAAGCATAATCAGCCACTTCGGGCACTTGTTGCCTCCTATCATTTGCCCCTTGAGCCCCTTGAGTAGCAGGTTGTTGAACCTGCTCATGTTGGCCATTAGTCGGCACGGGTTGCGCTGCCATTGGGGCCCTCTCTAGAACAACGATTCTCCCCACAAGACTCTGAATGGACTGGTCCGATGCTTCGGCCCGATCCTCTAGGGCTTTCATCCTCTCTTCTAGACGCGTTCCTATGCCATCTAGACGTGTAGTAAGGCCATCCATACGCGTATCGAGACGATCTATGAGGGCTCGGAACATCTCGGCCGTCGAGGGCTCATCGGAACTACGGGCTCGGGAATCCGCCATAGGTGGTGGTGGCGAGTATTGGGTGCCTCGTCCGGTGGGCATGCAACTGACACACTGACTGGGTACACGGACTAAAGCAAATATGAACCTAGACTTACCCAATATTCGGCAGGTGGCGGAGTTACGGGATCCGAGGATCCTCTCGCGCAAGTGTGCGGCCTTCTCGTTAGGCGTAACCCAACGTTCGGATAGCACATTTTTATATACCGGGTAAAGGATGCAAATGCGACCCAAAACACACTTTTTTTTTGTTTTAAAATAATGATGATCCTAGACTCGACTTAGACCGTGCAAGACTTATGCAACGACTACCCTAGACTCGACTCGCTCTGATACCAAACTGATGCGGGACGGACAGAGGGACCGACTCCAAGTGATGCGAACCTCGGACTCTAGATGGAGGCGCGACCAGCGACACGCGAACACTAGAGACACCTTGGCCCGACACTAAGAGTTCCTATGGGCTATACGTCGCTAACAGAAACGCAAGCTCACTCGTCTTCCCAAGCGAGGGAAAGCGTGGATCCGCGCAGTTGAGAAACCGGCAGAGTCAAGGGTGGTCGACTCACTTTTGTGCTCGGACCGAGTCACGGGACGGATCACTCTCTTACTCAGCGGTGACATGTACTCACGAGCTAGGTTCCTAACGCACTTAGCAGCGGCACATGATCATATACTAACTAAGCAAGTGTAATGCCGAGAAGTTAAGATCGTTACCTCCACGCACCCGGCGTGGGGAAGACAACCCCGGCCAAATCCACACTCCTGGTTAACAATTTTCACTGTGGTATAAAATTTTGACCCACTCCACGCAGGGAGGTAACAGGTCACATGTGGGACCCAGGAGTGTCGGGATTTGGGTTGACGGGCAGCATCTTGGGGTCGCTCCGACGGTGCCGAAAGCCGCAACTTGGTGCTGTCTGGACGGCGCGCTCGGCGGGTCTACGGGGCCCACGACTGCTCGGGCCTCCGGATCTGGCGGGGCGGGTCCCGTTGTGAAGGGGACACCGGGAGGGGCGATCCCTTGGACGGCGGCCGGATTGGAACTCCGGGAGGTGACCGATCGGCTCCGATCTCTAAGTGTTGGAGCTGCTGCCCACGGATCTGAAACTCTGTTTCAGACCCGCGCGCTCTGGCGACAAAGCTCGCTGCGACCAGCACCGACGTCGGATCGGCGCGAAACCGGCGCCGTTGGAAAGCTGACTCGAAATCCTTCGACCCTATGTGGTTTCAGGAATTTCGTCGGGACCGCACTCTTGATGGCAGAATTTAGAACCTGACTGATCTCTGTCTCAGATCTGGTCGGGCAGAAGTGAAATTTCTTGAGAGTTGGCGTTGACTGTGACTCAAACGTCGGATCCAGGGGTTGAGTTCTTCATGAAAGTTGGAGAGGTGAAAAAGGGGAAGACGGGGATATTTTTTTTGTAATTTCTGGTGGAGGTTTAGTTGGGGAAAATTATTTTCTAACACTGGGTGGTCGGATCTGGACAGTGGCAGACAGAACTGAGTTGGGAGTTGACAGAGATTTTAAGAAAATGTAAACGACATCTATAAATCTCAAAAAATTTCACGGAAGGGGGCTTGGATGGACAGAATCCCCGATAAAAATTATAACTCGTTCAGACATGGGGAAGGTGGGTTCATGGTCGAACTACCAGGTTGCTGTGACAGAAGACATAACTCAGGCAGATCTGGAGGGTGGGGAAACACAAGATGGGAAAAATGGAAAATGAAGGCTAGAAATTCTACTAATTTTTCTAGGACGTGGGTTGGACCTCTAGAACTCACCTTGAAAGTTTGGAACCCAACAGATCTCGTGGTTGAGAGCAGAAATTCCGGGAAGAGCTGACTGTCTTGGGTGGACAGAACTCCGGCGACGGTGGCGGTGGTGCAACGGCGGCACGATGGCGGTGGTGGCGGCGATGGCGATCTCACGAACTGATAGAAGAGGCGTGTCACCTCAGAAACACAGCCTTCCCTGCTGCAAGAAGGGGGAGAGAGGAGGAGAGAGGGGCGCACCAAGCTTGGAGCTCCAAGATTTTCACCAAATTTTATGTATTAATTCTAATCAAAATGGAAATACAAGGGTCTTATAGAAAATGCAAAAAGATTAGTTCTAAGCCTATATCTAGAATTGGGGAGGGGTAAATGGGGGAGTTCAAATTTATTTCTCCCATGTGGTTTGGAACCAAATAAAATAAAATTACAAGCCTAATATAATATGATATACATGGGGCGCCCCCTTGACTTGTAGGTTCCCATTTTTGAATTTTGTTACCCTTTGTCCCCCCCTTGGTTCAACTCTTCTAGAAGCCCACCTTGGAGGGTTGACTGACCCCACATGGACTCAAGAGCTGAGGTGGATCAATGGGAGAAGGGATGGGGGGCCCGCGGGATCCAGGTGATCCCATTTTATAAATAAACCCAATCTACTATCCTTATTACAATCCAAATAAAACCAAATAAACACACATTACACACAAATAAAATCCCAATAAATACTATAAATATAAGGACTCAGAGCGGAGACTCCAGATGTCTCCGAGCCAGAGGGAAGCCGAAGTAGCTCGAGTGGTGTTGCTCGTACGATACCGACGGCTCGCCATACCGTGTTTCTCGATAGCTCTGGTGTCCGCACCACATTGATATATTGTGAATATACACCCTTAATCAGCAGACATATGAAAACAATTTAGACATAATATGTTTTCCTACAAAATAGACAATATCTAACATTTTAGAACATTCCTGAATACATCTTACTTGGGAAGGTCACGCAAGATTTGATGATCCTAGAAAAATCACATTAGAGTCATTGACAATGTGAAATGAAAAAATAAGTAAATAAGTGAGAACATTATGGGGATCTCAAAATATATCAACGGAAAACAAGAAAACCATACATAGCAGAAAATCTCAGATTCCCTTCAAAAGAAATTTTATGAACATCATTTCCATGAATATCAGAAAATCAAGTTGACACTAAAAACTGCATATCCTTGAAAATCAGAAATGTATAGTCTTAATCCTTCGTGCCCCATGCACCTACATATGGGTTGCCCACATACATTGCTACCCACCACCAGCTATGTAGAAGGGATAGGCTGCCCCCACCGGCTTGTAGATGCGTCTGCTCCCTCTACGGTGTGGACGATAGAAGAAGAAAGGGGCTATCTTAAAGAGGGCTTCGCGCTACTGTAGAGTCACAAGAAAGGTGTGAAGACTGCGAGTTGAAGGGATGGATCACTGTAAATCACCAGCATAGTTGCCGCACCTAGGGCTTGTGACTGCTTCAGATGATGCGCCTGACAGAGAGGAGGTGGTGAGGGGCATGAGATTCGAAAGGGGATAAAGGACAGGAGGGTTTCGCGAGGTAGACGAAGACACTGTTGAAAGATGCACAGGAGGTAGGCGAGGGGCAGAAAAATTGGAGAGGGGAACAGAGGGCAAGGACCGGGGGCGAGCTCTTTCGCCGACCTTGCAGACGAAGGAACCCTTTCACAAGAGGGGGGAGCATTTCGTGAGGTAGACGAAGGCTGCAACTTGCAGTGAATGCGACGCCTGTTAGGTGGGTGGGAGTAAAAGCGGGGCGAAATGGGTAAAAAAGCGTGGAGGATTAAGCTATCCCACCTCTCGCGGTGGGATAGATTAATCCGATTTAAATCGGATTAAATCTGTCTTAATCGGATTTGGTCAATTTTGCTCTACCAAAGTAAAATGGGCTAAGTTGGCACTAAAACCTACTTATCCTTGGGTTAAGTGCAAAACAAAGCGGGGCTCAGTGGTGAGTGAAAATTAGCTTTGAGCCATGCAAGTAAGCCTACCCCCGTTACTAGGACCCTTATAGAAGACCTCAGGATTTTTTTGACAGTTAAACAAAGGTGTTCGGACATTAGGCTGATGTAAATCAACACTGACTGCGATCAGTGGGGAAATGTCTAGCACTCGAACCCAAATCGTTTGATATGATGCGCACCCACGGAATAAACCCTGCACATGTTATTTATATAGCCCCTCTATGTACTATCTTCATAATTATTTCAAAAGAATATTCCGTGACCAACAGGTCCGAAGCCTCCCAAGCCAAGTGTTCCACTTCAGTTGGAAATCGGAGATGCAAGTCATGATTGACCAACACTCGATCCAGGCGTGCCCAAATTCCCCGACCTCCCAGTTGATTATTGTGCCAAGTAAACTGTAAACCAACAAAACCTAGGTCAAGCAGACTTTAATTATTTATGTAGTCTTGAAAGTCAGTCATAGACTGCAAGTTAGGATCATGGCCACCAAACTTCTCATCAGAGGATAGAATAGCCTTAAAATCCCCCCAATAACCCAAGGACCCCCACAGTTGCGAGAGAATGAAGTCAGGAGCTGCCATAAGTGGCGCCTCTCTTGCACATTACACTTGGCATGAACATATGTAACAGAGAATTCATGTAAAACAGAGCTAGTTTGTTTCAAGGTGATATGCTGAGAACTGCACTGAATTGTGCTAAAAGCCCACGGGTGTTTTCACATCACCCAAATATGCACCAACTTTGGCTCATTTGCAGCTACACCATCCATACCCAGTTTTCTTCTACCAGAGTCCATTTTGTCAGTTTTGATTTTTGGCTCAATAAGAACAAGAACTTGGATCTGATACATCTTCAAAAAGAATTTCACCCTCTCCATGGAGACATCATTTGCAATGCCTCTAACATTCCAAATGAGGGACGACATTAATTGGAAGGCTGTGAAAGTTGGCCGGCGGAGGAGCTCCTTACCATAGAACGTGTGATGACACCACTGCGTGGAGGCAGAACCAGCTCGCCCTCAGAGTTTTCTCTCCGAGAAGCCTCAGCCACCTGTTGACAGACCTGGAGAGCATAAGAATTTTCCAGCGTCATAGGTTCCCTCGCCCTTGAGGGAGATCCAGGATTGCTTCCGGCTGAAAAAGTAGGTTCCCTCGCCCTTGAGGGAGGTCCAGGGTTGCTTCCTGCTGAAAGAGCAATGGCATCCGTCAGCATATCGTTGGATGCAAATTCCCTCACCGCCGGGAGGATGTGATCTGTTGGCCCTTCATCCACATTATTAGTTACTATGGAGACCTTCTGGAGATCTTTAGTATCAATAACCTGTGTTCCCTGTTGGTGGATAGGCAGGGTGTCTTATGCCTCAGCAGGCAAAACTGTCTGCCAGGGAGGGGTCGGAGAAGGCCCAACAGTGAGCTCTAAACCTGGGCCAGGCATAGCAATGTCATTAGTCTTGCTGGGTGAATGCCCATGCGGAGTGGATGCCGCAGCAGCAGGTATAGTAGGGGCCTGGAGAACAGCAGAGGGAGCTTCTGCAGAGGAAGGCAAAATGTCCTGTTGTTGAAGACCTTCGAAAGAGTTTGATACTTAAATACTGTGCATGGGGCTAATATTTTTGATCAGTGTCCCATTTCCTTTCAACACCGGGACCCAAGTACCTGTAGAAGTAGATTTTTTATTTTGTTCATGGGCCGTAGAATTCAGATTCCCTTCCGGAACATGGTTATGCTTCTTGACAGTTTGCGATCTGCAGTCAGCCACAACATGGCCTTACTACATGCCATGCAAAAAGTTGGTAGTCTGTGTTGATCAAGGGCTTGAGAATGTCGATCCCCATGAGAATGTTGCCATGCAAGATTCCCTTCCGGAACATGGATAGACAACATCTTGCCAGAAACCATCATCCCCAAGGCCAATCCAAATTCGCTGGATCAAGGGCTTGAGAATGTCGATCTCCACGCACACCTTGGCAGCCTGTGTGTAGGTCAGTTGAGCAGTAGCAGGAGCGACCTTCAGGACCATCCCAAGGTTTCCAGCAATGGACCGGATGAAAGATTCCTGATATAGATTTATAGGAAGGCCTGAGAATTCAACCCAGATAGGCAGAATAGATGGTTCTTCGGACGGCTTGAAGAACGGGGTCCATTTGAAGAACCTAAACAGCTTACCCATGATATAGAGAGATTCCCACAGTAAACCTTGAGATAATCTTCTTTATTTTTGAATCTCAGCAGGATATGCATAGAATCAAGTGTGCTGATGATGAAGGTTTCCTGGAGCGCACATCGAGACACAATATGGTCTCAGATGACAGGATACGTTGGACGTCCATATGCTGTTTTGGCCATGATGACAAACTATAGGGAAGATAAAGCAAGGATGGCGGTGTCGGTTTCGGACTTGGTTTCGATCGGGTCCGAAACCCATTCAAAACATTCAAAAAAATCAAAATAAATGTGAAAAATCTGAAAAAAATCAAAAAATTCTAAAAAATTATAAAAAAATCAGATAAAAATAAAAAATTCATTAGACATGCATTTGCCAGTAAAGAAATTAGATTAAGTGCAATAAACATGAAGTAGGCATTGGACATGTTAAACTAATATTCTTGAGTACATATTAAGCATGAAGTAGGTTCAAGCAGTACAATGAACATTACAAACACAGTAAATGTTACAGAAATTAAATGATCCTTATCTAAATGATGATGCACTAATATGGATAATAGCTAGAAAAATCTTCTCCCACATCGTCTGGCTTCTGATGTTGATACCCATAAAAGACTACATATATTTTGTATATTCACTGTAACCAAACAATGATGTAGCCAAGTCCTGCATCCTTGGATCCCTTCTGGAGTTTAAGGTTGTTGGCTTGATTGGAATGTAGAATCAACATAAGAAGTAGAACCTTGAGGATGAGAAGAGGATGCTGACCCATAACTGCTACTGGGTTGAAGTGGATGGAATTGAAATTCTGGTTGATGACCCCACCCATACATGCTTGCTTCCTATTGGCGATCTCCATAACCTGTTGGATGTCCATATTGACTCTGTGAATCACATTCTCCTTCACTATGACTGTATTCTCTGCCTGTGTCAGCGTGGAAGGAGGAATTAAGTGCATATGTGCCGCCGCCAGTAGTAGCACCTGCAGCTACACTGGGATCATCACTTGGTGCATCATCATCATCATCATCCTCATGATCATGATCAGAACCATAAGAAACCAATCGCCTTCTAATCTTTGGCTCTATTTTTTTCTCTTTTGGTGTGATCATAGTTGTCAAGGCGACAAGGCGATCCAAGGCGTTCACGGGGTCCCTAAGCGCTTAGGCGACAAGGCGTCCGCTTAGGCGTCGCCTAGGCGACATTTCGGCCACTACTTAAAAAATCTAAAATATATATCCTCCAATATATAAATCAAGAATAAAAAATGTGGAAAATACAAAAAATAAATTACATGAAGAAATTGCTGTAATTAAATTGTGGCAATTATAGAAAACTAAATTGTATCAAAAAATTACAAAAAATTCAGAAGTAAAATGCAAATGATTCAAAAGTAAATGTAAAAAATTCAGAAAAATTATAAAAGAATATAATAACATCAAGAAAATTATAAAAAAGAAAGAGTTAAATGTGTTAGAGTTTGGAGCCGGAACTCGCCCTCGTGCGCCCTCGCACGCGGATCGACCTGCGCGGTCAGGTCGCGGGGTTCGACCTGCCCGGTCGGGTCAAGGGGGCAACACCCCTTGCGGGGGCATTATTGTCTTTTGTACCCTGACTGTTGGGCGCCCTAATCTCCTTATATATAAGGGCTGCGAACTCTCTTTGTATTGTATCTGGGTGTGTTTTATCATAGTGGAAACTCTGTTGCGGCCGTGGATGTAGGAAGGCACATCGCCTCCGAACCACGTAAATCTTGGTGTTCTTGTGGCTTGATCTCTTCTTCCCCCTTTCTTCTTCCTCCTCTATTGTTTGTCCATCTCTACAGGTACTCTAATCTTTAACAAAATGTACATAACCAGTTATGTCGGATCCAGTTCGGACGGTCGCGGTTGGCCCGCCTTGGCGCCTGGCCCGCCTAGGCGACCGCCCAGGTCGCCTTTTCCAGTGTCAACAAGGCGCTGTAGCGCCTTGCCCTTTCAAGAGCGCCTGGGCGCCTAGGCGGCGCCTAGGCGACGCCTAGGCGCCCGCCTTGACAACTATGGGTGTGATAGTTTGATTAATATTTGAGAGAAGTCCTTTTCCCCTTGGCATGTGCCACACATAAATTTGATTCAACTGCTCAATTGTCGGGTTCTCTCAAGCAACAACACTAGTCCTCTCAGTTATCTCATGCACTGATGTAATTCTTCTTATGGATGGAGGTGGTTTGACCATTTTAGGAGTGACTGGCCTGCTATCTGATTCTAAGTGTCTGGCTCAAACTCAAGCTACTGCTCGGTGTCGTCAACAAACAAAGGCACTGGCGCTCTCTGGCCTTCTTTGTTGGTGTTCTGAATTCTGGTTCCCTTGGCTCATCTTCATCTAATATGTCCTCTTCCATGTTCTATCATCAACATCAAAAACGGGCTCATCAACCTACTCTCGTACCTCAACCCAAGACTGCAAGGGATTCTCATCATCAAATAATGCATCCACATCAATTTCTGGAGTTGTATCCTCTGCGACACATTTGTCTCGCAGCTGTTGTTGCAACTTCATGTTCTTTATTATCAATCGCATATTGTAGTGGCAGTAAACCAATTTTTCTAACTGTTCTGCCTTTAGCCGATTACGAACCTTTGAGTGTATAAGGTTGAACGTGCTCCAAATTCTCACGTTGACTTACTGATGTGTTTGACTACCCTAATTGCAATGAAAGCCAATGCATTACTACCCAAATCTCGGTTGTTCACCATTATCCACCGTTAGCTGTTCCACCAACCATAAACAAATAAATGTAAGATGTAAATAAAGATCAATTCTCCATGATATACTAATACATATTGACTCAATTTAAGCACACAGATTTAGTATACCTGTGCTCACTCTTCTCACAACGTATTACAATTGGGAGTCAGAATATGTCTCAGTCCTCGTTCTATAATTGTTCATCTATAAGGATAAAGTAATAGATTAACATGACTACTTAAGTAAATTTTTTACGTCTTATTGATAAAATCAATAAAGGCCAACCTCTATTTCGGCCAGAAGTCTCTTTTTGATGTCCTCGATAAACGATCAATAACTTTTAAAGTGCCTTGAAGCACCTCGCCATCAACATTTGCATTGACATTGTACATAAATTGAGGGTTGAGGAAATAACTTGCATTTGTGTATAGTTAACTAACTGTTAGATGTAACGAACTTTGTATCAATACAATTAATCACTCACCAGCTGCATGCAAGTCATGGTGTAATGTGTTGTCCCATCTATGGTCAATAATTTTCCACCACTTTTCATATTCTTTGGGAAGAGATTTCTGTAAGTCTAATTTGGCACGGTCTATGGCCTCGTATTGATATCTCATATCATTCTTCTCATCGCCATCCACCATTCTTAGGACTTTCACGAGGGGTGTGACTACTTTCATGTATCGTGAGACTCTGGCCCAAAATTTGTTGTCTTCCACGATGTGGCAGACATCCAAATAATCCATCTGAGCATCAGCATTAGATTTGTCTATGTATTCCCGCAAGGTATTGTGGTACATGAAAGTTTTGAGCTCATTCTGAAACCTGTGCAAAGACTCCAAAGAAATAAAATTCTAATCAAATATAGATGATATGTATAAGGATAAAGTAGAAAGAATTGAACTCATTCTTATACCTGTTCAAAGACTCCAAAGAAATGAAATTCGAAGCAAATCTGGTTGGCCCTGCACGGATGATATCTCGCCCCCCACTTGCATGCTCTCTGAACATGTTCAATATCTTAGGATGGCCATAAATATACTAGGTGATCTTTTGTGCCCTCTCAATTGTCTTCTTCACATTATTTTTCTTCCCAATGTCTTCAAGTATCAAATCCAGACAATGTGCTGCACATCGGAGTCAATATAAATGCCCGCGCTTCTGCATCGACTTCTTCCTTGCAGCTTTATAACTGGCTTCATTATCAGTGACTATTTGCACAACATTGTCCTCTCCGATTTGGTCTACCATCTTATCCATCAAATGAAACAAATAATTTGCATTCTTTTCATAATTTGATGCATCAATTGATTTCACAAATATTGTACTTTCGATGCAATAAATTAGAAAGTTGATCATGGACTTCTTCGTAGTGCCAGTCCAGCCATCACACATAATGGTGCATCCTCTCTCCATCCAGATATGCTTGAAGCTTTCAACTCACTGATGGAGCTCTTCGACCTCTCCCTCAAGGCCATGCCCGTTTATGTCTCGACGTGACGAAGCCTTCAAGCTAGGGCCAACATCTGCTATGGCATCTAGCATAGGTCGGAAATATTTTGATTTAGCTGCATGTGCAGGGACACCTGCATGGAAAAACCATTTGCAAATAGTTTTAAATGCATGCACTGCAACTTCAGCTGATTTTTTTACCCCTCTCAATACTTGCTTGATTTTTGGTTGTGTAGCACTTTGCCTTCTGTGCAGATAGCTGTCCATGGGGCCTCCTCTCTGCGGGACTGCACCAGTGTCATGACGTCGTGCAGCTCGTGCTACACCAGTTGTATCGGAGTATTTCACTGAACCTATCGGTGTTTTTCCTTTCCTTCGAGCGGCTTGTTCACGCTCTATTGCTTCAGTCAGCTCTAGATCTGAATCCTCAGTGTCTTCCTCATCATCATCATCCCTCCTTCCCCTTCTGCCAGAAGTCTCCTTAGCAATTTCAACCTGATTTTCAGCCTTTTGTTGCATCCTCTTTTTTGCCTAGAAGGCACTGACGCATTTCTTCACGGACCTCTCGGGGACATCTGTCACATTGTTTGACCTCTTCTCTTATCCCTGTCAAATTGTGCTTTCCTCTAGTAATTCCGCCATGTATCTCCTTACCACAATAATTACATTTCACTTTCTCTTTAGGGCCTAATTAGCGATTTCATTTAAATCGCTAATTCGGCCCTAAATCGCTGCCCCTCTAACGATTTCGGCCCTAACCGATACGATTTTGGACCTGCTCACTGTAGCAGGTCCGAAACTTTAAAAAATAGTTTTTATTAGTTTTGGGCGAAATCGATACTGCTTTCCCCCGAAACTCGCTCGTTTCGGCCCAAAACTACCCGGTTTTGGGCCGAAACTGGACGCGAACTCCCCTCTTAAGGGGAGTTCAGTTCTGTCCTCCCCTCAGACTCTCAGATCTGAGGGGTTTCAGCCTTGCAGGTACAAGAGTGCAGGTGGAGGAGCTTCCAAGTGGATGGGTTTGCTGCCGTCGTTGTCGTCGCCATCGCCATTTCTTACTGTTCACAGCATGTAGCCACAGCCGCCACCATTTCTTGTTGTAGATTCCTCAAAGATCTTGTAAGTTTTTATTTTTTTTCTTGGTTTGATAGTTTTTTGTTGTAGGTAAGGTTCTCTTTAATATATTAATTTTCATATGTTAAATATATTAAATCTTCAAATTAGGGCCTAATTAGTGATTTAAATTTGCGGCTTTTGTCTAATTAGGTAAGTTTAGCATGAATCGAAGCTTAATTAAACTTCGTTGAATGTTTTCGTGCGGGAGCATGCTGCTAATTATATTAGGCGTCGGGTAATTAGAGTAAATATCCAATTTAGGGCCTAATTTACAGTTTTTATTTGGGACTTTTGTCTAATTAGATTAATTTAGCGTTAATTAAGGCTCAATTAAGCTTCATTGAATATTTTAGGATGAGTATACTGTTAATTGTATTACCTTCCAAGTAATTATGGTAATTCTCCAAATTAAGGCCTAATTAGGTATTTAAATTTGGGACCTTTGTTAGGCTAGGTTAATTTAGTGTCAATTGAAGCTCAATTAAACTTCATTGAATATGTTAGGGCGGGAGCATGCTGTTAATTGCATTTAATGAAGGGTTATTAGGGTAAATCTTTAAATTAAGCTTTAATTAGCTATTTAAATTTGGGACTTTTGTTAGATTAGGTTAAGTTAGGGTCAATTGCAGCTCAATTAAGCTTTATTGAATAATTTACGGCGGGAGCATACAGCTAATTGCATTTAATGAAGGGTGATTAGGTTGAATCTCCAAAGGTGACCTTAATTAGCAATTAAAAATTGGGACTTTTGGCTAATTATCTCAATTCAGCATAATTTGAAGCTCAATTATGCTTCATTGCATTTTTGTCATTGTACTTACAACCATTTGTCTTTGACTGTCTTAATGCAGCATCATGCGTAGACGTGAACAAGGTCAGGAGCTGTAAGGGCAGGACGATCCGGGGTGGGCCCACCTCTCCTTAGTTGATACTGGAAGAAAAAAAGTGAAATGTAATTATTGTGGTAAGGAGATACATGGCGGAATTACTAGAGGAAAGCAACATTTGGCAGGGATAAGAGGAGAGGTCAAACAATGTAACAGATGTCCCCGAGAGGTCCGAGAAGAAATGCGCCAGTGCCTTTTGGGCAAAAAAGAGAGGATACAACAAAGGGCTGAAGATTAGGTTGAAATTGCTGAGGAGATTTCGGGCAAAAAGGGAAGGAAGGATGATGATGATGATGAGGAAGGCACTGAGGATTCAGATCTAGGGCTGACTAAAGCAATAGAGCGTGAACAAGTCGCTCGAAGGAAAGGAAAAGTATCGATAGATTCAGGGACATACTCCAGTATAGCTGGTATAGCACGAGTTGCACGACGTCCTGACACTGGTGCAGTCCTGTAGAGAGGAGGCCCCATGGACAACTATCTGCACAGAAGGGAGTGCTACACAACCAAAAATTAAGCAAGTATTGAGAGGGGTAAAAAAATCAGTTGAAATTATAGGGCATGCATTTAAAAGTATTTGCAAATGGTTTTTCTATGCAGGTGTTCATGCACATGTAGCTAAATCAGAATATTTTCGACCTATGTTAGATGCCATAGCAGATGCTAGCCCTAGCTTGAAGGCCCCGTCACGTCGAGACATATACGGGCATGGCCTTGAGGGAGAGGTCGAAGAGCTCCATCAGTGGGTTGAAAGCTTTAAGTATATCTGAGTTGAGAGAGGATGCAACATTGTGTGTGATGGCTAGACTAGTACCACGAAGAAGTCCATGATCAACTTTTTAGTTTATTGCATCGAAGGTACAATATTTGTTAAATCAATTGATGCATTAAATTATGAAAAGAATGCAAATTATTTGTTTTATTTGATGGATAAGATGGTAGACCAAATCGAAGAGGACAATGTTGTGTAAATAGTCACTAATAATGAAGCAAGTTATAAAGCTGCAGGAAAGAAGTTGATGCAGAAGCGCAGACATTTATATTGGCTCCCATGTGCGGAACATTATCTAGATTTGATGCTTGAAGATATTGGGAAGAAAAATAATGTGAAGAAGACAATTAAGAGGGCACAAAAAATCACCTGGTATATTTATGGCCATCCTAGGATATTGAACATATTCAGAGAGCATGCAAGTGGGGGGCGAGATATCATCCGTGTAGCGCCAACTAGATTTGCTTCGAATTTCATTTCTTTGGAGTCTTCGCACAGGTATAAGAATGAGTTTAATTTTTTCTACTTTATCCTTATAGATATCATCTGTATTTGATTCGAATTTCATTTCTTTGGAGTTTGCACAAGTTTAAGAATGAGCTCAAAACTTTCATGTACCACAATACCTTGCGGGAATACATCGACAAATCTAATACTGATGCTCAGATTGATTATTTTGATGTCTGCCACTTCGTGGAAGATAACAAATTCTGGGCCAGGGTCTTACGGTACATGAAAATATTTACACCCCTCGTGAAGGTCCTAAGATGGTGGATGGCGATAAGAAGAATGGTATGTGATATTTGTACGAGGCCATGGACCGTGCCAAATTAGATCTGCAGAAATCCCTTCCCAAAGAATATGAAAAGTGGTGGAAAATTATTGATCACAGATGGGACAACACATTACACCATGACTTGCATGCAGATGGTGAGCGATTAATTGTATTCATACAAAGTTCATTTTTCTTTAGGTTAATTTACATCTAATATTGAGTTAACTATACACAAATGCAAGTTATTTCCTTAACCCTCGATTTATGTACAATGTCAATGCAAATGTTGGTGGCGAGGTGTCATTGGTCGTTTATCGAGGACATCAGAAAAGAGACTTCAGGCCGAAATAGAGGTTGGCCTTTATTGATTTTATCAATAAGACGTAAAGAATTTACTTAAGTAGTTATGTTAATCTATTACTTTATCCTTATAGATGAACAATTATAGAATGAGGACTGTGACATATTCTGACTCCCAATTGTAATACGCTGTGGGAAGAGTGAGCCCAGGTATACTAAATCTTTATGCTTAAATTGAGTCAATATGTATTAGTATATCGATAATTGATCTTTCTTTACATCTTACATTTATTTGTTTATGGTTGGTGGAATAGCTGATTGGTGGATAATGGTGAACAACCGAGATTTGGACAGTAATGCATTGGCTTTCATTGCAATTAGGGTGCTCAGTCAAACAACATCAGCAAGTCAATGGGAAAGAAATTGGAACACGTTTAGTCTTATACACTCAAAGGTTCGCAATCGGCTAAAGGCTGAACGGTTAGAAAAATTGGTTTACTGCCACTACAATATGAGACTGAGAATAAAGAACATGAAGTTGAGACAACAGCTGCGGGACAAATCCGTCGCAGAGGATACAACTCCAGAAATTGATATGGACGTATTATTTGATGATGACAATCCCTTGCAGTCTTGGGTTGAGGTACGAGAGTAGGTTGATGAGTCTGTTTTTGATGTTGATGATAGAACATGGACAAAGGGCATATTAGATGAAGATGAAGCAAGGGATCCAGAATTTAGAAGACCAACAAAGAGGGCCAGAGAGACTCGTGCACTAGAGAGCGTTAGTGCCTTTGTTTGTGGACGACACCGAGCAGCACCCTGAGTTTGAGCCAGTTAGACACTCAGAATCAGATAGCAGGCCAGTCACTCCTAATATGGTCAAGCCATCTCCATCCTTAAGAAGAAATACATCAGTACATGAGATAACTGAGAGGACTAGTGCTGCTACTCGAGAGGACCTGACAATTGAGCAGTTGAAGCAAATTTATGTGAGGCACACGCCTAGGGGAAAATGACTCCTCTCAAAGGTGAATGAAATTATTACACCAAAAGAGAAAAAAACAGAGCCAAAGGCTAGAAGACGATTGATTTTTTATGGTTATGATGATGATGATGATGATGATTCCAGTGCAGCTGTAGGTGCTACTACTGGCAGTGGCACATATGCACTTCCTCCTTCCACGCTGACACAGGCATAGGATACGGTCATAGTGAAGGAGGATATGATTCACAGAGTCAATATGGATATCCAACATATTATGGAGGTGGCGAACAAGAAGCAGGCATGTATGGGTGGGGTCATCAACCAGAATTTCAATTCCATCCACTTCCACCCAGTAACAGTTATGGGTCAGCATCCTCTTCTCATCCTCAAGGTTCTACTTCTTTTGCTGATTCTAGATTCCAATCAAGCCAACAACCTTATACTCCAAGAGAGATTTAAAGAGGAATGCAGGATTTGGCTGCATCATTGTTTGGTTATAGTGAATATACAGAATATATGCAATCTTTTTAAGTATCAACATCAAAAGCCAGACGATGAGAGAGAAGGTTCTTCTAGTTATTACCCGTATTAGTGCAACATCATTTGGGTAAGGATCATTTAATTTCTATAACATTTACTATATTTGTAATGTTTATTGTACTGCTTGAACCTACTTCATGCTTAATATGTGCTCAAGAATATTAGTTTAACATGTCCAATGTCTACTTCATGTTTATTGCACTTAATCTAATTTCTTTACAGTCAAATGCATGTCTAATGAATTTTCTATTTTTTATCTGATTTTTTATATTTTTTTGATTTTTCAGATTTTTTGGATTTATTTTGATTTTTTTGAATGTTTTGAATGGGTTTCGGCCGGTTTCGGTCGAAACCGAAACCGAGTTGTTTCGGTTTCGGACCTGGCTGAAACCGAGTCCGAAATTGACACCGCCATCCTTGGCTTAGATCAGTAAAGGCACGTTCATGAATTGGGATTACCACTTGTGAGAATTCCTGCGAAGCTGCCATGACCTGCGCGAAAGAACGCACGCCCAGCGATGGCTGGGGGGGGCTGCGGCGCACCCCCCCCAGGTCTTTGTTCATTTACAGCTGTGCTGTGGGCAGTGTGGAAAGGGAGACATAACAGATCCTTTAAATAGGATATTAAGAGTCCACCGAATAATACTGCTCATTCCAGGGCTCTACTAAGATTGGGCTGGTTAGTGGGGATCTTGGGGTTGATGTGGAGAAGCTACTTTCTATTCATGTAACTGGACAAAATTTTCAATGTAATTTGGGTGGAGGGGTGGAACTCCTATCATCCGTGGAAATTTCAGTTTCTTTGTGATGAATCTGATGTATTTTATTTAAGCAATTTAAAATGTTTGATTTAGGTTTTGCAAGCTATGGAAACAGGATTGGTCAGTTCAAACATAATCCAAGTTCTCTGACCTCCACATCTCCTGACTGAACTGCTTCTTGTCTAAGTAGGAGAGTTGGATCTGTCAGATAAAGAGCTTCAATTTTTTTAAAAAATATTTGGACACTGATTGCATCCTTGTTATGTGGGTTTTAAGTTCTTTCATTGTATTATGTAATTTGAGTCACAATATGCAGATGATGAACCCTCTTTTGGGGTTCTCCAGTTTTCACTGTGAACTCAAGTACATAAAGTTTACAGCTGTTGACATGGGGGCAACATTATGATAGGATTCTCCAAACCACTTTTAAAACAGATGGTGGCATGGAAAAGAGATACCCTTAGCATTCTTGCCATAGAGAAGGGGCTTGCAGCAGCATGCAGTTGCGAGGCATATGGTTGGATTGCCAAGTGTGGAAAAAGGGGCAAGGCTGCAAGCTGGCAAGTTGGACTTGGAGGCGGAATTACTGATTTCTGATTTCAATTGAGAGAGAGAGAGAGAGAGAGAGACTCAGTTATATGGTGTTCATGAAATGAAATACTACCTTCTGACCGGACTTATCTCCTTGATTGATGGGTTTCCCTTTTCCTCCTCATCATAGTCTTGTATCACCTTCTCCCCTTTCTTCCTCCTCTTGTCTTCATTGTTGGCAACAAAAACCCACCACAGACACGGTCTTCTTGTGCTCATCATCCCGTTTCTGTATCCTTTATACTTTGACCCTAAGAAGGTGGTAAGCAAAAGATTTTTCTCTCTCCTTATGAAATGGGCCTCATGAAACTTGTCTTTGGGTCGATGACTCTGCCACTTCAGACAGACCTTGTTAAGCAAATCTGGGTGACATTGAGGAAGAATGTGGTGCAAAATCTATGCATCTCTACCTTGAGGATTGCTGTAAAATGTCATTTGTTGATAGACAGTCATAACTATGAAACAATATTCGTTCAATATATTATGACTGGTTGTTTGTAAATTTGAAAATCATTTAAAATTTTAATTACAAAAGATACAAATCCAATTGATGGATGGCAGAACCTGATATCAGCCTTTTCTGAACAGTTGCTTCTTCCAACCATGGTTTGACGACTTGGACCGGATCGGTCCAAGTCCAGCAACTCTTATTGGGTCATGGCAAATTTGACCCATGAACCAGAGTGGATCGGTTTGATCCGCTATTAATTATTTAAATAATAGTATGATAATGATTGGTGAAGCTGCCCTAACTAGACTAAGACTTTTGCAGGACATTGAGCAGTATGATATCGAAAATGACCAAGGGTTGTTGTCCGAAGAGGAATGGAAGCAGTGGGCTCAGGTTAGAAAAGATTATGAGGAATGGTCCTTTAGAGAGGAGTTGAAGTTGAAGCAAAGAGCCAAGGAACAATGGCTTAAAGAAGGGGATAATAACACAACATACTTCCATGCTATGGCCTCTGCCAAGAGGAGGCATTTGAGCATCCATAGACTGAAAATTGGGGATAACTATGTTCATAATGAAGCAGAAATCTAGCAGGCCATTCTTACCCATTTTGAGACTCTCTTCAAAGAAGAGTGGAGACCGTGGCTCTCTAGTGAGGGGTTCAGCAAAACCTCAGAATCTGAAGCTGTTAACCTAATACAACCCTTCACCGAGGAGGAGATTAGATGCTCTATCTTCAGCATGGACCCCAATAAATACCCCGGGCCTGATGGTTTCTCTGGGGTTTTATCAACACTTCTGGGAAGTGGTGAAGCGAGATATTATGGATGTAGTCCTTCAATTTCAGAATAACCCGACAGCCATTAGATAGTTCCACTCCACCCATGTTGTGCTTATTCCCAAGAAGGATAATGTTGAAGCTATAAATGATTATCGTCCCATCAGTTTGTTGAATGGAACCTTCAAAACTATCACCAAGGCACTGGCCAACAGGCTAAAAGCAGTTATCAGTAACCTTGTAGACACCAACCAGTCAGCATTCATCTCGGGCAGGTATATCTTGGACAATTTCATGGCGGCCTATAAATGCTTGCATGAACAGAAGATTAAAAGGAAGCAATGTGTGTTGCTTAAGCTAGATTTCGAGAAGGCTTATGATAGAATCAGTTGGGGTTGCTTGCTTCATGTTCTTCATTGCACGTGTTTCAAAAACCAGTGGATACAGTGGGTTTGGTGTTGTCTTCATACTGCCAAGCTCTCTATTTTGGTGAATGGGACCCCTAAGGGGTTCTTTGGGTGCTCTTGGGGCCTGAGGCAAGGGTCCCCTCTCCCCCTTGTTTTTTGTCATTGTTGGGCAAGTATTGAGCTGTATGTGGAAGAAAGCAAGGGCTGCAGAATTTATTTCTGGGGCTTCTATAGGGAATTATATGGAAGACATTACTCACCTGCAATTCGCAGATGATACATTATTCTTTGCATCAGTTGACATTAATAAGCTTATCAATCTTAGGATCCTGCTTAGGTTGTTAGAGGCTGTGACTGGTCTAAAAATTAATTTTCAGAAAAGTGAAATTGTAAGGATCAATATCAATGAAGCTAAAAAACACCTCATTGCTCAGATCTTAGGGGCCAAATGGGGTTATTTCCCTATTACACACCTAGGCCTACCTCTTGTGGCAACCTGAAGTCTTCTGATTGGAATGTTATCATTAAGAGAGTGGGCGACCGCATTGCAGGATGGAAAGGAAATTTACTCACGGCTGGAGGTAGATGGATCCTGTGCAAAAATGTGCTTCTCAATATTGCTACTTTGTCTATTTTCAAGGCTCCGAAAAGTGTATGCAACAGATTGGAATCTCTAAGTGCATCATTCTTTTGGAAAGGAAAAGGACTGGGACAGAAGGGACTGCACCCTATTGCTTGGAAGTATGTTTGTGGACCCAAAGAAGGTGGAGCTGGGTTAACACCAATCGAAACAACCAATCACATCTTGCTCTTGAAATGGCTGTGGAGAGTGGACTTGGACGAGCCATCCTTATGGAGAAGTATATTTGTGAATAAATACTTAGGAGATGGGGATGGATGGGCCTCTAATGGACCTATCAGTCAACACATGCCAAGCATTTGGAAGAACATTATGAGGTTTAGGGACTTTTACAACTGTTCCTCTATTATTTGTGTAGGGGATGGAAGTAAGTCCAGGTTTTGGGAAGATCCATGGCTATTGAGTAATCCTCTCAAAGAAGCATTCCCCAACTTGTTTGCTCTTGCTAGTAGGTAGGGGGTTAAGGTATGTGAGGTCTGGTCAGAGCGACAGGACAGCCCGGAATGGAACAAACATTTTAGAAGATGTTTCTTTGAAGCTGAGTGGCAAGAATATTTGCTGTTCTCCAGCCTGCTGGACAACTAGAAGTTAGCCCCAAAAGCATTCCCCAACTTGTTTGCTCTTGCTAGTAGGCAGGGGGTTAAGGTATGTGAGGTCTGGTCAGAGCGACAGGACAGCCCGGGATGGAACATGCATTTTAGAAGAAGTTTCTTTGAAGCTGAGTGACAAGAATATTTGCAGTTCTCCAACCTGCTGGATAACTAGAAGTTAGCCCCAGAATGCAGAGACTCAAGGGTTTGGAAATGGGAAAAGTCAGGGAAATTCACTGCTAGGTTTGCTACCATCATTTTGATGAAGGGAGGACGGAGAGTCCCATGGCACAAACAAGTGTGGAACAACAAACTTCCCATCAGAATCAGGATCTTCTTCTGGAAAGTGGTTTGGAGAAGAATTTTTACTGCCGATAGGGTCCAAAAAAATCAAACCTGATATAAGAATCTCCTGTATTTTCTGTGGCTGCTTTAAAGAGAGCTTGGATCACCTGTTCTTCAATTGTGGGATCATCGGGACAGTGTGTGCCCAATTTTTCAGAACTACGAAGGTCCAGTGGCAGATCAAGAATCAATTGGAAGATTGGTGCAGAGTGGACGCTTATCAACCTTCTTGACGAAGAGAAGAATCTATGGGCGTGCTTCCCAGCCATGCTTTGGAGGGAAAGGAATAGTAGAATCTTTAGAGAGGAATTCAAACACCCTTCTATGATCATTCAGAGCTGCATCAATTGCTTGATAGATTGGTATTTCACAGTGAAAGGGATTTCCTGGCACCAGTCACAGCTTCTTGACAGATTACTAGGGTGGAAACATTGTACCTTGTAATTTTCTGGTTCTTGTGGGATGGGTTTTTGAGGACTGTTCTACCCTCTTGGTAGAACCTGTGTTCTATTTTTGGGTTCTTATGGACATGTAACCTTTTTTTTTACCTTCAATGAATTACCTTCAATGAAATGTGGTTTTTACCACCTTCCAAAAAAAATAGTATAATAATGATACAATGATATAACATTAGCCATGGATTTTGCATTTCATGGATGAAGAGCATGAAATGCTATTTTCGAGTTTATTGACTATCTAAATAATAATATAGTGTTAAAAAATTAGTTAAAATGAAAAAATAGAGGCATACTTTAGATTGATGAAATATAGTTCTACAAGTTAACATATAGGGTGAATAGTCCAAACATTGCAAGAAGTTTTGATTTTGTAACCCAAAAAAAAATCAAAAAATAATCTTAAACATGAGACTGAGCCCGCCTGAGTCGGGCTGACTTGTACCGGATCAGGGCGGTTTCGAGTCGGTGGGGATCACCGATCAGGTGAACCCTACTTCCATCTTGTAGATAAAACTGTAAAACTGTAGAAACACAAAGGTTGTATTATAAAGGATTTGCCACATAGAATCTGCCTGTAAGTCAGATGGTACTGTCGTCCTCCAGCATCATGCTAGGGTATTGGAGTATTGAAGGGGATTGATATCTTCCTGTTGAGCTTTTACCACTTGGTGGCACATTGCTAGTCTGATGATGGCCTACTTGGACATTGATGAGGCTCGGTGGTTACTTCTTAGGTTTTTCTAGGATGCCTTGAGGTAGTGGAGAGTCTGTTACTTTTATAGATGGGGATGTTGAGGGGTCAGGATGGGTCTGATCAGTCACATCCACCAAATGTCTGAGAAGCCAACCATTGCCACCCTGCCCATATACCCAAGCAATGCCCGCACAGCGAGAATCCATCTCTAAACACTGGTCATGATGGAGGTCTTATGGGCGCTCTTATCAAGCTGCCTGGGGTTGTTCTGGATGGCAATAAAGTTGCTTCTGCAGGTGCTGGCTTTGTGATTGATGTTACTGCTGCCAGTTGTGTCGGCATTTCTGTTGATGCTAGTCATGGTGGTTTGGGCAGTACATAGTAATAGCGGTACAATTCCCGGTGCTTGCGTGAAGATGAAACAGGGGACAACTTTTCTATATGATGTACTAGATCGAAACATTTTTAAAAAAGTGATCTAAGTCAATCTGATACTATTTCTGTGGAGGACACAAGGAGAGACAGACAAACAGGGGAGGGAAAGGAAGGAGCTGTGGACACGAAAAAATGCGTGCGACCCGCTGATGAAAAATAAATTTAAATATCATCAGCATGGTTTATTGACATGCACATTATTGACTTCACGATATTAGGTATATCAGACGATATGGGTTCGTGTACTGGACCTTTCACCACCAACCACATTTGGTGTTAATTTACATCGTCTAAAAGTCTGAACATCTTTGATTAACTATCAAAGAAAACTCTAACCCCTATCAATATCGATTGTGATGTTGGGGAGTTTTGTCTAATGGCTATGATCATGATGTCCATTAGATGTGTAATCTTGTAGAGAGCTTAAGGATTTTAATCCTTAATTGTATAATATTGATAACAATTAGTCTATTAAGACTTGTATTTGGCCTCAATTATGTAATCGGACCATTGGATTTGTATACGGTTGTAATCCGACTTTGGATTTGTGTATGACCGCAATCCGACCGTTGGATTTGTATTCGGCCATAATCCGACGGTTAGATTTGTATCCGGTCATGATTGGATTGTTGGATTTGCACCCAGTCATGATTGGACCGTTGGATTTGTTTTCGTTCACGATTGGATCATTGTATTTGTATCCGGTCACGATCGGACCATTGAATTAGAGTATAACCACAATCAGCTGTTGGATTGCCATATGATCACGATTGGATTGTCGAATTGAAATATAACAACGATCGGCCATCTGATTGCCATATGACATAATTGGACCGTCAGATTGGGATATGATCATGATTGACCTCAGATCACCATATGATCGCGATCGGACCATTGGATTGAGATATAACTATGATTGGCCGTCGGATTGCCATATAATCACAATCAGACTGTCTGATCGAGATATAACAATGATCGGCTGTGGGATCGCCATATATGATCACGATCAAACTGTTAGAGTGAGATAATTTCCCAAAGTGTCCATTAGTACTTAGGAAAAATATGTAGGGACTTATATGCAATGCACCTTTTTTTTCTTTTCCTTAAAACACAAACACAAAGCACAATAGAACTCAATAGTCTATAAGTCTTCTATCTGCATTTTTTTCTTTCTTTCCAAGGCCCTCAACCTGCCCTACTTATAGGAATTGAGAGGCTTACCTAGGGAAGGTGAGCATTTGCAAGCTCCCTCAATTAACCAAAATATTTTAAAGTTCCCCCAGTTAACCATTTTAGAACCCAAGGGACAAGGAGATTGGCCAGGCCTGTTAACTCCACCCTGTTAACCCGGGGAGGCTTAGGATGGCCACAACCCCTTTAACCTCTCCCAGCTAACCGGGAGAGAGGGGAGAGAGGGATTGGGCCCTACGACCCCCCTCTCACCTCTCCCGTTTAGTAGGAGAGAGAGGAGAGAGGGAGTGGGCCTTGTAGCCCCCCTCACCTCTCCTGGTTAGCAGGAGAGAGGTAGAGGGGTGAGGTGGGCCCTGCAAGCCCCCTCACCTCTCCGGTTAAGCTGAGAGAGGGAGAGGGGTGCGGGTGGTCCCCGCCTGCCCCTTCACCTCTCCAGGTTAAGACAAGGGAGAGAGGGGTGTGGGTGGTCCACTCTGCCCGGCTGGCCTCGGCTTGCTATAAAAAAGCCACTCGGCCTCCACGTTTTTTCCCCTTTTCTTTATAGTTTTTTCGTTGACCAGAGGTTTTCTTCTCTGCGGAGTGTCTTTTGTGCATTTGTCTCTTCCACAGTGCAGACCGGTCCGTTGTGGAGGGGTTCTGACTAGTAGGGACCGCAGTCTGAAGCATCTAGAGTGGCTCAAGGGGATGCGGAAGGCCCTGCTTCTTGTGGATTATTGCGACAGGTGCGTTATATTTGGTGCCCGTCACTTGCTCGATGTATGTTCGCGTGCACAAAGTATGCAGGATTTAAGTGTATAATTCTGTACATCGGAGTCAATCGGACTTTTGCATGATTGTTTAACTCATGGAAATAAATAAATAAATAGATAAATAAATATTACTTCTTTGAAGAAGAAAATGCACATTCGTGGTTATTTAAGTAGCGGTTGTATTATTATTTCTATGAATTTAAGGTTTATCGGACGATTTGGGTTCGGGTACTGGACATTTCCCCATCGATCGTAGTCGATGTTTATTTACATCGGCGTAAAGTCCGAATACCCTTGATTAACTGTCAAAGAAGCCCTTTTTGACCTCTACAATATCCGCTATGATATTTGGGGTTTTATCTAACAGATTCGATCAAAGAGATCACCCATTAGAGATACACATTTGTAGGAGAGAACTAAACGTTTCATTCTTTAGATTCGTCTTTACAAAATACATGAAATCCCGATTACATAGTCTGCCCATTTGATTTACATTTGGTCTTAATTCCACCACCAGAATAGACGGTTAAATTTTAGTTTCATGGAGATCAAACCCTTTCTTTTTTGGGTAAATTTGCAATTTCTGACCCATCCTGGGTATCTTTACAATTTTAGATCCTTTTTGGGTATTTTTGCAGTTTTGGACTCTTTCAGTGTATTTCTACAGTTTTTTGACCCTTCTAGGGTATTTCCGCAATTTTTTTTGATTGTGGGTCTACCTGTGATTTTCCCTCGATTGGGAATTTGTTTGCAATTTTCCCTCGATTGGGGGGTTGATTTGTAATCTTTTCTCAATTGGGGGTTTATCTACAACTTTCCGTCAATTGGGGTGTCATATGAAACTTTCCCTCAATTGGGGGTTTACCTGCAATTTTCCCTCAATTGGGGTTTACCTGTAATTTTTGGAGAATTTTAGGGGTATTTGCATAATTTCGGGCAGATCAGGGATATTCTTGTAATATCTGGACTGAACATGGGTTTTTGTGTAAACTTGGCATGAGGCACGTTGGCCAAAGTCTCTCGGGATATTACTTCTCCTTCTCGAGCTCTCATGTGTTGGGATTCAGCTTCATGCGCCCAGCAGCGTCCCTTGTGAGGGGTTTCTAGGGGGTGGAGGCCCTTGGAAGAAAAATTCTTATAATCCCTCTCTAAGGAGTGGCACAAGGGACATCACCACAAGGGGATCTATGCAACCCTTTTTGTAAAAGTTGGGGCGCTTATGAGATTCTTGATTATTTTAGAGAATCATATTATTTTCCCCCAAAATATTTGCAATGAGATTACATTAACCACAACACAAGACCATGTGTACGGATTCAAGGAGGGGCTGTTTTATAACATACTCTCACTGTGAGCACAGGCACAACACATTCGAACACAACCCAAAGGATGGGCCTTCAGAAGCACAAGCACAAGCACAAGCACAAACATTCTCCTGTGCTCTTCCTCTCTTCTATGTGTTCTCTGTGTGTGTGTTCGTCTAGGTCCCACTAGGGGGTATTTATAGAGCCCCGTGGCGGTTGAAGGTGGATCCGGTCCAAACCCTTCACCTGGGGGAGTGATTCGGTCCAAAAATCCCATGTTGGGGAGTGACCCGGTCCAAAACCCCATGTTGGGGGAGTATGGGGTTGGATCCAGTCCAAACCCCCATATGGGGTGGATTTGGTCCAAACCCCCCAAGTGGGGGTTGGATCCGGTCCAAAGGGCCCAAGTGGGGGTTGAATCTGTTCCAAGCCCCTCACTTGGGGGTGGATCCGGTCCAAACCCTTCAAGATGGGTTGGATCCGGTCCAACACCCCCCCCCCCCCAATATGGGGGTGGATCCGGTCCAAACCCCCTCAATGAGGGCAAGAAGGGGTCAGGGATCAATGTCTTGTGGTGTAACCGCTGTTGCTATTAATTTTTGTTGTGCTGCTGCTGATCTTGTTTGTTGTTGCTGCTACTAATCTTGTTAGCTGCGGCTGCTGCTAATCTTCTTAGCTGCCGGTGCTGCTAATCCTGTTAGCTGCTGTTGATCTTGTTTGCTGCTGCTGATCTCGTTAGCTGCTGCTGCTGCTGCTAATTTTATTGTTATTGCTGCCAATTTTGTTGTTGCTACCGTTGCAGCTGTTGTGTGCTACTGTTGCAGCTGATTTTGTTGTCATTGTGCTGCTATTGCAGCTGGTGTGGTTGTGCTGCTGTTGCAGCTATTATTGTGGTGCTGCAATTGCAGCTGTTGTTGTTGAGTTGCTACTGATTTGGTTGTGGTGCAGCTGCTGCAGGTAATTTTGTTGTTGAGTTGGTGATGTCACTTCTGCTGGTCTTGAGGTTGCTGTTGTGGATGTTTTGGTTGCTGCCGCTGCTCATCAATGCCACACACATGCATTGGAAGATATCCAGCAACTGACCTTTTTGGATGATCCTTGATTAGGAGGTTTTTGCATTGCTTGTTAACTAGGGTAGAATACCCATTTAAAGCTTAATCAGGCCAAAAACCCTTAATCTGGTCAAAAGAGCTTTCATAAGGCTTGATCCGGTCCAAACCTCCATGGAGGGGGTTGGATCCGGACCAAAACCCCCATGGGGGATTGGATCTGGACCAAACCCCCCATGGGGGGGTTGACCCGGATCCAACCCCCATGGGGGGTTTGGTCCAGATCCAACCCCCATGGGTCCCAAACCCCTCCATGGGGGTTGGATCCGGATCAAACCCCATAGAAAGAGATAAGAAAAGGGGGGGCAGCCTCTATATATACTTATTATTGATTTTTTAAATTTTTTTTTTGGGTCAACAATGATTTATGCACACAAGGGTGCTGCTTTTATACCAGTTTCGTGCCGGTTTTGACTCAGCCTTCTTCTCTGTTTTTTTATATGCATTGACCTGAGGAAATTTTACGGGTTCAACATGAGCATAGGAAGACATTAAGTTATTTCTTTTGTTCATGAACTTTTTGCAAAACAGCATTGCGGAGTTATGTATCTGAAGAGATTTTATATCTTTCTATTTCAAACAATTTAATTCTATCTTTTAAACTTACATTCCAAATTTTGAAGTTGCTGCATTTTAACTGAATCTGTTTGGTAAAAATTGCAATAAGTTTAAAGAGAATGTTTTGTCTTCTCACAGTCCTTCCAACAATGCTCTTCAGTTATTACTTCCTCTTCAGCATTCCTTCAACTACTGTACACTCCACATTTTCAAACCTCCGTGGACCACTAGTCCTTGGAGCTGCTTCTCTCTGTCCTTTCTTACTCACCACTTTTCCCTCTGACCTGCATGATGCTAGGTGTTGTTGCCACTGTTGTGCTCTCTGCCATGTGGTGCTTCCCATCAGTCGTTTTCTGTGAAAAAGGGTCTATTTCTGTTAAGAGGAAAAAGGTGGGGAGGCAGAGTGGAGGAAGAAAAGCACAAGTGGGGATCTAGAGGGGGAGGCAGCCTAAATCACCACGAGGAAGAGAGAAGGAAGAAGAAAAGCAGCAACAGTGGAGGGACGGGACACGAGGGGTAGGAGGCGAGGCTGCTTAAATCTCTGCAGGAAGAAGTCAAAGGTGCTACTTGTGGGGGAAAGGGACAAGTGGACGATCTAGAAGGGGATGTGGATAAGGAGCTGTAGAGGAGCAATGGAGCCCGTGCTATGGGATTGTAGCCCATGTCTACACTTAGGGGGATGAAGAAAAAGATGTTAGAATCTCACATGAAGATGGGTAGCCCATCTTAGGCCAATAGACACTGAGGTGGGTGGGCGGGGGGAGGGGGGGGAGGGGGGGTGGTGGTGGCAGCAGCTGCCACATCTTCGACCATGACTGGTTGAGGTAGTGGTTTTTGAATGAGATCTTCCTCTGAGGGGCCTGGATGATGCTTTTTTGCTGGCCCTGGATGCCACTGTTCTTCTTGCTGTAGAGAGAGTGACGACATGGGAGAAGAATGGCGTTGGATGGAAAAAAGGGAAGAAGAAACACGTGAAAAGCCATTGAACAGTCTGCCTTGAGCCTTTCCAGGGGGGAAAAACGAACAGGACTGTCTTTTTCTTGGATGTGTTCTGTGAAGAGTTTTGCCCCTAAAAAATTGAGATAGGTCCTGCCAAAGGGTGTTTGGATGCTGTCTTCTCTCTTGAATTTTAATTTTAAGGGAGTAAAGACTTGTAGGTTTTTTGGATACAGGTTTTCGAGCATTTTCTCTTTTAAAATAAAAATTATGAAGAAACTGAGATCTTATGTGTGTTTTGCAAGGCCTTTCCAAATTTTTAGAGAGGGATCCATTCCTTCTCTCAAAAGAAAAAAAAAACTAACTTCTGTCCTGTTTCCTTTTCTGGGAAGTTATCAAAACAGAGCTCGTGGGGACACCTGCATGTTCTCCCATTCCATTTCCCCCTTTCACATGGAACTCCTGCTGCACAGAACTCACCAATGCTCTAACTCTGCAGTGAGAGATGATAAGAATGTTTCATAACCAACAGATCCTGAAACCCAAAGGAATGTGAGGGGAGGAATAAATAAACTCCATTACAAGGGATGCATTACAGGTGGAGATGCCCATGGAGGCTATAGTGGCATGCTTGTGCTGCATGCAAATATGCACAAGTTTGTGAGCATTTGAGGTGGTTTTCATGCTTTAGATCTGGGCTGCCATGAAACATCCACAAGTTCGTGCTGTACAGGCTGCTCCTTGCCTCCTCCACCTTGGTGGCCGTGGCGGCAACAAGGCTGGGACTTGCCCTCAGTTGGAAGCCTGTGGAGAAGGTGCTTGCACCCCCAAGCATGGCCAACATGATGGTATAAGTTGTAGCCCAGGACTCCCCGTCACCCATCATGCTGTGAAGCTGGAGAGCAGGAGGTCCTATCTGGAGAAAAAGCCAATTTCCTCTTGCTTGATCACCTTCGTGGAGAGGACATCGATCAGCCTGATGCAGCACTTCAGCTCCTTCTAGGACTGCTGGTTCAGCAGCCTCTTGAGCTTTACCATGGGCAAAGTCATACGGAAGCCATGTCGAAGGTGTTAGGAAACTGAAGATGGGCAGGGAAAGCTTGAGGCAGCGAAGGTGGACCCCGAAGGACATCCATCATATGCAACGAAAGAACCAGTCAAGAACATCCTTGAGGTGGAGGGTGGTCACGGTTATTAAAATGATATTTACCAAGCAATGTTGAACAATTTTTAATAGTTACAATTTTGCCAAACAGTTCAACAACCAAATGACGACATTTTTTTAACTTGAAACAAATATTAAAGTGAAACAAATTTTGAGCATGAAATTTCCTCAGAGAAGAAAATGCTTCCAGACACCCTAATAGAAAATGAAACCAAGCGTCGCATTAAATTTTAACAGATTATTGATGATCTCAATGCAATTCCCTGCCACCCAATCTCTGTATTTGTAGTTGGACAAAAAGAATAATGAGAAGGGGCGTGGATGACACTAGTCCAATGGTGGAATTAGGAAATTCACCTCACAAGATATGATTTTGACTTGGGTGTGAAATCGACTAACATGGCAATAGAAATTGCATATCGGACCTATGATGTCTGGCACCAGATTTTAAAATCCGCCTGGAGGGAGGGAGTCTCAATTCTCGAAGGTCAGGGAAAGGGAGTTCCTTATGATAAAGAATTTCAGGGAAAAGAGAGGTTTTGTGATAAGAAAAGTCCTGAGCCGGGCACATGACTTTTCATTAATCTACCTGCTAGTCCCATAGGATAGAGATTGGATATTTACTCTCTTTTATGAATGGTTGAGGAAAAAGATATTTCTTATGGTAAGAACTTGGGAAGGGTGGATAAAGAGTCATGAGCCAGCCATGGCTTTCTTTGCATGACATACCCAATATTACCATATAAGGGTGATGTGTTCTTTGCTCTCCTTTGACAATATTTTTTTGAAATCAGAAAAGACATGTTTGGGACACCTTTTGGGATTGGTTTGGCTTGGGCCATGCTGCCATTGCTTTAGCCTGATTTGGACATGAAGTTGGCAATCTGCTCTAGGATGTGGTTTGGTTATGATCAGTCAGGGTAAGTATAGATTTGGCAACCCAAAACTGACCACATTGGTTGAAACCACTGTTTGACCTAACTTTTTGGACCTCAGTGCTTACTCTTTTTCAGATGATGAAATGTCATCAACATTACATACAATTCTTTTAAAGCTTTATCCATCTTTCTGAGTGGTTCCTTGATTCAAGCCTTCAATTCATTTTATTAGTTTTGCATTCTTTTTCCACTCTTTTTTCTTAAAGTTATCTGTCCTTGATGCCACTTCTAATTCATCATTAGTTTTAGCTATAAAACATTCAATACAATAGTACCATATTCTAACATTTATTATCATTTTGTTTTGCTTTTGCAGTGGGCACCTCGAGAGCCAAATGTTCTGATTACACATGCGGTATATTCATGTGACAGTGAGATGATTTATACAAGTTTTTCGGATGGAAGCATAGGTATTTTCGGTGCTTCAACACTTCGACAGAGGTGCCGGATTACTCCGACTATGTACTTACCTCCTAACGTCAGGTATCAGCACTTTGAACGCTAGTAATATTTCTTTTTCTTCATATTTCCAGAACTTACTTTTCAAGTCTTCTGTGATCAACTTTTTGGAAATATTTATAAATAATAATTAGTTGATTGCGAGGTTGTGGGGTGAAATATGGCAAACCCGTTTCCCGCAAAATGAAGTGACTTGAAACCAATGCCAAAATTTGTTTCCACCAGTATCCTGAACGGTCATTATTTTCAGCTCAAATGTATTTCCGGTCATCGTTGCGGCCCATCCCTCCGAACCTAATCAATTTGCGGTGGGGCTGACTGATGGAGGCATCCATGTCCTTGAGCCATTGGAGTCGGAATGGGGAACCACATCACTGCCAGAAAATGGAGTGGGTTCTAATGCTAGCTCCAGTCAGGCTGTCGGGAATCATAGTTCAGATCAAGCAGCAAGGTGACAACCAGTGACATTCTGTGCGTAATCCATCCGCCTATTACTTTCTGGCCCAAGGTAGCTTCTTTTTATTCTGGAGGAGCTGCAGGACCATGGGTCTTCGTATTTAAGCATGCAGGCTATACCGTTCCCTACAGTTGGGCTGAACCGCAGCTGACAGAAGGTGTTTGTTGTGGTCCGAAGGATATCAGTGATATACGTGGTACACAGATGGAGCAGCAGCACACTGACCGACTTGCCCAAGGCAAATCCTGGGCTTTAGGAACTGATGGGTGGAGGGCTCGCATGTAGGAGGTGTTGCGAGCCGTCTGACTAGATTATCGCCGGTTGAAATACAAGGAGCGGGCTGTCAAGGGATGAGAATTCTTCTTGCAGGGTTGCAGTCCTTTCTTTTCAACCCCATTGTATCTCAACACAAAATCTTGTTTCTTCTCCTCCTAGTATCGTTAAACATCATTCTTCATTCATGGTTTCTCCTCCTCCTATATATATATATATATATATATATAAGTTGGCATGTCCTCCGATATGACTTTTCGATTGGCATTGCTAGTGTATTATAGCATCCGAATGGTTATCAGGTCTACAACTAAAGGCAACATTGTGCTAAAATCTTTAAAGCCCCTTCTGATAATCGGATGAGTCAGGGCGGGATAGGTTAAGCTAAAAATGTGCCTCTTTTCCTTTTGATAACTTTGCTGCTGTCACGGTTTGTTGGATCGTGATCCTGTACCAATGCTGATTTTGTCATGGCCCGATCAAATATAGTATGGTACGATACCATGGTGCATTGCATTGGGAATAAATTTTTTTGTCAAAAAATATTTTTTTAATAGAAATTTAATTTTGTAAGGATCAAGAATAATGGATTTAACTTATAGTGGGCATATTTAGCTATATTAAATAAAAATATAAAGAAACAAAAGTAAGTGTGCTGAATAGATAGATCATTGGCATTCAGTTAATGATAACATAAAAAAATAAACATCGAAGTCATTTGACTTGCAGTCAAATGAAGATACACGTACATATGGCACCTGACCTATAAACTCTCAACTTTATTATAGTGGGTTATAGTGGGTGGGTGGAGGTGCATGTGGTTGACTCTGTATATCTATGATCATCTGCACAAACGATGGTGCATGTGTAGGTACAAAAAGTATCTAAAAAAATGTCTCAATGTATTAAGCTAGTGCATCCTGACAATAATCGGATCGGTGACGGTGGAACCTTGGACCTAGAGGAGGATGCAACCTTACTTCTCTGGCCACAAAGAGCTGTCCTATAACGTTGTTCAAAAGTGATCTCGAACATTCTATGAAATTAAAGGATAAGCAAGATAATTTTGGCCTTCTCTTGCGGGATACTCAATAAATCTATGTTTGTCAATGACGTGGTGATGCTGACAATAAATACAACACATGTGACGATCATCTTCAACACTAAACTTGTGTGCCTATGTGGGGTGGAGACGTCGGCCAAGTAGCATTTGCAAAGTTGAATGGTTCTAGATTTGTTAATTGAAGAGCAAATGTAAAAACAAGTGATGCATGTTGCACTCGCTTATTTTCTCGAACTGATCGGGATTTTGGCAAAGAGAATTGCTCCCCAAATTGGGACATTTCGCTGTGTCAAGTGGCATAACACAACAAACGGGGATCATTCTCGAGCAAATGGCAATATGCCAACAAGTTTCCCGGCAGTTGGATTGAACCTGAGGTTCGGGGCAACCTGTCGTACCAAATGACACTCTATAGAGATTCGGGGATCACTCCCAGATACCCTACATACAGTATCACACCATCGACACTTCAACAATCGGGCCAACCCAGGACCCAAAACAACTTGTCGTGTTCCACGGCACCCTACAGAGAAGCGGGAATCATTCTTGGACATCTCATCAATGGCACAACGCCGACAGCTCCAACCGCTGAATCCAACTTGGATTTCAGAGTCACTCGCCGTAGTACATGGCTCTTCACCAAGAAAGCGGGGACCATCCCCGACTACTAGGCAAGCAACATCCTCATGCCGACATCTCAGTCGTTGGGCCAACCTAGGACTCGTAGTCACTCATCGCGTCATGCGGTGCATGATAAAAAGGTGGAGAACAACTCCCAACACACCTACAAGTGGCTTGACACCGACGACCCTAGCAACAAGTAACATTTCGACTTCGGAGCCATTAGCAGGTGTCAATCAGATCACGGTCAACCAACTGGCCGTAATCATCTCCTAACACGGCCACTCTGACGATCGCGTTCAGAACGCGGCACCGGGGGAGACAGCATTCAAGATAGAGCCCTGACAAACAGCGGGCTTCATCGACTTAGCTCTCCCAGTTCCAAATTTAGCCCCTTTCTCTTGTCTCACGTCAGAGCCTCGCTCTAGACATCAAACGGCACAACGCCATCGATCCCTTGACGACCCGGCCTAACCCGAGACTGGGAGCCTCTCACCGCACCATTCAGCATTACAAAAGGATCAGGAGTTGATCCCGAGTGCCTCCTACGAGGAGCCCATGCGCGGAGTGGTAGCGGGCCAGTCAATGTAGCTTCCAAAGCTCAGAGCGCCGTATCCTTCCTCCGCACACGCAACAAGGAGCTGGAGACCCTTGCCGAAAATCGAAAGATGGGATAGCTCTGGGGGGAGCCCCTTGTCTCTCCTCCGCTAGCCCGCCTAAATCACCCAGCCCAGGCTAAGCTCGCCTAAACCTCTTTCTCTCTCCTCCTCTAGCCCACCTAAACCCCCTAGCCCAGGTTAGCCTTGGGCCTATAAAACCCCCCATGGGGAGGCAAAGGGTCAAAAAGGACCACAAGAAGGGCCCATGGGTTGATCCCTACGGGGAATGCGCGACGGAGGATGATGATGATCCGATTGGCACTGGTTGGTCTTATGCATGGTAGTCATACGCCGAGTGCATGTCACATAATCATCCCTCATACGGCGTTTAGCCAAGATGCAAACCTCCCCATCGGACTCTCCAACGGATATCACGTAAAGGCAGTTCAATGAACACACCGAGGGCATACTTCACAAGTCTTGATGTGCTTCACAAGTCTTGATGAAAGATGAAGCGTCAAGTCCCCTCCTTGATGAAAGCACTCTACCCAGACGCCGCCCTAATGAAAGCGCTCTGCCCGGATGCCGCCTTGATGAGAGCGTTCTACTCAGACTTTGCCTTAATGAATGCACCCTGCCCAGACTCCGGGATCAGAACATAGCCACCCAGGATACCGAGTTCATCAGAACACGACCACCCAGATGACCGCTTTTAGGACCATCCACCTAGTCCGCGTAAACCTCCCCCTTTACGCGGACTAGCTTGATATGGGGCATCCTGGTCCACGTAAACCCCCTTTACGCGGACCAGCATGACCCGCTTTCAACCTTAGGCCTATAAAACCCCCACAGGGAGGCCAAGGGTCAAGAGACTTCACCCGGTTGAGCCCTATGGGTAGCATACAGCGTGTGGGCTTCTTTCGGCAAAGGTGGTGATCCAATTTTGGTTTGTTGGTCTTGTGCTCAGCAATCACACATCGAGGGCATACCGCATGATCACCTCTCATACGGCATTTGAGCCAAGACACAAACCTCCAAGTCGGACTCTCTGGCGGGCATCATGTAAAGGCGGTTCGATGAACACCCGACGAGGGTGACGATCCAACCTACATCAGCTTCATGATCGGCTAGTACACGCTAAGGGCATGCTACACAAGCCTTGATGCGAGACAAAGCATGGGATCTTTGCCCAATCTTGACGGTGCCTAATGGTCACAGTCTCAACAACGCTCAACAACTCTAGTCACATCGGTGCCTCCAACACCCAACTGCCCAATCTTGATAGTGCCTGACTATCACAATCTCAACGACGCTCAACAACTCCAGTCACAATGGTGCCCCCAGCATCCGATTGCCTAGTCCTGACTGCGCCCGACATCCCTAGTCTCAACGACACTCAACTACACCCGTCACAACAGTGCCCACGGCACCCGACTGCCCCATCTCAATGGCGCCCAGCCGCCCCATTCTTAACAATGTTGGCTGCTTCAGTCACAGTGTTGCCCATGCCCTCCCCCCTCCCCCCAGACACAACAACGTCCGACCACTTCAGTCATAGTGGTGCTCGCACCATCCGGCCGCCCCAGTCTCAACAACGCCTGGTCACTCTAATCATAATGGTGCCCACACCATCCTGCTGCCCCAGTCTTAACAGTGCTCGGCCTCTCCAGTCACTCTAGTGCCCACGCCATCTGGCCGCTCGCTCCCATCACAGTGGTGCCCACGCCATCCTGTCGTCCCAGTCTCAATAGCGCTCGGACGCTCCAGTCATAGTGGTGCCACGTCGCCCAACCGCCCTAGTTTCAACAGCATTCGACCGCTTTAGTCATAGTGGCGCCCACGCCATCCGGCCTCCCCAATCACAATAGTATCCACCGCACCCAACTTCCCCAGTCTCAACAATGTCCAACTTCTTCAGTCACAGTTGCGCCCGACTGCTCCACACGAGTCGCGCCCGATTGCTCACTTCGAACTGCCCCTACTGCCCGACTGCTTTGCACGAGCCGCACCCAACTGCTCACTCCAAGCTGCGCTCGACTGCTTTGCACGAGCCGTGCCCGCCAACTCCTCATCTGAGTAAGGCAGCGATAATAGACAATGACACCTGAGAGGCAAACGTCAAGGAACTTGCAAGCCCTCTCATGGCTGGGTGACCCGTCATTCCATATCGGGTATCTCGCAACACCCCTCAAGCAGTGTCTTACTGAATCACGAGTCATTTAATGGGTACTATGTACAAAGGCGGAAATACCCGCATAACAACGTAATGATCCGGGGACCGTCATAAATGATGGAATTGTCCCGTGGCTTGCACACACTTGTAATCGGGCTTTCAACGCCCCACATAACGCCTTTCATGGTTTATAGTGATGTAATCTAGTTAGGGAATCGACTCCCATCTCCGTCAGCTACCAGTCTCAACACCGTGTAGTAGACTTCCGTCCACCTCCCAACTCGGTCCCTGCCCTACTAATAGGACGGGCCATACACCCGAAACCCAAAGTCTTTGTCTTCTCTAGTGCCCCCAATGAGACCTGTCCTATCTCCCTACTTCCACTCAGTCCTGTTGTGTTGCTGTTGCTCCGTCACTGTTGCACGGGACAAGCCCTCCTAACGTCACGGCCCCTAGGATCCCTGACTCTCTTCCTTCGACAGTAGAAACAAGGGTGTTCAGATTACATCTGATATAAATTAACATCGACTGTGGTTGAAAGGCTTGACCGATGGGGAAATGTCTTGCACCCGAACCCCACATCGTCTGATACACCTTCACCCGTGGAATCAAACCTGCGCCAGCTACCTAAATAGCTACCATGCACACACAAACCTTATCCATGTGTCGCCTGTATCTCCAGGCACACGTGCCATGCCCTGGAGGCACATCCTAGTTGAACTTCAATTCCGTGACAATTTTTGAAACTCGATTGGCACGCCCGTAGAACACATACACCCAATCTCAACCAGTAAATCACAAATGAACCTCATTTTTCCACATCATTTTATTCTCCCACCGATTCCACGTGTGCTGGAAACAAATTGGCATGCTCGGAGGAACATTTCCTGCCCTTCTTCTTCTTGCCGAAGGAGAGTCACACTTGTTTTCACACTGTGATGCCCTCACTGTTTCTTGTTGGAGAGGAAGTGGAGGCCCCCCGTCTAAGCTGCGGCACGTGACCTGTTAATGCCAAGCGACCAACCAGTGATAGCAACAACAGCAATAAACCGATGGCGACAATGACCTACGGTCCAATCGTCATCACTATCCACGCCAAGCGTGAACATCCGGTGATGCCAATCATGTTTGGCTACTCTGCTCTGGCCTTCGGCCCGCCTTGATCCTCGGGCGTCATCGCCGTGGCTGACGAGCAGCCCAGTCCGGTGACCGCCCATGTGGGTAGCCGGCCCCTTTCTCCTATAACAACAACGACCCATGTGGCCCTTGATCCCTTGGTCCCCCACTCCACCAGCACCCAACACAGGCTTCCAACCGGGGTTTCCAGTACAATGTCACCAATGACCCATACAAGCATCGAGCGTCAGGTCCCAGTTAAGCAAATTCCCAACACGGGTGACAAGCTTTGGGTCCTCGACACTTCCACACCCAAGACGGGCTTCCTGCCCAGGGTCCCAGCATCATCAGCACCCAAGATGAGCTTCTTGCCCAGGGTCCCAGCATCATCAACACCTAAGACGGGCTTCTTGCCCTGGGTCCAAACATCATCAGCACCCAAGATGGTTCTCTTGCCCAGGGTCCCAACTTCATCAACACCCAAGACGAGCTTCCAGCCCAGGATCCCAGCTTCATCAACACCCAAGATGGGCTTCCAGCCCTGGGTCCCAACTTCATCAACACCCAAGACGGGTGTCTAGCCCCGGGTTCCAGCATCATCAACACCCAAGATGGGCTTCCAACCTTGTTGTGTCCCTGTGGTTTTGATGATGTCATACACTATTACTCATTAAACTATGGTTTTGATAATGTCACACACAACGAGTCATTATGATAAGAACTTTTCATGATTTTAATAATGTCATGCTTCATATGCTTTTGATGATGTCAATGCTTGAATCCTTGAGTTTCATATGCTCTTGATGCTGTCAATGGTTGTTTAATAATGTTAAATACATGAATATCCATGAGCTTTGTGAAGACATGATCGAATTTGGACAAAGGAATGGCCAGAAGTGTGAAAATCCAAGAGCAGACTGCACAGCAAGTTATCGTTGACAAATGGCTAGACAAAGGTGAGAATACTGGTTAGTGGTGACAAATAGGTCCTTAAGGGTGAAAAATAGCTGATAGGCTGAAATGTGATTGTTGGAGCTAAAAACAGGAAAATCGTTGAAGTGAAGTCGACTTGAGTTGCAGACAAAGTCGACTTGGTCACGTTGAGCTGAAGAAGCCCTTAGTTCAAATGCTAAAACAAGTGTGAAATATACCCACCAGTTGTGGAAACAGAAGTGAAAATGGCTTGGCACAAAAGAAGAATACCAAAGAGGAAGGTTTCATGAAGAAGTTGTTCAAGTGCTTTAAGTACAGCTGACTCCAGAAGCCTTTGAAGTTGGAGCCAAGACCGCCCGCTAGCAAAAGAATAAAGGTGACAGCTAACGAGCTATAAGGGTGACAAATAGCTCGTTAGAGCTGACAAATAGCCGATATCAGTGAAAAATAGCTTCCTAACAGTGAAAAATAGCTGGCAGCACTAAAAGCCTTAAGAAACATCAAGGCAGAGTTGACGCAACGTTCCCTTAGCATCGACGCAGCTACGTTGAAGCTGGCCAAGGTGAAGATGGAGCAATGGCTATGGTTTAAGGGTGACAAATGGCTGATCAAGGCAGACATATGGCCGATAGTGGTAACAAATGTCTTGATTTGAGTGACAAATGAGTGCAGCAAGGGTGAAATCTGTTAGATGTTGATGTAAAGCCTATCCAGTTTGAAGATGGAGTCAGCGCCAGTCAAAGTGTACTAAAGGTCAAAGTCAACATCAGTCAAGTGACTCCAGTGAACTTCATCAGTAGTCAAGGTAACTCTGGTCAACATTCAATAGTCAATAGTCAACGGGCAACACAGTCAAGTCTAGCCCTAGTCAACAGCGAGATAGTCAACATGGACCAGTCAACAAAACTGGGCAATCAACATGGTCAACAACCTTGGGTCAGCACATTCATTACTCGAGGTCAACATTCTCTGACCTCGGAGTCAACACACATGAGCTTGAGGTCTTCTACCAGCTGAAGAAGACAAGTGTGACAAATGAAGCCTTAAGGGAGACAAATGGGTCATCAACGGTGTATACTACACACCTAAGGGTGACAAATAGCTTAAGGTGACGGCCAAGCAAAAGAAGGGAAACAGCAAGGGTGACGGCTCAAGTGGACAACGGTGAATTGAAGAAGATAAGGGTGACAAATAGATATCTAAGGGTGACAAATAAGTATCTAAGGGTGAAAAATGGCTAAGTAAGGGTGAAAAATGAGCAACATGCCCTATCGCATGAAGTTATGAGGAGGGAAGTCGACTCCAGTTATATGAAGTTCACAGAAAAGATGAACTGCAAAGTAGAGCAAGGGTGACGGCTGACCAGCGCTTAAGGGTGAAAAATGTATACCTAAAGGTGAAAAATGTACACCTAAGGGTGACAAATAGATTAAAGGCGACGGCTCTTTTGCCTTACGGTAATAAGTGGCCAGTTCGAAGAAGGAGGAATCGACGCAGTGGAGCAAGTGCGTCGACACACTCAGTGTGAACTCCGGAAGCGTCCTTTGCGAGCTAGCACGTGAGAAGGATCTGGGTCTAATAGTCCAAGTCTAAGTGATTGAAAGCGACATGCTTCATTAGTTCAAGGTTCTAGAAGACCTTCTGGCAGAAAATATTCCCATCTTTATAGCTGGACCAATTGCAGAACTCCTGGAAAGGGTTTCATCTTGAAATGGGTTTTGCCTTGAGGAAGAAGAAGCTCAATATGCTGTGTACTGCATGAAGGGGATTGGCAAGCCAATGGGAAGCCAGCGTACCATATCTCTTCTGGGCCAATTAGTGGCCACTCTTCTTAGGATCTGGAAGCATTCTGCGGATCTGGACGGTCCAGATTTCTTCCTACCAAATCAGAGTCCACAAAGCTTGTACCATGCATGCAAAAAGAAAAAGATGCTGGAACCAAAAGCAGCACTTGGGGGACATGCTCTGACGAAGACAAATAGGCAGTAGATGAGATAAGAGGTTCGAAGAAGGCTAAGGCAAGGCAATGAAGCAGAATGAAAGGAGATAGCATAGAAGTGTAGAACAATAGAGCTGGAGCAGTTGAGCCACGTTGAGAACAGGAAGAGCAAAAGAGAGAGAGATCAGTGAGCTCGTTCCTACTGAGAGGGAAGAAGAAAAAGAAAGACTCTCCAACTAGAAGAAGAAGGCATGAGCGAAAAATAGTGAAGAGTGAGCAGCCCATGTTTGAAGGACATCTGTGAGGAAGTTCGTGAGAAGAAGAAGAAGAAGATAAAAAGAGAAGGAGAAGAGTAGAAGATAGAAGGAGGAAGAGAGCTGCAAGCCAGTAGCTGCGAACCTTGAAGCCTGAAGCGCAAGCCTTCATCCAGTACCTGCCTTCTTCATCCTGCGAGAAGGAGGGGCTTCATCTCCAGCTTCCTGTGGCAAAAGAGAAGCTGCTTTCCAAGGAAGCAACCAATTTGGAAGAAGCCAAGAGCGCCGTCCAGATTCCAGACAGGGGCATTTTCCATCTTGCTTGAAGTGTTCCATATCCTATCTAGGTCTTTGAGTTTTGTTATCTTTTTTTTTAAACATCACCTTGTTGAAACCTTGAACTGTCCCTACCGATTATTGTAGGAAGACAGACAGAGGGTGTGCTCTGGTCTGTGGTGATCCGTCCCTACCGGGTATTGCAGGAAGACAGACAGAGGTTGTGCTATGATCTGTGGTGATCCGTCCCTACCGGTGATAGTAGGAAGACAAACTTAGCTTGTGCTCTGATCTGTGGTTTCGCCTTGTGTGCCATTAAGCTATGTGGCAACGATTCCTTGAGAGGGGATAATCTCTCTATAAGCTGTAATGCAGCAGTTTAGTGCATTTGCACTAGGCTAGCCTCACTCATTTGAGTGAGGGGTGGAGGTAGGACTTTGGGTTGTGTCTGAACCACCTTAAAATTTACTGTCTAGTGTGATTTGTTTGTGAGTTTGCTCCTTGTTTCCTTCCTCCCTTCACAGGTTACTTTATGAGCTGAATGCATTGCTTTCTCGCTAGATGTTTACTTAGGAGCATTCTTCATATCTGCTATAGCATCTAGTGTGCGGGTTTCACTATTGTGTGAAGAGTTGTTTTATTCCTCTGTGTTCATCGAAAAGAGGGGGCAGATCTATTCACCCCCCTCTAGACCAGCCTTCCATACACTATCCGTGATTCAGAGCACCCAACAATTGGTATTAGAGCGGGTCTCTGGTAGATCAGATTTAACCATCTGCAGAGAAGGTCCTGCTGCATAGGTGTTTTTATGATCATGGATCATTACTCTGATTTATTTCCTTTGGTTCATCCGCATGTGTTTAATAGTTCTGATTTTTCTTTGTGGCTAGGTAGGATGTGTAAATTTGTTAGTTCAATTAATCCAAACCTGTGGAACATCATCTCTAAAGGTCCACATAAGGTGCCTACGGACATGTCAAAGTGGACTGATGTTCACATGATGAAAAATAATGATAATCTCAGAGCTTTCAATATTTTGAAATCTGCTGTGGATCAAGATATCTTTCCTTTTGTTTCTGATTGTAGGAATGCAAATGGCATACTGGAAAGATTGATGGCTGTCAATAGGAAGAAGGAAGACACATGTCTAATGGCTGATAGAAGTGATCACAACAGTGATCAAAGGGAGAACGAGGAGGTGACTTCTGAATCTGATGAGATTGCATTTGATGAATTGATAGAAGAGTATGAGGATCTACTTAGAAAATACAAGAAAGTGAAATCCGAAAATAAAAAGCTGAAAAAGGGAATAGAACAAATATTGTCAAATTCCTCCTGTACAAAATGTTTACACTTAGAGGAAGTAAGTGAAAACTGGTTGGTTGATGTTGAAGCACACAAGGAATTGATTGCCTCTTTAAGAAATGAAAATGCAGAACTTCAGAAAAGTCTTGAAAATTCTGAAACCAAAAACAGAAAAGTTATAAAAGAAATTGATAATTCATGCTCTGTTAATTCTGCATGCAAAAATTATTCATTTCTGAAAAAGATAAATGAAGGTCTCCATTCTGATCTTGAGTGGCAAGAAAAACAAATTGACTCATTGAAAGAAGAAAATAGACACATGCTATCGAAGGTATTGGACCTTGAACAAGCTGAGGAAGAACTGAATGAGAGACTTAACTCAATGCCCAATGATGAAAAACTGGTGGAAGAAAATTAAAATTTGAAAGAACAAAATAAAAAGTTGATGGTGCTGAATACTGTCATGTCAGAGAGGTTACTATCTTTGGAAAAAGGAAAATCCACTACAATTAATGATGAATCTAAAAAAGTGCATGTGCTGGAACAAGAAATTGAAAGTTACAAAACTGTAAATAAAGTTTTGAATGAATGTGTTATTTGTAGTGAATAAGAAATTGCTAGTTATGAACTACATATAGCATCCCTTGAAAATGAAATTTAAGATTTGAAAAGCTCACTAACTAAATTTGTTGATGGCCAAGAAAATTTGGATAAGCTGTTGGGAGTTAGAGTGAATTTTTAAAAAGAGGGGCTGGGTTATAAACTTGTAAATAAAAAATCATTTGAAAATAAATTGTTTACTTTTTTTGTTCAAAGCTCAGGACAACCCATCACTTCAATCAGGTCACTAGTCTTTCAGTTCACTGCACAAAAGAATTCAAAACAAGCTGCTAATCAAAAAGTTGAAAAATAAACTAAAAAACTAAAAAAGTTCAAAAAGAATCCTGCTACCACAATGCATGTAGTACATGAGACTGCCATATACACACATGCACACAAAAAGAAATTGTCATGTTATTATTGTGGTAGAGTAGGTCACATGATGTATGATTGTAATATCATGAAATTTGATGAGAAAAATGCATGCAAGAAATTGAATGGTTTCAAAGATTCTAAAATGAATTCAAACAAAAAGGGTTCATTTTAAAGCTCCCATATGCATGCTAGAAAAGATCCTGTCAAAAATCATGTTGTTCAAAAAGGGACCATCAGATGTTTTTATTGTGGTAGATCTAGCCATGGTATGCATGAATGCTTGGTTCTTAAAAATGATGAATTTCAAGCTCTTAGAAAACCCACTGTCCAAAGAAGGCCAAATTTGTTCTCAAACAAGAGGCCTTATTGTCATAACTGTAAAAGAACCGGCCACACAGTCCTGGACTGTTGGCATTTGAAAGGTAATGTCAAGCTCCATGATAGAAATGGCAGAACTACTGCTCACCCACAGAAATTTCATGCATATCTTGTGAACAAGAACATGAATGCATTCATTCATTGTCATTACTGTGGAAAGTCAGGACACACTATGAATGATTGCTTTGTTATGAAGTTTGATGGCTTTATTGCTTTGAACTCTAGGACAGCACCAGTGAGAAGTGCTACTAACCCACCAGGACCCAAGAACACTTGGATACCTAAAAATTCAAAATGAGAAATTATTCTTGCAGGTGTGCCTTGGAGAAAGGAAATAAAAGGGGTTCATTAAATAAGCAAGGCACCCTAGTTTGGTAAAACCCCAGTCTTCATGTTTATGATCCTTATTTGTTCATGTTTATTCTACTTAATTGGTCTTGATGTAGGACTTTTGAAGTAGGCTGCATATATTTTCATGTGTGCATATATCATGCTGAACAATTGAACTCACTTCAAATCTACTGTAGGAAAGTTTAATGCATGCTTTGTGCTGCATATGTTTACATGCATGCTTATATTCATTTGCATTGAACTCATGATGCATTTTCATGCATGACCTTATGGTATATAAATTGGTGTTGGGAGAAGGGCATATTATGTCTGTCTGGAAACCCACACTAAGCGTGAGGTGGTTATCAAGCCTAAGTTCTCCGTCAAATATCATGGGTCATTTCTACATTTGAAGCATGCACATTCTTCATGAGATCCTGTTCAGCATACTCCCTTTGCATGTTTTTAGTGTCTAGCTTACACACTCAATGCATTTAGTTAAGGGGAGCAAGTGTCTCATGCTTTGATTTGCATTACTCTCATGCACAATTTGCATTTAGTCAGGGGGAGCCAGTACCAATCTGGCATCATTGGAATGCATGTCATTAATGATAGAAAACTCAAAAAGTTGATGCATCAATTTAGAGTCAATTTGAGTTGAGAAGCATTTCTAGAAAAGCTCAAGTCAACCTGAGGACTGTTCAAGTCGACTTCCCTGCAGTTTTCTGAAAACACTGCCTTCTATTTTGAGCTCAAGCCGACTTCCAGACCTTCACAAGTCGACTTCATCTAGTTGTTCTGAAAATTTCTGACAAGCCTTGTCTCTCTGGCTCACTCTCATCATTCCTCACTCCATGTTCTCATGAATATGAGAGTAAATGACTTGCTTCTGTTCTATGGACTTCAAACTCCTTGCATTTGCTGAAAAAGGAGTGGTCTTTTTAGAAAATTCTTGATCACAATTCATCCTCAGCCTTAACCTTGAAAATCTGCCTTCAAAATCCAGCATTCTCTGAGGGGGAGCTTCTCTAAGTTCTTTCTCGTACATTCTCTCATGAGAAGTATCTCTTCCATTTGGTATCAGACACTCTTGATATCTGTGACCCATGTCAATTTTGTAAAAGTTTTGAAACTGGTCTGCATGAATCTTTCTTGAAAAACAGTCTTCACTGTTGATTCCTACTGAAATACATTGAACTCCATTGTGCTAAAAAACATTTCAATCTGTTCACAAATTCATTGATCTTAGCAAATCACATATAGGAATCTTATCTTATAAGGTTATATGATCACCCATGAATAAAATTGTTGGTTTAAGCCTAATAAATTCAAGAGTTTTAAAAATTAAATTTTTATGAAAAAGGCTGCATTCAAAACTTAATAGGTCTCAACCAATTCACACATGTTGTGTCCCATGAAATCTCCCCAAATCTGAAAATTTAAGGTCAATGGTAACCTTGGTTGAGAAGTTTGGATTGAGTATTGTTCTTAAACATAAGAGAATCTGAAAAATCTCTAAGGGCAGCACATGATTAAAACTGTGAATTAATGCTCAAGGTAGAGCAATGGCAAAGGGTTCACTGAGAAACTAGTCCCTTCATCAAATAAATAAAGTGAACTATGTCATGAGGTGCCCTTGCTATCTCTGCTCAAAATAAAGCAAGATAGTGAGTCCCATTGAGTAACTAGGGGTGATGGCATCTAAATAACGTGTACCTTTAAGTCAAAAGGTGTGGACTATACTTGACTTCTCTTAAAAATTATGAGCCAAAACAAAAATATAAAACTATGACCAAAAGGTGCTGTAACCCTAAGGATAAAATCAGAAATGTCCATGTTGTTTAATTTCAATACTTGTTTTTAGTTACTCCTAAGGGAGTCCTTGATTTTGAATGAGTAGGTTAAGGGAGGTTAAACTAGATTTAAACATGTAGCCTTGGTTTATTTCTATTAAGTCTGAGTGCAAAATGATTCAATCAATTTAATTAATAAACTCTAAATTTATTACACTTAAACCAAGCAGGAAATAAGGGATGTGTCATAAAAATCTTATACCAGAAGAATCTAAAAATTGCAAGCTTGACTAATGAATAGTATTTCAGAGTGTAATTCTTCTGATACAATGACCTATTGAACTCCATGAAATAATTCTTCCAATTATTTTTGACAAGACTCTACTTGTGCTACTTTGGATTGTCACGGCTGATAAATTTGTCATTGCAAACTTTTGTTGCTATTCTTCATGTCTGGCTTACTACAATGGATCTTTCACATCTGCTGAAACTTGTTATTGCTTTTGATGTGCTCCTTTTCAACTCTAACCTTTCCTCAATTGGTATCAGACTCCTCTCCTTATTTAGCCTATGTACCAAACTCCATCCTTTTTGCTAATGTCAAAGGGGGAGAAGAATTTGATGAGTCATGTGCATTCATTTGCATTTGGGTAATTGAATGCATTATCTGTTGGTATCAGTACAAAGGGGGAGAGAGTTTTGAGGAGGAAAGAGTCTTGATGAGTCTTATGCACCTTGGGTCTCATTGCATACACATTGACTTTTGTGGTTAAATGACCATAATGACTCATAGTGTTGCCATCATCAAAAAGGGGGAGAATGTTGTGTCCCTGTGATTTTGATGGTGTCATACACTATGACTCATTAAACTATGGTTTTGATGATGTCACACACAATGAGTCATTATGATAAGAACTTTGCATGATTTTAATAATGTCATGCTTCATATGCTTTTGATGATGTCAATGCTTGAATCCTTGAGTTTCATATGCTCTCGATGCTGTCAATGTTGTTTTGATATTGTTAAATACATGAATATCCATGAGCTTTGTGAAGACATGATCGAATTTGGACAAAGGAATGGCTAGAAGTGTGAAAATTTAAGAGCAGACTGCATAGCAAGTTATCACTGACAAATGGCTAGACAAAGGTGAAGAATACCGGTTAGTGGTGACAAATAGGTCCTTAAGGGTGAAAAATAGCTGATAGGGCTGAAATGTGACTGTCGAAGCTAAAAATAGGAAAACCGTTGAAGTGAAGTTGACTTGAGTAGCAGACGAAGTCGACTTGGTCACGTTGAGCTGAAGAAGCCCTTAGTTCAAATGCTGAAACAAGTGTGAAATAAACCCACCAGTTGTGGAAACAGAAGTGAAAAATGGCTTGGCACAAAAGAAGAATACCAAAGAGGAAGGTTTCATGAAGAAGTTGTTCAAGCACTTTAAGTAGAGCTGACTCCAGAAGCCTTTGAAGTCGGAGCCAAGACCACCCGCTAGCAAAAGAACAAAGGCGACGGCTAACGAGCCCTTAGTTCAATAGCTGATATCAGTGAAAAATAGCTTCCTAACAGTGAAAAATAGCTGACAGCGCTAAAAGCCTTAAGAAACATCAAGGCAGAGTCGACGCAACGTTCCCTTAGCGTCGACGCAACTACGTTGAAGCTGGCAAAGGTGAATATGGAGCAATGGCTACGGTTTAAGGGTGGCAAATGGCTGATCAAGGCAGACATATGTCCAATAGTGGTAACAAATGTCTTGATTTGAGTGACAAATGAGTGCAGCAAGGGTGAAATCTATTAGACGTTGAAGTAGAGCCTATCCAGTTTGAAGATGGAGTCAGCGCCAGTCAAAGTGGACTAAAAGTCAAAGTCAACATCAATCAAATGACTCCAGTGAACTTCATCAGTAGTCAAGGTAACTCTGGTCAATAGTCAATAGTCAATGGGCAACATAGTCAAGTCTAACCCTAGTCAACAGCGAGATAGTCAACATGGACTAGTCAACAAAACTGGACAGTCAACATGGTCAACAACCTTGGGTCAGCACAGCCATTACTCGAGGTCAACATTATCTTACCTTGGAGTCAACACACATGAGCCTGAGGTCTTCTGCCAGCTAAAGAAGATAAGTGTGACCAATGAAGCCTTAAGGGAGACAAATGGGTCATCAACGGTGTATAATACACACCTAAGGGTGACAAATAGCTTAAGGCGACGGCCAAGCAAAAGAAGGGAAACAGTAAGGGCGACGGCTCAAGTGGACAAGGGTGAACTGAAGAAGATAAAGGTGATAAATAGATACATAAGGGTGACAAATAGATATCTAAGGGTGAAAAATGGCTAAGTAAGGGTGAAAAATGTGCAACAAGCCCTATTGCATGAAGTTACAAGGAAGGAAGTCGACTTAGGGACCTGCTCGAGTCGACTCCAGTTATATAAAGTTCACAGAAAAGATGAACTACAAAGCAGAGCAAGTGCGACGGCTAACGGGCGCTTAAGGGCAAAAAATGTATACCTAAAGGTGAAAAATGTACACCTAAGGGTGACAAATAGATTAAAGGCGATGACTCTTTTGCCTCACGGTAACAAGTGGCCAGTTCGAAGAAGGAGGAGTCGACGCAGTGGAGCAAGTGCGTCGACGCACTCAGTGTGAACTCTGGAAGCGTCCTTTGCGAGCTAGCACGTGAGAAGGATCTAGGTCCAATAGTCCAAGTCTATGTGATTGAAAGGGACATGCTTCATTGGTTCAAGGTTCTAGAAGACCTTCTGGCAGAAAATATTCCCATCTTTACAGCTGGACCAATTGCAGAACTCCTGGAAAGGGTTTCATTTGGAAATGGGTTTTACCTTGAGGAAGAAGAAGCTCAATCTGCTGTGTACTGCATGAAGGGGATTGGCAAGCCAATGGGAAGCCAGTGTACCATATCTCTTCTGGGCCAATTAGTGGCCACTCTTCTCAGGATCTGGAAGCATTCTGCGGATCTGGACGGTCCAGATTTCTTCCTACCAAATCAGAGTCTACAAAGCTTGTACCATGCATGCAAAAAGAAAAAGATGCTGGAACCAAAAGCAGCACTTGGGGGACATGCTCTGACGAAGACAAATTGGCAATAGATGAGATAAGAGGTTCGAAGAAGGCTAAGGCAAGGCAATGAAGCAGAATGAAGGGAGATAGCATAGAAGTGTAGAACAATAGAGATGGAGTAGTTGAGCCACGTTGAGAACAGGAAGAGCAAAAGAGAGAGAGATCAGTGAGCTCGTTCCTACTAAGAGGGAAGAAGAAAAAGAAAGACTCTCCAACTAGAAGAAGAAGGCATGAGCGAAAAATAGTGAAGAGTGAGCAGCCCATGTTTGAAGGATATCTGTGAGGAAGTTCGTGAGAAGAAGAAGAAGAAGACAAAAAGAGAAGGAGAAGAGTAGAAGATAGAAGGAGGAAGAGAGCTGCAAGCCAGTAGCTGCGAACCTTGAAGCCTGAAGCGCAAGCCTTCATCCAGTACCTGCCTTCTTCATCCTGCGAGAAGGAGGGGCTTCATCTCCAGCTTCCTGTGGCAAAAGAGAAGCTGCTTTCCAAGGAAGCAACCAATCTGGAAGAAGCCAAGAGCGCCGTCCAGATTCCAGACAGGGGCATTTTCCATCTTGCTTGAAGTGTTCCATATCCTATCTGGGTCTTTGAGTTTTGTTATCTTTTTTTTTTAAACATCACCTTGTTGAAACCTTGAACTGTCCCTACTGATTATTGTAGGAAGACAGACAGAGGGTGTGCTCTGGTCTGTGGTGATCCGTCCCTACCGGGTATTGTAGGAAGACAGACAGAGGTTGTGCTCTGGTCTGTGGTGAACCGTCCCTACCGGTTTTAGTAGGAAGATAGACTGAGCTTGTGCTATGATATGTGGTGATCCATCCCTACCAGCGATAGTAGGAAGACAGACTGAGCTTGTGTTCTGATCTGTGGTTTGGCCTTGTGTGCCATCAAGCTGTATGGCAACGATTCCTTGAGAGGGGATAATCTCTCTGTAAGCTGTAAGATAGCGGTTTAGTGCATTTACACTAGGGAAGCCTCACTCATTTGAGTGAGGGGTGTACGTAGGACTCTGGATAGAGTCTGAACCACCTTAAAATTTACTGTCCAATGTGGTTTGTTTGTGAGTTTGCTCCTTGTTTCCTTCCTCCCTTCACAGGTTGCTTTATGAGCCGAATGCATTGCTTTCTCGCTAGATGTTTACTTAAGAACATTCTTCATATCTGCTATAGCGTCTAGTGTGCGAGTTTCTCTATTGTGTGAAGAGTTGTTTTATTCCGCTGTGTTCATCGAAAAGAGGGGTAGATCTATTCACTCCCCCTCTAGATCAGGCTTCCATACACTATCCGTGATTCAGAGCACCCAACAAGCCTTGGGTTCTAGCTTCATCAATACCCAAGACGGGCTTCCTGCCTTGGGTCCTAGTTTCATCAGCACCCAAGACGAGGTTTCAGCCCTGGGTCCCAACATCATCAACACCCAAGACAGGCTTCCTGCCCAGGGTCTCAGCATCATCAGCACCCGAGATGGGCTTTTAGCCCCGGGTTCCAACTGCATCAACACTCAAGATGGGCTTCCAACCCTGGGTCCCATCTTTATTAACATTGTAGTAACCTGATAATATATATTATAATATAATATAAATAAAGGATAATCGGCCAAGATGATTTGGCATCTACCTGGGATGAACGGTCTACACTGGCCCGTTCAATGGGATGTGCGGTCTATAGGTAGCCGCACAAGTCTCTGTTAATCCAATTCGGATTAACTCAAATCACAGCGGTTCGATTGAGTCTAAAATAATTCTAGGGGATAATATGGTTCAAGATTAAAGTTATAACAAGTGTAAACCTAATAACCATCTCAATTATCAAGGATTCACAATTAAAATTTGACATTCATTGGAAAGGTAAATCAAGATCAAGCTCAAATTAATTAAATCAACAAGAATGATTTGCTATCATGAATTACAGTTTATTAGGTGCGTTGCTAACATGTAATTAACCACTAATCTACTAACACAACATGCTGTAATGACTATTTCAATTAATCTGTTCTGCTACAGATATGCGGTCGGTTCTGGACCTTACATCCCAATGCACGGTCACAGACTGGCCGCACATATCCCCTCAGATCCGAAGACCTGCTGGGTATTGGCGGTCGGTAGTGTGCCGCATGGATGGATGTGCGGTCTGGAACTGGCCGCGAGAAGGACATGCGGTTAGGGATAGGCCGCATGTTCCAGGGACACGAACAGATATAGAAGCATATAAACGGCGAAACACAGGCCGCCTGTCTTGATGTGCGGTCTATCGTGTGGCCGCACATGTCCAAACAGGTCGCTGCCCCATCGTCACCGTGCCCGACTCCGGCGAGGTTTCTAGGGTTAAATTAAAACACTAAATTCACACGATATAAAGCATGAAATTTGGGGCTTCTACTATCAAAAGAAAGAGCATGAAAAACTATACAAGATGGACGAATAAATTTTATGTTTATAGCCAGAAATCACTACTTAATCGAAAGGGAACAATTATAACCCTAGTTCTGACATGCTTCTACTAAAACCTAAAATTTTCGTAGAACATTTAATAGAATTTGGGGCTTTCTACATTAATGAAAAGCTAACACGATGCTGCTTCTAACCATATATTATTTGTAGGGTTTGACTTGCTATGACCTACCTGAATCGGATGAAGAAGGAAGGAGAAAGAAAACCAAGGACGCCGGTACACGCAGCCACTAATCGCTCGAGATCTCCCTCGATCCAACTCCTCTGCAGCCGCCGCTGGTTCTAAACGATTCTAGGGTTAGAGAGATTCATTTTAATAGGTCACACACCTTCTGGAGGCTTCTATGCGCGGAGTATTCATCCACGCAAGTCGAGTCCATGTGAACGCCGCCATAAATGTTGACTATGTTGACTCGATCCAAACTCTGCCGATTGTACCGTCCAGGGTTATGGTTTCGAGAGATTAAGAGAGGGTAAATGATCCTCTCATCCTGAGCTTTCATTTGCCACTGATTTGGGCCAATTTGATGGAGTATTGGGCTCGAATTTGACATTTCAAGGTATGGTTAACTAAGTGTTCAATTTGGGCTTAATCCACTAATTCGGCCTACTTACAAATTTTATTTGGGTTGGCCACAGAAGACACGTTTGCTAAACGTGTTATCCTCTACAAGAATATAATTTTTATGTATGTTTATAAAATATTTGAAATCTATATCATTCTATTTATTAAGGAATTATTCTAATAAATTTCTAATTAATTTCTAAAAGAAATCAGGATATTACACCCTCCCCCACTTAAGGAATTTGGTCCTCCAAATTCAATGCACTTAATAAAAAGAGGGAGTGAGACAGCTCACCTATAATAAGTCGGGGTACTGTCTCCGCATAGTATCTTCTGACTCCCAAGTAGCTTCTTCAGTTCCACGCCGACTCCACTGTACCTTAACCATCGGTATGGAACGATTCATGAGTTGCTGTTGCTTCCGATCCAAAATTTTGATCGGTCTTTTTTCATAAGTCAGATCTTCCTTCAATTTGAAGTCCATATGCTGAATAATGTGAGTGGGATCATACACGTATTTTCGTAACATAGACACATGGAAAATATTGTGTACTCTAGATAACTGAGGTGGTAGTGCCAAACGGTAAGCAACTTCTCCCACTCTTTCCAGAATCTTAAATGGACCAATGTATCTTGGACTCAGTTTGCCCTGAATACCAAACCTTTGAATTCCTCTCATAGGAGAGACCTTTAAAAACACATGCTCGCCAACCCGAAATTCCAATGCTCTCCTCCTGGTGTCGACATAACTCTTCTGTCTTGATTGTGCTACTTGCAACCGATCTCTGATAATACGGATATTCTTGGACGATTCAAAAATGAGATCTGGTCCAAACCATTGCTTCTCACCTACCTCCTCCCAACATAACGGGGATCGACAGCTTCTACCATACAAAGCTTCAAATGGAGCCATCTGAATACTAGACTGGTAACTGTTGTTGTAGGCGAATTCAACCAATGCCAAATGATCACTCCAACTACCTCCAAAGTCAATCATGTAGGCTCTAAGCATATCTTCCACTATCTGGTTGGTCCTTTCAGTCTGTCCGTCTGTTTGTGGATGGAAAGCAGTACTGAAATTCAGACGAGTTCCCAAAGACTCTTGCAATCCTTTCCAAAAATGAAGTGAATCTGGGGTCTCTATCAGACACAATGCTGACTAGTATACCATGTAGTCTTACCACTTCCTTCATATACAAAGCAGCCAAAATATCAACTGTCCATTTAGACTTAATGGATAAGAAATGAGCCGATTTTGTCAATCTGTTGACAATCACCCATATTGCATCAAATCCACTACGAGTCCTAGGTAGACCCATAATGAAATCTATGCCAATGCTCTCCCACTTCCATTGGGGTATATCAAGGGGTTTTAATTTCCCTGCTGGTCTGAAATGCTCCGCCTTGACTTGCTGACAAACCAAGCATCTACTTTCGAAGTCCGCCACTTCCCTTTTCATATTCGGCCACCAAAAAGATCTTTTCAAATCCTTGAACATTTTAGTACCTCCAGGATGAATGGTGTATCTAGATCTATGAGCTTCATCGAGGATCTTACTCTTTATCTCAACTACATCAGGTACACAAGTCATTCCTTAAAATAACAATCTTCTATCATCAGCCATCATGAAGTCAGGTCTGTTACTCAAGCTTCCCTTGATCTCTACCAATTCTGGTTCATCATTTTGCAGAGACTTGATTTTCATCAATAATTCGGGCTTAAGTTGAATATGAGACATCATAACCCGATCCTTGTCAACATTAAGATCCAAACTAGCTAACTGCTCCAGCAATTTCTATTCTTGTAACATGAGGCTTGACAACTTAACTATAGGCTTGCGGCTTAAGGTATCTGCCACAACATTACTGATTACGCGAAAGTTCGTCGTTTAAAACACGCGTATAACAATCTTAAAACCGCACTCGCACAAAATGATCAAAAGAGAATGTAGTATTAGGACAAGCACGGGTCGAATCCACAAGGAAGAAGAGATTTTTAGAGTTAAAAACTTTGGACTCCTTTGGAAAATATTTGTGATTTGATTGTTTGAAGAAAAGTGATGAAACAAAGAACGATTCTAACACTTAATTAAAAACACCTATGATTATGCGCCTATGCTATAGAAATTAATTGCATGAAGTGAAAAGAAGAGATACAAGAAGGGGGTAGAGATGGAAGAAGATCAAGAACTAGATTAAAAGAATAACTCTCTTCATTAACTTAAAAGAAAAAGTATATGAAGTGCAAGATAAGCTTACAACAAAGAGGTGACAAGATTACAATGAAGTAACATAACACAAAAGTAATGACAAAAAGAGGGGCCTGAGATGTGAAGATAGTAGTAGCAATGGTGATGACGTCGTCGTCTCCTCCTCGCCGAGCCTTGGAGAGGATCGCTCCGCCTTGAAAGAGATCGCCGTGTACACCGGGAGGAAGTCGCCTTTGTCGTTGAAGTTGCCTTTGGAGGGTGAATAACTTTGAACCCAAGAGGAATTAGGGGATGCCCAAGAAGAAAACGTTGAAGAGGAGGGAGATAGGAAGAACTTTGATGAAGAACTCAGATAGAAAAGAAGAGCAAAAGAGCTTCAAAATAGAGAAATAATAGAAACTAGCACCTCGGATGAACAGTGAAATCACAGGACAACAAGTTGAAAAATGAGAAATAACTTCAAAACCAGAAGGAATTAGAAGCTGAGCAAGAAGAAGAAGTTGTAAAACACGTAAAAACAAAGAACTTTCATGAAGAAAGTAAGAGGAGAAAATGACTAGAAGGGTGAGAAACAAGGGGAAGAACAGAGAGAAACACTGGTTCATAGATGAACAGGACAGCACAGTGAAAAATACGAAATAGTTTGAAAATCAGAAGGAATTAAAAGTTGAGCAAGAAGAAGAAGTTGTAGAAGACGTAAAAACGAAGAACTTTTATGAAGAACACAAAAGGAGAAAACGAACTTACATGGGAGAAACCGGAGGCCTAAGGTTGGGAGAGAAAGAGGGAGAGTGAAAGATTGCTCAAAGAAAAGACTCTCCTTCTCCTCCTTGCCATGGGCTATTTATAGGTAAAGTTAGGTAGATGGAGGGTGGAGATTGTATCAAAAGGAGATGGATGGCTGAGATTTAAGTAGAATATGATGTATGGGGAAGAGAAAAAGTAGGTGGGCACCCCCTTTCTTGGACTTTAGGCACCCCATTTCCCAAGGCTCATCATGTCTCTCCTTTATTTCAAACTTTGAATGTCTTTTTCCTCCTTTCCAAACTTAAAGTTTGGATTCCTCCTTTTCAAACTTTGAATTCAAAATTTTGAACTTTCCTTTCCCTCCAACCAAAATAATTTGAATTCATTATTTGACTTGGTCAAAATGGTGATGACCCTTTTGCCCCCGGCTTCTTTTGTAATTACCTTCGGTGTCCTACACACACATAATTATACTTTAGTCCATAAAAATTACCATAATGTGCACATAAATCTCAAATGCTCATGATTATGTAATGGAGAATTAATGCTCATGACCCTCAACTTTAATTTATTATTAAATAAGATAATTGAATTAATCAATTTACGTGAAAGCTCCAATTTAAATGCGGAGTTGAGGTTAACTATGAAATATGCATAATTGCCTAATTATATGCACATAAAATGGTGTTCATGCAATGAATTGTCATAAGAAATGGCCACTTATCACACCCCCCAACTTACTCATTGCTAGTCCCTTAGCAATGCCAATAAATTACATTTTAGGACTAACAAGAGTTTACAAAATTCATGCTCTCATATTCAGTTATCCCTTCATAGAATCGACCAAAGATTAGGAATCTGGAATCATTAATGCACACTAGCCTTATGTAGGAACTTAATTGTACATGATTAAGAATTCAAGTTAAAGCTCAATAGCACTTGTGCATGTGTAACTACCAAATCCACAGCTTGGACAATTGCATCCCCCATTCGCTATTCCAAGCAAATGTCTTTCAACCCTGCACCTCTTAGATCAGAGCATTAAGTATATTAACTTTTTGTCTGCCTTATTATTTTGTCCCTTTGGGATCTTTTATACCACACATGATGCTGCACTACCCTTCACTGCTCAACGTGAACCTCGACTCTTGCCTTAGGAGAAGCAGGCCCAGTTTTGCAGATCCAGGTTCCCTTTTCCGTTTTACGCGAACCTCAACACGTCTTAGGTGAAGTAGGCCCGGTTACTAAGATTAGAGGCATTTTTCATGGTATTTTTTTTCTTTTTTCTTTTTTTTTCATAGTGCCATTGCAGTTATTTGATAGATAATTTGGCAGAAAGCTTTGTATAAAGATCTCTTTTTTTAAGAAGTGCAGAATATCAGATAATATACCTAAAATAGCAGAGGGCTTGTCTTGCTTGTTTCATTAGTGTGTAATGTAAATTTTTTTTTTAGTGCACATGAACTTTAAAGGGATTCTTATATCAGTTTTCCATGGCTAGATTGACTAAATTTTCCATCATCTTTCTCCCTAGCCTTTTCTATTCCAGAATTACTTTTAATTTAAGCATGAATCATGAAACTCAAAATGGGGTTTACATCTTTTTACTTTCATGTAATGATGACATGCAAGAAAGAACTTCTATCAGGTTGTAATATATGCATCATGAAAAATTTTCTCTCCCCCCCAACTTGAATGACATTGTCCTCAATGGCATGTATAATATATAAACATGACAATGCATACATGAATGCTTGGAAGGAAAGGTACAACCTGGGGTATGCATACATAACTATTTTGGCAGGCAGTTTTACGAACGACTTCTTCCAGCTCCTACAAACACAAATGAAAATACTTCACTAGATTTTTGAAGAGAAATGGTTGGGTTGCCTCCCAACAAGCGCTAAGTTTAACGTCTTCAGCCAGACAACATTCTTGTATTTATCATGGGTCACTCAGTGGGATTGATTCCTTTGATGAAAGTTGTGTGTTCTCCAAGTAGAGTTTGAGACGTTGACCATTAACAGTGAAAATTTGACCATTTTTAGGATCTAGAATTTTGACAGCACCATGATCAAAGGCTTTGAGCACAACAAATGGTCCGTCCCATCTGGATTTGAGTTTACCAGGGAATAAGCGCAGCCTAGAATTAAAAAGCCAAACCTTTTGATCAGGTTGAAATGATTTTCTCACAATGTGTTTATCATGGAAAGCTTTGGTCTTGGCTTTGTAAATCTTAGTATTTTCATAAGCTTCATTCCTCAACTCCTCTAACTCATTTAGTTGTAGGGCCCTATGAGATCCTGCTTGGGCCAAGTCGAAATTGAACTGCTTAATAGCCCAATAGGCCCTATGCTCAAGCTCAACGGGTAGGTGACAAGCTTTCCCAAAGATTAACATATATGGAGACATGCCAATGGGAGTTTTGTATGCTGTCCGATAGGCCCAAAGAGCGTCATCCAATCTTTCAGACCAATCCTTCCTATCGGGCCTAACAGATTTCTGTAGGATATTTTTGATTTCCCTATTGTATGTCTCCACTTGGCCACTTGTTTGGGGATGGTAGGGAGTGGCAATCTTATGAGTGATCCCATATTTTTCGAGAAGACCTCAGAATTGGGCATGAGTGAAATGAGAACCTCCATCACTAATGATCGCCCTCGGACATCCGAACCTTGAAAATATATTCTTTCGGACAAACTTCATGACAACTTTGTGATCATTAGTCCGGGTGGCAATGGCTTCAATCCATTTAGACACATAGTCGACTGCCACAAGAATGTACTCATGTCCGAATGATGGTGGAAATGGCCCCATAAAATCAATTCCCCAAACATCAAAGATTTCGACCACTAGAATGGGGTTGAGTGGCATCATATACCGTTTGCTCATGTTTCCAATGGCTTGACACCTAAGACAAGTCTTGCTAAATTCATAGGCATCTTTGAAGAGAGTGGGCCAGAAGAATCCACTTTGTAACACTTTAGCGGCTGTTTTCTTTCCCGCAAAGTGCCCCCCACAACCTAAAGTGTAACAAAAGTTCAGAACGCTTCGTTGTTCCTCCTCAGGGACACACCTTCTAATTATTTGATCCGGACCCATGTAGAATAATTCAGGATCTTCCCAGAAATAGTGTTTGATTTTGGCAAAGAAATGTTCTTTTTCATGTTTAGACCACCCATTAGGAATTTATCCCACAGCTAAATAGTTGACAATATCCGCAAACCATGGAACTTGACTATGGGTGATGGACAAGAGGTGTTCATCTGGAAATGAATCATACAAAAGAGCATTATCAGTTGTGAGAATCCAAGAAAGATGATCGGCAACTTTATTCTCAGAACATTTTTTATCTCGGATCTCAAGATCGAATTCTTGGAGTAAGAGGATCCACCTAATGAGTCTAGGCTTGGCATCCTTCTTGGAGAACAAATATTTGAGAGCTGAGTGATCAGAGTACACAATGACTTTTGCCCCTAAGAGATATGATCGAAATTTTTCAAGGGCAAAGACAACAGCTAACAGCTCCTTTTCTGTGGTGGTGTAGTTAAGCTGAGCATCAGCGAGGGTGCGACTTGCATAATATATCACCACCGGACACTTGTCAATTCTTTGGCCTAGAACTGCCCCGATAGCATAGTCGGAGGCATCACACATGATTTCAAAAGGTAAAGACCAATTGGGAGATTGGAGAATGGGTGCCTTGGTCAAAGTCTCTTTAAGGGTATTAAAAGCCCTTAAGCAAGCATCATCTAGATGGAATGGGGCATCTTTGGCCAAGAGAAGAGTTAACGGGCGGGCACTTTTAGAAAAGTTGCTGATGAACCGGCGGTAGAAGCCGGCATGGCCAAGGAATGAACGGATTTGCTTCACCGAGGTTGGAGGAGGAAGATTAGAAATGAGGTCAATTTTTGCCTTATCTACCTCTATACCGCGTTCAGACACAATGTGGCCCAAGACTATGCCCTCTTGAACCATGAAGTGGCTCTTTTCCCAACTAAGAACAAGGTTTGTTTCAATACATCTTGCAAGCACTTTCTTCAAATTTTCTAAGCAATTTTCAAATGACTCCCCAAACATAGAAAAATCATCCATAAAGATCTCCAAGAATTCTCCTACCATATCGGAGAAAATGGCCATCATGCACCTTTGAAAAGTGGCCGGTGCATTGCAAAGACCGAATGGCATTCTCCGAAAGGTAAATGTTCCATATGGGCAAGTGAATGTGGTCTTCTCTTGGTCTTCTGGATAAATGACCACTTGATTGTACCCAGAATATCCATCTAGGAAACAAAAATATCTTTAGCCTGTCAATTTCTCCAAAATTTGGTCAATAAAGGGGAGTGGAAAATGGTCCTTTTTGGTCATGGCATTGAGTTTCTTATAATCAATGCACACTCTCCATCCCGTGGTGGGCCTAGTGGGCACATCTTCTCCTTGTTCATTTTTGACCACGGTGAGTCCCGATTTCTTAGGAACCACTTGAGTGGGACTCACCCATTGGCTATCCGATATAGGATAAATAATTCCCGCATCGAGCCATTTGAGAACCTCCTTCTTCACCACCTCCTTCATGTTTGGGTTCAACCTTCTTTGCATTTCCCGACTAGGTTTGGCATTGTCCTCTATGTAAATGTGATGCATGCAAATAGACGGACTTATCCCCTTAAGATCGGCCACTGTCCAACCTATGGCACCCTTGTGAGTCCTAAGGACTTCTAGGAGAAGTGTTTCTTGGGTAGGGGTTAGATTGGAAGCTAAGATAACAGGAAGGGTTTGATCGGGGCCTAGGAATGTATATTTGAGGGAGTCCGGAAGGGGCTTAAGCTCAAGTTTAGGAGGGCTTTCAAGTGATGGAAGGGCTGGTTCATCTTGCAAAGCTGGAAGTGGTTCAACCTTATGCCAAATGCTACTATGATGTGGGGAATCTTGAAGAGCATTGACCTCCCTTATTTGACCCATGCCCAGATCATCCTCAATAATTTCATCATAGATGTCTATGAAGTGACATTCTTCATCTAGGTCCAAATATTGGGAGGCTTTGAACACATTGAGAGAAACTTTTTGACCTCCGAATGAGATGTCCATCCTCCCCGTAGCACAATTAATGTTGGCTTTGGCAGTAGCAAGGAATGGGCGGCCTAGGATGATTGGTGTGTGACTTAACTCCGAGGAGGAGGCCATGTCAAGAATGAGAAAATCAATGGGGAAGTAGCAATCATGGACTTTCACAATCACATCCTCTATCAAACCTCGAGGAGTCTTGACTAAGCGATCGGCCAGTTGGAGAATGACGGGGGTTGGCTTGAGTTCTCCTATGTCAAATTGATCATAAACAGAGGTGGGTAAAAGGTTGACACTAGCTCCTAAGTCGAGGAGGGCTCGGTCAAAGGTTACACCACCTATATCACATGAGATGAGGGGAGCACCGGGATCCTTCAACTTTCTAGGGAGATTGTTCATCAAGACCGCACTAACATCCTCGGAGAGCCAAATTTTCTTTGGGGTCGACTTGGGCCCTCTTCTTGGAGTGCAAAGCTCTTTGAGGAATTTGGCGTAGGCTAGAACATGTTTTATGGCATCTAGGAGTGGAATATTGATGTGAACTTGTGAAAAGAGTTCCATGAATTTCTCATTTTGGGCCGGCCTAGTCTTAGTGGTCTTGGGCTCTAGGGCATTAGGAAAGGGGACCTTAGGTTGATAGAAATTTGGATCTTCATGGGCCTTTCCTTTTCCTTTAGGATCTCCCCCCAACTTATCTTGAGTGCAATCCTCCTTGCTTGCATCCTCATTATCTTGATTCTTTTCTATAGAATCTTTCAACTCCTTTCCATCCTTGTATGGGTCATCTAACACCTTCCCACTCCTCAAAGTTGAAATAGCCTTGACATTTTCAAATTGTGGGCCTTTAGGTTGGGCTTGTGGGATGGGTTGAGGTAGGAGGCCCGGTTGTGGAGGAAAACCCGGGGGTTGATTTCTTGGGTTGGCCACGGGTTGACTTGGAAGTTGACCCACTTCTCTTCTCATTGTAGCTTCCGCCAATTGTCCTATTTGACTTTCCAACTTGGAAATGGATTGTTGTTGATTCAAGATGATTTGTTGGAGTTGATTGAATTTATCTTCAAAGTTGGATTGAGGCGGAGGTTGGTAAGTGGGTTGACCTTGATTAGATTGAAAATGTGAATAGCCCATAGGAAGGAATTGAGCTTGTGGACCTCTACCAAATGGATTGAAGTTGTTGGGTTGGGTTTGAAATTGACTTTACATGGGTTGCTTTTGGGCTTGATGAATAGAGGGGTTGGTTGCTTGAGGTAGAGATTGTTGGGATTTCCAAGAAAAGTTTGGGTGATTCCTCCAGCCCGGATTGTATGTGTTTGAAAATGGGTCATTATTGGGCTTAGAGAATCCTTGGGCTGCAAAGACTTGCTCCTGGATGACAGGGGGTAATTGAGCCGCAGTTGGACACTCCGTGATGTGATGGGATGGGCTTGCACATAGAGTGCATGCCTCATGTGGAGTGATAGATTGACCCGAGAAGGAATGGGATGATGGTTGGCAAGAAGGGTCTTTCAAAGTCAAGAGTTGGTCTAACTTTTGAGTTAGAGTCTCTACTTTATCCAACTTTTGAGTGATGAGACTTATGTCCAATCTTGGTTCAAAATCACCTCGGGCCTTGACCTCATATAATCCGGCCCGCTTGGAGGGCCCAATGGATCTCTCATAGGATGATAAAGAAGCATGATTGATAGAATTCTCACTCAGCATTTCAAACAAATCATACGCCTCATCCTCGCTTTTGCTCATGAATGCCCCTCCACATGATGCATCTACCATTTGTCTAAATTGATCGGATAGACCCTCATAAAAAGCTTGGACTATTTGCCATTTGGACAACCCATGGTGAGGGCACTTCCTAAGCAATTCTTTGAGTCTTTCCCATGACTCATGCATTTGTTCCCCTGGAGTTTGGGTAAAACCCGTGATTGCCCTTCTCATGGTATTGGTGCGGCCTATAGGGTAGAACTTCTTCAAAAATTCTTGTTGCATCTCGGCCCAAGTTCTCATTGGCTTCCCTATAGTGCCTAACCAATATTTAGCCTTATCCTTAAGAGAGAATGGAAAGAGGGTCAATCTAAGGGCATCATCCGAGAAATTTTGGATTTTTACCGTGGAACAAATTTCCAAAAATTCATCAATGTGCTTGTAGGGGTCCTCATTGGTATTTCCATAAAATGAGGGGTGCATTTGAATTGTGCTTGACTTGATCTCATAATGGATGGCTTGATTTTGAGGAATGTAAATGCAAGATGGAGGTTGATATTGGTTGGGAATGAAGTAATCCTTCATTTGCTTTGGAGGATTGGGATTTCCGGCCATGATATTTTGGTGGTGAGGTCCTTGATTTTCGGCCATAAGATCTTCTTGGAGATCGTCTCTTGGATACAAGACTCTCTCAATTTCCTGAATGGGTCCTAGTAGGTTTGGATGTTGAGATCTTCTACCTTGCATGAACTAGGACAAAGAGAGAGAGAGAGAGATGAAAGAGATTTTTTTTTATAATGATTTTTGTTTTGTTTTTTTTTTAAATTTTTTTTCTCTTTTTTTTATTTTGATACAAACTAGGACGAAGAGAGAGAAGATGAGATTTTTTTGTTTTTATTTTTTTATTTTGTTTTTGTTTTATGGAAACACAAACAAGTTATCACACAAATTACTTAATGCCCTAGATGTGACGTAGACCTACAAATTGGGTTTCACAAAATGGCTAAAGTTAAACTTAAGTTCACCCTCAATGTTTCCACCGGCCAGGTAAGGGGTGGGGTAGTGGGAGGTTCCCCCTACTTTCGTAGGGACCTAATTATGCCAAACCACTAGCCCGCTTAAGGAGTTTGCCGTCCGACCGTCTTGCCTTAGGCACCGGTTTTCACAAGAGGGTAAGCCTAAATAACACAAGAACCACAGTGTGAACCTAGGGCCAATGTCTACTGAATTTTATTTAAGGTCTAGGTCATGCAAAGATGCAAGGGAATTATGGTTTGTGGGCTAAGGAAGGGTGATGAAATCCCCACCTTATCTTGTTTATGGGTGTTGCCCTTAGAATATTTTAGAAATGATATGCAACAAACCAAGTTCAAACAAGGGGTTCTATGCAAGCATGGAAATGCATGAGCATGCTTTTGAAAAAATTAGAGTACTCACCTTGCCTCCCGCAATCTTCAATAATACAATTAACAATAGTTAAACAACAAGGAAAAACAAATTCTATCCTAAATGATGCATGACCTAAAACATGGAAGTGTGGGTTCTACTCTTACAATGAACATTTTTATTGAAGTTCAAGTGATGCTTTTTTTTTTATTTTTATTTAATGAACCTATCTAACCACAAGATATGAAATGTAGAGAAATGAAATTGAAATGAAAGAGAAAAAGTTTGGATACTTACTTGAAAAGTGTTCCCTCGTTCCTTTTTTTTTTTGAAATGAATGACTAAATCACAAAGATGAAAGAAAGAAAGGCAAACTTACCTCTAATTTTTTTAAGTTTTCAAGTTACTTTTTCTCCCCTTTTTTTCCTCTTTTTTTTCTGAATTTTTTTTCACCTGTAAAAAAAAAAGAAAAGAGAACTTTATTAGTACACTATATACACAAGGAAAACAAAGTTCTTAAATCAAAAATCATCATTCTTCCCCGGCAACGGCGCCAAAAATTGATTACGTGAAAGTTCGTCGTTTAAAACACGCGTATAACAATCTTAAAACCGCACTCGCACAAAATGATCAAAAGAGAATGTAGTATTAGGACAAGCACGGGTCGAATCCACAAGGAAGAAGAGATTTTTAGAGTTAAAAACTTTAGACTCCTTTGGAAAATATTTGTGATTTGATTGTTTGAAGAAAAGTGATGAAACAAAGAACGATTCTAACACTTAATTAAAAACACCTATGATTATGTGCCTATGCTATAGAAATTAATTGCATGAAGTGAAAAGAAGAGATAGAAGAAGGGGGTAGAGATGGAAGAAGATCAAGAACTAGATTAAAAGAACAACTCTCTTCATTAACTTAAAAGAAAAAGTACATGAAGTGCAAGATAAGCTTACAACAAAGAGGTGACAAGATTACAATGAAGTAACATAACACAAAAGCAATGACAAAAAGAGGGGCCTGAGATGTGAAGATAGTAGTAGCAATGGTGATGACGTCGTCGTCTCCTCCTCGCCGAGCCTTGGAGAGGATTGCTCCGCCTTGAAAGAGATCGCCGTGTACACCGGGAGGAAGTCGCCTTTGTCGTTGAAGTTGCCTTTGGAGGGTGAATAACTTTGAACCCAAGAGGAATTAGGGGATGCCCAAGAAGAAAACGTTGAAGAGGAGGGAGATAGGAAGAACTTTGATGAAGAACTCAGATAGAAAAGAAGAGCAAAAGAGCTTCAAAATAGAGAAATAATAGAAACTAGCACCTCGGATGAACAGTGAAATCACAGGACAACAAGTTGAAAAATGAGAAATAACTTTAAAACCAGAAGGAATTAGAAGCTGAGCAAGAAGAAGAAGTTGTAGAACACGTAAAAACAAAGAACTTTCATGAAGAAAGTAAGAGGAGAAAATGACTAGAAGGGTGAGAAACAAGGGGAAGAACAGAGAGAAACACTGGTTCACAGATGAACAGGACAGCACAGTGAAAAATACGAAATAGTTTGAAAACCAGAAGGAATTAGAAGTTGAGCAAGAAGAAGAAGTTGTAGAAGACGTAAAAACAAAGAACTTTTATGAAGAACACAAAAGGAGAAAACGAACTTACATGGGAGAAACCGGAGGCCTAAGGTTGGGAGAGAAAGAGGGAGAGTGAAAGATTGCTCAAAGAAAAGACTCTCCTTCTCCTCCTTGCCATGGGCTATTTATAGGGAAAGTTAGGTAGATGGAGGGTGGAGATTGTATCAAAAGGAGATGGATGGCTGAGATTTAAGTAGAATATGATGCATGGGGAAGAGAAAAAGTAGGTGGGCACCCCCTTTCTTGGACTTTAGGCACCCCATTTCCCAAGGCTCATCATGTCTCTCCTTTATTTCAAACTTTGAATGTCCTTTTCCTCCTTTCCAAACTTAAAGTTTGGATTCCTCCTTTTCAAACTTTGAATTCAAAATTTTGAACTTTCCTTTCCCTCCAACCAAAATAATTTGAATTCATTATTTGACTTGGTCAAAATGGTGATGACCCTTTTGCCCCCGGCTTCTTTTGTAATTACCTTCGGTGTCCTACACACACATAATTATACTTTAGTCTATAAAAATTACCATAATGTGCACATAAATCTCAAATGCTCATGATTATGTAATGGAGAATTAATGCTCATGACCCTCAACTTTAATTTATTATTAAATAAGACAATTGAATTAATCAATTTACGTGAAAGCTCCAATTTAAATGCGGAGTTGAGGTTAACTATGAAATATGCATAATTGCCTAATTATATGCACATAAAATGGTGTTCATGCAATGAATTGTCATAAGAAATGGCCACTTATCAATTACCTTTTCTAGGATGATACTCAATGGAGAAATCAAAGTCCTTCTAATACTCCAGCCATCTTCGCTGCCTCATATTGAGTTCCTTCTGAGAAAATAAGTATTTCAAACTCTTATGATCTGAAAACACCGTAACTGCCTCTCCATACAAGCAGTGCCTCCATATCTTCAAGGTGAACACCACTGCTGCTAGCTCCAAATCATGAACATGATAATTCTCTTCATGCTTCCTCAACTGCCTAGAAGAATAGGCTATCACTTTCCCGTGCTGCATGAGTACACACCCTAAACCAATACCTGAAGCATCAGTGTATACAATGTTGCATCCCTAAGGTTTTGATGATGTCTCACACTATAAATCAATTTATTATACGGACCATCTTCTTGGTTCAAAGCATGAAGGGGGTCTGTTGCAATACCTTTATGGTCTATGCATATCATGACCTTGCATCTCATCTTTCAAGTCGGTGCAAGCTCTAGTCAGTGCAATCGTTGTCTGGTATGGACCGTTAGATCTTGTCCTTTTCATTTCAGTGCAAATTTGTCTTGGTGCAAGCGGTGTCTTGTACTTCTCTTTACCAATTCGGTGCAAGTCTCTGTCTCACTCACGAACACTGTAGCCCAGTTTTCCATCTCGGTGCATTACGTGTATTTCTTTGCAGCATACACTTTTAGGTTCGTGCATATCTTGTTTGTGCATCTTTGTGCGTCTCGCCTTTCAGACTCGGTGCAAGGTCTGTCTTGCATCCGTCTTTGTTCGTATGTTTCTTCTCTTTCTTTCGGTGTAATTCTTGAATATTCAACTCGGTGCATCTACTGTGTTACACAATTGTTTTAGCAGTCTGTGCATATCTTTAATCCTCTCTTTTGACTCTGTACAAAGTCTTTGTCTTGTGCCTCTTGGATCCATGTCTGTGCACATCAGCTGCACGGGTGGACGCTAGAGTCTGTGCATGTGGGGTCAAACACTTTAGTAGGTCAATTCAATGGTTGACTTGAATATCTCTACTCAGTGCATGCTATGTCTAATCACATTCGGTGCAACATTTGCTTCATGTCTTATATAAACGGTGCATCCCTCCCAGTTCGTGCATTCAGCACCTATATGCCCAAAGCAATGTCATTCTTCTTACCAGTATCTGAAATGCTTTCCTCTGATTGTCTGTCAGTTATTTTTTCTCCTTCGAGAAGAATAAGAATGGCTTGCGATCCCAGTATGGAGGAGGTGGCAGGATCGTGACACATGGAAAGAAGTGTGGAGGGATTCTGCCACGTGGGGTAAGGCCTTTGAGCGGGAATAATGGAAAGCACATGCCCGTCCTCTGATGCTCTATAAAAAGCGAATGCTGAGCAGAAGAAGTAACAACAACGAGAACAGAAAAGAGAGGAGAAGGAGAAAGAGAGCCAGTAGAAGCAGAAGAGAAAGAAAAATTTCTGAGCGGGAGAAGTGTTCGTGAATGAGAAGATCTGCTTCTATAGAAGCTACATTATCTTTGTTTCTAGAGAATATTATCGTTTACCGATCACTGTGTTTTCTAATTTTTATTTGATCATCTTCATTCCATATTGTTACCCTCCACTGTTCGGAGGAAGGGAGAGGTTCTCCAGTTCCCTCCATTGTCTTGGAGGAAGAGAGGTTCAATCCTCTGGTTGTGTGAGTTACTTGGGAGTAACTGCACAGGGTCCCCTTTGCTGCGTGCAAAGGAAGGGAGATAGTTCTCTGGTGTTCTTCTTCTGGTCGATCAGAAGATTGAGGAGGTTGTTCCTCTGTACAAGCTGTTTTGCAGCGGTTGTTGCAGAATGAGTCTGCTGTGTGCGACTCAAGTGCAAGGAAGCCTTACTCGATTGAGTAAGGGGTGGACGAAGATTGCAGATAGCAATCGAACCACCTAAAAAATTCGCTGTCTCATTTGTGGTTTGGTTGTTTTCATGTGCTGCTCTCCAACTTCTTGAGACTTTGCTTCTTTGTGGTTGCTTTCTCGATATCACTTCTTCTCTTATCATATTCGTTGTCTGTTTACGTGGCCTTTATCTCTGTAGTTTGAGGGGCTAAGAATTTGTGGCTATGTTTATCGGATTGGGGAGTGATCTATTCATCCCCCCCTTCTATCTCACTCTCCGCTGCGCGTATCATTTGGTATCAGAGCAGGTTCTCACCATGTGGGCCAACGGTCAGGCTAACCCTAATGGTCCTCGAAGCTTTATGGCTGAGGGACAATCTATCAGTCGTCCTCCTTTCTTTGATGGTAACAATTCTCTATTCTGGAAAAATAGGATGGAGGTATTCATCAGGGCGCAAAGCCACAAGTTGTGGAGGGTGATCACCACATGGCCATACGAGCTACCACCGAACGAGGATGCATGGACAAATGATCAAGTCAAGCAATCGTCGCTCAACTGGACAGCCCTGAACATCATCCAATGTGCTGTACACCCAGATGAATACGCCCGCATCTCAATATGTAGGACGGCCAAGAAAATGTGGGACGAGCTGGAATTAATCTACGAAGGTACAGCTCAAGTGAGAGCAATAAAGGTAAATCTCCTCACCTCTGAATATGAGATGTTTAAAATGAAATCAGAGGAGACCATAACTGAGATGTATGCCAGATTGTCTCTAATCATGAATAGTCTTAAGGGGCTTGGAAAAGAGATGGCTGAGGGAGACATTGTCAGGAAGATACTTAGATCTCTAACCCCTTCATGGCATACAAAAGCCACTGTGATAGAAGAGTCAAGGGATCTGACGACTACGACTGTCACCGAACTCATAGGATCCCTTATGACGTATGAGATGAACATTAAAAGGAATGGTGAGGGAAGCGGCAGAAAGAACAAGAATATTGCCCTCAGGGCGTCCCGCAGCAAGGGAAGTAACAGTAGTGGGAGTAGTAGTTGCGAGTCTAATGGATTGTCAGATCTCGACCAAGAGGAGCAAGCAATGCTTACTCGCTAATTCAGAAAATTCTCAAGGTCTAAGGGAAAGACCTTCAGGAGGAAGAAGTTGTACCCTTCTGGTAAGAACTTCGATTTCAGCAATGACAAAGATAGGAGTACTAAGAGAATTACATGCTTTCATTGCAGGAAACCCGGACACATGAAAGGGGACTGCCCTGATCTTCAGAAGAAAGGTCCCAACCATCAGAAGAAGAGCTCAAAAGTACAGAAGAAGAAGCCACAAGCAATGGTCTGCACCTGGAGCGATGAGGAAGAGGATCCGGAAGACAATTCCTCAGAGGAGGATGAAGAAGGAATTTGCCTGATGGCAAACAGCGACGAGGAGGTAACAAATATTTTTGAGAATTTCTCTATCGATGACTGGGACGACGCCTATGCAGAACTGTTAGATAAGTTCAATTCACTTAGTAAAGTGCATAGGGTTCTGAAGAGAAAATTCAATACCAATGTTGAAGAACAAACGCAAATCTGTAAGGAAAATCAGAAACTAAAAGAAGAATTAGAAGAAATGACTTCTCTGGAAAAGGAGAATGAAAAGCAAACCCTTGAGAACCAGGAAGTTCACACACAGCTCAACCAACTCAAGATTAAATTTGAAGAATGTCTGAATGAAAATAGTGTGATCACAGAGAAGTATGAAGCTGTTAAGAAAGTCAACTCTGAACTCTTGAAAAATTGTGAGTTTGTGCAAAGAGAGTTGGAGGACAAACAAAAAGTTTTAGAAAAATTTGTTCAAGGAAAATCGAATCTGGATTCTATACTAGGTACAAGAGTTAATTTCAACGAGGAGGGTTTAGTCTATGACCCATCCAACAAGAGACCATTTCAGTTTAAGACTACCACCTTCTGCCCAGAAAAGGGAAAAGAAAAGCTGGACACTCCATCCAGCTCAAACAGAAACCAGAGTGTTCAATGTCCAAAAGAAAATTTAACAAACAATGCTGGACGATCATCTAAAATAGGAATGAATTGTGTGAAGAACTTCACTAAGCCCATTCGCCAGAACATAAGTAGTAGCTGAACCAAGGAAATGAATCAGAATAAAAGTTGGAACTACTACAAAAGAATGGGTCCTGACAAGAGTTACCGGAGAAACAACACTCATCCTCAAAAATTTGTTAATCAACAAGCTCACAGGAGATACCCCAGGGATGAGAAACCTAATAACTGGAATAGATTTCATTTCTCCAGACCAGCTGGACATACCTCCACTCACAACTTCAATAGACCAGAAATTAAGGTGCAAGAGAAAACCAAGTTGAGACAATTCTAGATCCCTAAACATCTGCTTAAAGATTTGAATGATGTCTTTGGACCCAACTCATCTTGGGTTCCGAACTACTTTGCTTGATTTTGCTTGTGTAGGTGTGCCTGGCAGCTGAGAACAACAAATGGTATCTCGATAGTGGCTGCTCCAAGCACATGACATGAGACCGATCCAAGTTCAGCAAGTTAGAAATGAAGGTAGGTGGTCTGGTCAAATTTGGAGGAAAGAACAAAGGTAAGATCATTGGGGTCGGCACTGTTGGTAAGTCTTCCACTAACTCCATTGAGAAAGTTTTACTTGTGGAAGGTCTTCAACACAATGTGATTAGCATAAGTCAATTATGTGATAAGGGTCACAGGGTTGTGTTTGACAATAATTCATACAAAATTTTTGAAATAAATTCTGATAGCATTAAATTTGTAGCCAACAGGACCAATAATGTCTACTTGGTAGACTTAGATGTTGAGTCTGATTCTAATCTATGCTTGTCTGCCAATTCTGAAAGTGACACGTTTGATTGGCATAGACGTTTAGGCCATGCTAGTTTTTCTACTTTAAATAAATTGATCAAGCATGATCTAGTTAGAGGCTTGCCTAGAATCAAGTTCAGTTCAATTTCAAAAGTCTGTGATGCCTGTGCTTTAGGCAAACAGACCCGAATGTCCTTCAAGCTAAGATCTGAGCCATTGTCGTCTAGACCAATGGAACTTCTTCATATGGACCTTTTTGGTCCTACTAGAACTCAGAGTCTTAATGGAAGTAGATTTGGTTATGTGATCATTGATGACCACTCCAGATTTTCATGGATCTTTTTCTTAGCCAACAAAAATGATGCATTTCAAAAATTCAAACAATTTTTTAATAAAGTCAAACAAGAAGGAAAACATAGAATTTGTTCAATTCAATCTGACCATGGAGGTGAATTTGAGAACTCCATGTTTTCTGAACTGTGTGAAAGAGAGGGACTAATACACAAGTTTTCTTCTCCCAGGACACCAGAGCAGAATGGAATTGTGGAGAGAAGAAATCGAACCATTGTGGAGATGGCCCGGACCATGCTGATTGAGAGTCAACTACCAAGGAAATTTTGGGCAGAGGCGGCCAATATAGCAACTTATACAATCAACAGGGCCATGGTAAGACCAATCCACAAGAAAACACCCTATGAGCTGTTGAAAGGTAAGAAACCAAATCAGACTCATTTCAGGATTTTTGGAGCTAAATGCTTTATCCATAATAATGACAAGAAGGACTTAGATAAATTTGATGCTAAAAGCTATCCTGGAATATTTTTTGGATACTCTGAAGTGTCAAGAGCATATAGGGTCCTTAACATAACTGATCAGAAAGTTGAGGAGTCTCCACACATTATTTTTGGTGAAGCAAAAGGTGTTACTAACATTGAAAACACTGACAGGGATTCTGAGCACAATGGAGAATTCCTAGAAGACAAAGAAGAAGAGGAGCTTCAGCCAAATGAGTCATCAGATGCTCCCAACCAGACAGGTGAGTCTTCAATAAATGTTAGATATCTTAAAGATCACCCAATAGATAACATATTAGGCAATCTTGAAGAACCTCTTAGAACTAAGTCTCACTTTAGGAATGTTCATAACCAGGACCTAATTGCTCTGGTCTCTCAAATTGAACCCAAATCAATAGAAGAGGCCTTAAGTGATCAGTCATGGACTAATGCCATGTGTGAGGAGTTAGGTCAATTTGAAAGAAATAATGTCTGGGAGCTTCTTCTAAGACCAGAAAATACTAATGTCATAGGAACTAAGTGGGTGTTTAAGAATAAAATGAATGAAGATGGAATCATTTCTAGAAATAAAGCCAGACTAGTAGCCAAGGGCTACTGTCAGGAATTTGGTATTGATTTCGATGAGTCCTATGCACCTGTTGCTAGGATGGAAGCAATAAGAATATTGCTAGCATTTGCATGTTCCAAGAACATAAAACTCCAGCAAATGGACGTGAAGAGTGCTTTCGTGAATGGTGTTATCAAGGAAGAGATTTTTGTTGAACAACCCCCCGGATTGCAGTTTTCTCCTCAACCTAACCAAGTTTTCAGGTTGAACAAAGCCATGTATGGCCTAAAACAGGCCCCTCGAGCATGGTATGAAAGACTGACAGAATTTTTGATCAGCAAGGGCTACCACAGAGGTAAAGTAGATCAAACTCTTTTTTCGAAGAGCTCAAATAAAGACCTCATCATAGTTCAGGTATATGTAGATGATATTGTCTTTGGGTCAACTAGCTCTGAACTATGTAACGAATTTTATAAATTGATGTCTGCTGAATTTGAAATGAGTTTGGTAGGTGAATTAAAGTATTTTCTTGGCTTACAGGTACAACAGTTAGAGGATGGATGCTTCATCAACCAGACCAAGTACACATTGGAAATTCTCAAGAGGTTTGGCATGAACAGCTTGAGGCACATTACAACACCAATGGGTACCAACACCTCATTGGACGGAGATGAGACAGGTAAAGAAGTAGATGCCAAGCTCTATCGAGGTATGATTGGATCTCTACTTTATTTGACTGCTTCGAGACCTGATATTCAATTCAGTGTAGGAATGTGTGCAAGGTATCAATCTAGACCCATTGAATTGCATATAGCTGCAGTAAAAAGAATATTCAAATACCTGTCCACTACACACACTCTTGGTTTATGGTTTCCTGCATCACACACACTTGATTTAGTTGCATACACAGATGCAGATTATGCTGGGTGTAAACTAGATAGAAAGAGCACTAGTGGTCACTATGAATTTCTAGGTGGGTGTTTAGTATCTTGGGGTTCCAAGAAATAACACTCTGTGGCCCTCTCCACTGCAGAGGCTGAATACGTAGCTGCAGGGAGTTGTGGCACACAAGTCATTTGGATTAATCACCAACTTCAGGAATATCAAGTAGACCTGGGGTGCACACCTATTTACTGTGATAATACCAGTGCCATCAACCTAGCCAAGAATCCTGTTCTGCACTCCCGCACCAAACACATAGAAATCAGGCATCATTTCATAAGAGATGAGGTTTCTAAGAACAACTTTGAACTGATTCATGTAGGCACTGCTAATCAAATTGCTGACATCTTCACCAAGCCTCTAGACAATGACAAATTCACCACATTAAGGAGAGAACTAGGCTTGTTCAAATTATCTTGACTATTTTTTTTCTTGATATTGAATTGATCTATCTTGGTAAAATGCTGTGTGAAATGTCTGTCCTTATTGTGAGGGGGAGCTTTGTGTATCCTCTGATTAGTTTCATTGAGTGCTTCATTTAAGGGGGAGCTGGAAAGGTAGTGATTTTGTCTGATTCAAAAAGACTGACCATATGTGTGTCATTGCTGGTTCTCATGATTGAATGAGTGCAATTCTCTCAGTCAGTAGAATCTCATTCATCTTTTAAGTCTATAAGTTTGTGTTACTAAAGTCTTGCTAGAATCTTTCCTTTAGTAGTTTATCAGAGATTTGGATTAAGTGGTCAAAGTATATCCTCCTACATTGTCAATGATTTCAGGTCAGGTTAAAACCTGCATGTCTTGATATTTGTTCAGAACAACTTGAAATCTAGATTTCAAGATTCATTACAAAGAAACAGTTCTTCTGGTACTGTCTTCAATCATTATCTCTCCACTTCATAAGGGATCAACTAAATGAACAAAGGTCTATGGCTTATTCACTGAGAAACTGGGAGCTTCATCAATGAAGTGAAGTAACTCCTATGTCATGAGGTGTGTACATTTTTAAAGAAAAATCTGCATGCAAAATGACTTTAATGTCTCTGATCATCACAGAGCAATGGTGACAAGGTGGTGAGTAATTGGGGACTCTGGCCTCTGATCAAGGTGTTTTCCCATGTAAAAAGCCACAATTACTAACTCTGTTCTTCAAAAGGAAGAAGTAATGAGGTACTCACACTGAGTAACTGGGGATTCCGGTCTCTGATCAAGGTGTCTCCCTAATGTCAAAAGTGTGATTTACCAAACTACTCATTGATCTCATTGCAAAACTCTATATTAATCCCTTGTTTCTGTGCAAAGGTCTGGAATGCTTGTCTTCAATACTATGAGAACACCTTCTTTGATTTTGTCTCTTGTCGTCTACAAAGTACTGTTGTTTTAATCAGAAATCTTGCCATGCTTGTTCACCCCTGTTCTACATCATACACCATGTATGTGGATAAACTTCTCCTTCATACTAATTCTCTATTGATTACCAGAGTTCAAGAATCTTCACTTGACTTTAACACCTCACTTATTCTCTTAAGATATGTTATTGGGTCTTTCTACACTAAGAAGTCACTATACTTCTTCCTCATGTCTCCAGCAATTTCATACACTTTTCATTACCTTTTGATGATGTCAAAGGGGGAGAGAGGTCATGAGGTCTCACAATATCCGAGAGATCATTCATTTTCTACAAAAAATGTTGGGGAGAGAGGTCATGAGGTCAGGCAATATCTGAAAGATCATTCATTTTCCGCGATCATTCTTTTTCTGTGAAAATGTTGTGGGAGGAGAGAGGAGAGAGCTAAGGTTCAGAAGTTGTGCTTGATTGGTCTGCATGCGCTTGTTTTGATTTTTAAAGCTGTGTTCGTTTTATCTGTATGATTGGCCTATTTTTTTAACTGATTGTTTTTAATGCCTTGATATTGCTTGATTCATAGTGTTGCCATCATCAAAAAGGGGGAGATTGTTGCATCCCTAAGGTTTTGATGATGTCTCACACTATAAATCAATTTATTATACAGACCATCTTCTTGGTTCAAAGCATGAAGGGGGTCTGTTGCAATACCTTTATGGTCCGTGCATATCATGACCTTGCATCTCATCTCTCAAGTCGGTGCAAGCTCTAGTCGGTGCAATCGTTGTCTGGTATGGACCGTTAGATCTTGTCCTTTTCATTTCAGTGCAAATTCGTCTTGGTGCAAGCGATGTCTTGTGCTTCTCTTTACCAATTTGGTGCAAGTCTCTGTCTCACTTACAAACACTGTAGCCCGATTTTCCATCTCGGTGCATTACGTGTATTTCTTTGCAGGATACACTTTTAGGTTTGTGCATATCTTGTTTGTGCGTCTTTGTGCGTCTCACCTTTCAGACTCGGTGCAAGGTCTGTCTTGCATCCGTCTTTGTTCGTATGTTTCTTCTCTTTCATTCGGTGTAATTCTCGAATATTCAACTCGGTGCATCTATTGTGTTACATAGTTGTTTTAGAAGTCTGTGCATATCTTTGATCCTCTCTTTTGACTCTGTACAAAGTCTTCATCTTGTGCCTCTTGGATCCATGTCTGTGCACATCAGCTGCACGGGTGGACGCTAGAGTCTGTGCATGTGGGGTCAAATGCTTTAGTAGGTCAATTCAATGGTTGACTTGAATATCTCTACTCAGTGCATGCTATATCTAATCACATTCGGTGCAACATTTGCTTCATGTCTTATATAAACGGTGCATCCCTCCCAGTTCGTGCATTCAACACCTATATGCCCAGAGCAATGTCATTCTTCTTACCAGTATCCAAAATGCTTTCCTCTGATTGTCTGTCAGGTATTTTTTCTCCTTCGAGAAGAATAAGAATGGCTCGCGATCCCAGTATGGAGGAGGTGGCAGGATCGTGACACATGGAAATAAGTGTGTAGGGATTCTGCCACGTGGGGTAAGGCCTTTGAGCGGGAATAATGGAAAGCACACGCTCGTCCTCTGATGCTCTATAAAAAGCGAATGCTGAGCAGAAGAAGTAACAACAACGAGAACAGAAAAGAGAGGAGAAGGAGAAAGAGAGCCAGCAGAAGCAGAAGAGAAAGAAAAATTTCTGAGAGGGAGAAGTGTTCGTAAATGAGAAGATCTGCTTCTATGGAAGCTACATTATCTTTGTTTCTAGAGAATATTATCATTTACCGATCGCTGTGTTTTCCAGTTTTTGTTTGATCATCTTCATTCCATATTGTTACCCTTCACTGTTCGGAGGAAGGGAGAGGTTCTCCAGTTCCCTCCATTGTCTTGGAGGAAGAGAGGTTCAATCCTATGGTTGTGTGAGTTACTTGGGAGTAATTGCACAGGGTCCCCTTTGCTGCGTGCAAAGGAAGGGAGATAGTTCTCCGGTGTTCTTCTTCTGGTCGATCAGAAGATTGAGGAGGCTATTCCTCTGTACAAGCTATTTGGTAGCGGTTGTTACAGACTGAGTCTGCTGTGTGCGACTCAAGTGCAAGGAAGCCTTACTCGATTGAGTAAGGGATGGACGTAGATTGCAGATAGCAATCGAACCACCTAAAGAATTCGCTGTCTCATTTGTGGTTTGGTTGTTTTCGTGTGCTGCTCTCCAACTTCTTGAGACTTTGCTTCTTTGTGGTTGCTTTCTCGATATCACTTCTTCTCTTATCATATTCATTGTCTGTTTACGTGGCCTTTATCTCTGTAGTTTGAGGGGCTAAGAATTTGTGGCTATGTTTATCGGATTGGGGAGTGATCTATTCATCCCCCCCTCTTCTATCTCACTCTCCGCTGCGCGTATCATACAACAAAACCTCCTTCTCCCGAAGGTAAAGCTAAAACAGGTGCAGTAGTCAAACATTCCTTCAAGGTCTAAAAGCTTCGCTCGCAATCTTCTGACCAATCAAATCTGATCTCCTTGCGGGTTAATCTTGTCAGAGGTACCGCAATCTTGGAGAAATCTTGAATAAACCTTCGGTAGTAACCTTCTAGGCCTAAGAAACTTCTCACTTCAGTCACATTAGTAGGCTTAGCCCAATTCTTCACTGCCTCTACCTTCGAAGGATCAACAGAAGTACCTTCTTTTGTGATGATATGCCCTAGAAAGGACACCTCTTGCAGCCAGAAATCACACTTACTAAACTTGGCATATAACTGATGATCTCTCAATAGTTGCAATGCCATCCTCAAATGTTCAGCATGCTCCTCCTCACTCTTAGAATAAATCAAGATGTCATCAATGAACACCACGACCCATTAATCAAGATAGGGCCGAAACACATCGTTCATCAGCTGCATGAAAGCTGCAGGTGCATTCGTTAGCCCAAAAGGCATTACTACAAATTCAAAATACCCATACCTACTACGGAAGGCTATTTTATAGATATCCTCCTCCTTAATTCGTAACTGATGATATCTAGATCGAAGGTCGATCTTAGAAAAATACCGAGCTCCTACTATCTGATCAAATAACTCATCAATCCTTGGTAATGGATATTTGTTCTTGATAGTCAACTGGTTCAATTACCGATAATCGATGCACAACCTCATCGAACCATCCTTCTTCCGGACAAATAATACAGGGGCTCCCCACGGGAAAGTACTAGGACGAATGAACCCTTTCTCAAGTAATTCCATCAACTGCTGCTTTAGTTCCCTTAGCTTCGCAAGAGACATACGATAAGGAGCTTTGGAAATAGGGGTCGCACCAGGAATCAAATCAACAGAAAAGATAACTTCCCTATCAGGAGGAAGTCCTGGTAGTTCCTCAGGAAAGACATCTGGAAAATCTCGGATGACAGAAAAGTCCTCAACCTCAATCTTCTACTCAGGGGTCATAAAAATAAAGGCTAGAAAAACCTTACATCCTCTCCTCATCAGCTTATCAGCTCGAAGAGCCGAAATAAGTGGAACAGACTTCTGGTGCCTAATTCTGATAAAAGAAAGTCCAGGGTGTCCAGTGAAAGACACAGAACTAGATCTGCACTGAACATTGGCCTCATACCTACCCAACCAATCTGCTCCCAGGATTACATCATAGTCCTTCATGTCCATACAAACTAAATCAGCTGGCAGGTTTTGTTCATTGATCAAGACCTTACTAGAAGGATAGAAATACTTAATTGCTGAACCGGAACCAATAGGAGTTGAAATCTCTAACGGAGAATTCATCAAAACTGGCTTCACAGCTAAAGACTTCGCAAATATCCGAGAAATAAAAGGATGAGTGGCACCAGTATCAAAAAAAAACAAAAGCTGATTTATCATGTATAATAAGAGTACCTTCGACAAGTCCACCCTCCTTGGTGGGTCCTGTCTCATCTTCTTGTAGAGCCTGGAGCTTGCCTTGCTGCTTCCTGATTCCTTACGGTTTCACCGGGGTAGCTTGCTCAGATAATAGAGGGCACTCGGGAATACGGTGGTCCCTACTGCCACAATGTAAACAGGCACCCAGCTTGCGCCAGCACTCCTCCATCTTGTGACCTGGACGGTCACAATACTTGCATACGCCCTTGAATGGAACAATAGGGCCATGTTTCTTGTCTTCAATCTTCGGCATCTTGCCTTTCCACGAACCAGACCCGCTAATGGGCCTCTTCCTACCATGACCAGGCTTGATACTTCCAGGACCAGTATGGTGTTGTTCAATCTTAACACTCTTCCCACAGATTCTCTCCGTCATTTCTAAAGTATCTTCCAACACTTGATCCTTTCTCACCATCTCGAAATAAGTTGGAATTTTCATTAGTGCCAACTGGTTGATATACTACAGCTTCAGCCCATTAAGAAAGCGCTTAGCTTTCATCTTCTCGGTAGATATCAAATGAGTAGCATAACGAGATAGCCGAGAGAATTGAGCTTCATATTCAGCCACAGATAGATTTTGTTGCTTCAAAGTAGCGAACTCAGCCGCCTTCTTCTCTTGTACTTGATCAGAGAAATATTTACCATTGAAGAATTCCTCGAACTACTGCCATGTGACTTGTCTATCACCAAGGGTAGCCTTCACTGCGTCCCACCATGTCCTCGCATCACGTTCAAGTTGAAAGGTTGACAAGAGGACACGTTCCTGATCGCTGCATTGTATCACTTCAAAAATCCTCCCTATCTCTTCAAGCAAGACCTAGGCTTCATCAGGGTCAGTCGAGCCACCAAATCGCGGGGGATTCATCCCACGAAAGTTTCGATAAAGATTGCCAGTGCCATGGTTTGCAGCTCCTCCTTGAGCCACTTGTTGCAAAGCCTGGGTAAGTCCTTGAACCGTGCGTTGCAAGTTCCTCCATTCTTCGCGTTCTCCTGCCATTGCAAAAGCCTACACGTTGAATAGGTTATATTAGGTTCAATCAAGAATGGATAATCGTGCAATTAGATTATTAACTCAACCCCAGTCTTCTACCCAAATCACACCAGGCTGGGTCCTTAGACTTATAACAAGGTTATAGGTCCTACGGTATCACTTAGGATCCTAGAACTTGAAGAACCTAGGGACATTAGAAAACCTAGGCTCTGATACCACCAAACTATCACGCCACGACACGGAATATCGGGACCGACAGTAGAAACGCTAGTAAAGATAACCTGCTAAGCTAAGAATTAACATAATGCCATAACAGAAATAGCTCCAATCTATTACAATAACCACCAAACGTCCTACAAATCGACTTAAACATAATCATACATAACCTCTACTCGACTCCGGTACAATAACTAATACAAGTTCTAAGACATAGCTAGAAGTAAACAACTAAACAAACTCAACATATCTACTAGCTGATACACTCCAAGTAATCACTCTCGCCCATTCCCATCCATCTGTGAATCTTCACCTGAGCTGCCTGGAAAGGGGGAAACAACTATATGAGTGAACGCTCAGTAGGTAACAACAGACAAGTGTAAGTGATTAACCAATTAATTACATGTATATGAACGGAAAGAAAATAAATAACGATCGACTGAAACAACATAATAACAGAAAGTGCTAAAGAATGGAATGGAATAACAATATGACAAGAATGATAGGATTACAAGAATTGTAAGTTTATGAACATAACATGAATTTACATGAAATTGGCCAACAAGCAAGAATATAACCAAGTCAAACATGATTCAAGTAAGAGATAAGAGATCATTGTCATAGACATCACGCTAGTCATGCACTCGGTGCAATGCCTCACCCTGTCATTACAAACTCACATGGGCACAAGTACTTTTCGGGTGTTCTCCCCAGGACCAGACCGGGCCACTATGGTGCGTTGGCATTGATTTATTGGATCCAAGATCCCAAGTTGTCTAGACTTTAATCAAGTTAAATGGCCAATTATAATCACGTATAAACTTACCTCGGAACATCCCAAGGCTAAGTTGAAGAATTACTGTCCAGAATTTCTATCCAGGAGTTCAAATTATCAAGAACCATCATGTTCTTGGATTCAAAACCATAAAACACGGGGAAAACCAGTCTCTGGATGACATGCGGTCAATACTGGGCCACTCAAGGCTTGTGCGGTCGACATTGGGCCACACTAACAGGAACTGGGCTGGGTTTAGCCCTTGGGAGGTCAAGGTTGCATGGCTGATAACGGGCCGCTCTTCCATATGAACGGTTATAATTGGGCCGCATAAGACCAGAAAGTTATAGAATCGAGGACAGGATGTGTGGTCCTGATAGAGCTGCTCATGAGTTGAACGGTCCACTCAGGGCCGCCTGTAAGAAGTACGGTCCATTACTGGCCGCACAACACAGGGCCTAACCAAGAGTTAGAATTTAGCCCAAGTGGGCTCCTGGGCTACGATAGGCAGGGTGGAGCTGAACCAGAGTGCATCCCACTATCTGTTGGCCGGCCTAGGGTCTACTAGGTTGATCAAATCAGGGTTTGGCCGAAGATAGATCAAGGATAATCGGCCAAGATGATTTGGCATCTGCCAAGGATGAACGGTCTGCACTAGCCCGTTCAATGGGATATGCGGTCTATAGGTAGCCGCACAAGTCTCTGTTAATCCAATTCAGATTAACTCAAATCACAGTGATTCGATTGAGTCTAAAACAATTCTAGGGGATAATATGGTTCGAGATTAAAGTTATAACAAGTGTAAACCTAATAACCATTTCAATTATCAAGGATTCACAATTAAAATTTGACATTCATTGGAAAGGTAAATCAAGATCAAGCTCAAATTAATTAAATCAACAAGAATGATTTAATGTCATGAAATATAGTTTATTAGGTGTGTTGCTAACATGCAATTAACTACTAATCTACTAACACAACATGCTATAATGACTATTTCAATTAATCTATTCTGCTACAGATATGCGGTCGGTTCTGGACCTTACATCCCAATGCACGGTCACAGACTGGCCGCACATATCCCCTCAGATCCAAAGACCTGCTGGGTATTGGCGGTCGGTAGTGTGCCGCATGGATGGATGTGCGGTCTGGAACTGGCCGCGAGAAGGACATGCGGTTAGGGATAGGCCGCACGTTCCAGGGACACGAATAGATATAGAAGCATATAAACGGTGAAACACAGGCCGCCTGTCTTGATGTGCGGTCTATCGTGTGGCCGCACATGTGCAAACAGGTCACTGCCCCGTCGCCGTGCCCGACTCCGGCGAGGTTTCTAGGGTTAAATTAAAACACCAAATTCGCACGATATAAAGCATGAAATTTAGGGCTTCTACTATCAAAAGAAAGAGCATGAAAAGCTATACAAGATGCACGAATAAATTTTATGTTTACAGCCTGAAATCACTACTTAATCGAAAGGGAACAATTATAACCCTAGTTCTGACATGCTTCTACTAAAACCTAAAATTTTCGTAGAACACTTAATAGAATTTGGGGCTTTCTACATCAATGAAAAGCTAACACGATGTTACTTCTAACCATATATTATTTGTAGGGTTTGGCTTGCTATCACCTACCTGAATCAGATGAAGAAGGAAGGAGAAAGAAAACCAAGGATGCCGGTACACGCAACCACTAATCGCTCGAGATGTCCCTCGATCTAACTCCTCTGTAGCCGCCCCTGGTTCTAAACGATTCTAGGGTTAGAGAGCTTCATTTTAATAGGTCACACACCTTCTGGAGGCTTCTATGCGCGGAGTATTCGTCCACGCAAGTCGAGTCCACGTGAACGCCACCGTAAATGTTGACTCGATCCAAACTCCATCGATTGCACCGTCCAGGGTTAGGGTTTCAAGAGATTAAGAGAGGGTAAATGATCCTCTCATCCTTATCTTTCATTTGCCACTGATTTGGGCTCATTTGATGGAGTATTGGGTTCGAATTTGGCGTTTCAAGATATGGTTAACTAAGTGTTCAATTTGGGCTTAATCCACTAATTCGGCCTACTTACAGATTTTATTTGGGTTGGCCACGGAAGACAAGTTTGCTAAACGTGTTATCCTCTACAAGAATATAATTTTTCTGTATTTTTATAAAATAGTCAAAATCTAGCTCATTCTATTTATTAAGGAATTATTCTAATAAATTTCTAATTAATTTCTAAAAGAAATCGGGGTATTACAAGAAGTATTATGGGAAACCAGAAATTTATGCATCTCATAGCATGATACTTACTCTTGTATACAGACATGATATTTACCGGTGTTTCATGATAGATTCTATAATGATTTGTTTGAAGGTTTTATTACCTCAGTGATAATAACCTACTACTTGATATTGGTTTCTGTAGTGTGATAGGAACACAATTCTTGGTGAAGTTAGGACCCTCTGTCGGATATTCCTTCTGTCAGATTGGAACTTTCTTCATCGAGGCCTCTATAAGTCTCCGCGAGCTTGGGATTCCCACTAGGACGCCGAGCTAGTTGTACCATAAAAATCTTAAAAATCACGGGAATCCACATCTTACTATGTACAATAGGATTCAACCAGCCTTGGGAAGGATAGAACGAGGTTCTATCAATGATCTAGTGAGTCTGTTCCGAACGCGGCCTGTCTCCAAACCGCGTTCAGGCTTTGTTTGAGAACGTGCCTGATCAGAGACCATGTTCTTTTCAACCCCTGAGTGGATCGTGGCCTTCGATCCGACCGCGTTCTTCATGAAAGGCGGTCCCTGTTGGAACCCTGGTTTTGAGAATGGCATTCTATGAATCATGTTAAGACTAAAATGAATAAACAATTCATTCAAACCTGTTGTGTGTCTTAATATCAGAATACAGGTTGTTGCATGATCATTCAAAGTGTTCATTAACGTCGATGCAGTTTATGTTCATGCATTCATATAGGTATGTGCATACAGTGTGAGTCTTCATGCAAGTACTGCATATAGGTCAATGCATATTTTACGTGTCTAAGGATAGCAAATAAGTCAGTGCATTTTTACCTTCGTATGCATATCAGGTCCGTGCATATTCTCGTCAGCATGCAGGTCGGTGCATTTCTGTTTGTAGAATGCATAATGTAGTCGGTGCACGGTTTTGCCTTACGCTTATGGGAGAATAGGGTCGGTGCACGTCCTTGTGTTCTCCTAATAAGGTCGTTGTAATCTTCGCTACTCTGCTCATATAGTTAGTGCACATCCTGTGTGAATGCACACCAGGTCAGTGCATGCTCTGATGTGTGTACATAAGGTCGGTGTAGTTTTTGCCTCGAGCATGTAGAAGTCAGTGCATACTCTACATTGGGTCGAACACGTCGGTGCATACTCTGCCTTGTGTAATATAGGTCCGTGCATGTTTCATCTTAAGGGTATAACGGTCGGTGCAACTTTTGCATCGGGGTTGTATAGGTCGGTGCAATTTTTGTTGCTGCACGCATGCAAGGGTCGGTGCACGTTTGTGTCTCACGCATACAAAAGCCAGTGCACTTTCTGCATCCTTCATATTAGGGTCGGTGCAAGTTTTATCTTTGCATGAAAGGGTCGGTGCACATATTTGTCTTATGCATACAAAAGTCAGTGCACTTTCTGCATCCTTCATATTAGGGTCAGTGCAAGTTTTATCTTCGCATGAAAGGGTCGGTGAACATATTTGTCTTATGCATACAAGGGTCAGTGTACGTCTACTTAATGCATGTAAATGGTCTATGCATTCACGACTATATATGTACCTAGTCGGTGCATGTTTATATAATAAGTCCATGCATGTGAATGCTTATATGAACTCCAGCTCACCAAGTGTTTGACTAAATGCCTCTATTTTAATTGATAGGATAAATAAAATTCCCAAGTCTCTGAGATAAATAGAACGTCAAGTAAGGCACATGTTCCAAGACTTTGGGACTGAAGCACGTGATTTAAGGAGACTTGCTCTCCAAGAACTCTCAGCCACGTGTCCCTCTCTCATCCTCCAGATCTGACACGTGGTCTCCGATAAGCACGCTCTTGTTGGAATTTCTGGGCGGGAAACATGATTTCCACGCGCCTCTCTTTCGTGAGCTTTATATAGAAGACCCGGTCGTGCCTTCTACTGATGATGAAATTTTGAAGAAAAAGTATGAGAGAGAAATAGAGAAGAAGAGATCTGAGAAGAAGAACATAGTGCAGTATTTCAGCAGATATCTGAGAGAAAGGAGAGTGTGAGTCTGAGAGTGATAGGTGATAGTGAGATACTGAAGAAGAGGTATCTTGAGAGAAGATATCATGAAGCAATTGAAGCAAGTCTTGAAGATATGTTCTCCACTGTGTCCTCTGGATCAGATCCAAGGCACAGCGCTCCTGCGTGAGCATTTCAGTTTGTCTTTATTGTCAGTCTTTCGATGCTGAACATTTTGATTTTCTGTTCTCATTTTTCATATTTCTTCTAAGCTATGTATCAGTGGTGGCAAGCTGTGAGGCCCAGCGGCAGAGGTGGATTCCTCTGGCTAGCTAAGCTGCAATGCTCAGCGGTCGGCGAAGCTGTAATGCCCAGCGGTTGGCAAGCTGTGAGGCCCAGCTAACGCAAGCTGTGATGCGCAGCGGTTTGTAGGCAAGCTGTGAGGCCCAGCGGTTTCAAGCTGTGAGTCAGCAGTAATCCACACTCTGGATTGAGTGTGGGGTGGATGTAGGTCTGAAGGACCGAACCACCTAAAAAGTTCTGGTGTACTGTGGTTTGCTTTCATATGTGTCAACTGTTAGATGTATGTTTGGCACGTTTCTACCTACGTTCCTGATTGCTTTTAATTCTGCATTAGCCAAACGTCTTCAGGCTAAGTTTTAATTTGATCAAGTTTTTAAAGGGAGATTCATTCACCCCCCCTCTGAATCCTGGTTTGCACCACTACATCGTGCTAATAATTGGTATCAGAGCGGGAATCTGCAACAAAAGGTCCAACGACCTACAGATTAGATCCTGTCTCATTTTTGGTGCAAGTTGCTTTCATCTCGTTCATTGTGATCTTCGATCTGATTTGTATTTGTCTGCAATGGTTGAAATTCCTCAGTTCACTGGTTTTGAGTTTTATGGCTGGTTTGGGAAATTTAGGGACTATGTTATTTCTGTTGATCCTAATTTGTGGATACTTATTGCACTCAGTCCATATGACATTCCAGAGGATAAATCTTAATGGAATGCTTCAGATAGACCTAAGTTCTCTGAGAATCAAAAGGCCCTGGAACTAACGAGAAGGGCGATAAATGCTGACCAATTTTCGTTCATCTCTGAGTGTAGGAGTGCTACTGAAATCATCAACATGATAGCAGCCAACAGATGTGAAGATGAAGTGAAGTGCCTCATGGCCAGAAATCACAATAGTGATCTGATGGAAGATTCATCTTCACAGGTAAACTCTGAAACTGATAATTTCAGTTTTGAAGATCTTGTTGAATTGAATGAACATTTGATTGAAAAATACGAGAAAGTAAAGTCTGAAAAGAAAAAGCTAAGAAGAGAAATGATCTCTGAAGTTACACGTTTAAAAGTTGAGAATGAAAATCTAAAATCAGACATGAAAAAGGAGAGATCTGAAATAAATAGATAGAAATCTGAAAATGAAAGTCATAAAAACAAACTTCTTAAAGATGAAGACTCATGTAATGAGTGTGCTTTCTTAAAGGAATTGATTGAAGATCTTGATTCTGATGATAACATCCAAAAGAGTCTAATCAGATCCTTAAAATAAGAAAATGAATTATTGCTTGAAAATAAAAAGGAAGCTGATGAATATGAAGATAAACTGCTTGAAGAAAATTGTCATATGAAAGAACAAAACAAAAAGCTAATGGTCCTGAACGTTGTTATGTCAGAAAAATGGTTAGCTATAGAAAAAGGAAAATCTATCTTGAAAGAAAATGAAGCTAACTGTGAAACAAAGCTAAAACAGGAAATAGATAAACTCCAGAGTTTGAATGATGCTCTTCATCATCAAGTAATCTCCTGTGAAACTGACATTGCAAGTTATGAGAGTAACATTGCTTCTTTGCAAACTGAGATTGAAGATCTAAAAAATTCCTTAGCAAAATTTGTAAAAGGGAAAGATAACTTGAATAAAATCCTTGGCTCGAATGTAAATTTTTAGAAAGAGGGTTTGGGGTTTAATCCTGTTAATAAGAAATTTAATGTGAAGAAGAATTCCACTGTCTTTGTAAGAAGCTCGGAACAGGAAAAGTCCTCCAGTTCATCTATTTTTTAGTTTACTGCCAAGAAAATAGAAAATTCAATTAAAAATCTAAAAAATAATCAAAAATAGAAAAAGAATGTTAGTTTAAATAAATCCAAACATGTTTCTGCCTTTCCTGTACATGCTACTTATGACTCTCACACACAGTCACATGCACATGTCATAAATAAACCTGTCACAATAGTGCATATTCACAATAAGAGAATTACATGTTATTATTGTTGCAAAAAGGGACATGTTATGGATGACTGCACTATCCTGTTGAAGGATGAAGTAGGTGCATATAAATCTACCAACACAGTTAAAAATAAATCTGTGAAAAGGTCTGATAGAGATATCTCTAATGCATGCTTTTACTGTGGCAAAAATGGTCATTATTTACATAACTGTCATTTAAAGAAACAAGAAGATAAAATTTTGAGAAATGGTTATGTAAAGAAGCATGCTAGGAAATCTTAAAATTAGAGAGTTGACTGTTTTAACTGTGGAAAGTTTGGACATACTTCATCAAATTGTTGGTTTAATAAAAATAATGCATCTCATCCTATTCATGTGAATAATTCTACATTTAGGAGAACTCAGAACACTGCATTCGTGTATAAACCTCCTACATGCAATAACTGTTAAAAACTAGGACATTTTTCTTATGAATGCTTTTGGTTAAATGGTAGGAATAATTGGAGAGCACCAATGTGGGGTGCTACTAATCCTGCTGGACCCAAGAACTCTTGGGCTCCAAGATATTTCAAATAGCCTTTTGGATGTAGGTGTGCTCCTGTGGATAGAATAAAATGGGGATTCAATAAAATCAGGGCACAAAGGTTAGTTAAACTCCACTTCTAAATTCTCTTCATTGAAGTTGTCTGAATAATGCTCTCAATGGAATGCTGCATGCTTGATTGGAATAAATTGATGATTGATGCCATCTTGTTATGAGTAATACATGCTGATAATCTGATTCATGCAAATTCCATGTGAGACTTTTGTTAAGTTAGTCATTCATGTTCATGAGTAGACGTATAGGACTGCATGACTTCTTGGTATATCAAATGGAAGTTGGGAGAAGGGCAGATGTCTTCTGTCTGAAAACCCACGCCATGTGTAGAGACTAGATCTCCGCCAAGTACCAAGAGTCCAAAACAATGCATGTAGTTTAAATATGAAATTTGCATCTAGTTGATACATCTCTGTGTACCTTAAGAAAATTAAGTGATGTTTGTTTGAGATCTCTACACATTCTGAGGGGGAGAAGAGCCGATCAGAGACTGTGTGAATAATGTTTTGGGACTGAACTGTCTGTTGGGTATTGCTGCAATGCTGCTTGGACAGTGGGCTTATTGTGTCTTATGAGTAGTGAATTGTTGCTGCTGAGATATTAACTTTGGAATTAGGTTAAGTCTGGTCTAAGATAAAAGGTCAGTTGTTTGAGAATTGGTTTTTGGAAACATTGATTTTTCCACAAGCTGAAGGCTGAATGTTGTTGGATTCCATAGAAGGCTGGTAGTCAGTTGCTAAACTTTAAGGCTGAGTCTTTGGTTGGTTGTTATTTGGCCATTAGCCTTAACCATTGCTCTTGTGTGGCCTTCACCTATATCTCATTGCTCATCTTCTCTTTGACTTCTCTACTTCCATACTCTCATCCATTCTTCATAATAAATTCATAGACTGTGTTAGTCAGGGGGAGTAAAATCTTAAATCTGTCACCTTTATTAATCTTCAACAGTTAACTGCTAAGCTCACTCTGAACTAAGAACATAATTGCTGATCTTAACTGAAGTGTGATTTTCTGTGTATGAATATTAAATCTTATCTGAAAATTGTCACAATTAACCTTGAACGACTCCTCAATGGTCTTAAAACAGTCTAAATTGGAATTGCTCAGTAGGGTGTCTAAAAATCTGAAAGTCTTTAGTAATAAGTCAATATGATAGGATATCTGGTGTTTATATGGTCCTTAAGCCAAGTTTTAAGAAAATTCTGATAAAAGACCAGGGAATATGCCATTAAATGAAAAAAATAAAAGTGACAGAGCAATGGCATATTATTTGAGAAATTGACCATCTGTTTCAAAGAAATTCAAAGGTTAAGTCATGATAATAAATGCTACCTCTGTTCAAAATATGAAGCATAAATGTAAACTGCACTGAGTAACTAGGGATTCTGATGTTTAATCAACATGTCTCCTTGAGTAAAAAGGTGTAGTAATACTGGAATGCTCAATTAAAAATTATAAAAGATCAATGAAAATTATGGTTGACTCTGGGATCTTTTCAGTAATCTAAAACTGCTTTAAGTTCAATGTAAAATAGATTTTTCAATCAGTTTTGGCTAATGAAAAAGACTAGTAAGATTACTGATTTCTCTGATTGGGCTGTTTCGTTGATAAAACTGTTTCATTTCCATTGACTTTGCTTCATAGGAATAAGTTGTGAAGGTTCATAGTTTAAGATATAATCCTATATGCCGGAAATCGCATAACTGTGTAGAAAGGCATTTTCTTTTAAGTAAAGGGTAGTCTGGGTATTAATTGTTGAATTTGGTAAAGTTGGTAGTATCTCTTTATAATACTCAACCCTACTTACATTGTCTTTCATACCCTCCTCATTCAAGCCGAAACTCCTTCCCGCACTCGCGACTCCCTCGCTCGTGCCCTTACCACAAGCTTGGCCTCTCGTACCACTCTCCAACTTCCCTCTCCACATTCTCTCTATCGTTCTTCTACGATCTATCCTCCACCCTTTATCGCTTCCACCATTGTCATCCTACCATGTCATCTCCGGCCGCCGAGAGCAAGGGGAAGAGGAAGGCAATGGAGGAACAACTACTAGAGGATTCCTCGCCCGCAGAGGCTATAGAGCGGTCACCAAAGGAGAAAAGATTAAAGACAGCACAGGATCAAGATATAAGCTCTGAAGTGCCTAAAGGAGAGTCAGAAAAAGGGAAAGAAAAGGAAGCGGGAACCACTTCTACTCCGGCAGATACAACCTTTGAAGAAAAAGATGATTCCGCTAGGGCGTCAAAGCAAGCTGTAGTAATTTTGAAAGCTGGGAAGATTGTGTTCCCACGGTATGTGGATTTTCATGACCATGAAATGACTTCAAGATTTCCTGAATTGGTTGAGTTGTTTAAATTTCAAAAATGGAATAAATTTCTATGTAAGCATAGAGTGTATTATCCTAGACTTGTCGTAGAGTTCTATAACAATATGAAATATGATCCTGAATAGTCAAAACTGTTGACTATTGTCAAGGGGACTAAGATTGAAATTTCTAGGCATTTCCTTCATAGAGTCTTTAGAATACTAGAAGATGGGAAAATTGAAGGAGGGTTTGCGTATAATCTTCATGATGCATACTCTCTTATCACAGATGTGTCTAGAAATCCCAATGACAAGAAGCAAACGAAACTAGGTCAGTTTAATGCAAACAAGTTCCCTCCTCTTAAGAGATTATTACACCATATTCTCACCACAATGATAACTCCACAAGTTGGAGGGAGAGGGAGACTGACTGAGTCCCAGAGATTTATTCTCTATTGTTTGCTAAAGAAGATCAGGATTTGTCTGCCAGAGATAATTATTCAGATCATGGGAACTTGTAAGGAGTCTAGAAGAAATTTACCCTATGCAACCCACTTAACTGCTGTGTTCAAAAAAGTAGACATTTCTCTAGAGGATGAGAATTCAAAGAAAATCCCCGAGGTAAATGTTTACAACATGGATTTCATATCCAAATTCATGAAATTGAAACCCTCTTTTGCCAGTCAAGTAAAGGAACAAGCTGAAAAGAAGGTCCTATCAGTGCAAGAGGATCAGCCTCAAGCTGAACAAGAGACAACACAACAATAGCAGCTGCAAGTAGACCAAGCTGAGTAGGAGCAGCAGCCACATGCTATTGAGTTGGAAGAGACAAGGCTGCAGGAACAACAGCCAACAGATGAACAAGATGTCATCGCTGAACAGCTTCAGCCATCACATACTGAAGGACAGTCAATACAGATTAGAGATTTACGATTGGATCAAGAAGTTCATGAGCTAAATTTGACTGATGAGCAAATAGTACAACAATTAGATCAGAACATTGCTGAGCTATTTGATCATTTTGGATAGCAGACTCAACAACTATTAGCAGCTGATCAGGCCGAACAGACAGTCGAAAAGCAACCGATAGAAGAGGTTCAAGAAGAGCTTCACTTAGAGACAGTTAGAGATGAACAGTTGGTTGATGAAACTGCTCCTACAGAGGAACACATAAATGATTCAGAAAGGGAGAAAGAAACTGCTCTAGATGTACAATCTATGGTTGAAATGGTTGCTGAATTCATGAAACAAGTAGCCGATAAATCCATAGAAGAAATTATTGACATAGTTATTGAAGAACAACAAAGATTGGAAGAGGATCAGGATGAGCAACCCCAGGAAGTCCAAGAGGTTGTTGAAGAAGCTCCATAGGAACAAGTTCTAGGTCCTACTCCTTTATATGGACCCTATCATGGGCCAATAACTCCATTTGGGATACAACCTCCTCTATCCCCAGAACAACCCTTCATTCCTCCGGGTTATCAAGCATCTAGCTCTACTGGACCAAGCTCAGAGTCACATATTGCTGAAATGCTCACTACACTAACAAACCTTGTGATGAATCAGAACAGTATGATGAATGCACAATTCGTCTATATAAATTATGTTATTGATCGATTGGATGCTAGGACGCGTCATTTGGAACAGACTGTGGATAGTCAGTGGATAAAGTTTGTATATGATAAGCACAAGTCTGATTCAAAATTAAATGTCATTTTGGACTCCCTACTGGCAGTGTGTAAGAAGGCCGGAGAAATTTTGCTTAACCTGCAAGACACTCATGCTACATCTTTTATCAAACTCTCTAAAGTTCTTGATTATTCTTATGATCTTAAGATAGATCTTGAACTGATAAAGATTCAGGTGAACATATTCAAACAAGATCAGTAGGAGCTTACTCAAAAAATTGATATAGTTTAGACACAAGTGGAGAACTTAGTTGACAGATTCAAAACTGTTATCACAAAACATGCTACTAGTTCTTCCACTTTTATAGCTGATATACACAACCAGTAGACCTCACAATTAGATAATCTGGGTAGCATGATGCAAAACTGGTTTGTGGATATGACAACTACTGTCAAAGAGCTTCATGCCTTAGTCAAGCAGAATGACCAGAAAGTGATGGCCAAGTTTGCAACCCTCGGAACTAAAGTTGAAAGAATTCCATATCCAAGGGCAGTACCTTTGAGGGACAGTTCTAGCAGCACACCACCCAGAGGAAGGGGAAGCTCCAGAGGTACTAGTTCTGGTCACACAAGTCTTGTTGATGTCTAAAAGTCCTCCAATTATTTTTGATAATGACAAAGGGGGAGAGTTTTTGGTCATGTATGACAGTTCATAATCTGGAGGGACAGATGTTGATGTTGAGCAGATAATGACTAATGCTGATATAGTTTTGATGTTTGGACAGATGCTGATGCTGATATGTTTCTGATGTTTCTGTTGTAAAAATGCTCTGAATGAGATTCTTTTGTGTAATGAGATACTCAATCAAAAATAAGTTTATTTTTCTTACTGTACATAGAAATGTCATTACTGCATATTGCATATTTGTGTTGAATGCATCTTTATGTTGAATGTTATTTTTGCTATGCATGTCAGTGACAAAAAATTCTATGAATGATGATTAACAACTTGTGATCTCACCTGCTTGAGTGTTTAGAATTGAATGAGTGTATGAAGAATGACTATTTAATTCATTGACTGGTTTGATTATACATGACTCATAGTTGTCATCATTGTAGACACGCTAAAAAGTGACATTACTATGAGTACATCTCATATTGTCTCATAATGTCCCAATTTGACCCTCAAATTGACCTTATTTGAGTGGTTTTTTTTCTAATTTTCTTAGATTTCTCACTTTTTATACTTTTTTCTATTTTCTCCTATTTTTCTTAATTTTTTGGGTATTTTTCTCCATTTTATGAATTTTCAAAGAATTAGCGGTAGTGGGGGAGGTGCCATTTCAAAAATAAAAAAAATAAAAAAAATACAAAATGAAATGATGTCTCTTTGGGTGACTTCATTTAAATCGAGAATGGGTTTCAGTTATATCCCGTTCGTTAATTCTTTTACCCTTTCCGAGGTATTTTGGTGGCCTTTTAGGTTTCATAAAAATGTAGAAAAAATATATTTTGAATCGTCTCAACCAGAAGCACCTTCACCAGGAAAATCAAAAAATAAAAAAATTGGAAAAGAATTAGCGACATAAGGGGTGGACGCTATTTAAAAATAATATAAAAATAACAAAAGGAAATGACAACAACGCAAAGAGGCATCCATTCCATTTGAGAATTTTTTATAATATATTTATGTGACCCTTTCAGGGGTGTTTTGGTGGCCTTCCGGGTGTCAGAAAAATATGAAAAAATAGGAATTGGAATTAGCACAGTTAGATGCACATCTATCGAAAAAATGAAAAAATAATAATGAGAAATAAAAACTGGCCTTTTTCTGAAGAAATTGAAATAGCACCCCTCATGGGGGCGTCATTTCAAATGACTCCCGAACAAGGGGCGTCATTTCTTTTTGACATTTTTCAGATTTTTTGATTCACGACACCTCAGATGTCGTTATTTCAGCGTGAAGAGTCGTCATTTCCTCTAGATTTCTGAATCGTCTCGAGACCCGTTCTTTCTCTGTTTTGAGCCCCTTTTCCGCTTCGGAAAGGACTCTAATGGCTTTCCATGACTGGGGGAATTCCTTCCATGTTTATCTCCTACTAAAACTAGGCTATCTTATTTTATTCAGATTAAAACCCATGCATTCTTCCCTATAAATAGAGTCCCTGCGGCTCTGTCGAGCAGGATATTTTTTTCATTACAGGGGGCGGTGCTACTCGACTGTTGGCTCACGGAGGAGGGCTCCCAGTGTCCAAGTTCCATCCGTTTGAGCCTTCGTCCCGAATGTTCATCCAAAGCCAAAGAAAGGGGAAATACTCCCTAGGCTCTTCTCTGTTCTCCGTTTCTTTTAACTGCATAAGTTAGCTCATGCATGCATACATCATATTTCTGTTATTATCCCCCTTCTCAACCACGTTGAGGCCAATAGTGCAACACTTGCACACTTTATCCTTTATTATATATATATATATATATATATATATATATATATATATATATATATACTTCATTCATCATCATAAATTTCCCTACCCATTGCATTGGGGTTTAAAGGGGTAACACCCAACAAGGTGTGTTCGGTCACATGCTTTTCATGCTTACATTTATATTTGGGATTAATACTGCACACTCGGTCTTCTAATTCCTATTTTATTTACTGGTGTTATTTCTTGCAAGGGTAATCAAAGAAGAACTCCCTCCGTTGGCCGGCCGGTAGGAAGGGAAGGAAATCACTCACATCTTTCATGCTTAAGGTATTTATATCGCGATCCCTCCATTAATTATTTGTTATATCTTTTGAGATCCTCGTGTCTCTGGCGATCACCCTCCAAAATTGCATCCACGTATGCCCCTTTTCCCCTTTCCCATATTTTATTGCATATGCTTTTATTATTTTTTTAGTGGATTTTTAAATAGATCTACAATTTTTTTTAAAACCCTGCCTAGGGTTGAATAGGAGAATGCACCCTTTACCCTAGGTAAAAAGAATAGCCATTCCACCATTCAAACCTAAGAGGTAACTTTTATTGATATTGGGGAAAAAGAAACATTACATCAATCGGATGCTAGGCATTCCTAGCTTGTCCAGTCGAGCAGTACCTTTAACAAACTTAGGAAGCTCACGATAATAAAAGAAAGAATTACACTTAGTGCTACAAGCTAGAGATGCTAGCGAATCAGCAACCGTGTTGGCTTCTCTATATATGTGAGAAAACTTGTCTGCAGAATTGGATATTTGCCAAATAAATCTGACATAAGGGAGAATGATCCAAGGACAGGTTATAGCCTTTGTGATTGTCTGAATTAACACCTTGGAGTCACACTCAATAATGGCAGGATGGTCAGAAATCGTGTGAAGATATAGAAGACCATCATGTAGTGCCCTTGCTTCTGCAATGAGGCTATTTGAGTTGCCATAGAAATGTGAGAAGGCGAGAAGAACATTTCCTGCATGATCTCGTATAACTCCACCATCGCCCGAAACACCATTTGATTTGCATGCACCATCAGTATTTAGTTTGATAAAGGGCCATGGAGGGTTTAACCACTTTATGAGCTTTAGGCGAGGACAATCTCTAGCAGCAGCTTGAACTTCAAAATCAGCCAAAACAATACGCTTTTTATGCGATTTTTCCTTGAGACCTGAATGGGCTATGACTTCCTTAGCTTGGGCAGTGATTTTAAAGAGGATAGAATGTTTTGATAATCTCCTCCCTTCAAATTGATGATCACAGTGGGACGTCCTTGTATTTTTCTTTGATTACCCTCTCCATTAGGCACCCACGTGTGCCCCTCCTATTTTGCACCCGGGTGCACCTCCTCAAGTGATCCGCGTATCACTTCCTTTCCTCCCAAGTGATTGGTAATTTATAGATTTATTCAAAATTCCACTTTTGTTATCCTTTAAAAAAAAGAATGAGCGCCCACCTTAACATACACTAATTCCTTGTGACATATTCCTCACTCTGTTGCATAGCATATTAGTTGCATTCATCTGTTACATATTAAATATGTGATATCTAGTGTTTTCTAGTTATAGCATCGTGGCACTTCATATGTGATATCTAGTGTTTTCTTGTTAAATATGTGACATCTAGTGTTACTTGCATTCATCTATTGCATAGCATATAGCATCGTGACACTTCATATGTGATGCATATCTAGTGTTTTCATGTGGTATTAGTTGCATCTCATATCCCTGTTGCATTGTCTCTCCCTTGCACTTCTGACATCTCACTGGGATTTCACAGAGGCGTTGCACATTCTATTATTCTATTTTATTTTGTGCATTGCCATTGTTCATTCTGTTATCTACTGCATCAACATTCATTCCGTCCTTTCACATTAGCATTCATTCTTTTGGCATCAGTGATTTGCATTCATGTCATTGTTCATTAATTAGTTTTTGTGATTATTCTATTTTGCATGCGATATTCATACATGCATCATTCTGCGTGATTTTTCTTTTCTTTTGCATTAGCTTGCATTACAAGAGCATCTTTGGTTTGGGAGACCTCCTCTCCCTACACTTATAGGAGCCTTACCCTTTCTTGGTTAAGGAAGGACCCTCCATTGAGCACTCCGTCTCTTTGGACCGGAAATTCTTAAACCAAGGCCTCCATAAAGTCCCCGCACCCGTGGATTCCCTCACGGACGCTTGGGCAGGTTGTACCTTTGAAGTTCCCCATGTTTAGTTGACCTAAAACGTGGTGAGAGAATAAACCTAGTTGGCACCGGAGTTGACTATATTGAAACTAGGTTCCTACCTTGTGTGACTTATATCATATTTTTCCAAAATCACCTAATTCACCAAGGTTTAAGTCAAAACAAAAGCAAGCATAAACATTCCAACTTGATTAATATCTTTGTAACATTTCTTTGATAAACACGGTGGTTGAATTGTTTGCTTGCATGATGTTTGATCTTGATAACAAAACCACCATGTCTAATCAATCATATATTCATGAGGATGATAAACCTAGCATATCTTATAATCCTCAAGCTTATAACTCTCACCACGATCTTTCTAAGGGACCGCGTCCTCACTTTTATGGTGTTGCTCGACCCATGGGTAATTTTCAGTCTCATGGTCCCTCGCATTCATTGCATGCCACTACTTCCTCGGGACCATCTCCTCCCAATGATGAGAAGGTTTCCCAAGTCATCCGTGCATTAGATCATCTCACCCTTCAACAAATCCAAGCCCTTAAGGTTATTGTTGAGGGCACATCTTCTTCCCATCCTCCCTCCAATCCCACACAGGTGACCCATCACCCACCTCCTTCCATTCATATCCGGGTGGCCCATTACCATCCTCCCTCTCTTATTCACACTCCCGTTCGAGGAGTCCATCCACCTTCTTCTACACGTACTCCTTCTCGGTTGATCCATCACCCGCCTCCTTCACCACGGCTCCAAGGCCCACACGTTCCTTGCAACCCGGCCCATCCGGGTCCTTTTGTTGGTCGGCCCATTAACCCACCTCCACGGCCTTCATATCAAGCCACCCATCCAAGGCAATCATGCCAACCCTCCAATGTTCAAGTTACACCCCTCCAGCAAAATCTCCTTGATAAAATTGCCTCCATGGAGGATCAACTTAAGAGGGTCACAAGCCCGCGGCCCGCTCCTTCTGCTCCTCCTCCTTCTCCAGTCAATCCTTTTCACGATTTCATGAAAAACATCACCAAGATGGAAAGAGATTGGAAGGAGAGGAGAGATAATGGCATTACAGATTCAAGTGAACAAGATATTGATGATCAAGGGGACACCGTTCCCACTCATCCACCCCACTCATTCATATGGCCCTCCGCCTTCGCCTTCACATTTACCTCCACAAAATTCTCTACAATATGATGATTCCCCGCCTCCATTTTTAGTTAATCCTCCACATCACGCTCCTCCACTACCCATTATTATGCCTCCGCCACGGCATCCACTTGATGTTTTTGATGAAGATGAAAATTTGGAGATGGCACAAAATGTTGAAATTCCGCAGGCACCCCTTCCGAGTTTCCTTCGTTTTCCTCTCCCTCCATTGCCACTCGATGAACCCCCTGCTCAAGATGAAGCCACTGTCCTTAACCCTATTTATGAGACTAATTGGTGCTACAATGATGGGTCGATACTCCAATCACCCACACCGGTGCATCATGAGTCTTCCCCTATCCCTAATACCTCTCGCACAATCCGGCGCTTCCTACGCACCAAACCTTCTCCTTTTACACCTTCAATTACCAAACCATCAACCTCCACTCCACCGGCCTCTGCCGAACCTCCCGCTAAATTTCAAACCATAACACCTCTTCCTTGTTCGCCACCTAAAACCTCCATTATCCCCATAACACCAAGGCCAATTACCCTAAGCACAACTTTGCCTACACCTTTACCCGAACTCGTGGCTAGTCCTGGGTAGGACTCACCTATTTTTGCACTCGAGCCAACCCCGTTTGCTTCCGAGCAAGGGGAGAAGCCCGACGTGTTTCTACCTCCACCATCATTTACCCCTCTGTTAACACTCTCCATTAAACCACCATCATGTATTAAACCTTCCATTACACCTCCACCATCCATAGAGCCTCCCGCCTCCACCTCACTTTTCTCTACCACTCGAAAGGGGTGCATCTCTATAAATGTTTGTGCCATGGACGATGAACAAGAGCCAGGCAGGAAGGATTTGGCCATGGCTACTCCCGTCAAGGTTCAAAATTTTATTTGCCGAATGCCAAATCATGTTCTTGTATCAGGCACATTTGAGAAGTCTCCAAGGACGCTCACCGAGAAACACTCTTATAAGTTGATGCCGAGTTGGCCCGTTATTCAATTCATTTTGCTCATTGGGCAAGATTCTTTCAATGCTCTCGTTACCCCTCGCTCCATTATTATACGATTTCCTAAGGGGTTTTCTTCTTCTTACACCACTATAACATATTCCTTTAATGAGAGTTTATCCTTTGAGCCGTCGGGCCGGGCACTCTCTTTGCCATGGACGGGTGGGTATTTTTTTATTAAAGGGCCTTCCACCAATGCATTTCTTCCTTATTCTATTCCATCCGCCAATTCCTTCTTATGGGCCACTCCATGGGTGAGGAGGAAGATCTTACCCTCTCATTCCATGCATTCTCTACACTCTTTGCATATCATGCATTTCATGCGCCCCTTACATCCATCACATTGCATTCACATGCATTCCTTCTTTCCCAGGTTTCTAAACCCGTATCTGCCACGCCTTCCGGAACCTCCGGATCCTTCACAACTTTTTTCACCTCCCTCTTCTGGATCTCCGGGTTACCTTACTTTTCCCGAGCGTCATGCCCTCCAATCTTCTCTCAGGGCATCGTGCCCGCTCCCAACTATTGCACACGGACCCTCCAGGCTTCTCACTGATTCTCCTTGGGCATCGCGTCCCTCGGTACTTGCCTCCTCTGGAACCTCCGGACCTCCCTTTTAGAGCATCGCACCCCTCCACACCTCCATATCCAGATCCTCCGGATTTCTCTCCCGCCCTTCCAAGGCATCACGCCCTTTTACATCTTCCTCCTCCGGAACTTTCGGATTTCTTATCTTACTCTTTATCCTTCCCAGGGCATCACGCCCCTTTCTATTTTCTTCCTCCGGAACCTCCGAATTCCCCAGGGCATTGCGCCCCTTTTTATCTCCTGCCTCCAGAACCTCCCGACCTATCTGATTACCCAGGACATCGTGTCCCTCGGCATTTTCTTCCTTCGGAACCCCTGGATCCTATAACTTTCTCTTCTTATTTACCTCCGGGTCCCCTTACACTTGCCGAGCATCACGCCCCCTCTAGTTTTCTCTCAGGGCATCATGCCCACTCTTAACTCTTGTATCCGGATCCTCCAGATTTCTCTCTGCTTGCCGGGCATTGCGCCTTCCTTCTCCACATCCTTCCGGAACCTTGGGATCTCTTACCCCATTCTTTGATTCTTTCTGGGCATGGCGCCCCTTCTCATTTCATCCCTCCGGAACCTCCGGATCTCCTTTCCTTCTTCTCTCTCCTCCGATTTATCTTCTTACTCCTCTAAGACATCCCATCCTTTGTTCTCTTCATTCTTTTCTTCCTCTTCAATCATATTTTTCCATATCTTTTCCCAGGGCATTGCGTCCCTCGGGATTTTCCTCCTCCGGAACCTCCGGATGATTCCTACCCGCATCATGAGTCTCCTCCTCTCTTGCTTCCAGAACCTCCGGATCCGCCTCTTTCCATCTATCAATTTCTTCTTCTAATTTCTCCCAATCACGGGTCCGACCCAACTTCTTCCACATCCACCGCTTTGGGCATCTGCTCGTTTTCCCACTACTTTTGAGGCTTTAGTCCTCACTCCACTTCTTGATTTTCCTCTCTTCTGTAGACCATTCATGTGATCAGGGTCTCTATACCTTAGTGAGAGAGTTCTAGCCCTCGCCTCTTTTCCTTTTATTCTTATTCGTCTGAGTCAGGTCTAGACACCACTCCTTCTTGTTAAGCCACTTCAAACCTTGGCTTCCAATCCTTTTATCTGCCAAAGAGGACAAATCTCACGATGATCAAGATCGCCTCCGGCGGCTACTACTTCATAAGGTTGCAAGGTGATATTTTGCATAAGGTTTGCATTCAACATCTCTATGCACGATTTTCAAATGAAGTGCTTCTTAACACGATTAAGAGTGGTATTTTTAGGCATTTATCCTCGTTTTTCTATCTTTTATAAATTTTAAAAGAAAAAAAAGAGTATTTAGGCTTGCTATCCATCACTTTGGTTAATAAGAACCCCACGCTGGGAGTTCGACTTTCTCTCCCCGCTTGTTAAGGGAAACCCTTAGCTGGGCACTGCACACACTTCACGGCATCCTTAGCCGGCTACTTTGGTAAAACACCGTTGCTACTTTGGCCATGCCATGAGTATGCGTAAAAGTCTTTTCTCTTCTTTATTCGGCTGAGTGCAGGAGTAAGAGGTTGACGGGTAAGATGACCAACCTAGGTACTCCCCAATACGAGAGAAGTCTCAAATAGGGGCAGTCTTGACCCAAATTAAAGTAAATTTTCATGATACATCTAGCCAAAAAGGGCTATTATGAAAATCATGTCAAAATTTGATAAAAGTAAAATTATGAATTAAGACATGTCAAGAGAGGCAAAGTCCCCGCAGGGAAAACCCTGGTCGTATGCATGTCAAGGGTCTAAAAATCAAAGGCACAAAGTCCCGGCGCAATAGACCACCTCTTTGAGAGGTAATACCTTGGAAGGATTTGAAGTCCCGATATCTCCCATCCTGCATAAAGCTTATCTCCAATTGTTCTTCTCTTCTCCCTCCAAGACCGAATGTTTCTCGGGTATGGTCTTGGTAGGGGCACCGTTAACCATGGACAGTCGGCTGTAGGGCGCCACCTTTAAATGCACGCCCGACTTTGGGTAGTTTTTTTAGTGAAAGGGGAAGGAAGGAGGACCCCTAGGCAGTGGTTTAAACATCCCTCCGATGCTGTATTAGCAAAGTCTAAGATAAAATTCAAACAAAATTTAAAAAAATCATATATTTTCCAAAGTTCGTAAAAATTGAAAACTTTCCAAAAACTCATAAAAGTTCGCATATTTCATTTTCAACAAATAACAAAAATAATAACAAAAAAAACTATTTTCAAATAATGCCCGCCCATTCTCATTTCTTCATCACTGGCTCGCATGCATTTTGATGCACATTTGCATAAGTTTAAGCATCGTAGGTGCATTTTCAAGGTGCATTTTCAAAGTCTTAGCATGTCCTAAAGTCTTAGCAATGTTCAAAGCCTTAGCGAAGTCTTAGCAATGCCATCTAAGTCTAACCACATCCAACGTCTTAGCATTCCACATTCAACGTCATTGCATTTGCCAAGTCTTAGCAGTCCTCCATGCGTCGGTGCATGCATTCCAAGCATTCAGCCCCAGGTCGGTGCATGTCCCCCAGCTCTACAACGTCGATGCATGCTCCCTCTTTCCAGCCAAAGTCTGTGCATGCCCTCATTCCAACCAAAGTCTGTGCATTGCATAGTTTAAGCATTCTCCACAAGGTCTGTGCATTGCAAAGTCTAACCACACTCCAAAGCCAGTCCCCACGTCGGTGCATTCCACCCCACGTCGGTGCAATTCCAACGTCTGTGCATCATCCTCAAAGCCATCCATCCAAAGTCTAACCATTTGCACTCCCAAAGTCTAACCATTTCCCACGTCTGTGCACATTCAAGTCTTACCACTCCATAGGTCTGTGCATTTCAAAAGTCTTTGCATTCCATAGTCTGTGCATCCAAGTCCAAAGTCTAAGCACCTTTCTCTCAAGTCCAAGCACCTTTCCCCCAAAGTCCAAGCACCTTTCTCTCAAGTCCAAGCACATTCCATCCAAGGTCTGAGCATATACATCTCAAAGTCCAAGCACCTTTCCCCCAAAGTCCAAGCACCTTTCCACCAAGTTCAAAGTCTAAGCATCTCCCATTCCATAGTTTGTGCATCATCCCAACGTCCAAGCATATCCTCCCAACATCCAAGCAACCCAACATCTAAGCATTTCAAAGTCCAAGCATGCTTCATCCCAAGTCTAAGCAATCCAAAGTCCAAGCATGCTCCATCCAAAGTGTAAGCACCTGCATCAAAGTCCAAGCATGCTTCATCCCAAGTCTAAGCACTTCCATCCCACGTCTGAGCATATACTCTCAGGTCGATGCATCTCCCAAACGCCTGCACATATGTCAATGCACATTAACGATAAATTTTTTTAAATTTTGAAAATTTTGAAAATTTTCAAAAGAAAATTCTAAAAAATTTAATATTTTCAAAAAAAATCCAAAAAAAATAAAAAAATTAAATATTTTCAAAAAATCTAAAAAATTAAATATTTTTAAAATATATAAAAATTTGAATATTTTTAAAATCCCAAAAAATTCAAATATTCTCAAAAATCTAAAAAATTGAATATTTCTTAAAATCCAACAAAATTCAAATATTCTCAAAATCCATAAAAAATTGAATACTCTCCAAAAATCTAAAAAAAAACTGCATTGTATTGATGGTATTTTTTTTGCAGGGACAATTCCTTTGCAAAGATCTAGAACACGGGATGAGTCCTCTTCATTCATTGCTATCAATCTTTTGATTCTTCCTAATATTCTCATGATATGTCGCCCTGGGCATTTTGATCGTCATCTCTCCATCATTTTGAGCAATTCATGTCAATCTGATCATCCCTGTCACTTGGGGTATCACTCTAATTATTCACGTCAATCTGATTATCTCTACTGCTCTACGCATCACCCCAATCATTGAAGAGCCAGCTTCTCTGACTATTCTTACTAGCTTTGCTTAACCATTGTGACATCATCCTGATCTTTTATGCATAAATCTTCTGATTTGCCAAGATTGTCATCCTCATGACGACATTGAACAAAAATACTTGGAATGCTCTCCTACTTTATGGCTTTATATATGATGCTTTTCAATGCTATGCAATGTTGTTAAATGTTTCGATTATGCTTTCATGCTTAAACTGCTTTCATTGCTTTATGCATCCTTATATCTTGGCTAATGAAATTTTGAGCGCAGGAAAGAAGCTCTTTGGTCCCACCATCTGGGCATCAACGCTCAAGTCCCACGGTGCTTACACCTCCTTTCTTAGTTCCCCCATGCTTATTGCTATCACCATCTTCCTGTATGCATTTTCTTACTATATGTTATCTACGCTATTAGATTATATCAAGGACCTTGTGGCTTTGGTAAATCTGGAATTTGAGTTCCCCTTCATAAAAAATAATGATGATTTCAGAGAAATCTTAGTCACACGGATAGGCCGTTGAGCCGTCCAAGACTGGGGATGATGGTTCCCTTTTCGCAAGTTGGTGCGCGGATAAACGGGCTTCGACTTAGTATCAGCTCACGAAATCGATCTCTTGACCCAGTCTGGACAGCTTAGCAATATTATCCTTGATTATCTTATATTTTAATTTATTTTAATTTTTCCTCTAAACCCAGCATGCATTCATGTAGGACTTTGAATCAACGTTGGAAAATCATTCTAATAAGTTGATTTTGAGAGTTAAATTGATCTTAATCTTTATAGATATGAGATATTCATTGCTGAATTGAATCCTCAATTTATTTTGTCTTTTTTTGGGTCATTTTCTCGAAAGCTCTTTGTTTGGATTTCTATCCTTTATTTTCACTCTCTTTTTCCTTAGATCCGCTTTGGCTGCAGCACGTCCACATTGGCTGGTAACCGCTCTCCAATGGTGAAACCTACAGGTTTGTGACTTGGGGTACTTCCACCGCGCTGGAAGTTGATCATCTTCTTTTATCTCCCTCGTGCCCGCGTGCACATTTACTCCCTCTTTTATTCAAACATTGTTGATTTCATTGAATTTTCCGAGATTGCTTCATCTTAAGCTTTTGATTTAATTCTCATCAGGTGATGTTGATCGCGTGTCTCATCACACCTTAGCATCTACTTTTCAATTCACTCTAATTCCTTGCAAAGCACACGCCAAGGCGGGACAACTGTAGATACGCTAAAAATTGACATTACTATGAGTACATTTCATATTGTCTCATAACACCCCAATTTGACCTTCAAATTGACCTTGTTTGAGTGGTTTTTCCTACTTTTTTTGGATTTATTACTTTTTAATACTTTTTTCTATTTTCCCTATTTTTCTGGTTTTTTTGGGTATTTTTCTCCATTTTTACGGATTTTTCGAGAATTAGCGGCAAGGGGAGAGGTGCCATTTAAATAATAAAAAATAATAAAAAATACAAAATGAAATGTCGTCTCTTTGGGTGACTTCATTTAAATCGAGAATGAGTTTCAGTTATATCCCGTTCGTTAATTCTTTTACCCTTTCCGAGGTATTTTGATGGCCTTTCGGGTTCTAGAAAAATGTGAAAAAAATATATTTGGAATCGTCTCAACTAGAAGCACCTTCACCAAGAAAATCAAAAAATAAAAAAATTAGAACAGAATTAGCGACATAGGGGGTGGGCGCTATTTAAAAATAATATAAAAATAACAAAAGGAAATGACGACAGCGCAAAGAGACGTCCATTCCATTTGGGAATTTTTTATAATATATTTCTGTGGCCCTTTCAGGGGTATTTTGGTGGCCTTCCGGATGTCAGAAAAATACGAAAAAATAGGAATTAAAATCAGCACAGTTAGATACACATCCACCGAAAAAATGAGAAAATAATAATGAGAAATAAAAATTGGCTTTTTCTGAAGAAATTGAAATAGCACCCCTCACGGGGGCGTCATTTCTTTTTGGCATTTTTCAGATTTTTTGATTCACGACACCTCGGATGTCGTTATTTCAAATAACGACAGCGTGAAGAGTCGTCATTTCTTCCGGATTTCTGAATCATCCCGAAACCCGTTCTTTCTCCGTTTTGAGCCCCTTTTCCGCTTTGGAAAGGACTCTAATGGTTTTCCATGACTGGGGGAATTCCTTCCACGTTTATCTCCTACTAAAATTGGGCTATCCTATTTTATTCGGATTAAAACCCATGCATTCTTCCCTATAAATAGAGTCCTTGCGGCTCTGTCGAGCAGGAGATTTTTTTCATTACAGGGGGAGGTGTAACTCGGCTGTTGGCTCACGGAGGAGGGCTCCCGGCGTCCAAGTTCCATCCGTTTGAGCCTTCCCCCCGAATGTTCATCCAAAGCCAAAGAAAGGAGAAATACTCCCCAGGCTCCTCTCTGTTCTCCGTTTCTTTTAACTGCATCAGTTAGCTCATGCATGCATACATCATATTTATGTTATTATCCCCCTTCTCAACCACGTTGAGGCCAACTGTGCAACACTTGCACACTTTATCCTTTATTATATATATATATATACTTCATTCATCATCATAAATTTCCCTACCCATTGCATTGGGGTTTAAAGGGGTAACACCCAACAAGGTATGTTCGGTCACATGCTTTTCATGCTTACATTTATATTTGGGATTGATATTGCACACTCGGTCTTCTAATTCCTATTTTATTTGCTGGTGTTGTTTCTTGCAAGGGTAATCAAAGAACTCCCTCCATCGACCGGCCGGTAGGAAGGGAAGGAAATCACTCACATCTCCCACGCTTAAGGTATTTATATCGCGATCCCTCCATTAATTATTTGTTATATCCTTTGAGGCCCCGCGTCTCTGCCGATCATCCTCCAAAATTGCATCCACGTATGCCCCTTTTCCCCTTTCTCACATTTTATTGCATATGCTTTTATTATTTTTTTAGTGGATTTTTAAATAGATCTACAATTATCAAAAAGGGGGAGAGTGTTGGAACCCTGGTTTTGAAAATGACATTCTATGAATCATGTTAAGACTAAAATGAATAAACACTTCATTCAAACCTATTGTGTGTCTTAATATCAGAATACAAGTTGTTGCATGATCATTCAAAGTGTTCATTAACGTCGATGCAGTTTATGTTCATGCATTCATATAGGTCTGTGCATACATTGTGAGTCTTCATGCAAGGACGGCATATAGGTCAATGCATATTTTACGTGTCTAAGGACAGCAAATAAGTCAGTGCATTTTTACCTTCGTATGCATATCAGGTCCGTGCATATTCTCGTCAGCATGCAGGTCAGTGCATTTCTGTTTGTAGAATGCACAATGTAGTCGGTGCACGGTTTTGCCTTACACTTATGGGAGAATAAGGTCGGTGCACGTCCTTGTGTTCTCCTAATAAGGTAGGTGCAATCTTCGCTGCTCTGCTCATATAGTCAGTGCACATCCTGCGTGAATGCACACTAGGTCAGTGCATGCTCTGATGTGTGTACATAAGGTCGGTGCAGTTTTTGCCTCGAGCATGTAGAAGTCAGTGCATACTCTGCATTGGGTAGAACACGTCGGTGCATACTCTACCTTGTGTAATATAGGTCAGTGCATGTTTCATCTTAAGGGTATAATGGTTGGTGCAACTTTTGCATCAGGGTTGTATAGGTCGGTGTAATTTTTGTTGTTGCACGCCTGCAAGGGATGGTGCACGTTTGTGTCTCACGCATACAAAAGTCAGTGCACTTTCTGCATCCTTCATATTAGGGTCGGTGCAAGTTTTATCTTTGCATGAAAGGGTCGGTGCAAGTTTTATCTTCGCATGAAAGGGTCGGTGCACATATTTGTCTTATGCATACAAGGGTCAGTGCACGTCAACTTAATGCATGTAAATGGTCTATGCATTCATGTCTATATATGTACCTAGTCGGTGCATGTTTATATAATAAGTCCATCCATGTGAATGCTTATATGAACTCCAGCTCACCAAGTGTTTGACTAAATACCTCTGTTTTAATTGACAGGATAAATGAAATTCCCAAGTCTCTGAGATAAATAGAACGTCAAGTAAGGCACATTTTCCAAGACTCTGGGACTGAAGCACGTGATTTAAGGATACTTGCTCTCCAAGAACTCTCAGCCACGTGTCCCTCTCTCATCCTCTAGATCTGACACATGGTCTCCGATAAGCGCACTCTTGTTAGAATTTCTGGGCGGGAAACGTGATTTTCACACGCCTATCTTTCGCGAGCTTTATATAGAAGACCCGGTCGTGCCTTCTACTGATGATGGAATTTTGAAGAAAAAGTCAGAGAGAGAAATAGAGAAGAAGAGATATGAGAAGAAGAACAGAGTGTAGTATTTCAGCAGATATCTGAGAGAAAGAAGAGTGTGAGTCTAAGAGTGATAGGTGATAGTGAGATAGTGAAGAAGAGGGATCTTGAGGGAAAATATCGTGAAGCAATTGAAGCAACTCTTGGAGATCTGTTGTCCACTGTGTCCTCTGGATCAGATCGAAGGCACATCGCTCCTGCGTGAGCATTTCGGTTTGTCTTTATTGTCAGTCTTCCGATGCTGAACATTTTGATTTTCTGTTCTCATTTTTCATATTTCTTCTAAGCTGTGTATCAGTGGTGGCAAGCTGTGAGTGTTGAGTGGTGATAGGCAGATCTAGAGGGGAGGGGTGAATAGATCAGCCCCTTTTTGCCCTTCTTTGCAGAAATAAAAAAGGATCTAACACAAATGATGATAATATATATATTTAGTTAATAGCTAAGAAGCTGGACACACAAATGATATCCATGAACGGTCCTACCAAGCTTCTACCGCTAGAACAAAAAGGAAACCAAACCACAAGACACAATCTTTAAGGTGGTTCGGTCTCAATCTAGAGACCTACGTCCACCCCTCACACAACACGGTGAGGCTTCACTAGTGCAAAAGCACATCCGCTGATTCACAGCTTCAATCAGAGAGATACACTCTCACAACTTCGCTGCCACACAGCTTGAGGGATCACAACCCAAAACACTCCGCTGCCAAACAGCTTGAGGGATAACAACCCAAAACACACAGATCGGTTACCACACCGTCTGTCTTCCTACTCACAGGTAGGGAGCGAATGATATGAAGTGTGTTTTGAAGAAAAGCAAACTGAAAATTAAACAACCAGACAGAGTATCGTAATGAAGCACTATGAGAAAGAAGTCTCATGTCTGGGAAAGAGCTTGAGGGGTCCTTGGCTCTCTTCTTGTTCTTCCAGGTTCTTCACCACAACCCTTGTGATAGGATGATGATCTAGCTTTCAGCTTTCAAGAGTTCTGGACGGAGCTTCACAAGACCTTCCTGCTTACAAGGAGTCCTCTCATCGTGAGGAAGAGGATCATCTTCTTTTTGTTGCTCTCACGCAGGTGGTGTAACGACCCGAGAATCCGATTACCGGGAGAGACCCGATAACTCGAGACTCGAACCAACGCCCACGAGCTGGAAGGGCTCGGAAGGGCTAAAAGGAGTGTGGAGGCACAAAGAAATAAGAAATAAAGCAGGACAACAATTAACAAAAATAAATAAACAACTACAGCTACAACAGAGTCCAGTCAAACAGAAAGTACAGTCTAAAGCAGTAAAAACATACCACATGCCGAGTGAACACTCGGCCCGGCGAGCTGGCAACTGAGAACCTCCGCACCGTGCCCTCGAACCTCGAGGAAGAAGAACCGCCACACCTGAAAAGCAGGGAATGAGTCTCCAAAACAGAGACTCAGCAGGGATCCTGCGGAACCCCAACCGAAAACAACGGCGGTAGCGGAAAGGAAGGCTACAAGAGCAACCGCAACAGTAGGAATAGTAAACTCGGTGGCCGGTTGAAACCCGGCACTACAACTACTCCTACTATACAGGAAACACACCCCGAGCTCACGGTCGGGGCTACCGAACTACACTAGTACCGCTTACCGAAGTAAAAACCCACGGTAACCACGCCGTAGAGGCCTGTCTCCCAAAACGCGGCCAACCTGGACACGCTGTCCAAAGTGTAACCCTGACACCTGGTCACAGGTACCGCACGACAAGATGCAATCTCAGGAAAGCCACTAGCACTAGTCTCACGGCGTGAAAACCAACACATGCGACACGGCGAAACAACCGAAAACTCAACGGTCGACACGACCGAAAACCCGAAGGTCAAAGTCACGGAAACTGACAGTCTGTCACTCTCTGTCCAGAACAGGAGTACCTCCCACTAGAAGCAAGGCCGAATGCGTCCACTGACGTCTTAGTCCGCACCTCAGGTGTCTCCCTCCGGCCCAGCGGGAACTGAGACATCGTACAAGTAACCACAAACAAGTGACTAGCTGGGGTCACGCCCGTCGACATGGGTCCAACCGCCGCCAACCACGTGTGCACACACCGACCATCCGCTCTAGGTCGGGTCCTCTAGCTAGTTTTCCCCTCCACCGGACTCTAGTGGCAAAGGTAAGGGGCCCTACGGAAACCAGCCTAAAAACCGTCCTCAGGGTAGCCTCTCCACCACTCCCTGGTGGGTCCACTAGCGTGCAGGCAGGCTATGACTAGTGGAGGGTCAAGGAGTAGACTCTCAAGTCAACGGAAAACAACGTCCGAACCCGATGAAGTATGGGGACCGTCCCATGTACCGGCACTATCGCACGGTGACCACAGTCGGAGAAGAAACGGGACTCACAGTCCACGGGCCGCATGCCCGGCCACGCAGAAACGTGGAAACACGGTTCCCAAGGTAGCTCACAGGCCGCCAAACCAAATCCCACTCTCAGGGAAAGGCGGGAACCCTCCAGCCCCGGGCTGGGCAACTGGACTCGCAGTCTAAGGCCATGCGCGTGGCCTACGCGGAAAGCACAGAAGCATGATTCCCAGGACAACGCACAAGCTGCCATGCCGATAACTGGACTCACAGTCCAAGGCCAAACACATGGCCCACTCGGGAATCATCTTCCAGAAAAACTCACGACATGCGAGGGAGACCCCACCGCACCCCCACCGACACACGGTGACTCGGTCTAGCGTAACACGAAAGCCCGACACGCGAGAAGTCACCCGGACTCTCAAACCCATGGGCACGCTAAACGAGGTAGCACGGTCCTCCCGACACCCTCAAAATACGGACACAGAATCCCACGGGTGTCTGGGGCACTCACAAGACCGCAAGTCGACCATTGGGTCACGACCGGGTCAGCTAGGGACCGACATAACGCGAAACGATCGCGGAGAACATGAAAACTCATCTCGGCACCGCACAGAGCCTGACGGTCTAACCTTGGGCCGTCACGGTCTGTAACGGTCCAAGCCTCGACCATCACAACCATTCTGACGCACCAAAAAAGGGACTTCAGGCGCTCGGTGCAAAGTTGGGTGTGACGCGCCTAACCCGGTGCGTCACAGTCTCTGATGCGCCAGCCTTGGTGCGTTATAGCCTATAACGCGCCAGCCCTGATGCGTGACAAGACAAGATGAAACTAACTGTGACGCATCCCGCTCGGTGCATCATAGGCTGTAACAGACCAACTCTGGTGCGTTACAAGGTGGGTACGCGTCCGCTCTGACGCACCCACATAGGGGCGTTACAAGGCTGTGACGCGCCAGCCTTGGTGCGTCACAGGCCTTGACCCCGAACGGTCAAAACCAACGAACGAAAGCCAACGGTCAGATCATCCCTGATGGTCTAACCCAGGCGTGTCACAGCGCCGTGGCGGTCTATCGTGGGACCGTCACACACATAGACCACCCAAAGGCTAAACGAGCCCTGTGACGCACCCACCCTGACGCGTCACATGCTGTGACGGTCACTAGAAGGACCGTCACACCCGTCCGAGCGTGAAACGGCGGGAAACAGCCCAAAAATCCGATCCACGCCCCGATCACCCCCGGGTGATGGGAAAATAAAGGGGAATCCATCCCCAAGCCCCTAGACATGCATCTAAACCCCTGGATCGGCCAAAAATGCCGTAAAACGAGAGATCCGGCTCACTCCCCCAAAACATGGATTTTTTTCCAAATCATCCCGATTAGCCCGCTCGGCTCACCACGGCCTACGAAACTCACGGAAAAGAAAGAGCACGAGCTGGGGGCCCATCTCCCTACCTCCACCGAAGATTTCGCGCCCCGAGCTCGCCGATCCACGAAGAAAACACCATGAAACCCTCGTCGCTCCACGAACCCGCGGCCGAGCTTCCACGCGCCACCGGCCCTTGATCCTCGACCCATTCCTTGCCTCCCGCCATCACCGCCTCACCCTCCTCCGCCACCGTCGGCCACCCGGGGAGAGGGGGAGAGAAAGAGATGAGAGAGAGTGAGAAAGAGAGAATGAGAGGGGGAGAGAGAAAAGTGTTAATATATATAGAAAAACCCAAAAATTGTAGAAATTAAAAAAATTATGAAAAATTACCTCTACGATCCTCGGAAGGAACACAACGCAGTGGTACTGTCTCAGAGTCGAAGAACGCCACGGTTCGCCCTGCACAGAGTTTCGAAGGCACATCAGGATAAAACACGTGTAAAGCACAAAATACACTCCGAGACCCACTAAAAGATTCGAAAAAAAAAAACCTGGGGCATTACAGGCAACATCACCAGGAAGAAGATAACTTCATCAGCAAGCTTCTAGCTGTTCTTTTTTCTACTTGTTTGCGATGCTGTCGAACTGGAGCTCATGCTCCTGATATATTGGGTGTCTTCAGCGACACCAACGTTGTCCACTTTTCAAGCAAAACCCATAATGTCACATCCACATAATTTGATTTGCTTCTATTTGCCAAGTTGACTCTATTTTTGTCAAGTCTGTAGATATGTAGGTAGGTGGGAGACCATATCAGGAAAAGTATAGTCCTTTCAGGGATTTCTCTGCTAGACCATCATCCTTCGACAGAGTACCCTCTTTGACGGCTTTTTCCAGACTGGACGGATCCTCTAAGACAAGTTCCAGATCTTGAAAATGGCTTCAATCGGTTTCAGACCCGTTCTAGTCGAACACGAGTGTGTCGACACTTTCCACACAGTGTGTCGAGACATCCCATTGAATAACTTGAAGACAACTTCGGCCGATTTCAAAATCGTTCTGGTCGAACACTGATGTGTCGACACTTTACTCACAGTGTGTCGGGACATATGTGCTTGGTTCCGAGATAACATCATAACTGTGTCGAGACATCATCAAACGGTGTCAAGACATGTGCGTCATGTGCAGAGTTCCCACATGAAGGTGTTGAGTCTTTACGCTCCAGGATCCGAGTCATCACACGAAGGTGTCGAGACACGTCTGCCATAAAGAAGTGAGGCTTGAGGTGTGTCGACACTTTCACTTAGTGTGTCGAGACATCAATTAATCCATAGGCCAGACAGACAACGGCTTCAGCTTGATTTCTTCTGGGGGTGTCGAGACATTAGTTAGATGTGTCGACACATTCTTTTCTGCTGGAGCTCAACCATTCGTATATCAGCACGATCTCTTCTAGATGTGTCGAGACATCATCAGACGGTGTCGAGACATCACTTAGAGAAATTCTCCTGCACTTGTTTAGTCTATTCATTAAACCAAAACATGTTAGATATTCCTTAATTATCTACTAATGATTTATGATTTGTTATCATCAAAACCAGGGGACACAACATTCTCCCCCTTTTTGATGATGACAACCATGAATCATTATAACCAAGCATTCATATAGCCTTACACAATTTGGTTGAGGAACCATCAAACAAGTGAAATTCATTCATTCAACACAACGATTGAACTTTAGCATTTTTCAACAAAAAGCTTGTTTCATTGATCAACCAAGGTTTCATACAGATCAAGCAAGACATGTATTCAAATGCAAAAACTAAAATCTAGATGAAAAATCTAACTACATGCTAGATGCTAGATGATGCTTGTCTTCTCAGAAGATCTTCAGTACTTCTCCCCCTTTGTCATCAGCAAGGAGGGGGTGAAGGAGGAGGCTGCTGTGGTGGAGGCATGGAGCTAGAACTGGAAAAGTGAAGGATCTGTGCCTCTTGGAAGTCGTGTTGCATGTGAGAGATTGTTGTTGCTAGAGAGTCAACCCTCTGAGTTAGCTGCTCATCCCTTTGTCTGACAAACTGGTGTAAAGACTTGATATTTTCCTTGATGTCCTTGAGCCAGCCATGAATCATTTCACAGATGTATTCTGTTTCAGCCCTCTACTGGGAGCCTTGTGGTGGAAAACGAGAAGAGGTGACTTCTGTTTGAGGAGGAGGGCACCATTCATCACCTGCGTCCTGCATGGCTGGTTGGAGTTGAGCTTTATGCAGACGAATGAGTTACAGAATTTTAGTACCGACCATACCAATTTTCTGTACACTACATCCATTTTGGCCTCAGCTTTGGTGGTGCTGTTGACTGCTTGAGCTGTGTCGGTGTGGACAGTTTCTGCAAGCTTGGAGGAGGCATCCAGTAGCTTGTTGGAGTCAGAGTACATCTTCCCTTTCAGCCGTTGGGAGGCATCCAATAGTCGAGAAGTAGTATCATTAACTGTTCTCTCCAGATTGGAGGTGGCATCAATGTATCTGTTGGTCTCTGAAGTCACATGTGCTCTGATGGATGTAGTTGCGCGAGCCACTTGTTCAGCTAGCTGGGGAGATGAAAAAAAAAGCAGGTGAAGAAGGATGGAACGGGGCGTCGACCTCCACGGCGAGGATGTGCAGATTCGCTAGAGAGAGAGGTCCCGAGTGGAATAGGGTTGAAATGAGGTAAGGTGAGTAAAATGATTTTCACCGTCGAGTAAATAAGGAAAGTTAAGATTTTTGATTTTAAAAATAGCAACCCTGAGATAAGAAATGGCGTATATACCCCTATGTTAAGTTCAGAACGATTTAAAGCTTATAAGCTCATTTTTGAGAATGAAGGTTTGAGAAAAAAACCATTTTTGCAACAAAGAATAAGATTAAAATATTTGATATAGTTAAATAAGGTAGAACCAAGCCCATTTGACTTACTTATCACGTTCAATTGGCATGATTGGAAAAGGAAGATAAGCAAGTATTGAAGATAAACAAGAACCTTTTTATTATGAAGCAAGGTGTAGAGTCAACCCCAAACCAATTTTTTTTATTTTAATTAATAAAACAGTCTGATATAGCATTCACTTTTTGACTCAAGGAAACACGTTGATTAGACGCCAGAGTCCCTGGTTACTCAGTGAGCTTATCTTTCTGAATTTTTCTGAACAGAGTTGACAGCCTTTATCATAACTAGATTAACCTTCATTTCATTGATGGGGGATCTAATTTCTTTGAAGAGAGGTCATTGCTCTGAAATTATAGCAGCATGGTTTTTAGGAGGCATATTCTCTAATTGAATTCAAGTAGGTAACATGTTTAAAGACAATACACGCCAATCAATTCATAAACCAAGAAGCCTATTTGTAGTGAACTTTCAGACACTCAGGCAATGGTCATTTTCAAGGACAAGAGAAATGTTTTAATCCTATTATGAGTGCAAGTTTGGTAGAACTCAATGCAATGATTAACGAAAATGAGGATTATAAACAAGAAACTATTTATGTAACTAGGAGTAAAATAGATGAACTCACCCGGGGTTGTATAAATGAATGAAAACATTCTCAACTCCCTCTCACTTAATGCTCGGTGAAAAATGAGGGTTCAGAGGCAAAGGATTTGAAATGAAAATGGAGGAGGCAGTGAGAAGAAGGAATCATAAAAACTCTCCATTGGACCTTCAAACCCAAGAGCGGCTTAGTGACAAGGTCAACACATTCTGTGGGGGTGTCGACCTGCCTAGAGGAGGCGTAGCCTTTGCAAGGAATATGTAGCATTAACACCAGATTTGCATAGACTCATGTAGAGTATAAATTGAAACAAGCATAGACCTTAACAGCTATGTACCGACGTTGTTGGCTAGCACCCCATTATGCACAGACCATGCTGACGAACATGCACCGACCTTGAAGCTCATGCCCACACGATCTGCACCGACCTTGTCATGCCATAGCCACAACATGCACCGACCATACTTATGATGTGCACTATCCTTTATTAAGCCATTGCCCTCCAGGTGTCGACACATGACTGGGAAAGTGTCAACCTGTTCAGTAGATTCGGTCCTGCATGTCTCGACACATGACTGTCCACTTGAACTGTGCTCAGCCAGTTTCTGTGAGAATCTTCATTTCTGAAAATACCCATGCCAGCTTCAACAGCTAATACCTCTAACTTTCTTCTTTCAAACAATCATTCAAGAATGGTTTTACCTCTTTGCTCTTAATGAGAAGTGCTTTATGGGATGCAAAAGCTTTAAACGTGCTTATGCACTAGAAATCACTTATGTAGTTAACAATATGCATTTCTGACTCATGGTACTTGGCGGAGGCTTGTCCTCATGCATGAGGAAAGTTTCCTTATAGGCGTGACCTGTCTTTCCACTTCTCGAGATTTGATATACCATTTAGTCATAAGATGATGTTCAACTAAAAACAACTAGAAATACAAACAGGCTCCCCCTGAATATGACCATCATTCATAGCAAAGTTCATACCGCCAATGGACCAGTTCTAAATCAAAACAGATATGCTTGTTTCAATCATAGTAAAGACAAGTAAGTTGAGCATCAAAGGAGGAATTGATAGCTCAAACCTGATTGGATTGAGGTCTGCATAGACCGAGCTCTCTCCTTAATGTTGAAAACCTGTCATTACTTAAGGGTTTTGTGAAGATATCTGCAATCTAATTTTCTGAGTGAACAAAGTGGAGCTCAAAGTGATTTTTGAGGACTTCATCCCTTATAAAATGATGCCTAATTTCAATGTGTTTAGTCCTAGAGTGCATGACTGGATTTTTTGTAAGATTTATAGCACTTGTGTTATCACATAGAATGGGAACACATCCAAGATCTATTTGATAGTCTTGGAGTTGGTGTTTGATCCATAGTACTTGGGTGTCACAACTCCCTACAGCAACATATTCTGCCTCTACAGTTGAGAGGGCAACCGAGTGCTGTTTCTTGGAGGCCCAAAAAACCAAACATCCACTTAGGAATTGGCAATAGCCACTAGTGCTCATGCGGTCCAATTTGCATCCAGCATAATCTGCATCTGAGTAAGAGATAAGTGAAAGTTCACAGGATGCAGGATACTATAATCCCAATTCTTGAGTGCCAGCAAGGTATCTAAAAATACGCTTGACAGCAGTCAAGTGGGACTCTCTAGGACTAGACTGAAATCTAGCACAAAGGTAAACACTAAACTGAATGTCTAGTCTAGATGCAGTGAGATAGAGTAATGACCCGATCATACCTCTGTACCTCTTTGCATCTACTAGTGTACCTTGTTCATCTGCATCCAGTGAAGTGGCAGTCCCCATTGGAGTTCCTAATGGTTTGCTGTTTATCAGATCAAACTTTTTCAGCAACTCCTTCACATATTTGGCTTGATTGATAAAGTAGCCTTCATTGCCTTGACTAATCTGCAAGCCAAGAAAGAATTGAAGCTCACCCATTAGACTCATTTCAAATTCATTGGTCATGAGTTTTGTAAACTCCTCACACATTTGAGGTTTAGTGGACCCAAACACTATGTCATCCACATAAATCTGAACTATCAGGATATCCTTACCTTGTTCTTGGTGAATAGTGTCTGGTCTACATTACCTCTTGAATACCCTTGTTCGGTGAGGTATGAGCTTAGTCTGTCATACCAAGCTCTAGGTGCCTACTTCAAGCCATATAAAGCCCTGTCCAACTTATAAATATGATGTTTGAAATATGTGCATTCAAAACCAGGGAGTTGCTCTACATAGACTTCTTCTTTAATAAAATCATTTAGAAAAGCACTCTTAACATCCATTTGCTGCAATTTGATTTTATGAGAATATGCAAATACTAGCAAAATTCTAATGGCCTCTAGTCTAGCAATAGGAGCAAAAGATTCTTCATAATCTATGCCAAATTCTTGATTATACCCCTGAGCCACCAATCTGGATTTGTTTCTTATTATCTTTCCATCTTCACTTAGTTTATTTCTGAAAACCCATTTAGTTCCTATGACAGATTTTTCTTGAGACCTGGGAACTAGATGCCAAACTTTGTTTCTTTCAAACTGGTTTAATTCTTCATGCATGGAGTTTATCCAGTTATCATCTTTTAAGGCCTCTACAATATTTTTAGGTTCAATTTGAGATACAAGTGCAAGTTGTTCAATTTCATCCATAATTTTGAAATGAGATCTAGTTTTGGTTCGATCATGCAGATTACCTAAGATGTTTTCTAAGGGATGGTCTTTTAACACTATTAAATCAGGCTGAGTGTTACCTTCATCTGCTTCGGTGACCGGATTGTTGAGCACTTATCCAGAGAAGCATCCGACCATGCCCCTTTATTGGTGAAATCACTTTCTCAGATCAAATTTAAGAGTAGATTCTGCTTTCAGAAAATGTGGACAGTGCATGATAAATTCCTTGGAGATGTTCGGTTATGCTAGAACACAAGCCCGTTGGCTTCTTCTGCAATGACTACCATGTACCTAAAGTTAAAGCACATGAGGAACATGCTTCGGAGCTGGAATAAGAACACATTTGGGAATGTCTATTTGAATCTTATGGTAGTTGAGGATGATGTCCTTAAAGCAGAGCACTCCTATGATCTTTAACCCACAGAGAATAATTATGCAATTCTGGAGCAAGCCAAGACCATTCATTCTAACAGATTTCTTCAGCAAGAAATATTTTAGAGACAAAAGTCAGGGATCCGTTGGCTTCTTGAGGGAGATAGAAATAAAATTTTTTTCCATGCTTCAACCATGGCCAAGAGGCATAAACATAGTATCACTCAGCTTCGAAATTCCGTTGGTTCTCTAACTTCTGATCATGGTGAAATGAAGGACATTGTAGCCTCACATTTTAAAAAAGCTTTCAGCTCACAGTATCATTATATTGATGAATCTTCACTGCAGCACATACCTAGACTTCTAAATCAGGATGACAATAATCTGCTTTGTGCTGCCCCAACTGATGAGGATATTTATGAAGTAGTTTTTTCCTTATCTCCAGACAGTGCTCCAGGTCCCGATGGTTTTACTGGTTCTTTTTATCAAACTACTTGGCCCATTATTGGTGGCTTGGTTGGTAGTGCTGTAAAAGAGGCTTTTACTTCCCAGAATCCATTCCCTAGAAGTGTTACTTCTACCCTAATAGCTATCATCCCTAAGAAGGCTCAGGTAACTGATATTTTGGATTACAGACTAATTAGTCTATGCAATTTCTTCTATAAAATTATCTCCACTATTGTAAATAAAAGGTTGGCTTCCATTCTACCCAAGATTATCTCTTTGGAACATACAGCTTTTGTAAAGGGTAGACATATCATTGAGAACATTGCTTTAGCTCAAGAATTAACCAATGAATTAGGTAGGAAAACCAGAGGACATAATATCATGTTCAAACTTGACATGGCCAAGGCTTATGATAGATTAGAGTGGGACTTCTTATTTGTAGTTCTACACAAGTTTGGCTTCAGCATTTCATTTATTAATTTAATTGAGAAGATGGTAAGCAACTATTAGAAAAATATCTTTTTATCTTTGATTAAGGCTAAGGATATGTATGTATGCACAACCCTACTAAAATATGAAATTCATGACCTATAGTGCATATAATCAAGCAAAACCAGAGGGCTTTTATCCCTAACATGATGTTCTTGCCGTTCATGAGATAACCTATCACTTAACTGGGCTTTAAACTTCTAATTTGAGTCTTCAAGGGTCGCCCTAATTCTTCTCTTCCTGTGATTTTTTAGCAACTTCACGTTGCTCTAACTCCTTAGTCTCTTGACCTAAAGATGTGAAATTTAGAGGGTAAGAAGATGAAACTATTGGGAACAAAAAATTCTAAATAATCAAACTCTAATTACCTCGTTTAGACGTCCTAATCTCCTGATCTTCACTGGACTTTGCTCAGTTTCCTGGGTTGCTATGGTCGAACTAGCAACTTTGGAAGCTTCTAACCTTTTGTGTAGTTGATCTCCTAGCATGAAATTTTGAGAGCTATTAGTCTAAAGTATTATAAACGAAAGCTTCTAAAGAACTTACCCAAAATTATGACTCTTTACCTTGATTCCACGCGAGCCAAAGTAGGGGTCGCGCAGGTAAAATTTGGTCCTATTTATAGGGTTTTGGCTAGGGTTTGAGGATTAGATCGATTCTAGAGTCCTTAGTTGGCCAGAACATGATCCCTAAGAGTCCCTAGTATCCTTACCATTCTCCTAATTAGGTCTCTTGCAGATAGGATCCCAAAGGTCCAATCTTTTTGCTCTTTCTTCCATTCACGGAACTGTCAGAGTGTAACGGTCCAAGCTTGGCGTGTTACATGACTGTGGCGGTCTCACGATAGACCGCTACGTCCACTGTGCGCAGAATTCAAATTATTTCATAATCTTTTATTGTTTATCCATATAATTATCTATATAGATGGTATTTATCCTTAAAATTCGTGAATAGGTTAAATAACTTTCTAGAATATGGGCCAAACTTAATGGGCTTGATCATTACACCTATTGGGCTTCATTTAAATAGGCTAAATTAATTGTCTACCATATTTGGGCCTTAATAATGATTTATTTAACCCAATATTCATTAATTAATTTATTTAGACTTTTAATAATTCTAATAAAATTCTTAATTATATCAGAAATAATCTATAAAAATTCTGGGGCACTACACCCTCCCCCACTTAAGAAAATTTGGTCCCCAAATTTATAATATGAGTTTTTACGGAGAGTGTACGTACTTTAATGTATTAAAAATTAACGTAAGGCGAATGGGTTAAGAGGGTACCTTTAATCATTTCGCCTTCCTTGTCTAGGTTGGCATTTAATCGACCTCGTTTCCCACGTCCGTTGTTATCCCTTGAAGATTGTTCATTTATGAGAGGACATACGAGCAAGTGATGTTCCCGACTTCCACGCTTGAGGCAAGCGCCGAGACGCTTCCAACATTCTTCTACCGAGTGCCCAAATTTTTCACAAAATGAGCAAGCCGTGGAGACTTGCATTCTTTCTTCTTCTTTAACTTTCTTATTCTTTCCGTTTCCATTTTCGTTTCTTTTTCCGTTACCGTTCCCATTACGGGACCTCTTAACGTGATGGTTTTCATCCTCATCCACTTCTTTCTCTTCTTGCCTATCATGTTTTCGGCTTGACCTTTCTTCTTGGAGCCTTTCCACCTTCTCTATGGTTCTTTCACATAGATGCGCTCTTTGAACCATCTCGGTATAGGTGCGGATATTCTGCGTTCCAAGTTGTTGGATAAATCCGGGTCTTAAACCATCCATAAATCGGTTGGCTTTCAATAAATCTGTGCTTATCAAGTGAGGAGCATACGGTGCTAGTCGAGAGAATTGTAATTCATATTCTGCCACGGACATCGTGCCCTATTTTAAGGAGGAAAATTCCATAGCCTTCCTCTCCTTTACATGCTCGGAGAAGTACTTGGCTCGGAAAAGTGTAAGAAAACCCTCCCATGTATGAGGTGCATCTGCAGGTGGTGCCGGAATGGATTTCCACCATGTATGAGCATCCTTATTGAGTTGGAACGTGGCAAGTCGAACTTTCTCCTGGTCGGTGCATTGCATGATATCGAATATTCGATTCATCTCGTCGATCTAGTTTTTCGCTTCATCTGGGTTAGAAGATCCAGAGAATCATGGGGGATTTAAACTTTGAAAATTACCGTGTAGGTTACCCGCGCAAGCCCTTCCACCAGCTTGGGCCACTGTCTGTAGGGCTTGAGTAAGTCCCGCAACAGTTTGCTGCATCTCGTCCTAGTTCACACGATGAGCCATTGAGAATCAAGGTACCTGAGAACATAGACATTTTAGTTATTTAGAGTCGGGAAGAGTTACCCTAAGATAATTTCTATATAACTATCTTATCCCGAGCTCTACCCAATCCTCGCATGTGTAAGAAAATTCTTCCTTAGTTCAAAGGTAGGGGTCCTTAAACCTTGGACTTATCCTAGGACATGACTCTTTCCCCCTAAGTCCTGAGACTTAGGCTCTGATACCAACTTAACTGTCACGTCCCGAGCCTTTATTACAGCGGAAGACTAGCTCGGGGAAAACGTGAACATCCGACATGGTAAGTCTCTTGCAAGCAAGAATGATCAGAACGCGAGACAATCACACACATAAATGCAATTACACAATATTAACTCAAACTTCAACTTTTATTTTATTATCAATCAAATATTCAAATATAATCACTAATTCAACTTTCTTCATCATACTAGACTCAAGAAATAAAAAAATTACATAGACTCAATCTAAACAATGTAGACTTCCTAAGTCTTTACTCATTCTTCATTCACTCTCGGACCCGCTATTTGAATATTCCGAATCCGATCCCGACTCACTTCCATCTCCTGAAAAGATTAGAAATAGGTAATGAGCACACTTGCCCAGTAAGTATCTTCGCATCAACATGAAGGCACTATTTAAGTAATTAACATTTTAGCACTAGAGAAAATAAGGTAAAATCATGCAAATGTTATCAATCATGCGATTAAACCAAAGTAACAAGATGATCATGTAAGATAGAATGAGCAAGTATGAACTAACAAGAATGTAACAAGTATGAACAAGAATGTAGCATGGCCTTTCAAGAACAAGAATGTAACGAGAATGCACTTTCACTTTTCACTTTCATAACCATAAAGGTTACGCACTAGAACGTCAACCATGTAGCAATTCACTAGATTTTCACGAGTGCTCATGGATTTCACTTATTTATAAAGAAAGTACGCCAAGGGCAATGCGACGCCAGTAGCATCATACCCCATGGTTTATAGTATATTTTTGGTAATTAGCCGAGGGGACTAGCATAGAGCCCTTGGACACAATCAGCGCCCGAACTGCATCTTTACGTATAAATCAAGCTACTTCCATGAAAACCTTCTAGTGAATCAGGTGGTGGTGGAGTTATAAGGGATTCTCATGGTTCTGTTTTACTTGCCTTTTCCCACTACTATAGCCAATCTAGCAGCCTCATTGCTGAAGCTCGGGCACTCTTGGATGGCATCAAATACACTCTCACCCTCACTAGTGACACTATTTTTATTGACTATGATTCCAACATTTTGGTGCACGCTGTTACAAAAGCAATTCACTGTCCTTGGGTGATCCTCCATTTTGTCAGAGAAATTTGGAGCCTCCTCCCCCCGCAGCATACAATTAACCACATCTATAGAGAAGCCAACTGTGTTGCTGATCTGTTAGCATCTTTAGCATGCTCCACTAAGTGTAATTCTTTTTATCTTCACCATGAGCTGCCTCAGATTGTTAAAGGTGCACCCCGGTTGGACAAGCTAGGCATGCCTAGCATTCATCTCTTATAATTATTCTTTATCTCTTATCAATAAAATTATCCTCCTAGTGGTGTGATGGTGGCACCCATCATCCTCCACTTGGTTGGGGTTTTACAAAAAAAGCTACTTCCATGAGTGTAACAATAAAGCGTGGCCAGTAATATAACAAATTCAATCAATAAGCTCATGACAATAATCATCAAAGAATGAATGCTTCAATTAAGAATATGAGAGATCAAGAATGATTTAAGATGATATTATGCTCATGGGAATAATTCGGTAGCATAACGGTACATTCGTTATCTTTCAAAATTTAAATTAAGTTTCTTTGGATAATATGACAAGTCCTAGACCATCAATAATCCATCTAGGAATTTTAAAATATCAATCCTTTGGTCAAACCTCAGGTTAATGTACTCAAGAACTATGACGGTCTACTACTGAGCCGTTACATGAACTTAACGGTCGATGTAGCAACCCTGGTAAATTTAAAAGGAATAAAATCTTAATTATCTTAAATAGATTAAAAGATTAAACTAAAGACAAAGGCCCAACTCATATACACTTAAACATATAACAAATGGGCTGTAAATAAATAACGCCTCTTATCAGGTCGTCATTTAATTGAAGACCGTTAAAACATGCGCTAATTTAATAAATGACGCCCCTTGAGTGGGCGCCATTTTAATACGATAATAGGGAAAGATAAGAGTAATTGATGCCCCCTTGACAGGCGTCATATGAATGATTGAAGACCGCGGACATAGGCGTCAATTTATAAATAACGCCCCAACCGTAGGCGTCATTTACAAACCGACCCGTTGGTGTTTGGTTCGAACAGGGATATTAGCCAGGAAGGTTTCGTGATTTGGGAAGAATCCCTACGTGGGTATCTATGTTTAGTAAGGATTCTACCATGGAAATTTTAGTTCTAATCAAACTCTTAAAAACCCATTAGGATTCCTTCCCTATAAATACCCCTTCCATCGAGCCAACCTGTTAGTTTTTCTTCATCAAACCTATTGCTGCTAGTAATACGAGGAGGGTTCCCATCATCTTCCTCTTCGTTCTACTGCGGTTAACGTAAAGAACGTAGAAGTTCTTCATTTTCTCTTGCTGCCAATACTGTGAAGGAAGGATGCCGTCTTCTGCTTCTTCGACAGTGCTTGAGGTATTGTTGCTTCTGCCGTGGGTGTACGTGAAGAACGTGAAGTTCTTCATCCTTTCTTCTTCTTCCTTGTTGCACGGAGGATTGAAGTTGCTGCTGCTGTTAGAAGAGCAAGCTACTGTGTCTTTTTCCTTCTACACATTTGCTCTGTTTCAAACAGGGTATCGTTTGTGATCAAATCTTCATATATATTCTTCACGATCCATCAACCAGATCATCACCAAGGTAGGTTTTCTCAAGAGATTAGCAAAACCTATGGTTATTAGGTCATCTGCAGGCATGTAGAATTGTTAGTAGGTGTTATTGATATATCCATTTTTCATGATTTCTATATTTCTTGAAATGACGCCCCAGCTTAAGGCGTTATTTTGATTTAACGCCCTTGCGAATAGTCATCAATTGCACTAGTCAGTTAATAATTACGCATGATCAAAATTTAATAACTATGAATCCTGATGAGTTAACTAATGCATGATTATATTAGTAAATTCTTGCTATTTTTCTCTATCTGATCATGTCTCTAGATCCTTGAATGGACCTACTCCAAAATCCATGTGTCTAGGATTGTACCTGCGGGTGCAAGTCATATGACAAAGAATTAGCGACCCTGATTAGGTCGTCAATTGAATGAACGCCCCTGTAAACGGGCGCCAAATTAGTGATAAACTATGAAATTATAGAAATGGTGTTATAATGTTCCTGATATTAAAATGACGGCATATACACTACCCTGTCATTTTATATATGACGCCCCTGACTAGGGCGTTGTTTACTGAATTGAAGCCTTCATGAAAGGCGTCATTTTTATAATAATCAAAATTGGAAATGTTCATAGATATTAATCTGAATATAACGACTGCGTGGACAGTCGTCATTTATTGAACTAACGACCCTGACAAGGGCGTCAATTCATAAAATGAAGACTTAAGCCCAGACGCCAATCAACTGATTTCCTGGTTTCATGGTTTTTCAGTAACCCTTGACAATGGGTTATGTGTATAGGCAGTATGTTCCATTCCGTGAATATAGTCTCATGTTTCACATTGTTTAATCGATTACCCACTATTTCTCGGTGATAGACGAACTCTCCATGGGACATTCCGTTCCTTTGGACCAGTGACTTTATCATAGAGACCTCTGTAAGACTCCGCTAGCCTTGGATTCCCTCAAGACAGCCGAGCAGGTTGTACCATCAAAACCCATGACACTGCTTGATTACCATGTCGCTCTAAAGAAACATGGTATACCGGCCCTCATGACTTGCTAAGAGGATGTCATGAAGTTAATGGAATGGGAAACCATGCCATTAGTGTTTTTATGAATTAGGTGCCATACTTGTGGACCTCAATTCTATCTAGTTTATCATGTCCAAGAACGAGCAATCATCTCTATATGAACACTTATTCTTAATGTCGTGGCACCTGGTTAGGGAGCCTATTCCACCTAGTTTTAATCGTTAATCGTGATTGTACCGTTGTTGTTGTCTTTATACATCATGTTCAATCCTTGAAATTCTATTCCACAAGATCTACCTTAAAGTCCCTACAAGCTTATTCCATTGAAACTCTATATTGGCTATAACCATAGTGGAGGTCGAAAAATACACGATCAATGCCTGCGCATATAGGGCCCGATCTGGTCCTGGGAGGAGCACCCGAAAGTACTAGTGCCCATGGGAGTTGTAATGATCACGGTATGGCATTGCACTGAAGTGCATGACTAGCTTGATCGACATTCCATAATCTTGTACTCGACTTGACATGACATGACTTACGTGACCCAGAAAGGGTATTTATTGTTACTTGCTTGAAATATAATAGCCAATCCTTGACATGACTTGATAAACGTACTTGCTTGAATGCCTTGATCATTATTGACATGAATTCTTGAATGACATGATAGTTCACTCAATTATCTCTTGTTATACTCTCTCTCTTATCGTTTTACGTAACCATGCATAGCTTTATAGCATTCATGTAACATGTAATTTACTTAAAGCAAGCTAGCTCTTGAGATATAATTCCTACTGAGCGTTCGCTCATCTAGTGTTTTTCCCCTATTTTTTTCAGGTAAGTCCGAGGATGAAACTCAATCAGATGGGGAAAATCAAGAGTGAAGAGATTAGAGCTCCCCGTCTATCCAAGCGTCTTCTAGTCTTATCTTCCTATATTTTTGAGTCAATCGTTGTACTTTTCCCTTTATTGAGTCTTAACACGTTCATCAAGTTGATTGTAATAGAAGTACTTTTGATGTTATGATTGGATAAAGGATTGGGTTATCTTTATTTTTGGCACACTCAGTCTATGTGTTGAATACACTAACGCTCTGATTGACATGATCAATATAAACTCGTCACGCGTCTCTGAGTTCCTTCCGTGCTCGGGGCGTGACAGTTTTTGTGGTATCAGAGCCTAGGATATTCAATTCCTAGGAAACCCAAGTCCAAGGATAGGTTTAAACCTTTACCCGGTGAGAATTGGGTAGAACCATGGGTTAAAATAACTAAGGTATTCAAACTCTTGGTCAAGTCTCATATTAATTAGTTATTTAAAAACCTTGTAGGATAATGGCTACCGAACGTGCTCAGTGGCGTAACATGCAATGCACCATTCAGGGCATGACTCAGGCACTTCAACATGTAGCTCAGGGGACGGTGAACCGTGGAGCGGGAAACCTCCACCAAAGTTTCAAGAACATGAACCCTCCTAAGTTCATGGGATCCACTGATCCGGATGACGCAGAGCACTGGATCCGAGAGACGGAACGTATCTTTTAGGTTATGCAATGCACGGACCAAGAGAATGTCTTGTTAGCAACGTTTCAACTGGAAAGGGACGTCCGCTGCTGGTGGGAGTCGGTAGAAGCCACATTAGATCAAGGACAAGTTACTTGGGGGGAGTTTGTTGAACATTTCAACAATAAATATTTTTCGGACCGAGTCCAAGAGAAGAAGGCCACCGAGTTCGCCGCACTCAAGCAACGATCATTATCGGTGGCCGAGTATGAGGCACAATTCTTGAGGTTATCCCGGTACGCTAAGCATTTAGTCAGTACCGAGAAAATGAAAGCTAGAAGGTTTCTAAATGGGCTCAGGCCCCAGTTTATCACACAACTGGCCCCGATGGACATACAAGTCTATTCGGAGATGGTACGACGAGCCCAGCTACTGGAGGATGCCACGGAACTATCTGATAGGATCCGTGGGAGAGACAAGAAGGAGAATGTTACTAGCTCCGGCATTTTCAAACCCAATTTCAACAAGAAAAGGCCAAGTAATGGAGGAGAGTCTTCTCAGGAGAAGAAAGTCAAAAAGATTAACAAGCCATTCTCCATCACCACCACGCCTTCTAAAGTGGTGTGTAAACACTGTGACAAGGCCGGACATAAGGCCGAAGAATGTTGGAGGAAACTTGGAGCGTGTCTCCGTTGTGGGAGCCGTGATCATCAGATTCCCGACTATCCCCTACTCAATGATCAAGCTGGTGATGGGAAGCGCCCGGTGACAAAGAATGCACGTCTCCAAGCTATTAAGGAGACAGAACAAGATGTAGGCGGACTAGTGGAAGGTACATTGAAAGTTTGTTCCAAGTCTGCATATGTCTTATTTGATACTGGTGCCTCGCATTCTTTTATTTCTAAGAAGTTTGCTAATCCATTACCCATGGAATCGGAATGGATGAAATTAGTTCTTTCAACTCCTCTCGGAAGCGAAGTTGACCTTACTCACCATTATCAAAACTGTGAAGTCTTGGTAAAAGGAAGAAATCTTTCTATCGACCTCATATGTTTAGACCTAAAGGAATATGATGTCATATTGGGAGCAGATTGGTTATCTAAGTATCAGGCAACTGTGGATTGCCGTAACAGCAAAGTTACTTTCAAAGACTTTCCGGAACTGGTCTATACTAGCCCTAAGAGTCGGAGCAAGTCACCTCTTATTTCAGCTCTCCGAGCTAGCAAGCTAATAAGGAAAGGATGTGTATCTTTCCTTGCGTTTGTCACCATTAAGGAGACTAAGGAGACTAAGCTAGAAGACATCCCAGTTGTGCAAGAATTTCCGGACGTGTTTCCGGAAGATTTGCCTGGATTACCCCCACAAAGAGAAGTGGCCTTCACCATCGACTTGATCCCTGATGCTGGCCCAGTTTCTAGGGCACCTTATAGGATGTCCCCTGCCGAACTTAAGGAACTAAAGGAGCAATTGATGGAACTTCTCAAGAAAGGATTTATTAGACCAAGCACTTCCCGTGGGGAGCACCCGTGCTATTTGTAAAGAAGAAGGATGGATCCATGAGGTTATGCATCGACTATCGACAGTTGAATCATCTCACTATCAAAAACAAGTATCCACTGCCGAGAATCGATGAGTTATTTGATCAAATATCTGGATCCAAGTATTTCTCGAAGATCGATCTAAGGTCGGGATATCACCAACTAAGGATCAAAGATGAGGACATTTATAAGACCGCATTCAGAAGCAGGTATGGGCACTATGAATTTGTTATTATGCCTTTTGGACTAACAAATGCCCTGCTGCCTTTATGCAGTTGATGAATAGTATATTCAGACCTCATCTAGACCAATTCGTGGTGGTTTTCATTGATGATATATTGATTTATTCCAAGACCAAGGAGGAACATGAGGAGCATTTGAGGATTGCATTACAGATATTGAGGACAAATCAGTTATATGCAAAGATCAGTAAATATGAATTTTGGTTAGAAGAAGTATCTTTCTTGGGGCATGTTATATCAAAAGACGGTTTATCCGTAGACCCATCAAAGGTTGAAGCTGTAAGAAATTGAGAAAGACCGACCAACGCTAGCGAGATCCGAAGTTTCTTAGGTCTTGCAGGCTATTATCGGTGATTCATCATGGATTTCTCCAAAATTGCCGTACCACTCACTAGGCTAACTCGCAAGGAGATCCGTTATGAATGGAGCGAGGAATGTGAAAGAAGCTTCCAAGCCCTCAAAGATCACCTAACTACTGCCCCGGTCTTAGCTTTACCAATTGAAGGCATGAAATTTGAAGTATACACCGATGCCTCAGGTATTGGTCTCGGATGTGTTTTAATGCAACAAGGGAAAGTTATAGCCTACTCTTCTCGCCAATTAAAGAAGCACGAGGAGAACTACTCAGTCCATGACTTAGAATTGGCGGTGGTAGTGTTTGCGCTGAAGATGTGGAGACATTATTTATACGGAGTGCAGTTCACTGTATACACCGATCACAAGAGTCTCAATTATCTCTTCTCACAGAAAGAATTGAACATGAGGCAAAGACGTTGGCTACAATGTCTCAAGGATTTCGACTTCACTATACAATATCATCCTGAAAAGGGAAATCCTGTAGCCGATGCCCTCAGTCGAAAGCCGAGAGCACTATTAGCCAATTGTATGATTCAGGAGTGGAAGTTGCTAGAACAATCCTCTAAACTTAATATAAGCATAGACATGGACAGTAGGTGTGTCACATTATCCCATATGAGCATACAGCCAGACTTGCTATCTGAAATACAAGGACTTCAGGATAATGAGCCTGTACTAGTGGAAATCAAAAGCAAGATTGGAGAGCAATCAGATTTCAAGATAGCTTCGGATGGAAGATTGTTGTTCAGAGATAGAAATTATATACCAGATTGTCAGGAGCTAAAGAAGAAGATTTTAGAGGAAGCTCACAGATCAAGATACACGATTCATCCAGGGTCTACTAAAATGTACCAAGATTTGAAAAGGACCTTCTGGTGGCCCAATATGAAAAGAGAAGTAGCAGACTTTGTGTCTCGCTATCTCACGTGCCAGCAAGTCAAGACAGAACACCAAAAGCCTGCCGGTAAGCTACATCCTCTAGATATTCCCAAATGGAAGTGGGAGGATATCGGTATGGACTTCATTATAGGTCTGTCTAAATCAAAAGGAAGACATGATGAAATATGGGTTATCATCGACCGATTGACCAAATCGGCACACTTCTTGCCAATCAAGAGTCGATGGTCAGTTGGTATTCTTGTTGCATTATACCTTAAGGAGATAGTCAGGTTACATGGAGTACCTGTCTCAATCATGTCCGACAGAGACCCTCGTTTTACTTCTCACTTTTGGAAGGGTCTACAACATTCGTTGGGGATGAGACTTAACTTTAGTACAGCTTTTCATCCTCAAACGGATGGCCAAACCGAGAGAATCAATCAGGTAGTTGAAGATATGCTCAGAGCTTGCATCATTGATTTTGGTGGAAGCTGACATGATCACTTATCTTTGGTTGAATTTGCATACAATAACATCTACCAGGCAAGTATACAAATGGCACTTTTCAAAGCCTTATACGGAAGGAGTTTCCGATCACCCTTATGCTGGAACGAAGTTGGTGAGAAACAACTATTAGGTCCAGACATGGTAAGGGATACCACTGAAAAGATTCAGTTGATTAGAGAAAGACTTCAAGTTGCTCAGTCTAGACAGAAGGCTTATGCTGACACAAGAAGAAGAGATCTCGAATTCCAAGTCGGAGACCACGTATTTCTCAAGATATCACCTGGACGTGGAATAAGGAGATTTGGTGTTAAAGGCAAGCTTACACCAAGGTTTATCGGACCTTTTGAGATACTAGAAAGAGTCAGCGAGGTTGCTTACCGTGTCGCCTTACCTCCTCAATTATCCGAAGTTCATAATGTATTCCACATATCTATGTTGAAGAAGTATGTGCACGATCCGTCACATATCATTGATCATGGTGACCTAGTGATTCAAAAGGATCTCACTTATGAACAAAAGCCCATGAAGATCCTCGATCGCGAGGTACGAACGTTAAGGAACAAAGTTATTCCCATGGTTAAGGTGCAATGGAGTAAAAGCTCAGAACATGAAGCAACATGGGAGACCGAGGAGTCTATGAGGAAACGATTTCCAGACTTATTTTAAAAGGTATATACTCTACACTCTCTACGTCTATATACGATTGAATCTGGGGACCAAATTCTTTTAAGTGGGGGAGGGTGTAGCAACCCTGGTAAATTTAAAAGGAATAAAATCTTAATTATCTTAAATAGATTAAAAGATTAAACTAAAGACAAAGGGAACTCATATACACTTAAACATATAACAAATGGGCTGCAAATAAATAACGCCTCTTATCAGGTCATCATTTAATTGAAGACCGTTAAAACAGGCGCTAATTTAATAAATGACGCCCCTTGAGTGGGTGCCATTTTAATATGATAATAGGGAAAGATAAGAGTAATTGACACCCCCTTGATAGGCGTCATATGAATGATTGAAAACCGCGGACATAGGCGTCAATTTATAAATAACGCCCCAACCGTAGGCGTCATTTACAAACCGACCCGTTGGTGTTTGGTTCGAACAGGGATATTAGCCAGGAAGGTTTCGTGATTTGGGAAGAATCCCTACGTGGGTATCTATGTTTAGTAAGGATTATACCATGGAAATTTTAGTTCTAATCAAACTCTTAAAAACCCATTAGGATTCCTTCCCTATAAATACCCCTTCCATCGAGCCAACCTGTTAGTTTTTCTTCATCAAACCTATTGCTGCTAGTAATACGAGGAGGGTTCCCATCATCTTCCTCTTCGTTCTACTGCGGTTAACGTAAAGAACGTAGAAGTTCTTCATTTTCTCTTGCTGCCAATACTGTGAAGGAAGGATGCCGTCTTCTGCTTCTTCGACAGTGCTTGATGTATTGTTGCTTCTGCCGTGGGTGTACGTGAAGAACGTGAAGTTCTTCATCCTTTCTTCTTCTTCCTTGTTGCACGGAGGATTGAAGTTGCTGCTGCTGTTAGAAGAGCAAGCTACTGTGTCTTTTTCCTTCTACGCATTTGCTCTGTTTCAAACAGGGTATCATTTGTGATCAAATCTTCATATATATTCTTCACGATCCATCAACCAGATCATCACCAAGGTAGGTTTTCTCAAGAGATTAGCAAAACCTATGGTTATTAGGTCATCTGCATGTATGTAGAATTGTTAGTAGGTGTTATTTATATATCCATTTTTCATGATTTCTGTATTTCTTGAAATGACGCCCTAGCTTAAGGCGTTATTTTGATTTAACACCCTTGCGAATAGTCATCAATTGCACTAGTCAGTTAATAATTACGCATGATCAAAATTTAATAACTATGAATCCTGATGAGTTAACTAATGCATGATTATATTAGTAAATTCCTGCTATTTTTCTCTATCTGATCATGTCTCTAGATCCTTGAATGGACCTACTCCAAAATCCATGTGTCTAGGATTGTACCTACGGGTGCAAATCATATGACAAAGAATTAGCGACCCTGATTAGGTCGTCAATTGAATGAACGCCCCTGTAAACGGGCGCCAAATTAGTGATAAACTATGAAATTATAGAAATGGTGTTATAATGTTCCTGATATTAAAATGACGACATATACACTACCCTGTCATTTTATATATGACGCCCCTGACTAGGGCGCTGTTTACTGAATTGAAGCCTTCATGAAAGGCGTCATTTTTATAATAATCAAAATTGGAAATGGTCATAGATATTAATCTAAATATAACGACTACGTGGACAGTCGTCATTTATTGAACTGACGACCCTCACAAGGGCGTCAATTCATAAAATGAAGACTTAAGCCCAGACGCCAATCAACTGATTTCCTGATTTCGTGGTTTTTCAGTAACCCTTGACAATGGGTTATGTGTATAGGCACTATGTTCCATTCCGTGAATATAGTCTCATGTTTCACGTTGTTTAATCGATTACCCACTATTTCTCGGTGATAGACGAACTCTCCATGGGACATTCCGTTCCTTTGGACCAGTGACTTTATCGTAGAGACCTCTGTAAGACTCCGCTAGCCTTGGATTCCCTCAAGGCAGTCGAGCAGGTTGTACCATCAAAACCCATGACACTGCTTGATTACCATGTCGCTCTAAAGAAACATGGTATACCGGCCCTCATGACTTGCTAAGAGGATGTCATGAAGTTAATGGAATGGGAAACCATGCCATTAGTATTTTTATGAATTAGGTGCCATACTTGTGGACCTCAATTCTATCTAGTTTATCATGTCCAAGAACGAGCAATCATCTCCATATGAACGCTTATTCTTAATGTCGTGGCACCTGGTTAGGGAGCCTATTCCACCTAGTTTTAATCGTTAATCGTGATTGTACCGTTGTTGTTGTCTTTATACATCATGTTCAATCCTTGAAATTCTATTCCACAAGATCTACCTTAAAGTCCCTACAAGCTTATTCCATTGAAACTCTATATTGGCTATAACCATAGTGGAGGTCGAAAAATACACGATCAATGCCTGCGCATATAGGGCCCGATCTGGTCTTGGGAGGAGCACCCGAAAGTACTAGTGCCCATGGGAGTTGTAATGATCACGGTGTGGCATTACACCGAAGTGCATGACTAGCTTGATCGACATTCCACAATCTCGTACTCGACTTGACATGACATGACTTGCGTGACCCAGAAATGGTATTCTTGAAATATAATAGCCGATCCTTGACATGACTTGATAAACGTACTTGCTTGAATGCCTTGATCATTATTGACATGAATTCTTGAATGACATGATAGTTCACTCAATTATCTCTTGTTATACTCTCTCTCTTATCGTTTTACGCAACCATGCATAGCTTTATAACATTCATGTAACATGTAATTTACTTAAAGCAAGCTAGCTCTTGAGATATAATTCCTACTGAGCGTTTGCTCATCTAGTATTTTTCCCCTATTTTTTTCAGGTAAGTCCGAGGATGAAACTCAATCGGATGGGGAAAATCAAGAGTGAAGAGATTAGAGCTCCCCGTCTATCCAAGCGTCTTTTAGTCTTATCTTCCTATATATTTTAAGTCAATCGTTGTACTTTTCCCTTTATTGAGTCTTAACACTTTCATCAAGTTGATTGTAATAGAAGTACTTTTGATGTTATGATTGGATAAAGGATTGGGTTATCTTTATTTTTGCGCACTCTGTCTTTGTGTTGAATACACTAACGCTCTAATTGACATGATCGATATAAACTCATCACGCGTCTCCGAGTTCCTTCCGCGCTCGGGGCGTGATAGTCGAGAATTGGACCGTTAGAATAGTTGAATCCAGAAGAAAATAGATATGGACTCAAACAATGTGACGGTCGTATATTGGACCGTTATATGTGCCTAACGGTCGAATATAGATCCGTTACATATCAAGAACCTGCAAACATCGATAGTGCTTTCTAACAATTGGGCTTTCATGGTACAACTAACTTGGCGTCCTAGTGGGAATCCCAGGCTCGCAGAGAATTACGGAGGCCTTGAAACAAGATTTCCTAGTCTATTGGATGGAATATCCAATAGAGAGGTTCTCATGTTCAAGAATATGTTCTTATAGTGCAAACTGTGAACTAATGGCCATATACCGGAATATATGCCATGTACTTAAAGAAAATGACTCTATAGATAGAAAAAGACTGCGTAGCGATGTGAAACCATGATAAAAAAACTCCGTCATTACATCATTTAAAATCATAGTGTAAATACACAACTATAGAGTTTAGCTAATGAAATTAACATATGCTTGAAATAACTAGAGATGCTTTTAAACATGCAATTTCTATCATAAGTCAATTTATAATCTCAAGGTCATGAAAAATAGGTTAAAACTTAGCTAACTAGGCTTATTTATAAGTAAATCTGATTGGTTCCCATTCTGTCTCGGGTTGACAGATCACAGTGGTCTGACGGTCTAACATGGGGGCGTTACCTTTCTGTGACGATTTATCGTGGGGCCGTTATAAGGTTGTAACACTCCAGTCATGGTGCGTCAGAGACAATAGAGAATTTTTAAACACAACAGAGGGTGTGACGGCTTATCGTAAGGCCGTTACAATCATGTGACGGTCCTACCTTAATTCGTCAGAGCTTCTGCTGACAATAAATAGAATAGAAAACTATGAAAATATGTCATGCTTGGAAATCAAAATAGTTAAACCATTCCAGTCATTAAAAATGAAGTATAGGCCAACTACATGCATAGTTTGAAATAAATTAACAGAAAAATATCATTTTATCTTTGATTAAGGCTAAGGATATGCATGTATGCACAACCCTACTAAAATATGAAATTCATGACCTATAGTACATATAATCAAGCAAAACCAGAGGGCTTTTATCCCTAACATGATGTTCTTGCCGTTCATGAGATAACCTACCTCTTAACTGGGCTTTAAACTTCTAATTTGAGTCTTCAAGGGTCGCCCTAGTTCTTCTCTTCCTGTGATTTTTTAGCAACTTCACGTTGCTCTAACTCCTTAGTCTCTTGACCTAAAGATGCAAAATTTGGAGGGTAAGACGATGAAACTATCGGGAACAAAAAGTTCTAAATAACCAAACTCTAATTACCTCGTTTAGACGTCATAATCTCCTGATCTTCAGTGGACTTTTACTTAGTTTCCTGGGTTGCTATGGTCGAACCAGTAACTTTGGAAGCTTCTAACTTCTTATGTAGTTAATCTCCTAGCATGAAATTTTGAGAGCTATTAGTCTAAAGTATTATAAACGAAAGCTTCTAAAGAACTTACCCAAAATTATGACTCCTTACCTTGATTCCACGCGAGCCAAAGTAGGGGTCGCGTAGGTAAAATTAGGTCCTATTTATAGGGTTTGGGCTAGGGTTTAAGGATTAGATCGATTCTAGAGTCCTTAGTTGGCCAGAACCTGAACCCCAAGAGTCCCTAGTATCCTTACCCATTCTCCTAATTAGGTCCCTTGCAGATAGGATCCCAAAGGTCCAATCTTTTTGCTCTTTCTTCCATTCACGAAACTGTCAGAGTGTAACGGTCCAAGTTGGGCGCGTTACATGACTGTGGCGGTCTCACGATATACTGCTACATCCACTGTGCGTAGAATTCAAATTATTTCAATCTTGTTGAACCCCCTTTTTAAGTGAATGTCTAATTTGATAGCTTTTGATGATGACCAAACACTATATGTATATATATATTGTCTTTGAAGTGTTCTAGCATATAGAGTCTTAAAAAGCTCAAACATTCTATTGAGATCTTGGAGCTAAGGAGGTTAAAAAACAACCTCAACGGGTAAGCTTCTTCAACTCAAATTGCAAGGCTACATCTATCTCACAAGTTATGTCTTGACAGGGCAAGGAACGTGCATAAGTGCTCAAGGATGGTCGGTGAGATCCACTTTAACTTATTGGCCCTTGATCTTGTGTTTTGATGTTCATCTTTTTTGATCTCAAGGGTCAAATTGGTTTGGGTCTTATCTAAGCTTAATTGTACTGGGTTTCTCTTATTCATGTCCTAGCACATTCCCTTTGATGGCTTAAAACCAACCTTGGAACCCCTTGGCTTTTTCTTGGACTTAGTGGCCTTTTAATCAACCTTTTGGAAGCTCTGGAACAAGGGTCGACCCATTGGGTCGATCCCTATGCTCTGTAATCCCAAAATAGAATCAGTTACTGAAAGGGTCGACCCCCAGTCACAAGGGTCGACCCCAAGGGTCGACCCTGCTAGCATTTTTTTACACCTGGCGGGTTCCTTCATCACATCTGCAAGGGTCGACCCTTGGGGTTGACCCATTCACGCGAGGGTCGACCCTTGCTCACGTTTTCTTAAATTCTAGCACCGGATAGCCCGAGGGTCGACCCCAAGGGTCGACCCATTGACCCAGAGCCCTTTTAAACCCTCAAATCCCTCACGAGGGTCGACACCAAGGGTCGACCCTTTCAATCTCGAACCCGAGCCGTGATTTTTGACTTGCGTGCGCATGCACCAAAAGTCATACCAATCAAACCTAACCTCCCTAAATCGTTCCAGGAATTATGGATATGGTCTTTAGGGTGTCTTTGAACGTTCCAAACTCTATATATACATCTTATTGGGGTATGAAACCCTAAGGAGAGAGAGACATCTAAAGTTGTGTTATTTTTCTAACCCTTGTGAGTGCAGGTTCGCAGCAGCAGCTCCAGGGGCTTCTTCCACCTTGTTCTAAACCTAAAAGTGAAGGGAAGAAGTTTGAATCAAGCCTCCATATCATCCCCAACAACAAGCTGCGTGGGTTGTCAAAGCTGCAACCTCATTTGTACGACAAAGCTTTATTCTTCCTCAAGGATTGATCTTCCTCCTGCAGAAGCATTCAATTACATTCAAGGAAGTGAAAGGGGGAGCTTTAACCAGGATAAATCAGTCTTCACTCCTTACTCTCAGATTTACTTTGTGTCTACTTGAGCATTTGATGTAAAACTTGATTCAGTTCTGTGTGTGGGTTGTTCGTGTTCGGAAACACGAACGTGTGTGTGTGTGTGTGTGTGTGTGTGTGTGTGTGTGTGTGTGTGTGTGTGTGTGTGTGTGTGTGTGTGTGTGTGTGTGTGTGTGTGTGTGTGTGTGTGTGTGTGTGTGTGTGTGTGTGTGTGTGTGTGTGTGTGTGTGTGTGTGTGTGTGTGTGTGTGTGTGTGTGTGTGTGTGTGTGTGGTAGCCCAGATCGGGTGCCGCGTATGTGTGTTTGCTGTTCTACACAGCGTATGTGTGTGGCTTACTTCATAGTGAAGTCTTGATCCTCACAAGTGAGGGGTGGACGTAGGGGACACGGCAGTGTACCCGAACCACCTAAAAATTCTATGTGTCACTTGTGGTTTGTTCTTCCGCATCCATAGTCGAGTGTGCTTCACGGTGATTTGAGCGTACACCAATTCCTTTGTCAAACACCTACCATAATCCACACGCACTCACAAGTGTATCCATGTTCGAATGAGATCTAGTGCTTATATGTTTACTTATCATTATTTTCCTTGGAAGAAATTTTAATTGGCCAATCAATTCACCCCTCCCCTCTTGATTGCCGCCTTTCGGGACTCAACAATTGGTATCAGAGCCTTGGTCTCTATTTCACTCGACCACACGGTCGTAGAGTAGATCCCTCCTTATGGCAAACAAGGGGATGATGCCCGAAGGGCATTCGATCCAAAGACCCCCGTTCTTTGATGGATCAAATTACCCTTATTGGAAGAACAGAATGTATGTTTTTCTACGAGCCTAAGACTATGACGTGTGGCGCGTCATAAGCAAGGGTCCGTATACTCTGTCTCAAAATGAGGATGAGTGGGATGATGAGGATATAAAGAAGTGTTCAGCAAATTTTAAAGCCATGAATATAATACAATGTGCCATTCATCCTAATGAATACTCACATATTTCCATGTGTTCTTCCGCGCAGGAGATGTGGAACAAGTTGCAGTTGATCTATGAAGGAACATCGGAAGTAAAGGAAACCAAGGCAAATCTGCTAGTCCGGGATTATGAGTTATTTATGATGAAACCAGAAGAGTCCATTTCTGATATGTTTGCAAGATTGACAGAAATCATGAATGGATTAAAGGGTCTTGGTAAAGAGTATTCCGACAAGGAACTCGTCAGAAAGGTACTGAGATCCTTGTCATTACAATGGCACACAAAGGTCACTGTAATCGAGGACTCACAGGATCTCAGCACTTTGAAATTGGACGAGCTAATTGGCTCCTTGATGACATACGAAATCAACATCAAGAGGAGCGAGGAGGACCATAAAAAGAAGAAGGTAGTCACACCTTTGGCTCTAAAAGTGAATCCACAAGATTCAGATGGCAGTGACAATGATTCAACCGGCAACACTGAAGATGAAGAGCTGGTTGCCATGATTACAAGAAGGGCAAGAAGGTTCGTCAAAAGGACCAAAAATTTCGGTGGTCAATTCAGAAAGGGACCAAGAAGGCAAGGTCCGAACAGAGGAGAAAGTAGCAAGAAAGAAGAAGTGATATGTTACGAATGCAAGAAACCCGGTCACATGCGGGGTGAGTGCCCTGATCTGATGAAGAAGCTAAAGAAAGGAAAATTCAAGAAGCCCAAGGCCATGGTGGCCACTTGGAGCTATGAAGATGAGGAAGAGTCCGGGAATGAAGATGGACTAGATGAGCTGGTCCAAAACCTATGCTTCATGGCCAATGACGACGATGGAAATGAGGTACATTCTGAAACTGAAACTCTTACTTGTGAACAATGGCAAATTGCATATGAGTCGTTATATGAAAAATGTAAAAAATTTAGATCTGGAAACAGACAGTTGAAAAAGAAAATTGAACATCTAGTGCATGCTGAAAACTCATGTGAAAATTGCCACGTGTTGAAATCGGAAACTGAGAAATTGATAAATGAGAAAGAAATTCTTGTGTCAAAAAATGAATTGCTTGAAGAAGAGATTTCATGCATGAGAGAGGAGCAATTCACACTAAGTAAAATGCATGATGATTTGAAAAATAATCTGGAACAAGAAAAGCTTGAAAGCATGGCATGCAATCAAGTAAAAGAAAAGGCCAAAAATCAAGTCCACTCTCTAATGCATGAAAACCATGAGTTGAAGGATGCTATTACCATTTTTAAAAAGGGGAAAACTTTACAATCTGAAACACATTCAACTTACATGCCTCCAAGAAGTTCATCTTCATCCACGTCAAAAAGACATGTGCATAACTCATTCTTGAATAAAGGAAGGAGAAGAAACAAGGACAGAGCCATTACATGCTTTTATTGTGGAAGGTTAGGCCATGATATGTATGATTGCAGAATTCTGAAATTTGATGATGAAAGTTTTGCTAGAATGAGAAATAGATCATACATATCTCATGTTTATAACCATCATGGACCCAAGCTTGCTTGGGTACCAAAATTTGCATAAGTACGGTTGTTGTGACTGTAGGTCTGCTTGAGAGCTCAATGGAATAGGTGGTATTTGGATAGTGGATGCTCTCGCACATGACGGGAAATAAAGAATTGTTTGCGGACCCGCATGAAAAGGATGGTAGAACAGTGGCATTTGGTGGTAAGGACAAAGGCAAAATCATCGGAGAAGGTAAGATAGGTAAGAATCAAAATCATGCCATTGAGAATGTCTTGCTCGTGAAAGGGTTGCATCATAATCTTTTGAGTATAAGTCAACTTTGTGATAAAGGATGCAATGTGATTTTTGATTCTAACTACTGCACCGTTGTGAATAAAAATACTCATGAGATAAAGTTCATTGGTCTCAGGCATAATAATGTATATATGATTGATTTGGATGAACCCTCTCATTAAAATCTATGTTTGGTTGCAAGGAATAATGATGATGTTTGGCTTTGCATCGCCGACTTGGGCATGCTAGTTTTAATGTTTTGCTAAAACTATCTCGAAATGATTTGGTTGTTGGATTGCCTAAGCTGAAGGTTACTGATGAAGGAGTCTGTGGGGCGTGCAGCATGGGTAAGCAAACAAGGACATCATTCAAGTGCAAGAATGATGTAACTACATCAAGGCCCCTTGAGTTAATCCACGTTGACCTATTTGGACCAAGCAGAACACATAGCTTGGGTGGTAAATTGTATGGGTTTGTCATTGTGGATGATTACTCAAGATTTTGTTGGGTTTACTTCCTTTCACATAAAAATGATGCCCTGATAGGATTTGAAGTATTTTACAGGGTAGTCCAAAATGAAAAGGGGTGTTGCATCAAGGCCGTGTGGAGCGATCACGGTAAGGAATTTGATAACTATGAGCTCAGTAATTTTTGCAGGGCTCAAGGCTATACACATGACTTCTCTGCACCAAGAACCCCCGAATAGAATGGTGTTGTTGAAAGGAAGAATAGGACGCTAATTGAGATGGCAAGAACCATGCTAAATGAGAATAATTTACCGAGGTACTTTTGGGCTGAAGTAGTGAACACTGCTTGCTACATTGTCAATCGCGCCATGGTAAGACCACTGTTGAAGAAAACCCCTTATGAGTTATACCGAGGTAAGAAGCCAAATATTTCCTATCTTAGACCGTTCGGCTCAGTTTGTTACATTCACAATAATGGTAAGGTGGACCTAGCTAAATTTGACCCCAAAAGTGACAAAGGTATATTTCTTGGATACTCTCTTAGCTCAAGAGCTTATCGAGTGTATAACTTGAGAACTCTTTTAGTTGAGGAAAGCCCCCATGTCATCATTGATGAATCATCTTTTAAAAGTAAAAATGAAAATTCTGTATTGCAGGACGATGAATTGAATGACGGTAATATCGAGATGATGGAAGGGAAAACTGAAAAATAAGAAGTAAAAGAACCACAAGAAGATGATGCAAATCCGGAAGATCAGTTGGAACAACAGCTTCCAAGGCAATGGACTTTCAAAAATGACCATCCGCCGGAGAATGTGATTGGCAATGTTGAAGACAGAACAAGAACATGAGCCTCCTTCAGGGAAGTTGAAAATCAGGACTATATTGCCTTACTTTCCCAATTTGAACCTCACTCTATTGAAGAGGCCTTGAAGGATGAGTCTTGGATCATGGCCATGCAAGAAGAACTATACCAGTTCTAAAGGAACAAAGTGTGGTTCCTCGTGCCATGTCCTAGAAACCACTCAGTGATCGAAACAAAGTGGGTTTTTCGAAACAAAACAAACGATCAAGGAGTGGTAACTAGGAATAAGGCCAGGATAGTAGCTAAATGCTATAGCCAAGAGCTTGGAATTGATTTCGATGAGTCTTTTACTCCAGTAGCAAGACTCGAGGCTGTGAGAGTCCTATTAGCATTTGCATGCTGTAACAACATTAGATTGTTTCAAATGGATGTTAAGAGTACATTTTTGAATGGCTACATACAGGAGAACGTGTACGTGGAGCAACCACCGGGGTTTGAGGACACAAAGCATCCAGACCATGTGTACAAGTTAGACAAGGCACTCTACGGTCTGAAACAAGCACCCCGGGCATGGTATGAACGGTTAAGTGATTTCCTCATTCAAAATGGATTCAAACGAGGTAATGCTGATCAAACCCTTTTCATGAAGTTGAACGGCGAGGAAATCTTAATTGTTCAAGTTTACGTAGATGATATTATTTTTGGCTCCACCAAAGATGCTCTCAGCAAAGACTTTGCCAAATTAATGCAAAGTGAGTTTGAAATGAGTCTTATGGGAGAACTGACATTCTTCTTGGGATTGCAGGTCACACAGACGGCTGACGGTATGTTCATACATCAGAAGAAGTATGCATTGGAGCTGCTGAAAAAGTTCAACTTGACCTCTACCAAACCACAACCAACTCCCACGTCCACCTCAATAAAAATTGATCAAGATGAATCAGGTAAATCTGTGGATCAAAAACTCTTTAGAAGCATGATAGGTTCCTTGTTATATTTAACTGCCAGCAGGCCTGACATTCAATTTGATGTGTGTTTATGTGCACGATTTCAGTCCAATCCAAAAGAATCACACATGTCGGCTGTTAAACGAATTTTCAGATATATTGCTGGTTCAAGTAATTTAGGATTGTGGTATCCGCGTAATTCGAGCTTTGATTTAGTTGCTTATTCTGACGCCGATTATGCGGGTTGTAAAGTGGATCGGAAAAGCACCAGCAGGTATTGCCAATTTCTTGGGGGGTGCGTGCTCTCATGGGCCTCCATGAAACAAAACTCAGTGGCTCTATCAACCGCCGAAGCCGAATATGTGGCTGTCGGGAGTTGTGTTACCCAGGAGCTATGGATCCAACAACAGATGATTGATTATGACATTTCCTTCAAAAACACTTCCATCTTGTGTGACAACACTTCAGCCATAAACTTGTCAAAGAACCCAGTCCATCACTCTCGCACAAAGCATATTAAAATCAGACATCATTTTCTTAGGGATCATGTGAGCAAGGGTGGTGTAGAAATCAGGTTCATTGAAACAGATCAACAAATTGCCGACATTTTCACCAAACCTCTTAGTGAAGAAAAATTCACTACATTTAGGAGAGAACTAGGGGTTTGTCGGATAGACGAGTCTGAGTCATGATCATTTACATTACTATGTGTATACGTCATTGCATAGCATGCATTTGCATTAGTATGGTGCATAGTTGCATTTCCCCTTGTCATGTATGTGCATTATGATTGATTGAAAAATAAAACAAAAATTAGATATGTGTGAAACACCATGATTGTGTGTATTGCATTCCTTCTATCTATAGTATACACCCATGTCACAGTTATTTCTATGGCCAATATTCCCTTGAATTCTCTTAATCGTCAAAAAGCGAGCAAAACCCCTCGAAATCTGAAATCCGGAAGCATTGGATAATGAACGTCTATTATGAGCTTAGATTTCATTGAAACATGTTCCCCAATTGATTTATCCTTAAAACAACTCAAATTTTCTTGATTCCAACATGAATTTATCATTGGGGAATAGAGACGAACCTTTTTGATCTTCCATCACATTTCAAAAACCTTTTTTTAATGAAATTCAAAGGAAGGGTCGACCCTCGCGGGATCCGTTTCTGGCTGGGGTCGGGGTTACAGGGGTCGACCCATTGGGTCGACCCGTTACGGTCGGGTGGCCTTAGCCGCGTCTGAACCGCCCTAAAAGGGGTGGAAACCCTATGTTTCCCCCTTCCCATCTCATAAAAACCCCTCAAGTCCCCTTCTAACCTTAGCCACCATCTCTTGCAAGCCCTCCAAGTATTTCTTGGGACCAAAACTCTCAAGACCTAGCCGCGGTTCTCCCGGTGGCGTCCCGCGCACATCCGCCTTACAAACGATTCAACGCGTCTTCCTTGAGCTTCAAACCCTCTGAGGTATGTTCTTGATGTGTGGAGGATCACTAATCCAAGGCTATAGCTCTCCAATCTTGTCAAACCATCTCGATCTACAACCCCGTCATGCGATTCTTTCGATTTGTGTTTTAGATGGCCCCAAAGAGGCATTCTTCTCGTAGTGGAGAGGGATCGAGATCGACAAGGGGGCATCGATCCAGAGCAGCCGCGCCAACACTCTCTAGCATGGTGTTGGATAGAACCATACTCCATCCACGTGCGGTTGACTTTGGTAATCTTAGCCGTCATCTTCCCGGCCTTGTTGATATCATTTGCAATCAACCAAATATAGACGGGTTTATGTCCGCACATCATCGCATCTATCCGAATCTGGTACATCAATTTTACAGCAATTTGTCCATTTCGGGTGATGTTCCGGTCACGACAGTAAATGGGCAGCGGATTATGCTTTCACCGCAAATGTTAGGCGAGGCATTTAATTTACCAAATGAAGGCTATGCTTTTGGGGATGTTGAAGTTTCTGAAGCCACAGTGTATCGATACATGACATTCGAGGATATGGGTGATGGATCGGTTGCTGGACTAAATGCCAATCATTTTCCCCCCATGCAACAAATTTTACATAGAATGATCACCACCATTTTGCTGCCAAGAGGGGGAGGCCATGATAAGGTCACTGAAAAACACATGTTTCTATTCTGTGGTTTTATAGGTGGCATTCCTATCAAGTTTCCAGCACTTATCTTAGATCATATCTGTTCAAGTGTGAAGCACAAACATCAGACATTGCCATATGTTGCGGCCTTAACTGCTATTTTTTAGTATATGGGGCTTAATTTTGCAAGGGAAGCATCTCAAACCATCCGAGCTTCTGATATCTACACCATACATTCCATATGTCACCACATGGGTTATGAAATGTGAGATGGGGTGCTGGTGCATCAATTGAAACGAGGTCCACAAGATGCTAGCTCAGGAGAAGATGAGGATGATGAAGAAGAACAGGCCGGCAACCAACAACCAGATGTTCCTACTGAAGCAATGCCCTCCGCGGCGGTATAGCTAATCATGGATCGGTTGGATACAATTGATGCTCGTTTAGACAAGTATGGGGAGACAATGGAGGCTATGCAACAAGAATTGTCTGATCTGAAGCTCTTTCATCAAGAAAGCACTCAGTCTATTGAAGATGCCTTGGCCACTCAAGCCGCCATGTTTGGTGACATCGTTGATTATATTAGGCGTCCGCCAAGTCCTCCACCTCTGAGTAATGATTAGAGGGTTATGCTCCTGCGAATTGGCACACCTCTTTTCACTTTCACCCCCTCCTTTTTGATGATGCCAAAGGGGGAGAAACTTTGGTCCTATATATGGGCCCCGGCTAGTCGGCTAATTATATGTATTTGTGTGATGTGTGCTTGCATGCATGTATGCTTTCATCATTTTTCGCATCTCAGCTAGTTGTGTTGCATTTCAATCAGCATTTCCATTGCATATTGTAATTTGCTTTTGAACTCAGACCCTGCTTCCTTTTTAATTCTGTTGACGACAGATATGTTTGGAATATACCTTTGTGGTCAATCTAACATGTTTTGGATCGGTATGATGCATGTGAAGAATGAAAGTTTTGTTTCTTGATATGGAGGTTGAAGGTTAAATCCCATATGTATGCTAAATCATTTTTTAAGTCATATGTTTTTACAATGCATATAGTATTTTGTCATCATCAAAAAGGGGGAGATTGTTGAACCCCCTCCTTAAGTGAATGTCTAATTTGATAGCTTTTGATGATGACCAAACACTATATGTATATATATATTGTCTTTGAAGTGTTCTAGCATATAGAGTCTTAAAAAGCTCAAACATTTTATTGTGATCTTGGAGCTAAGGAGGTTAAAAAACAACCTCAATGGGTAAGCTTCTTCAACTCAAATTGCAAGGCTACATCTAATTCACAAGTTATGTCTTGACAGGGCAAGGAACGTGCATAAGTGCTCAAGGACGGTCGGTGAGATCCACTTTAACTTAGTGGCCCTTGATCTTGTGTTTTGATGTTCATCTTTTTTGATCTCAAGGGTCAAATTGGTTTGGGTCTTATCTAAGCTTAATTGTACTGGGTTTCTCTTATTCATGTCTTATCACATTCCCTTTGATGGCTTAAAACCAACCTTGGAACCCCTTGGCTTGTTCTTGGACTTAGTGGCCTTTTAATCAACCTTTTGGAAGCTCTGGAACAAGGGTCGACCCATTGGGTCGACCCCTATGCTCTGTAATCCAGAAACAGAATCAGTTACTGAAAGGGTCGACCCCCAGCCACAAGGGTCGACCCCTGCTAGCATTTTTTTTACACCCGGCGGGTTCCTTCATCACATCAGCAAGGGTCGACCCCTGCTCACATTTTCTTAAATACCAGCACCGGATAGCCCGAGGGTCGACCCCAAGGGTCGACCCATTGACCCAAAGCCCTTTTAAACCCTCAAATCCCTCACGAGGGTTGACCCCAAGGGTCGACCCTTTCAGTCTCGAACCCGAGCTGTGATTTTTGACTTGCGTGTGCATGCACCAAAAGTCATACCAATCAAACCTAACCTCCCTAAATCGTTCCAGGAATTGTGGATATGGTCTCTAGGGTGTCTTTGAACGTTCCAAATTCTATATATACATCTTATTGGGGTATGAAACCCTAAGGAGAGAGAGACATCTAAAGTTGTGTTATTTTTCTAACCCTTGTGAGTGCAGGTTCGCAGCAGCAGCTCCAGGGGCTTCTTCCACCTTGTTCTAAGCCTGAAAGTGAAGGGAAGAAGCTTGAATCAAGCCTCCATATCATCCCCAACAACAAGCTGCGTGGGTTGTCAAAGCTGCAACCTCATTTGTACGACAAAGCTTCATTCTTCCTCAAGGATTGATCTTCCTCCTGCAGAAGCATTCAATTACATTCAAGGAAGTGAAAGGGGGAGCTTCAACTAGGATAAATCATTCTTCACTCCTTACTCTCAGATTTACTTTGTGTCTACTTGAGCATTTGATGTAAAACTTGATTCAGTTCTGTGTGTGGGTTGTTCATGTTCGGAAACACGAACGTGTGTGTGTGTGTGTGTGTGTGTGTGTGTGTGTGTGTGTGTGTGTGTGTGTGTGTGTGTGGTAGCCCAGATCGGGTGCCGCGTATGTGTGTTTGCTATTCTACATAGCGTGTGTGTGGCTTACTTCATAGTGAAGTCTTGATCCTCACAAGTGAGGGGTGGACGTAGGGGACATGGCAGTGTACCCGAACCACCTAAAAATTCCATGTGTCACTTGTGGTTTGTTCTTCCGCATCCATAGTCGAGTGTGCTTCACGGTGATTTGAGCGTACACCAATTCCTTTATCAAACACCTACCATAATCCACACGCACTCACAAGTGTATCCATGTTCGGGTGAGATCTAGTGCTTATATGTTTACTTATCATTATTTTCTTTGGAAGAAATTTTAATTGGCCAATCAATTCACCCCTCCCCTCTTGATTGCCGCCTTTCGGGACTCAACAAAACTCTTTTATTGTTTATCCATATAATTATCTATATATATAGATGGTATTTATCCTTAAAATTCGTGAATAGGCTAAATAACATTCTAGAATATGGGCCAAACTTAATGGGCTTGATCCTTAAACCTATTGGGCTTCATTTAAATAGGCTAAATTAATTGTCTATCGTATTTGGGCCTTAATAATGATTTATTTAACCCAATATTCATTAATTAAATAATTTAGACCTTTAATAATTCCAATAAAATTCTTAATTATATCATAAATAATCTATAAAAAAGCACTACAATTTGAAATTCTGGAGAGAGTTGGAGAAGTGGCTTATAGGCTAGCTTTGCCCCCACAACTGATTGGAGTGCCATGATGTGTTCCATGTATCTATGCTCAGGAAGTATGTATATGACCCCTCTCATGTGATTCGTCATGATGACTTGGTACTACGGAAGGATCTATCTTATGATGAGAAGCCTATTAAGGTGCTGGATCAAAAGCTTCAGCAATTGAGGAATAGATCTATACGTATGGTCAAGATCTAGTGGAGCAGACGTGGTCAAGAAGAAACAACATGGGAACTGGAAGAAGCTATCAAGAAGTACCCAGAATTATTTGATGGCAAGTTCTGTTATCCCGATCATTTCATATCATATGAATTTGGAGACCAATTTTTTTTTAGAGGGGGAGGGTGTAGTAACCTGATAATACATATATTATATTATAATATAAATAAGTAATTATTCTTCAATTATTTCTACAATAAAATAGGGATACTTACATAAGTGTGTAAATAAATTAACCAAAATAAATGTAACATTTGGATAAATCAAGAATAGGTTAAATGGGGCTTAATCGAGAATTTAAAAGGGCCTAATTGGATAAATAATATTAGTAATAATAGGCCAAAAACCCAAAAAATGGACTAACTAGGGGAAACCCTAAATTGATGGGTAAAACCTAGCTAATTGGGCCTAAAACCTTAGGGAAACCCTAGCTCACTTAGAGATGAATCTTATCATTCGAAATCCTGACCTAATTAGGGTTTTGGTTGGCTTTGGCGATGCTAGATAGAATAGGAAACCGAGTATTTTGGAATATTTTGGAGAGGGACTCTATCCCTTGATTTGATTGAGTTTTGGAGGTTAAAACCCTATAAATAGGACCTAATCGAACCCTAGACGACCCCTTAGTTCGTGCCAAGGCAAGGAGGCGAAGGAGAGGACCAGATTTGGGACAAGGAAGCGAGGATTTGGGGCGTTCGAGGAGAAGCCAGAATTCGTCGTCTCCTTCGTTAGATCAAGTCTAAGGTAGGTTTCCTCTCAGGCACAAATCAATTAATGCTCTAAATCATGTTACGCATGTTTAGAAGATTTCTAGTGTTATTTGCCCAATTTTTATCAAGTATACTACATGTATTTGACGATTTAGGGCATGTTGCATCGTCCCGTGCCGGAATGGGGTTTCTATTTGTGAACGTGGCCCTAAGAGGCACCGCGTTCTTAACGCGGCCCTACGATAGACCGCAATCGTTAGTTTATGTTTAAAAATATGATTTTTCATCTATAGTATTTTTATTTCAAAAATCAATTACTTTTCAAGAGCGCGATTCCCTCTTAGACCGCGACCTTAAATAGTATTTTATTCAACGTGGGTTTTATTCCATATGAAAATTCTTATAAAATAATTATTTTCACTGGAATGCGGCCTCCATACTGACCGCGATGTGATTGCATCCCCTGTAATGACCGCGTTCTGAAACAAGTTATTTTTATAACTCTAACTTTTCCAGTTGATTTCCTGGCATGTGTAGGGTTGATATGATGTAGTTTCGACTGTTCATAGCATCTGAACACACTAAATATCAAGGCTCTTATGAAACAAAGTTAATTATTAAAGTAAGAATCATGTTCTATGTTCCTTATAATTCCTTATTTCCATGTTATCTTAAGAGAGTAGAAGCGTTTTGGGAAATGTGAAATTTATGCATCTCATAGCATGATACTTACTCTTGCATATGGATATGATATTGACCGGTGTTTCATGATAGATTCCATAATAATTTGTTTGAAGGTTTTATCACCCCGGTGATAACAACCTACCGCTTGCTATTGGTTTCTGTAGTGTGATAGGAATACAATTCTAAGTGAAGTTAGGACCCTCCGCCGGAGATTCCTTCCGTTGGAGTGAAAGTTTCTTCATCAAGGCCTCCATAAGTCTCTGCGAGCCTGGGATTCCCACTAGGACGCTGTTGTACCCAGATGTTTCCCCAGCAAAGTAACAAGAAATGAGGGCTCAAGAATTTTCCCGAACACCTTTAAGGCGTTATCCACCAGCCCTTTCTACATCACACCAGGCCGGACCAAGGGTCCTAAACAGCTCGTTGTGACCAACGGCATCATCAACAGTTGATTGGGGTAAGCCCCGATCACCCAGCTTGTGGGTGTACCTGCCTTCAACCAAGCCACCCGGGCCAACCCGGGGGCACCCTGACTACGAGCCATGGCACGTGGCACCCAGCAACGAGGCTGGGATCTAACTCCAAGATGCCTCCCTCCAGGCCTCTAAAGTCAAAGAAACATCTATCCCAGCCAACCATGGGCTTCGAAGGCCAGTAGCACACTCATATGGCCCATGCACGTGTGCCAAGAATTTCCCCAAACACCTTATGGTCGTGCAAATTCTAGACATTCTACAGCAATCTGAGGGTCAACCCGCGGCTCAACCACCTTAGTCGTGCCCTATAGCAACCCTCCAGCAAGTTGGGGCCACCCTCAACCCTCAAACACACGGCGTTGAGCCGTTCATCTTTAGTACCTGGGCCAACCCGAGGCTACCCTGCCAACACGCCATGCAATGCTGTACAACCCACGAAGGCTCGGCCCCGCGTCTGAAAAGCCTTCTCTCAGCTCCTGCAAGCCCCTACCCCTAGTCCGAGGTCATATCTGTGGCCTGTCGGCCGGACACTCGAGCCATTCGACGACCCGAGGTGTGTCGGGAATTTCCCCGAACACCTTGCGGGCAGCAGCACCGACACCAAGCAACGGAGCCCCATGGGTCAATCCCAGCCCTTCTTCAGCCCGAGTCCTTCAAAGGACATCGTTAAACAACCCCAGAAGGTCACCTGAGCTAGCCCTACGTGACGACTACGCCGCCTGGGGGAGTTCACCCCGAGAGCGACAGCGCCCCAATGGGGGCAAACTCCCCTTGGCGGCCGCACCCTCCACCTGGCTTCTTGGGTCCCACCGCCGTCTCGCCCCAGCCCCCCGGTCCGTCAAAGAATCAGTCCACATACAAGCTCACAGGCACTCACAGAGGAGAAGTCCGAAGATCGTGTGGAACCCGAGTCAATCTCCTCGTTCTACGCATACATGTGGCCAGCCAACCAGAGCTTGTATCCTTTGTCCTCGCAGTCAGAGTTGGCCAAAAAATACAAAAATGGTGTTTTTATAGGCACTGGGGCAAAAAACCCCGTTTCAACCCACGTAGACCCCCCCTGGGGGGTTTAGGTGGACCAGACTGGGGGTTTAGGTGGACTAGACTGGCCCCTTAGTCTGGTCCACGTAAACCCCCAAGGGGGGGGGGGTTTACGCGGTCTCAATTGGACCCCCATTGCAGACCGCCTAAGCCCCAGAAAACAAAAAAAGGTGGGATTTTTATTAATGGGTTCCATCCCACCTAAACCCCCCATGGGGGGGGGGGGTTAGGCGGACCAGACTAGACCCCCAGTCTGGTCCGCATACACCCCCAGGGGGGGTTTACATGGTCTGGATTGGCCCTCCCAGTCTGGACCGCCTAAACCCCTGAAACAAAAAAAATGTTTTTTCTTACTGGGAAAAGCCCATTTCCATCCCGTGTAAGCCCCCCCTGGGGGGGGGGGTTTTGGTAGACCAGACTAGACCCTCAGTCTGGTCCGCATAAACCCCAGGGGGGGTTTACGCGGTTGGATTGGCCCCCCCAGTCCAGACCCCGTAAATCTCCCTCCCCCACTCAGAAATAAAAAAAACTTAAAAATATATATATATAATATATTTTTGAAGGGGTTTACGCAGAATAGATCACACCCCCAATCCAACCCACGTAAACCCCCCTGACCCTTCAAATTCTCCTATGAAACCCCCTTAGAAGCTCAAGGGGCAAAGAGGCTAACAGACATACACTCAGACATCTGCAAGCACTCATCTCGAGGATTCAAGCCCCAAGGCTTCCGGAAAGGATGCAAGGAGATAAGTGCGCGTTGGGTGGCTTGTTGATTGGCTCATATACGTTGAGGGTATGTCATACGTACTCCCCTCACATGGCATCTAGCCGTCTCACTCAAGTTCATCCCCACCGCATGTGAGGCGTTATGATAACGACGAACACACCCGCACCTCGGGTCCACCCACGTATGACACGTTATGATAACAACGCGTATGCCATGATGCCGCATTTGCCCCCGTCACGGGACCACGTGCCCGCTACTTGCCCCAAGTGGGCCACTTACCGTCTCAACCACTGACCTGGGTTGGCCGGTCCCCGGCCCGAAAGTAACACTCCCGAGACCGACCCTCACTCTCCAGCATGAAGACACTCACCTTTTTGGGACCCGTACCCGATCGCTCACCCCCAGTCGCGTCTGGCCTCCCTCAGGCGCCAGCCAGCGTCCGCCCCTGCCATCCAGTATAGCCCTCCCTCGGCGATTCGGGCACATCCCTAGCTCCCCGAGGGGAGCCCCTGTAAAACATGCAGATAATCCACTTTATCCTGCAACGACCCCGGAACTGACCCATGAGTCAGAATTGTCCCGCGGCGTGCACCAGTTGTATTTAAGCCATTTCGGCTCGTTTGTAAAGCCCACGTGGCTCCCATAAAGCGTGACACAAGTTGAATATGCATACACGCGCCCTGGGTCCTAGTTTCTTACCCGCATCAGCTAGTGTGCGGCCCATCTTCTAGGCTGCAGTTTGCCAATCCCCCAGCTACAGGATATACCCGGTCCCCTATCCTTGGCTTCAGAAATATCCACGCTCTTCTTCAGCACAGACAAAGGTGTTCAGATTCAATCCGATGTAAATAAATACCGGTTGTCTACGGTCGGTGGGGAAAGACGTCCCATACATGAATCCCCGCAATCGTCTGCACACTCCCACCCATGGAGCATCCCTTCTTTCCATGTGTCGCCCGATACCCCGTGCCCACATACCGCACCATGGTGGCACTTCCCCCAGTCAATTTTCGTTCCATAGGTGATTGTCAAGAAATCGACTGACACGCCTGCTCCCAGTCCGGTCACCCGGTCCTCCCGGAAACCTCTCGTGCAAGTTGACCCTTCTCGACTTTCCGTAAAAGGCGAGTGTACGGTACTGCCATGAGAGTCATATAGCTACAAAGGAGAATATCCCCAAGATAAGATCAACTCCCTTATTTTCCTTTATCGCTTTATTCCCCCTCTCACCGCTGTCCCAGACCCAGCTTTCACCCGCCACGTCTAAACGACGGCGAAACAAAAAGTTGGCACGCCCGGTGGGATGTCTCCCACCTTTCTTCTTTATGCTGAAGAGAAGCCTGTGCCAGCCCTGAAGCCATGGTGCCCTTTTCCTATCCTTGCAGTAGAGGTAGAGGAGGGACACACATCCCTCCAGCTTCCAGCTCGCGTTCCGATAGCCGGACTGCGCCCAGTCACAGTCTTCGATCGTTGCTCCCTTCCAGTAACCAGTAGTCCAGCAACTATGGCGGCCGTGACTTATGGCCCCATCTTCATCGCCACCCATGCACGGGTGGGCTACTTGGCGACGTCGATTGTTTTCGACAATTTCGCCCTGGTCATCGGATCACCCTACTTCTTGGGTGTGGTCCCCGTGGCTGTTTCGTAGCCAATTCCAGTTCCTATTCTTGCTCACATGGTCGACGTGCTGCGCTCTCCTCCAGTACCAGTGGCCCACCCGAGCGTCAGACTCGGGGCCTCCACTACCGGCCCCCGCAAGGGTCCCATATCGTCTCTTGCCCGTACAAGCGTCAGCTCCCGGGCCCAGCACCGATCGATCTCCAATGCGGGCTTTACACCCCAGACTCCGGCCTCTACTGTAGCACCCCACTTAGGTTTCCAACCCCGAGTTCCTGCCATGTCGGCACCCGACGCGGGTTTCTTGCCCTGGGTCCCTGGCTCCTTAGCTCCTTACTTGGGCCTCCAATCCCGAGCTCCAGTCGAGTCTGCTCCCGACACGGGCTCTTTGCCCCGGGTTCAAGGCTCCCCAGTACTCGGGCTTTCCGACCCGAACCCCGATCGAGCCAATACTCAATAAGGGTTCCCAACCCAGAGTTTGAGGCTCCCCAGCATCTGGCTCGGGCATGCAACCTCGGGTCTCATTAAGGTCGATCCCCGACGCGGATTCTTCGCATTGGGCCCCTGGCCTCCAGCCTCTACAATGAGGTCTCTACCCCTATAATCCAGCAATGCCAACTCCTAGTACAGGGTTTCCCTCTCGGGATACGGCAACCTCAGCACCCGACATGGGCCTTCGGCCCCATATTCCAGTCATGCCAGCGCTCGGCATAGGTTCACAACCTCGAGTTGTCGGCACCACAACATCTTCTGTGACATCGGTTCTCAGTGCGAGAGTGTTAGCTCAAGCATCGACGACACTTCTATCGGCCCGGGCAAAAGCCTATGCTCGGGTCACTCAACCGTCGGCTCTCGGTATGGGCTCCATGCCCCGAAGGTGGATCCCAACCCTTTTTACCGATAGCTCCATGATGCTAGCAATGGTAGATCATGTCTTCTTTGTCTACCACCTTGGAGCAGGGTCTTCCTCGGCTCCCCAGAAGAAGCACCATAGCAGCCACAGAGGCAGGTGGCCCGCTGCTGCAACCAGTAATTCCGGCAAGACCCTTCTTGTCGGCGACCTAAGGATTCATCTCAATGGAGGTGAACCAATCGTACCTCGGGATCGGATCGTGCCCACGGTTCCCACTACTAACCGCTTCAGCCTCCTGCAATGAACACTGAAGGATAAAGTGAAACTCAGGGAAGTTGGTGACTCAAAAATTAACCGGGGGGCCCTACTGATGTGACACAACCTAGGACTTACCAAGCAAGCACAATTGGCATTCAAAACGGACCGATAACGGCGACCGCTCACCCGATGCTCACCTAGACCCGGGGTAACTTGGCAATGTCAAGTGGAGGATGTGAGGGCTGGGCCCTTACTGGTAGAGGGCCTGCAAGGCCAAGGAAATGTTCCCCCATGGGTATGGCTGCCCAATTCAAGAGAGTCGACGTTGTGCCAAGGGCACGGGTACACTCCTCTCCCCACGGTGATCGCTTGAAGCAATGGAGCTTAAGGATAGAGCTCTCACTCTCACGGCCAGCGGAACTATGAACTAATATTGAAAGAACAAGCACAAAATTAGAGCTAGGTTGGAGCACTTACTTGACTGGTTTGAAGAAACCGGTCCCGCTCGGAGACGAGGGCGAGCGGGGAGGCGAGGGTTCCCCACACGCCGTGCCGGAGAAGCTTGACCTGTTTAAAGTGTTACAACACTACACCTCTTGCAGGAGGGGGTTCTTGGGGTGGGGATAAATTGTTAATACATCCAAAACTACCTCCACACAGGGAGGGGCCTTCAGCCGGCCAAGCAGGGAGGGGCGAAACCGAGCTAGAAGCTAACAAGGGAGCCGATGCCGATTCTGTCTGCTTCCTGCGCTTCAGGATAGATAGTTGGATACCATGACGCTGCGACCACTCCCGATTTTTGTTGATGACGAAACCAGTTTGAATTTCTTCGTAGCTGGATTGGGATGACGCCTGAATTTTGTTGATTTCTCTGGTCACAGGTGCTGGTCAGGGCAGAAGCTCGAACAGGGTGGCAGGTCTTCAGTTCTGACTGCTTCAGGTTCACAACAGCAGGAAGAAGAGGTTGCCACAAGCGCGCCAGAGCTCAGAATCAGGCACCGCCCGAGTTGTTGGAACAGTCGATGAGTCCTCTTCGAAGCGAGACCAACGGGGATGCCAAACGTTATCGGAGTAGACTGGTAGAGCTCGGACAATGAGGGGGCGGGGTCAGAGGAGACTGTCAGGAAGCAGAACCGCACACCCGGAGGAAGAAAATGAGAACTCTTGATTCTGGGTGCAAAACAGAGCTCCGCTTCTTGATTATGGAAGTAGACTTTTCGAAGAAGCTCCTGGACAAGCCTCGCCTCTAGATCTTCAAGAGAGTGGATGTGGTAGCTTCAGGAGTCAGCTTCAGGTTGCTCTTCAGGCAGGAAGTGCGCAGTCGGGGAAGATCGACTGCTCAGGACGGCCCCGAACTCAGAATGTGATGAGACCACCGCCTTTGCGAAATCGACTGGCAGACGCTTCCAACGGTGCCTCTTGAGCCTTTAAGAACTTCCGGAGGAAGCCGTGGTCTCCTCTGCAAGCTGATGTTCTTCTGCAGGTCTTCAGCTGTGAACAGGTTCGTCGATGTAGCTCCCAAATGACAACCAAATGATAAGAGGAAGTGGTTGAATGGTGAAGGGGATATGAAGAGTGGTGGGAGGGGAGTGTGGGGGAGGTATTGAGGGTGGCTAGGGGGTGGTAGATGTAGTGCCCCAGAATTTATATAAATAATTTTTGAATTACAAAATAATTTTTTGGAACTTATAAAGATCTAAATATATTAATAAAGAGATTATTGAAGTAATAAGACCTTATAAAGCCCAATTGGATGGAACTAATTAACCTAGTCTATCTAATTATTATCCAAAAAGTTTAAGGACCAAGCCCATTAAGTTTGGCCCACATTCTAGAAGGTAATTAGCTTATTCACATATTTTAAAGATAAATACTATTTTTATAAAATAATTATATGGATAGTTATCAAAAGAGTTTTATTAAAATGAAACTCTATACACGTTGAGTGTAACGGTCTATCGGGCGACCGCCACAGCCATGTAACGCACCTATGGACGACCGTTACATCCTGCAGTTCCGTGAAGTGAAAAATAAGCCAAAAGATTGAATTTTTGCTAACTTATCTCTTAGGGATCGAGATAGGAAGACTAATAGAGGTGTTAAGGACTCTTAGAAGTTGATCTAAGCTTTAACAAGGACTCTAAAATCGATCTAATCTTCAAAACTTAGCCAAAACCCTATAAATAGAACCTAGTCCTGAACTGACCGACCCTTACTTTTGGCTCGTGAAGAATCAAGGTAAGGAGTCATAATTTCGGTTAAGTTCTTTAGAAGCTTTTGTTTAGTATACTTTAGACTAATAGCCCTCCAAATTTCGTGCTAGGAGACCAAGCAACCAAGGAGATTGAAGCTTCCCAAGTTGCTGATTTACCACAAGAAGAGCAAGGATCAAAGGGTAGCACTTAGCATCAAATTCGAAGTTTAAAGGTCTTAGAAGAGGTAGGTTATCTCATGAACGGCAAAAGCAACATGGTAGGGATAAAAGTCCTCTGATTTTGCTTGATTACATGCACGTTAGCTCATGAATTTCATGTTTTAGTAGAGACATGCATATATCTATATTCTTAGCCCTAACTAAATTAAAAAGAAACTCCCTTGTGAAATTCACAGAGAACCCATGCATGATATTCGTTTAGCCTTCATTCTATCATGTTGAAAGTTATATGTATGATTTTCAGACATGATGCAAGTTGAAACTTAGGTCATTGTTATTTATTACTGTCAGCAGAGGCTCTGACGGATCAGGGTAGGACCGTCACATGATATAACGGCCTTACGACCGACCGTTACACACTCTGTTATGTTTTTATTTCACTGTTGTCTCTAACGCATCAGGACAGGAGCGTTATATTACTGTAATGGCCCCTCGATAGACCGTCACATGCACTGTGACGCTCTCCTGTTAGACCGTTAGACTATGTGTTCTGTCAGCCCATGACATAATAGTAACCAGTTAAATTAACCTATAATTAAGCCTAGTTAGCTAAGTTTTGACCTGTTATTATGATTTTAAGTTTTCTTACTAATTCATATTGAAATCTGCATGATCTAGGCATCTTGAACTATTTTAAGTTATGTTAATTTTATGTGCCAAAACTTTATAGTTTTGTAATTAAAAAACATGATTTTCCAATGTTGTTTTGACGGAGTTTATCTTGCTTTCACGTTGTTACATATTCTTTCTCTATCTATAGAGTCATTTTCTTTAAGTACATGGCATATACTCCGGTATGTTGTCTATTAGTTCACTTTGCACTATAGGAACATTATTCTTGGACATGAGGACCTCTCTATTGGATATTCCTTCCAATGGATTAGGAAATCTTGTTTCAAGGCCTCCGTAATTCTCCGCGAGTCTGAGATTCCCACTAGGACGCCGAGTTGGTTGTACCATTAAAACCCATTGATTAGATTACACTATCAATGTTTTCTGGTTCTAGCTATGTAACGGACCTATACTGGACCGTCAGGAGCACCTAACGGCCCACTATACGACCGTCACACTTCACTGAGTCTATTTTATTAGTTCTATATTCAGACTAATGTAACGGCCCAGAACTAGACCGTCACATCATGTAACGGCCCAGTACACGACCGTCACACTACTTGAGTACTTAACCTGAGGTTTGACCCAAGGGTTGATATTTCAAGGTTTCTAGATGACCCTTGATAATCTAGAACTTATCATATTGCTTAATAGACTTAATATAATGAATGAAAGTTAAGAAATATACCGTTATGCTACCAATTTATTTTATGAGCATAACATTGTTTGATGTCATTTTTTATTCCTCATATTCAAATTGAAGCGTTCATTCATTGATTATTATTATCTTGAAATTATTGAACTTATTACATTCTTGGCCATACTTTATTGTTACATGCGTGGAAGTAACTTGATTTATACTTGAAGATGCGATCGAGCACTGATTGTGTTTAGGGGCTCTATGCTAGTCCCCTCGGCTGATTGTCGGAAACATACTATTTTATAAACCATGGGGTATGATGCTACTGGCGTCGCATTGCCCTGGGAGTACTTTCTCTATAAATAAGTGAAAATCCACGACACGACATGACTTTCTTGATTGATATTCCACAGAAATTCACGAAGTACTTGCTCATAAGCAAAAGATATTGGAGTGATGATTATGTGGCTTGCTAGTACATTCTCGATACATTCTTGTTCATGAAAGGCCAATATCATGTTCTTGTCACATTCTTGCTAGTTCATACTTGCTCTCATTCTATCTTACATGATTGTCGAATTACTTTGGTTTAATCGCGTGATCATCGCATTGCATGATTTTGCCTTATTCTTTAGAGCAAAAATGTTGATTACTTTAATAGTGCCTTCATGTTGATGCGAAGATACCTACTGGGCAAGTGTGCTCATTACCTATTTCTAATCCTTTTCAAGAAACGGAAGTGAGTCGGGTTCGGATTCGGAAGGTTCTAGTAGCGGATCCGAGAGTGAATAAAGAATGAGCGAAGACTTAGGAAGTCCACATTGTTTAGATCGAGTCAATGTAATTTCATATTTCTTGAGTCTAGTAGAGTGAAAGATGATGGAAAAATAATTGTATTTGACTATTAATCATTTATGAAATAAGTTGGAGTTTGATTAAATATTGTGCAATCGCATTTATGTGTGTGATTGTCTTGCGCTCTGATCGTTCTTGCTTGCAAGAGACTTACCATGCCGGATGTTCACGCTCCCCGAGTTAATCTTCCGCTGTAATAAAGGCTCGGGGCGTGACAGTAGAGAAGCTGGGGAAGGGGGAGGGTGCAGGGACTTGCAGGTTTCAGCCAAGGTGGAAAGGGGGTGGAGGGTGGTAGATGTTCTAGGTAGAATGGAATGGGGGGGGGAAGGAGGGGACGGGCGACCAGACTTAAGAGGGGGGCTTGGGGGCGCCCTAAGTGTTGGGGGATGGAGGGAAATTTTCAAAATAATTCTCTTGGGAGCTGGAGGGTTGCATGGGGGAGGGGGAAGGGTGCTTGGGAAAGGGTAGTGGGGTGGTTGGGGGTTGGAGGTTGGCTTGGTGATTGGGGGTTCTTCTTTGGGACTAGGGTGGAGTAATGAGGAGGGTGTGGGGAAGGGGAGAGGCCTTAATAGGGGTAGGTGGGAGATAGAAGTGGTTGGGAGGGGAGGAGAGAGAGTAGGGGGCGAAACCCTTAGAGAGGGAAAGATAAAGAGAGAGAGAGAGAGAGAGAGAGAGAGAAGGTTGGGTGGGGGATTCTCTCCCCTAGGGTTTCTCACCCACTATTGGATTCACTCCACTAGAACTAAATAATTTGAACTCTCAAATAGAAATTTGGCATTCATTCATTAATTCAAAATGAGGGGAATGGGGTCCTATATATAGGCAATCCATATTTTACAAAAAGACCCGGACATTTGACTCAATGACAAATAACCAAGGAAGGGGCCCCGCCCATGGGCCTAGCCCAATGAATTGGGCCCAAAACTAATCTAATGAGCCTAATGACACACAAACTTAGGGGAATAGCAAAAGACCTAGGAACATGACTCAAATAAAATGGAAAATACATCAAATGACTCAAATAGAAAGCACAAAAATGGATAATTGGGCCTTTATAGAGAGAGGCCCGAGCTCAAATGTCACCGGAGTGTGAAGAAGACCTGAGCCAAAGGGAGTCACGAGTGATGCCTCCATCAAATCCCCTGGGCTGCGAAGAGTTCGACTCCGTCGAGTAGGGGTCCATCTGGCTGTGATACTGCTCGAGAAGGTCGGGATCCAGCTGCTGGAGATCCTCCCGACTCACCCACGAATCCTCTGAAGGAGGCCGATCCTTCCACCTGACGAGATAGCGCTTGTATACCTTGCTCCGAGTGGTAGTGACCTGTTCATCCAATATTCGTTCAATGTGCTCACGCTGGACTCTCTTGGCTGGTGGTCTCTCCTCACGGGTGGGTGCTCTCTTAATGGAAGGAATAGGCTCAATATCCTCACTGGGTACCACCGTGGGTCCCTTATATGGCACTAGGTCGGCTACATTGAATGTGGGACTTACTCCATACTCCTCGGGGAGATCTAACTCATAGGCATTAGTGCCAATGCGCCTCAGGACCTGGAAGGGACCAGCCCCACGTGGCCTCAATTTGGAGATGGCTCCCGGGGAGAGCCTCTCTGTCCTTACCATCACAAAGTCACCCACATGAAATTCTTGGTGACGTCGATGAGAGTCGGCCAGCCTTTTATAAGTCTCATTCTTTTTGTTGATGTGCTTGCGGATCTCTTCATGCAGTTCTCTAATATGTTGTGCAAAAGACTCGGCTGGAATGGACACTCTAGCATGCGGGGGAAGGGGAATGAGATCGAAAGGTTTTCTTGGTTTGTACCCATGCACAGCTTCGAATGGACTCATCCCTAAAGACTTATTGATGGAGTTGTTATATGCAAATTCGGCCTGTGGTAAGATGAGATCCCAATTCTAAGGATGATCCTCAACAAGACACCTAAGAAGGTTCCCTAGACTCCGATTGACAACTTCGATTTGGCCATCAGTTTGAGGGTGGTAGGCTGTGGAGAATTTGAGGAGGGTACCCATCAAGTTGCAAAGAGTCTTCCAAAAATAGCTAGTGAACTTGACATCCCTATCGAAGACTATGGTCTTGGGTAACCTATGGAGACGAACAACCTCATCAAAGAACAATCGGGCAACATGGGAAGCATCGGAGGTTTTGGAACATGGGATAAAGTGGGCCATCTTAGAAAATCTGTTAACTACCACATAGATTGAGTCATGCTTTCTTTGAGTCTTGGGTAGTCCTAGCACAAAGTCCATGCTTAAGTCTTGCCATGGACGATCGGGGATGGGGAGTGGAGTATATAGGCCAGTGTTTTACTTTACCTGTTTGGCCGAGGCACATGTGCGGCATTGACCTACTATCTTGCCTACGTCTCTTTTGAGACTTGGCCAATAAAACTGACCCTCAACTAGAGCAATAGTTTTGTGAACCCCAAAATGACAAGCTAATCCTCCTGCATGTAATTTCCAAATCAAGAAATCACGGAGGGAGGTCCGTGGAATGCAAAGCTTTGGTCCCTTGAAGAGGAACCCATCCTCTAAGACAAATCCCTCATGTTCCTTGCTAGAATGGGTGGTCAAGGTGGTATAGATGTGCCCAAAGTCGGGGCAGCTAGGGTACTCATCCTTGAGCCTATCAAATCTGGCCACTTCCACTTGGATAGTGGATAACAAAGAGACTCTCCTACTAAGGGCATCTTCCGCTTGATTCTCACTTCTCGCTTTGTGTTTGATAACAAAAGTGTAGGATTGGATGAACTCAACCCATCGGGCATGGCGGGCATTCAGCTTTTATTGGGAGTTGAGGTATTTGAGGGCTTCATGGTCAGAAAAGATGACAAACTCTTTGGGCAACAAGTAGTGCCTCCAATGTCGGAGGGACTGAACCACGGCATAGAACTCTTTGTCATAAGTGGAGTATCTTGTCCTAGCATCACATAACTTCTCACTGAAGAAGGCTACTGGGTGTCCCTGTTGGCTAAGAATTCCTCCTATTCCTATCCCGGATGCGTCACATGTGACTTCAAAGACTTTCGAGAAATCGGGTAGGCATAGGACTGGGGCTTGGGTCATCTTCTCCTTAAGTTCTTGGAAGACTTTAGAGGCTGATTTGGTCCACACAAAAGTCCCCTTCTTGAGACAATCGGTGATAGGGGTAGTGATAGTGCTAAATCCCCGAATAAACCTTCTATAGAAGGTGGCCAACCCATGAAAACTTCAGACCTCATGAAGAGTGTGGGGTTCCGGCCAATCTGGAATAGCTTGGATCTTCTCGGGGTCCATGGAGACACCTTCGGTGGATACCATAAATCCTAAGAAAGTGATGGATGTTGTCAAGAAGTGACACTTGCCTCGGTTGGCAAATAGGCTCTCATGTCGTAGGACGGTGCAAACTTGCCTAAGGTGATCAAGGTGGGCCTCTTGGGATTGACTATATATGAGGATGTCATCAAAGTAGACCACTAGAAAGATCCCAATGAAAGGCCTAAGAACCTCCGTCATGAGACGCATGAAAGTACTTGGGGCATTTGAGAGCCCAAAAGGCATGACCAACCATTCATACAAGCCATCCTTGGTCTTGAAGGCCGTTTTCCACTCATCTCCGGGCCTAATTCTAACTTGGTGGTAGTCACTCTTAAGATCAATCTTAGAGAAGATAGTGGCTCCCGCTAGCATGTCTAGCATGTCATCAAGCCTAGGGATGGGGAACCTATACTTGACGGTGATCTTATTAATGGCTCGACTATCCACACACATCCGCCATGATCCATCCTTCTTGGGAGTGAGAAGGGCCAGTACGGCACATGGGCTTTTGCTAATGCGGATAAAACCCTTCCTAATGAGTTCCTCTATTTGCCTCCGAAGTTCGGCATGTTCCGTGGGGTTGAGGCGGTAATGAGGAAGGTTGGGAAGGGTGGCTCCCGAAACTAAATCAATTGCGTGTTGCACACACGCATGTGAGGGAGTTGGTCCGGGAGTTCTTCCGGAAACACATCATGGAATTCTTCTAGGAGATGCCAGACTTCTATGGGATGGGGGTTAGAGGGGGTGGGCTCTCCTAGGCAAATGACCACCGCATATAGAGGTGTCCCTTGAGCTATCTCTTCCTCAAGCTCTCTTTTGGTGAGGAGGTGAAGACCCTTAGTCATTCCCAAAGTCTTATCTTGTTTGGGGTTTTGGGAGAGAGGTTGGGTTGGTGGGGTGGAGTTCCCCATGACTTGAGATTTGGTGGAGTGTTGACCTTGAGGTGGTGGGCTTTTCTTAGGCAAGGGACGTGGTGGGGAGGGATTAAGACGGATGCTCTTTCCCTCATGCTCAAAGGTGCATGTATTGGTCTTACCCAAAATAGTGGCATCCACATCATAAAGCCACGGTCTCCCTAGTAGGATGCTACCTACTTCCATGGGGATAACATCACACCATATTTGGCCATGGTAGGAAGAAAAGGTGAGGGGCACAAGACAGCGAGTGTTGACTGGGATGGAATTGTTGTTGATCCAAGAGACCCAGTATGGGCTACGGTGAGGAGTAATGGTAAGCCCAAGGAGCTTAACGGTGTCGGGAGACACGGCATTGACACAACTCCCATTATCTAAGATCACTTTTCTCACATGGCCCCCTATCTTAACAAAGGTGTGGAAGATTGAAGTTCGTCGCCAGTCCTCCTCTTGGGGTTTGGTGAGGGTGCATCTAATTACTCCTAGATGAGAGTCGGTAGATGGGGTGGTGTAGTCTATACCCGACTCATGGTATTGGGTCTCATACTCTTCTTCCCAATCTAGTGAAGCTTCATGGACCTCAACCATACTCTCAAGTTCCTCTTGGGGTGGGGGAGGTTCTTCCTCAATAAGTAAGCTAGACAACCCTTTGGATGGGCATTGCCCCGCAAAGTGGCCAAACCCTTGACATCTATAGCATTGTTGGCGCCCACTACCCGGGGTAGTTCCTCCTACATTTAGGCCCTTGGGATTCTCTTCCCTCCGTGGAGGAGGATGGCTAGGGGTGGGCTTGGTTGGAGTGATGGTGGGAGGGGGGTTGTAAGGCCATAATGGGATATTTCCACTTGGGCTAGGGGCCTTCATGGGGGTGGTCGGAATGGGTCGTGACCCCATGCTTTTAGGATCGACCGATCGAGGAGTAGCAAACCGAGGGATCCTAGAGAATCTCTCAACATCCCTAGCTATTTGGTTGGCTAGCTCAAGGTTATCAACATCTCTCATGAATAGTTCTCTCTTGATGTGACTTTGGAGTCCATTTCTAAAGCGGGACAAGGTGAACTCCACACTTTAAAAGATAGAAGTCGAATTTCTCAATATATTCAACCACGGTCTTCCCTTCTTGGGTGAGGCTTTGCCATTCATCTAAGAGCATTTGGTGGTAGGATTGGGGTAGGTATTTATTTCTAAGTTGGTTCTTCATACCCTCCCAAGTGTCGATAGGCTCTACCCACCTAATCCTTCTTGGTTTAGCCAATAAGTTTTGGCTAGTTTGGTGAGATACATTTTGGCCAATCTTACCCTCCTTTGATCGAGCATAGGGTACCATTCGAAATATTGGTCCATGACGGTTTCCCACTCTAAGTAGACACTTGGTTCATGGGAACCATCAAAGTTTGGGACCTCTACCTTAATCATCCTTAAGAGAGGGTCATCATGGTCGTCCCGTGGACGCCTTTCATGATTTTGATGGTGGCGAGGCCTCTCATAGTCATGGTATGGGTCAATATTCAAGTCCTCCCTAGTAATTTCAGCATGTGGAGGGTGGGCTCTTGGTCCATTGTTCCTTGGGTGGAACTCATCCCTATGAGGTTCAACATGTGGAGGGTGGGCTCTTGGTTCATTGTTCCTTGGGTGGAACTCATTCCTATGAAATTCAACATGTGGAGGGTGGATTCTTGGTTCATTGTTCCTTGGGTGGAACTCATCCCTATGAGGGTCATCATGTGGAGGGTGGGCTCTTGGGTCATTGTTCCTTGGGTGGAACTCATCCCTATGAAGTTCAACATGTGGAGGGTGGGCTCTTGGTTCATTGTTCCTTGGGGGGAACTCATGTTCTTCTAGCCGAGCGAGCCGAGTGGAAAGGGACTCAAGTTGGGCAAGAATGTTTGTAAGGGCGGCATCCACTCGGTTCATTTGGCCTTCGGGTTCCTCCCTAGGGGCATCTTGGTTGAGTTGAGGATTGGGATCCATGGGGGGAACCGAAGACGATGGGCTGGGCCGGTAAATGGTGCCATTACGGGTGGACATGCAAGGGAATGAAATGAAGGATAGACACACAATGCAAAAGGCCCTAGGACTTAGACTTGATAGAGACAAGTCAATGACTTGCTCTGATACCAATTGATGTGACACAACCTAGGACTTACCAAGCAAGCACAATTGGAATTCAAAACGGACCGATAACGGCGACCGCTCACCCGATGCTCACCTAGACCCGGGGTAACTTGGCAATGCCAAGTGGAGGATGTGAGGGCTGGGCCCTTACTGGTAGAGGGCCTGTAAGGCCAAGGAAATGTTCCCCCAAGGGTATGGCTGCCCAATTCAAGAGAGCCGACGTTGTGCCAAGGGCACGGGTACACTCCTCTCCCCACGGTGATCACTTGAAGCAATGGAGCTTAAAGATCGAGCTCTCACTCTCACGGCCAGCGGAACTATGAACTAATATTGAAAGAACAAGCACAAAATTAGAGCTAGGTTGGAGCACTTACTTGACCGGTTTGAAGAAACCGGTCCCGCTCGGAGACGAGGGCGAGCCTCCAAACCGGTCCCGCTCGGAGACGAGGGCGAGCGGGGAGGCGAGGGTTCCCCACACACCGCGCCGGAGAAGCTTGACCTGTTTAAAGTGTTACAACACTACACCTCTTGCAGGAGGGGGTTCTTGGGGTGGGGACAAATTGTTAATACATCTAAAACTACCTCCACACAGGGAGGGGCCTTCAGCAGGCCAAACGGGGAGGGGCAAAACCGAGCTAGAAGCTAACAAGGGAGCCGATGCCGATTCTGTCTGCTTCCTGCGCTTCAAGATAGATAGTTGGATACCTTGACGCTGCGACCACTCCCGATTTTTGTTGATGATGAAACTAGATGAAATTTCTTCGTAGCTGGATCAGGATGGCGCCTGAATTTTTTTGATGTCTCTGGTCACAGGTGCTGGCTGGGGCAGAAGCTCGAACAGGGTGGCATGTCTTCAGTTCTGACTGCTTCAGGTTCACAACAGCAGGAAGAAGAGGTTGCCACAAGCGCTCCAGAGCTCAGAATCAGGCACCGTTAGAGTCGTTGGAACCGTCGGTGAGTCCTCTTAGAAGCGAGACCAATGGGGATGCCAAACGTTGTCGGAGTAGATCGGTAGAGCTCGGACAATGAGGGGTGGTCGGAGCAGACTGTCAGGAAGCAGAACCGCACACCCGGAGGAAGAAAATGAGAACTCTTGATTCCAGGTGCAAAACAGAGCTCCGCTTCTTGATTCTGGAAATATACTTGTCGAAGAAGCTCCCGGCCAAGCCTTGCCTCTAGATATTCAAGAGAGTGGTCGTGGTAGCTTTAGGAGTCAGCTTCAGGTTGCTCTTCAGGGAGGAAGTGCGCAGTCGGGGAAGATCGACTGCTCAGGACGGCCCCGAACTCAGAATGTGATGAGACCACCTCCGTTACGAATTCAACTGGGAGACGCTTCCAACCGTGCCTCTTGAGCCTTTAAGAACGTCCGGAGGAAGCCGTGGTCACCTCTGCAAGCTGCTGTTCTTCTGTAGGTCTTCAGCTGTGAACAAGTTCGTCGATGTAGCTCCCAAATGACAACCAAATGATAAGAGAAAGTGGTTGAATGGTGAAGGGGATATGAAGAGTGGTGAGAGGGGAGTGTGGGGGAGGTATTGAGGGTGGCTAGGGGGTGGTAGAGGAGCTGGGGAAGGGGGAGGGCGCAGGGACTTGCAGGTTTCAGCCAAGGTGGAAAGGGGGTGGAGGGTGGTAGATGTTCTAGGTAGAATGGAATGGGGGGGGGGGAAGGAGGGGAGGGGCGACCAGACCTAAGCCCCCTTGGGGGTGCCCTAAGGCTTAGGGGATGGAGGGAAATTTTCAAAATAATTCTCTTGGGAGCTGGAGGGTTGCATGGGGGAGGGGGAAGGGTGCTTGGGAAAGGGTAGTGGGGTGGTTGGAGGTTGGCTTGGTGATTGGGGGTTCTTCTTTGGGACTAGGGTGGAGTAATGAGGAGGGTGTATGGAAGGGGAGAGGCCTTAATGGGGGTAGGTGGGAGATAGAAGTGGTTGGGAGGGGAGGAGAGAGAGTAGGGGGCGAAACCCTTAGAGAGGGAAAGAGAAAGAGAGAGAGAGAGAGAGAAGGTTGGGTGGGGGATTCTCTCCCTTAGGGTTTCTCACCCACTATTGGATTCACTCCACTAGAACTAAATAATTTGAACTCTCAAATAGAAATTTGGCATCCATTCATTAATTCAAAATGAGGGGAATGGGGTCCTATATATAGGCAACCCACATTTTACAAAAAGACCCGGACATTTGACTCAATGACAAATAACCAAGGAAGGGGGGGCGCCCATGGGCCTAGCCCAATGAATTGGGCCCAAAACTAATCTAATGAGCCTAATGACACACAAACTTAGGGGAATAGCAAAAGACCTAGGGACATGACTCAAATAAAATGGAAAATACATCAAATGACTCAAATAGAAAGCACAAAAATGGATAATTGGGCCTTTATAGAGAGAGGCCCGAGCTCAAATGTCACCGAAGTGTGAAGAAGACCCGAGCCAAAGGGTGTCACACCCCGAGCCTTTATTACAGCGGAAGACTCACTCGGGGAGCGCGAACAGCCATCATGGTAAGCCTCTTGCATGTAAGAACGACTAGAGCGCAATACAATCACACACATAAATGCAATTGCACAGAATTTAATCAAACTCCAACTTTATTTCATAAATGATCAATACTCGAAATACAACCACTTTCCATCATCTTTCATTCTACTTGACTCAAGAAATAGGAAAATTACATTGACTCAATCTAGACATTATAGACTTCCTAAGTCTTCGCTCATCTTTAATCACTCTCGGATCCCCTACTTGAATAATCTGAATCCGAACCCGACTCACTTTCATTTCTTGAAAAAAGATTGGAAATAGGTAATGAGCACACTTGCCCAGTAGGTATCTTCGCATCAACATGAAGGCACTATTAAAGTGATTAATATTTTTGCTCTAAAGAAATAAGGTAAATCATGCAATGCGATGATCACGCGATTAAATCAAAGTAACAAGACAATCATATAAGATAGAATGAGAACAAGAATGAACTAGCAAGAATAGAACAAGAACATGATATTCATCACTTTAGCATCTTATGCTTATGAGCAAGTGCTTCGTGAATTTCTGCGAAATATCAAGCAAGAATGTCATGTTGTGTCGTGGATCTTCACTTATTTATAGAAATAGTACTCCCAGCGCAATGCGACGCCAGTAGCATCATACCCCATGGTTTATAAAATAGTATGTTTCCGATAATCAGCCGAGGGGACTAGCATAGAGCCCTTGAACACAATCAGTGCTCGATCGCATCTTCAGGTATAAATTAAGCTACTTCCACGCATACAACCGTAAAGTATGGCCAAGAATATAACAATTTCAAATAATGAAAATCAATGAATGAACGCTTCAATTTGAATATATGAGATCAAGAATGACTTAGACTACGCTATGCATATGGAAATAAATCGACAGCATAACAGTATATTCTCTTAACTTTTATTCATTGTATTAAGTCTATTAAGCAATATGATAGGTTCTAGATCATCAAGGTTTATCTAGAAACATTGAAATGTCAACCCTTGGTCAAACCTTGGGTTGAGATATTCAAGTCATGTGACGGTCATTCACTGGGTCGTTACATTGTGTGACGGTCTAGTATAGGACCGTCACATTTGTCTGAATCCAGAATCAAGAATTCAACCTCAGATGAATGTGACGGTCGTATATTGGGCCGTTACATGAGCCTGACAGTCCAATACAAGGCCGTTACATTACTAGAATCAGAAAACAACGATAGTGTATTCTAGTTAATGGGTTTTAATGGTACAACCAACTCGGCGTCCTAGTGGGAATCCCAGGCTCGCAGATAATTACGGAGGCCTTGAAACAAGATTTCCTCGTCCATTGGAAGGAATATCCAATAGAGAGGTCCTCAAGTCCAAGATTGTGTTCCTATAGTGCAAAGTGTGAACTAATGGTCAACATACCGGAGTATGTGTCATGTACTTATAGAAATGACTCTATTGATAGAGAGATACAAGTATCAACGTAAAAACCATGATGAAAACTCTGACAATACAATAGTTAAAAGAATCATGATTTAGAATACAAGACTATAGAATTTTTGGCTTATGAAACTAACATAACTTAAAATACCATTAAGTTCCTGAAATCATGCAACCCCTATTATGAATAATTAAAATAACCTTAAATTCACATAATCAGGTGAAAACTCTAATCAACTAGGCTTAATAATAAGTAAGATTGACGAATCTTATTCTGTCTAGGGTTGACAGAACACAGGGCTTCTGACGGTCTATAAGTGGTGCGTCACAGTAATGTAACGGTCTATCAAACAGCCGTTACATTAACGTAACGCCCCTGCATAGATGCGTCAGAGTCAATAGAGAAATCAGTAGGCCATCAGGGACTGTGACGGTCCATCGTATGGCCGTTACATGAGTGTGACAGTCCAACTATGGTGCGTTACAGTATTTGCTGACAGAAAATGATATGAAACCTAAGAGATCAACTCACATCATGTCTAAATCAAATACCATGTCTATTCTAGGCATGATAACGAAGTATAGGCTATCTATATGCATGAGTTCTAGTGAATAGACAAGATAACTTCTTTTATTTCTATTTAAGGCTAAGAAATGTATGAAATGCATGGAACTATGAAAACATGAAATTGATGATCTAAGATGCATGAAATTCAGTCAAATCAGAGGGCTTATAGTCCTATCAAGTTATTTTTACCGTTCATGAGATAACCTACCTCTTGTCTAGGCTTTAAACTTCCAATTATGGTCTGAACACCGAGCCCTAGTTCCCTTCTTCTTGTAACTTTTCAGCAACTTCCTTGGGCTCTAACTCCATGACCTCTTGACCTAAAGACATGAAATTTGGAGAGGAGTTAGTCTAAAGTATTGCAAACAAATACTTCTAAAGAACTTACCCGAGATTACGACTCCTTACCTTGATTCCACGCGAGCAAAAGTAAGGGTCGCGCAGATCAAAAGTAGGTCCTATTTATAGGGTTTTGGCTAGGGTTTTGAAGATTAGATCGATTCTAGAGTCTTTAATTTGTTAAAACCTGATCTCTAAGAGTCCTTAGTAATGTTATAAATCTTCCTGCGTTGATCTCTAGTAGATAAGATCATCAAGTTTCCATCTTTTTATAAGTTCTTCCTCTTACGGAATCTACAGAGTGTAACGGTCGAACGCAGGCGCGTTAGGTGAATGTGACGGTCTCGCGATAGACAGTTACAATCAACGTATATAGAGTTTTAAATAAATAAAACTCTTTTATTCATTTTCCTATATTATTATTTATATAATTCATTTTTATCCTTAAATAAGCTAAGTAACCTTCTAGAATATGGGCCAAACTTAATAGTTTTAGGCCTTAAACCCTTTTAGATGATGTGTAAATAGGCTTGGTTAATTATTCAACCTAATTGGGCCTATGATGACTTATTAGTCTCAGAATTCTTTTATTAATATATTTAGGCCTTTATAAATTCTAGAAAATTATTTATATAAAATTCTGGGGCACTACAAAGGGAGTCACGGGTGATGCCTCCATCACCTACACCAGCCTAGCACCTAGACTCCCAAGTCCCGTCGAAAGAATCATGGCGAGGGAGGTCAGCAACCTAGCCTAAGAAGAATCTGGGTTACCCCGGAGCAGGCTCAAGCTGTTCGGAGGGGACGTATTAAGAACCCCCTTCGAATGCCCGGGCGCGGCATCAAGCGAGACGTAGCCGAGTCTACATCGGCACAGTCTGACAACAACCAGTCACTCAGCGCCTCTCGCCTAAATAGACGGAAACAAAGAAGGGCTCGTGCTGGGCCCCACCAACACGCCGCCTCAGGCTCTCCTCGGGTTGACCCCACAACAGAGGTGCCACTTCAACTGACCTTGGTCTTTGACAGACTAGGGGCACCAGTCCGCTCTGAGAAGCATTCCCAGAAGAAGCAGACGATTCAGCTCATCAATGATGCGGTTCGGGTGTTCGCATGTTATGCCACCGGACACCAGCCCGACACTCAAGCCGATGACCTGAACCAACCTCTGGCCCAGCTTAGGAGGCCTCATCCTCAAACTCAACCACCGGTGCCGCTGGGTCACATCGGCACCTCCGTTGGACCTTCGGCGCCGGAACGCGGTGAAGAGGTCCCAATCGAGGACCATGGCGCTCCTGTCAACGCGGATCCAGTCAACAATGATCCTCCGGCAAATGAGGTTCAAGAGGTGACTCTCGAGACTCTCTTGAAGGAGAACCACCACTTGAAGACCTTCATTAGGAACGAGACCTTCACCCTCCGCAACCCGCCCAGCCTTTGGCCAAAGCCCCGGCACTACCAGTTGGGCACAATGGTGTCAACACCTCAGCAGCAGCCGCCTAAACCCCGACACCCATGGGGTTTGGCGCGCCTCTAGTAGAAGCACATCCACGAGCCTCCAACATGCCGGTGCCAGAAAGACTTGTAGCGCAACGGCAGATGATCGAGAGATCGTCAAGATGAAGCTCGTCCAGTATGGGGAAGGGGTTGCCACTATAGATCTCTATAGTGTGCCCTACCCACTGCATCACCAGTTGAAAAAGCTTCCCCCAGAGTACGCCAAGCCTCCCAAGCTGCAAAAGTTCCATGGGCAAGGGTCTCCACATGAGCACTTGGCCTATTACATTACGGCCATGGGCGAGCTAGCGTTGGACGAGTCATACCTCCTCCGCTACCTCGCCACTTCACTTACAGGGACATCCTTTCAATGGTATTCCCGCCTGAAACCCAATTCAGTACTTGATTGGGCAGATCTCTAGAAGAAGTTCCTCGACCATTTCCAAATTCCCAAGCGCAAGGTCTCCCTGGCAGAGCTCTACTCTCTTCGACAGAAGAAGGGCGAGGGCGCCCTCGACTTCATCAAGAGATGGCGAGACCTCAGTATGAGGTGTGTCAATCCTCCAGCCCAAGAGGACGCCATTACCATATGCCAAAAAGGCTTGGCAGTCAAGGTCAGCGAAGAGCTTCTCAGCACCAACATTAAAGTCTTCGACCAGCTCAACTTGGTAGTCACCAAAATAGAGATATTCTTCACCGATAACCTGGGCTATATCCCAGCGAAGGGTAAACAGGCGCGAGAACGCTAACCCAGTAAGGAGGTGAACATCATTGAGTTCACCCCTACCACCAAAGCCAGCAAGGAGGGTGAGTCAAGTGGCTCCGACAAGAAGCCAACAGACAAGCCAACCGCTCCTTCCTTTTCAGAGCGTATGAAGACACCCTTCTCCTTTAAGAAGGAACATACGAAGATGCTCTTCGACCTTTGTATGGCTCAAAAGATCATTGAGCTACCAGAAGTTCGCATGCCAGACGAGGCCCAGAAAATCGATGACCTTGGCTATTGCCCGTATCATCGCATGTTAGGTCACCAGCTTGAAGATTGGTACGTCTTTAAGACTCAAGCGCAAAAGTTGATCCGAGACGGCCTCATCAAAATGAAGAGCGGTCTCGTCGATCCCCTGCAGCCACATGCGTAGTCCAGACCTGCTAAGGCGGCACGTGTGATTCACTACACAGCTAGTGTAATTCACATGATGGCTGCATTCTCTCTCTCTGATTATGAAGCAGAGGAGCCCAACACTAGCCAAGGCGAGCACTCATTGTGGTATCAAGGGTGGAGACCTTGGCATGACCGCGTACCTCCCTCCTTTTCGCAAGAAAGGACCATGCGGCTCTTCAATGTCCTCGTCGAGAGGGGGTAGATTATGGCCCACGAGCCACCAGCATACTACACCCAATGGGACTTTAGTCATCCCCAGTATTGCCCTTTTCACGCTAGAATCTGCCACGCGATCGAATCCTGCAAGAAAGTTCAACACTTAATGTCACGCTTCGAAGCGATAGCAGCGGGAAGCGATGCTCGGAACGTGGCAGTTAACAGTCATGATAGCAAGAGCGAAAATAAATAACCACAATTTAACACATGGAGGCCATACACATTGTGAAAATATGAACTTTTATTAATATTTGAAATTTAAAATATAATTTGACTCACTTTTACAATATTAGACTCAAATTAAAGAAGGAAATAACAAAGGGAGAAAAAAATAAAGTATAACCAAACTCACGACACTAGCTAGACTCAAGAAGATAAAAAGACAGACTCTGATCTCTAGGTTCTAGGTTCACTCGATCACACTGACCCGATCCTCATTTGCAACGTTCCATTTACTGCGTTACCTGAAAAGGATTGGAAGTAGGGGTGAGCAAGAAGCTCAGTGGGAATTATACTCTATCGTCGGGCATAGTTTAAGTGATTAACCAATTAATGAATATGCATGATTAACGCGAGAAAAATAAGCAGAACTAAATAATCATCAAGATTCAAAGAGTAACGATAATTAAATGGAAGAATAATTGCATGTCGAGATATCAAGCAAGATTAACGAGATTTTCTAGTGAATGGCCATTTACAAGTCAATTCGAGGCATGTCAAGCAAGCAAACAAGTACTTCATGCTTCAAGCATGAATAATAAGTTTCACGAGAATGTGGAATGCCCTAGACTTAACAAGCTAGTCATGCATCGGTGACAATGTCACACCGAGTCATTCACCTCCAAAGGGATCAAGTACTCTTCGGGTGCTCCTCCCAGGACCAGACTAGGCCCTTCATTTGTTTGCCTTGGCATTGATTTGTTTGGATCGCAGATCCCACGAATCTAGACATCCATAATATTTAATGGCCAAGAGTTCCAAGGTCAAGTTCATGTAGTCAAGGTAAAGGACGTAAGACTAATGATTCTTAAGAGTCCAAATAATAAGCTCCTTAATCGAGGGGAATAGTTATTCCAAATGACAATAATTGACGATCAATAGACCTAACAATAGGTCATATCATGAAATACCATATCCTAGATAGGCTAGAGTAGCTCACACAATTCGAAATCATGAAATAATCACTTTTTGGAAAACTGTAATATACACGGCCGGAAATGGGCCACTCAATATTTATACGGTCTCATATGGGCCGCACTACCAGGAACTGGGCTGAAGATCAGCCTCTACGAGGTCAAGGATAAACGGTCCAAGATGGGCCTTTCAACCACAAGAACGGTCAAGCATGGTCCGTACAAGTCCAGAATGACTAAAGCTCAAGAAGGAGATAAACGGTCTCCAAAGGGCCGCACAACGATGAACGGTCAGAAATGGGCCGTACATGGCCCGAAGTTCTTGAAGTATAAGAACAGGATATACGGTCCAGATAGAGCCGCTCATAAATTGAACGGTCCATTAAGGGCCGCCTATCAGATGTACGGTCCATTACTGTCCGCACAACACAGGGCCTAACAAAAATCTAGAAATTCCTCCAAGTCGGCTCCCGGGCTGCCATAGGCAGGGTGGAACTGAACCAGGGTACAGCACACTGTCTGCTGGTCGGCCTAGGGTCTACTGGGCTAATCAAAATAGGATTTAGATGGAGATGGATCAAGGATAATCGGCCAAACTAATTGGCATTAGCCAGGGATAAACGGTCGCTAGAGGGCCATTCAAGGGGATATGCGGTCCACTAATGGCCGCTCAAGTCTCTGTTAGTCCAATTCGGACTAACTCAATCACAGTAGTTCGATTGAGTCCAAAAATCAATTCTAAGGGATAATAATGGTTCAAGATTAACGGTTCAGGTCTAAGGTTAACAAGTGTAAACCTAATAGCCATTTCAATTATAAATGATTCACAATTAAGATTGACATTTATTGGAAAGCTGAATCAAGATCAAGATCAAGCTCAAATTAAATAAACAGTATTACTGTCATGAATTACAGTTTATTAGGTGTGTTGCTAACATGCCATTAACCACTAATCTACTAACATAACATGCTAAAATGATAATTTAATTTGTTCTGTTAACGATGTGCGGTCGGTTCTGGACCTTACATCCCGTATACGGTCACAGACAGGCCGCTCATGCCCCCTCAGGTCCGAAGGCCTGTTGGAGTTGGACGGTCGGTAGGGTCCTGCTGGAAGAGATGTGTGGTCTGGAACTGGCCGCAGGACAGATATGCGATTGGTATCCGGACGAACGTACCAGGGAAACGATCAGAGATAGAAAGTGTTAAATGGTCCACAACAGGTCGCCTGTCTCGGATGTGCAGTCTATCGTGTGGCGGCACAAGCCCAGACAAGTCGCTGCCCTTCTGCCTTGCCCGACTCCGACGAGGTTTCTACGGTCAGAACTAAAACATGGAATTCACACGATATAAAGCATGGAATTTGGGGCTTTTACTACCAAAAGAAAGAGCACAAAAAACTCTACAAGATACATGAATCAATTTCATATTTACTCTCTTAAGTCTCTACTTAAATCGAAGAGGAACAAAGTTAACCCTAATTTGACATGCTTCTACTAAACCTCAAAATACTCGCAGGATACTACATGATATTTGGGGCTTTATATACCAAAAGAAAGAGGACTTGATGCTAAACATTTTGATATATTACTTGAGGTTTGAGGCTGAGAGAACCTACCTCAATCAGGGAAGAAAGGAAGAAAAAGAAGGAAGACGTGCTAGGTACCCCACGTCAGAGATCACTGGAATTCACCCTCGTCCAAGGTTCTCGTTGGCCGCTACAGCTTCCAAATTAAACTAGGGTTCCCAAGGAGCATTTTTATAGGTCGCACACCTTCTAGAGTGTTCTATGCAGGGAGAATTCATCCACGCAAGTTGGGTTAATGTGAACGCTGCCGTAATTGTTGACGCGCCAAAAATCCGCCAATTGCATCTCCTAGGGTTAGGGTTTCGGGAGATTAGCAGAGGGGAAATGATCCTCTCATCCTAGCCTTTCATTTCCCACTGGTTTGGGCTCAATTGATTGAGTATTGGGCTCGAATTTCGCGTTTTAAGGTACGATTAACTAAGTGTTTAATTTGGGCTTAATCCACTAATTCGGCCTAGTTATAGATTTTATTTGGGTTGGCCACTGAAGACAAATTTGTTAAACATGTTATCCTCTACAAGAATATAATTTTTCTGGATTTTTATAAAATAGTCAAAATATAACTTATTCTATTTATTAAGGAATTATTCTATTAATTGCTAATTAATTTCTCGAAAAAATATCGGGTTGTTACATCCTCCCCGACTTTAAGGATTTTGGTCCCCAAATTCGTCGGATATTACCAATTATTTGAATATTTGAACTAAGATGATCTTATCTATCAAAATAACATGTTAATCATACAACTAATGACGAAAGAATTTAGCTATAGTTAGGGATAAAAGAGAACAATACCTTATATAATTCTTCATTCGATAGAAGTTGGTTCCGATTCTTCTTATATTTTCTTGTGGAAGTAACTTAGGACAGTTAGCTATTTGATGATCCTGATTTTCGCAACGTAAACATGCTCCGCTCCTTCGCCAGCACTCCTTTACGAGATGACCAAGTTTGTGACAGTACAAACATTTCGTTTGCGTAATATTGCTCTTCTTCTTCTTATTACTTCGGGTTTCTTTATAACGGACTCGCCAACCTTTAGCAGAACTGAATCTTAGCTTACCCATGGACCCACTTGCTTTCATTTTAAGAATAGCTTTTTTAGAATGGCTTTGAGACCTGCAAAATAATTATATGGTTAACTTTTTCATTACCCTTACGCATATCACAACGCAAGCTTGTATATATTTTATTACTTAACCCAAGATACTACCCAATCTTACCAGGTGACAAGGGATGACAGGGGTCTTATGACTTTGGGTAACCTATACTCTTGGACGAAATCCTAGGACTCAGACAACGGAGGCTCTGATACCACCTCTGTCACGCCCCGAACCGATAGCAGCGGGAAGCGATGCTCGGAATGTGGCAGTTAACAGTCATGATAACAAGAGTGAAAATAAATAACCACAATTAAACACATGGAGGCCATACACATTGTGAAAATACAAACTTTTATTAATATTTGAAATTTAAAATATAATTTGACTCACTTTTACAATATTAGACTCAATATAAAGGAGGAAATAACAAAGGGAGAAAAAAATAAAGTATAACCAGACTCATGACACTAGCTAGACTCAAGAAGATAAAAAGACAGACTTTGATCTCTAGGTTCCAGGTTCACTCGATCACATTGACCCGATCCTCATTTGCAACGTTCCGTTTATCGCGTTACCTGAAAAGGATTGGAAGTAGGGGTGAGCAAGAAGCTCAGTAGGAATTATACTCTATCGTCAGGCATAGTTTAAGTGATTAGCCAATTAATGAATATGCATGATTAACGCGAGAAAAATAAGCAGAACTAAATAATCATCAAGATTCAAAGAGTAACGATAATTAAATGGAAGAATAATTGCATGTCGAGATATCATGCAAGATTAACGAGATTTTCTAGTGAATGTCTATTTACAAGTCAATTCTAGGCATGTCAAGCAAGCAAGCAAGTACTTCATGCTTCAACCATGAATAATAAGTTTCACGAGAATGTGGAATGCCCTAGACTTAACAAGCTAGTCATGCACCGCTGACAATGCCACACCTAGTCATTCACCTCCCAAGGGATCAAGTACTCTTCGGGTGCTCCTCCTAGGACCAGACTGGGCCCTTCATTTGTTTGCCTTGGCATTGATTTGTTTGGATCGCGGATCCCACAAATATAGACATCCACAATATTTAATGGCCAAGAGTTCCAAGGTCAAGTTCATGTTGTCAAGGTAAAGGACGTAAGACTAATTATTCTTAAGAGTCAAAACAATAAGCACCTTAATCGAGAGGAATAGTTATTTCAAATGACTATAATTGACAATCAATAGACCTAACAATAGGTCATATCACGAAATACCATAGCCTAGATAGGCTAGAGTAGCTCACATAATTCGAAATCATGAAATAATCACTTTTCAAAAAACTGTAATATACACGGTCGGAAATGGGCCGCTCAATATTTATACGGTCTCATATGGGCCGCACTACCAAGAACTGGGCTGAAGATCAGCCTCTACGAGGTCAAGGATAAACGGTCCAAGATGGGCCTTTCAACCACAAGAACGGTCAAGCATGGTCCGCACAAGTCCAGAACGACTAAAGCTCAAGAAGGAGATAAACAGTCTCCAAAGGGTCGCACAACGATGAACGGTCAGAAATGGGCCGTACAGGGCAAGAAGTTCTTGAAGTATAAGAACATGATATATGGTCCAGATAGAGCCGCTCATAAATTGAACGGTCCATTAAGGGCTGCCTGTCAGATGTACGGTCCATTACTGTCCGCACAACACTGGGCCTAACAATAATCTAGAAATTCCCCCAAGTGGACTCCCGGGCTGCCATAGGTAGGGTGGAAGAACTAGGGTCTAGCCCACTGTCTTTTGGTCGACCTAGGGTCTACTGGGCTGATCAAAATAGGATTTAGCCGAAGATGGATCATGGATAATCGGCCAAACTAATTGGCATTAGCCAGGGATAAACGGTCGCTAGAAGCCTTTCAAGGGGATATGCGGTCCACTAATGGCCGCTCAAGTCTCTGTTAGTCCAATTCGGACTAACTCAATCACAATAGTTCGATTGAGTCCAAAAATCAATTCTAAGGGATAATAATGGTTCAAGATTAACGGTTCAGGTCTAAGGTTAACAAGTGTAAACCTAATAGCCATTTCAATTATAAATGATTCACAATTAAGATTGACATTTATTGGAAAGCTGAATCAAGATCAAGCTCAAATTAAATAAATCAGCAAGAATTATTTACTGTCATGAATTACAGTTTATTAGGTGTGTTGCTAACATGTCATTAACCACTAATCTACTAACATAACATGCTGAAATGACAATTTAATCTGTTCTGTTAACGATGTGCGGTCGGTTCTGGACCTTACATCCCGTATACGGTCATAGACATGCCGCTCATGCCCCGTCAGGTCTAAAGGCCTGCTGGAGTTAGACGGTCGGTAGGGTGCCGCTGGAAGGGATGTGCGGTCTGGAACTGGCCGCAGGACAGATATGCGGTTGGTATCCGACCGCACGTACAAGGGAAACGATCAGAGATAAAAAGCTTTAAACAGTCCACGACAGGCCGCCTGTCTCGGATGTGCGATCTATCGTGTGGCCGCACAAGTCCAGACAGGTCGCTGCCCTTCCGCCTTGCCCGACTCCTACGAGGTTTCTAGGGTCAGTACTAAAACATAGAATTCGCACGAAATAACGCATGGAATTTGGGGCTTTTACTACCAAAAGAAAGAGCACAAAAAACTCTACAAGATGCATGAATCATATTCATATTTACTCTCTTAAGTCTCTACTTAAATCGAAGAGGAACAAAGTTAACCCTAATTTGACATGCTTCTACTAAACCTCAAAATACTCGCAGGATACTACATGATATTTGGGGCTTTATATACCAAAAGAAAGAGGACTTGATGCTGAACATTTTGATATATTATTTGAGGTTTGAGCCTGAGAGAACCTACCTCAATCAGGGAAGAATGGAAGAAAAAGGAGGAAGATGCGCTAGGTACCCCACGTCAGAGATCACTGGAATTCACCCTCGTCCAAGGTTCTCGTTGGCCGCCACAGCTTCCAAATGAAACTAGGGTTCCTAAGGAGCATTTTTATAGGTCGCACACCTTCTAGAGTGTTCTATGCATGGAGAATTCGTCCACGCAAGTTGGGTTAATGTGAACGCCGCCGCAATTGTTGACGTGCCAAAACTCCGCCGATTACATCTCTTAGGGTTAGGGTTTTGGGAGATTAGCTGAGGGGAAATGATCCTCTCATCCTAGCCTTTCATTTGCCACTGGTTTGGGCTCAATTGATTGAGTATTGGGCTCGAATTTTACGTTTTAAGGTACGGTTAACTAAGTGTTTAATTTGGGTTTAATCCTCTAATTCGGCCTACTTACAGATTTTATTTGGGTTGGCCACAGAAGACAAGTTTGTTAAACGTGTTATCCTCTACAAGAATATAATTTTTTTGGATTTTTATAAAATAGTTGAAATATAACTTATTCTATTTATTAAGGAATTATTCTATTAATTGCTAATTAATTTCTCGAAAAAAAATCGGGGTGTTACATCCTCCCCCACTTTAAGGAATTTTGTCCCCAAATTCATTGGGTATTACCAATTATTTGAATATTTGAACTAAGATGATCTTATCTATCAAAATAACATGTTAATCATACAACTAATGATGAAAGAATTTAGCTATAGTTAGGGATAAAAGAGAACAATACCTTATATAATTCTTCATTCGATAGAAGTTGGTTCCGATTCTTCTTATATTTTTACTTGTGGAAGTAACTTAGGACAGTTAGCCATTTTATGATCCTGATTTCCGCAACGCAGACACGCTTCGCTCCTTCGCCAGCACTCCTTTACGAGATGACCAAGTTTGTGACAGTACAAACATTTCGTGATGGAGACATCGAGGCAAGACCGTCCGCATTTTGTTTGCATTTATGTCCTTTCATATTTGTATGTATACCCTTGTGTTATATGGGTACGTAATTGTAAGTCTTAGTGGATTTATATGTAAAATGTCAGTAGGACCAGCAAGGGGGGCCCTCAGCCCTTTCCCATTGGTCCATGTTATCCATGTGGGGCTGGTCAACCATCCTAGGTGGCCATCTAGAAGGGTTGAATGTCAATTGTCCACATGGGGGACAAATGGATATGAAAGTCCAAGATGCCACCTACCCCCTTTTCCCTTGGTCAATAGGCCGCCCCCTTCTTTTTATTTAATTTTATTTTTTGTGTGTTATTCACACTTCATCCCAGCCCTTCATTCCCCATCCCTAGATTCAAGGGTCTACATTTGATTTGATGAGAATCATATAAAACCTTGTATTTTCATTTGGAAATTAATGAAAAGTTAGAAAATTTGTGTAAGCCATTGGAGCTTCTTGCGCCCCCTTCCTCTCTCCCTGGTGTTCATCTCCTCCAACCCCCAATTCTAGAGTGGATCTCTTCTATCTCCTCCCCCTCAATCTCAGATTTCATCTGGTGCCGCCGCCGCCGCCGTTCGTGCCGCCAACGAGCCGCCATCGAGCCACCGTCGAAGTTCTATCCTCAGCCAATAGGAGCTCCTTCTCGAAATTCCTGCTATCAGCCACGATGTATTCTTGGTCTGAAACTTTTATGATGTGTTCCTATCTTCAATCCCCACCCTCACAAAAACAATCCCGTCCAAATTCCATCATTTACTATTTTTCAAATTTCATGTATTTCTGTCTCCCAGTTCTGTCCAGTTTCAGATCTGTGTGATAGCACCCCTATAATTCCCCCCCTTCGACCATCCTTTTGATTTTTCCAAGAACCCCAAATTTTATTGGATGTTCTACCCATCGTCCCCTCACTCCATGAATTTTCCCGATTTTTTATCAGCCTTCCATCCATTTTTCATAATTCGTTCTCAGAGCTAGCTACAATGCGTTCCACCTGTTTCCAGATCCGACCTCTGTCCACTTAAAATATCATATCAATTCGTAGCCACCTCCAATCAGTCCACAAAAAATATTTCCATCTTCCTTGTTCAAAATCCTATAACTTTTGTGAAGAGCTCAGGAGCTGAATCGGACATCTACCTCGCGGTCAACGGCAGTTCTCAGACAACTTCCCTATAGATCTAAGAGTTCGGCTACTATACATGAGGAACTCAAAAATTCAATAAAGCCCAGATCCGTGCATATCCAAGTCTGATATCCAGACCTAGGTTTAAGTACGTCAAGAGAGCTTTCCAACGGCGCTAGTTTCGTGTCGATCCGACATCGGGGCTGATCGCAGCGTCCGTTCTCGCCGGAGCGCGCGCTGGAAAACTGAACCGGCAGATCCGTGGCCGGTTATTCCGACCGGTGTCGAACGGAGCCGCCCGGCCTTCGGTCGACGTCCCAGCGTGTCGCCAGTCCTGGGAATGCTTCCCAAGTGTCCCCACCACCGTGGTGCCACCGGGCCCCACACGGCCCCTCCGGACAGCACGTGGGCCCAACAGTCACAAGTTCGGGTGCTGCCGAAGAGACGCGAGAAGCCGCCCATCAACCCGAATTCAGTCCTCCCGGGCCCATTTGTGTAGCCCTTTACCTCCCTGCGTGGAGTGGGCAGTGAGTCATTACTGTCATTATTGTGTATTAGTTGTTCCGGGAGCACGGTTTTCGGCCGGGTCCGTCTTCCCGACGCTGGGAGCGTGGAGGTATCGTATTCGTTCCTTGCTAGGTATTTCACTTATTTCCATATATGCTTTATATGCCGCTGCTAGAGAGCATGTTTTAGGACCTAGCTTGCTATATATTTTCATATCACCACTGCTGCGAGAGAGAGCGAAGCCGTCCCGTGACCCGATCCGGGCACGAAAGAGAACCGACCACCCTAGCTCATTGCCGGTTTCTCAACCGCGCACGTCTGACGCTTCCCTCGTTAAGGGACAATCGCGAGCTTGTCGTGTCCGTGGTCTGTCTCGCATCATTTCGTTTGCGTAATATTGCCCTTCTACTTCTTATTACTTCGGATTTCTTTATAACGGACTCGCCAGCCTCTAGTAGAACTGAATATTAGCTTACCCATGGACCCACTCGCTTTCATTTTAAGAATAGCTTTTTAAGAATGGCTTAGAGACCTTGATACGGGACGAACACGGGAGACGACACTGTATGGGGCCACCCTCGGACTCTAGATGAAGACACGACCAGCAACATACACCAGGGAGACACTAAGCCCGACACTACGAGCTCCTAGTGACGAAACGTCGCTAACAGAAGTGGACGCTCACTCGTCGTCCCAAGCGAGGGAAAGCGCGGACCGTGCGCGGTTAAGGAACCGGCGGAGGTCAAGGGTAGTCCGACTCAACTTCCGGACTCGGATCGAGTCGCGGGACGGGTCACTCTCACTCTCACAGCGGTGACATGGACACACGGGCTAGTACCTACACTCTCGACAGCGGTAAAAGACCATATACTAAACTAGCAAGCGAATGTCGAGAAGTTGAGACCGTACCTCCACGCACCCGGCGTGGCGAAGACAACCCCGGCCGAATTACGGACTCCCAATTAACAAGGATTACAGCAATACACTAAGTCGACCCACTCCACGCAGGGAGGTAAAAGGTCACATGTGGGGTCTGGGAATCACGCAACTCGGGTTGACGGGCAGCATCTTGATGTCGCCTGGCGGTGCCGAACTCCGCGTTTTCGTGCTTTCCGAACGGCGGCTTCTACGGGCCCGTGGGGCCCACGGACGGTGTTGTCCTCCGGATCTGCGGGGGTGGGACCCACTGTGATGGGGACCCCTGGTGGCGCGCCTCCTCGGACGGCGGTCGGCCGGGAACACCGATCGGGGGTCAATCGGCCCCGATTCCCAATTGTTGAACTAGCTGCCCACGGATTTTGATTTCTGTTTTCTGGCGCGCGCTCCGGCGAAAACGGCCGCAGCGATCAGTCCCGAAGTCGGATCGGGACGCATGAGCTATCGTTGGAAAGCTCTCTTCGAATGCTTCAATCTATACCTAGAGAGATCTGCTGTATCTCATCGGATCAGAACTTTATTGAATTTACAAGTCCCTGTTGTACAATAACCAAAATCTCAGATATGTAGGGTACTTGTCTGAGAACCACCGTTGACCGCCTAGTAAACCTCCGATTCAGCTCTTGCGCTCTTCTTAGGAGTTGTAGGGAATCAAACAATGGAACTGGGACTATTTTTAGAATTTGATTTGGAGGTGAATGCGATTTGTTAGGATTTGTGGGGTGATTGGTGGTCGGATCTGGGAACAGGTGGACAGAACTGTAGATGGGTCTGAGAACGAATTTTGGAAAATATGAGATGGACGAATCAAAAATTGATAAAAATTGTGGATGAAGGGGTGGATGGATGGAACGCCCAGTAAAATTGGGTGAACCAACAGAAATCAAAAAGTGGCTCTAAGACATGAAACACAGGATGGAGGTGAACCTGGACAGAACTCTGGCAGAACTGAAATGGAAGAGTGGACAAAAATCAAAAATTAGAAAACGTGATTGGAATGCTGGCCTGATTTTTGTGGGTGGAGAGGAACATCCCAGGAACAACGCCTCCAAATTTGGTAGCCAAATGAGCTCGGGGAAGACCGGTGAATTTCGAACAAGCTGCTGTGGTACTGCACGGGCAGAACTCCGTTGATGGCGATGGCGGTGCGGTGGCGGCTCGTTGCGGCGGCGGCGGCGACTGAAACTGATAGGGTGGAGTCTCACCACCAGAAGGAAGCCTTCACAGCTTCAAGGGGGAGAGGGAGAGGAGAAGGGGGCGCACCAAGGCTGGAGCTTCAAGCTTTTTTTCCAATTCAAATGGCATTAATTCCTCAAAATGGGAAATTACAAGTATTTATGTGTTACATCTCACATCCAATGTCCACCGTTGGATCTAGGGGATGGGAATGGGTGGACTGGATGGAGTGTGACACACACACACAAAATACATTAAAAAATTTAAGGGGGGGGGGGCGGCCCTTGGACCAAGGAGTAGAAGGTGGACTTGGTAGGTGGGGGTGGGTGGCCAAATGTGGACTTTCCAAGTCCCTTGTCCCCCACTTGGCCCACCCATCTAGAAGCCTCCATTTGACATGTTGACTGACCCCACATGGGGCCCATGGGCTCAGGTGGATCAATGGGAGGGGCCTGGGGGTCCCGTGGGGCCCAGGGGTCCCATTTTGTAATAAGCCCCTCGTACACTCATAATTACATACCGAATACAATGAAAGAAACACAAATTACACACACATAAATGCTAACTAAATATGATAAATGGGGAGGCTCACGGCGGAGTCTCCAGGCTGTCTCCGAGCCAGATGGATGCTGAGGTGGCTCGAGTCGTGCTCCGTGTGCGGTACTGGTGGCTCGGCGTGTCGCGCCGCTCAACTGTTTGGGTGTCCGCACCAATTCTCCCCGGGTGGGAGAAACTCGACCCTGTCGAGTAAGGGTCTGCATCGCTCCTGTATCGCTCCAGAAGGTTCGGATCGATCCGCTGCAACTCGCCATGTGTGATCCACGTGTCCTCAGTAGCGGGCCGTCCTCTCCATCGCACTAGGTAGCGCGGGTAAGATCCACTCCTGGTAACTGTCACTTGCTCATCCAGTATACGATCTATATGCTCACGCTGCCGTGAAAAAGGGGCTGGAGGTGGAAGTGGACACTCAGGTGTGGGATCACTCTCAAGGGGAGGAGATGGCTCAAAAGGCTCACTAGGGATCACCGCTGGGTCCCTATATGCAACAAGATCCGATACATTGAAGGTAGAGCTTATACCATATTCCTCAGGCAAGTCCACAACGTACGCATTGGATCCAACGCGTTTCAACACTCTGAATGGACCGGCTCCGCGAGCTTGCAACTTCTTAACGGTTCCAGAGGGAAACCGTTCAGGTCTTACCCTGATCATGACGTATTCGCCCTCATGGAACTCTCGGTGGTATCGGTGGGCATCGGCTAACTCCTTGTACCGTGCATTGCTGGCCTCAATGTGACGACGGATGTCGTCATGCAAACTCCTAACATGCCTAGCAAATGACTCGGCCGACTCCGACACTCTAGCATGGATAGGCATGAGGACAAGGTCAACGGGTTTCCTAGGCCTACGACCTGTGACAATCTCAAATGGACTCATGCCGGTAGACCTATTCACCGAATCATTGTATGCAAACTCAGTCATGGGTAAAATGAGATCCCAATCCCCAACGCGGTCCTTAACTAGACACCTCAAAAGGTCTCCCAGACTCCTATTGACCACCTCGGTCTGACCATCTGTCTGGGGATGATATGCAGTGGAAAACTTGAGGTGAGTACCCATCATATGCCATAGTGTCTTCCAAAAGTAGGAAGTGAATCTAACATCACGGTCAGACACTATAGTGCGAGGCAACCCAAACTTGCACACCACATGCGTAAGGAAAAGGCGGGCTACCCTAGAAGCATCCAACGTCTTAGAGCAAGGAATAAAGAGGGCCATCTTCGAGAAACGGTCAACCACCACATAGACCGAATCATGCTTCCTGGAGGTACGTGGCAATCCCAAAACAAAGTCCATGCTAACATCCTGCCACGGGGCATCAGGCAGGAGAAGAGGCGTATAAAGGCCCGAGCTTTGCTTCTTCATCTTGGCCGTAGCACATGTACGGCACTGAGCCACGATGTTAGCAACATCGCGCTTCAAGCTCGGCCAATAAAATCGATGCTCCACTGCCTCAATAGTCTTGTTCCGACCAAAGTGGCCGGCTAGACCTCCCGCATGTAGTTCCCACACTAAGAAATCTCGAACCGAAGTTCGGGGAACACATAGCCTGCTACCTCGAAAGAGGTAACCCTCCTGAAGCACATACTCATCAAGGTCTCTCGAGGGTCCGGTCTTGAGAGTGGTAAAAATCTGACCGAAGTCAGGACAATCAACATAGGCCTCCTTCATCTTCTCTAACCCTATGACCTCGGCACTCATGGTGGTAAGCAAACATGCTCGCCGACTCAAGGCATCAGCCACCTTGTTCTCCACTCCAGCCTTATGTTTAAGCACAAAGGTGAACTGCTGGAGATACTCGACCCAACGACTGTGACGCGAGTTAAGCTTCTTTTGGGAATAGAGGTACCTCAATGCCTCGTGATCGGAGTATAGGACAAACTCCTGATGTAAAAGATAGTGCCTCCAATGCCTAAGAGCCTGAACAACTGCGTAGAATTCATTATCATATGTGGAATATCGCAGCTTCACGTCATTCAGCTTCTCGCTAAAATATGCGATCGGGTGGGACTCCTGACTCAAAACTCCTCCAATTCCCACGCCCGATGCATCACAAGAGACCTCAAACACCTTCGAGAAATCAGGCAGTCGAAGGATAGGTGTTTGGGTCATGCGCTCCTTGATGTCCTTGAAGGCGGCAGATGCGGCCTTCGTCCATACAAATGTGCCCTTACGGATGCAATCCGTGATCGGGGCGATGACGGAGCTAAATCCGCAGATAAAGTAACGATAGAACGTCGCAAGACCATGAAAGCTGCGGACATCATGAACGGTACGGGGTTTCGGCCACTCAACAATGGCCCGGACCTTCTCCGGATCGGCGGAGACCCCCGTACTAGACACAATGAAACCCAAGAAGGTAAGCTGAGGTGTCATGAAGGCACACTTCTGTGGGTTCGCAAACAGCTGCTCTCGCCGAAGAAGTAGACAGACCTGCCGAAGGTGGTCTAAGTGGTCCCCTGTGGTGCGGCTATAGATAAGGATATCATCAAAATACACCACTACAAAGACTCCAATGAAAGGTCGAAGGACCTGAGTCATGAGCCGCATGAAAGTGCTAGGGGCATTGGTCAACCCAAAAGGCATGACCAACCACTCATATAGACCATCCTTGGTCTTAAATGCGGTCTTCCACTCATCACCTGGCCTAATCCTCACCTGATGGTAGTCACTCTTAAGATCGATCTTCGAGAAGATAGTGGCACCTGCCATCATGTCCAGCATGTCATCAAGGCGGGGAATAGGGAACCTGTATTTCACGGTGATGTTGTTGATGGCACGACTATCAATGTACATTCTCCACGTGCCATCCTTCTTCGGGGCGAGTATTGCGGGCACAGCACATGGACTCATGCTGTCCTGAACAGACCCGCTCTGCACTAACTCATCGACCTGCCGTTTAAGCTTGGCATGCTCCATGGGACTCATGCGATAATGAGGAAGGTTGGGCAAAGAAGAGCCCGGAACAAGGTCGATGGCATGCTGAATATCCCGCATAGGTGGGAGTCCCTCGGGAAGCTCATCGGGAAAGACATCAGCATACTACTGCAGAATGGGAACAACCTCGGGTGGGAGCTCACCCTCGGAGTCCCGCTCCACCTCTCGGACCGTAATGGCAAACACCGGACAGCCCTGACTAAGCTCCTGCTCCATCTCCCAGGTGCTAATCATTATCAATCTCCTCGTCGAGGGCTCTCCTGGGCCAGAGGTAACGGTCATAGCCCGAGCTGGGGATGTGGTACTAGGCCCGGGAACGGAAGGCTTCGGAGTACTAGGGCCAGTAGGACCCCTGACTGATGGGCTCCTGGGCCGAACGGGTTGGAGGGTGACCCGCTGGCCAGCGTGGTCGAAGGTACAGGTGTTCGACCGGCCATGGAGCGTGGCATCCCGGTCGAATAACCACGGCCTACCAAGAATGATACTGCCCACTTCCATGGGGAGAACATCACACCAGATCTCGTCATGGTAGGAGTGGAGCTGCAGCGGGACCAAGCACCGCAGCCTGACCGAAATGGAAGTGGTATCCACCCATGATACTTGATAGGGGCAAGGGTGGTCTACGGGTGTGAGACCAAGACGAGTGACAGCGTTCGTGGAGATTGCATTGATACAACTCCCGCTATCGATGACCACCTTACAAATTTGCTTTCCCAGCCTACAGAATACATGAAGGATAGTAGTCCGTCGCCAGCCATCACTGACCTGTGGCTGGGTGAGGATACATCTGACGACCCCCACGTGGGTATCGTCCGAATGCTGGGCATCCTGGGCCTCACCTCCCATCTCATAGTACTCGTCAGCTAGCTCTTCATCTGCCTCATAGATGACTAACTCGAGGCCCGTAGGGGTGGTATCCTCGGCCTGTGTGTCCCCAATGTGAAGAGATGGGCGGGTGGGACACTGGTTGGCGAAATGGCCAAACCCATTGCAGCGATAACACTGCTGCCGTGATCCACTAGGCTCCCCAATCATAGGTCCTTTACCTTTATCCTCCCGACGGATAGGAGGCGTAGGCAACAAAGGACGTGCAGGAGGTGCGGGTGCCGATGGACGGGCTATGGGTGGGGCTGTAAGATGCTGGGGACGAGGAAGGTCCCTCAGGGGTGGAGGACGAGGCCTAGGAGAAAACGGCTCGGGACGAGCGGGATCCTGAGGTCGAGCCATGGGGGCCCTCGGATACGTGCCAGATGAGCCATGGGGCTCGACACTACAAAGGGGAAAAGAGCCCAACCGATGGGGTGACTCGAACTCGGCCTCGAATTGCTCCAATTCGAGAGCTATCTGATATGCCTGCTCCAAAGTGGTTGCATTGCGGTGAAAGAGTTCATATTGATAATTGGGCCGCAAACCTCTTTGAAAGCGGGATATAGTCATAGTGCTCTCTTCCGTGACCCCACACCGTAAGTAATACTCATCAAACTCGGCGGTGTACTCGGTCACGGATCGGTTCCCTTGGGAGATGCTTTGCCACTTGTCTATGAGACGTTGGCGATATGAGGCGGGAAGGTACTTCTCCCTCAACTTGGTTTTCATATCATCCCAAGTACCGATCTGGGGTTGACGTCGCTGGTTGAGCAGGCTCTCCACATTGATCCAATAAGTTTGGGCCTGCCCTTGCAGCTTCATCTTTGCGTATCGGACTCTTCGGTGGTCCGTCATATCAAACCACTCGAAGTACCGATCCATGTCGGCCTCCCAATCTAAATACACCCTAGGGTCCAAGGACCCGCTAAAAGTGGGAGGGTCCGTACGCACACCCCTAAGAATGCGGTCGTCATCCTCGTCATCATGATTCCGTCGTTGATGACGACGACCATAACCCCCTTGATCATTATCAGATGCATAATCATCCACCACATGCACCTGTTGAACCCCAACATTCTCCGCCTGAGCCCTTGGCACAGCAGGCTACTGAACCAGCTCATGTTGGCCGTTCGTCAGCGCGGGTTGCGCCGCTACGGGGCCCCTCTCGAGGATGGCAATCCTCCCAACTAAGCCCTGGATGGACTGATCCGAACTCTTGGCCCGATCCTCGAGGGCTTTCATCCGCCCTTCTAGACGCGTTCCTATGCCATCCATACGCGTACTAAGACCATCCATATGCGTGTCAAGACGTTCCATAATGGCTCGGAACATCTCGGCCGTCGAGGACTCGTCAGAGCTATGGGCCCGGGAGTCCGCCATAGGTGGTGGTGGCGAGTATTGGGTACCTCGACGGGTGGGCATGCAAAGACACACGACCTAGAAGACACCGACTAATGCAAACACTCACTAGATGATGCACTTAGACCTAACCAATAGTCGGTACGAGGCGGAGATAAGTGATCCGATTATCACTCGCGCAAGTGTGTGGCCCTCCCGTTAGGCGTAACCTAACGTTCCGACAACTCCTTTTGATATACAGGGTAAAGGGTGCAAATGCAAGTTAAAACACTCTTTTTTTTTTGAAAATGATGATCCTAGACTTGACTTAGACCATGATGCATGTAAGATATATGCAAAGACTACCCTAGACTCGACTCGCTCTGATACCAAACTGATGCGGGACGGACACGGGAGACGACACTATATGGGGCCACCCTCGGACTCTAGATGAAGACACGACCAGCAACATACACCAGGGAGACACTAAGCCCGACACTACGAGCTCCTAGTGACGAAACGTCGCTAACAGAAGTGGAAGCTCACTCGTCGTCCCAAGCGAGGGAAAGCGCGGACCGTGCGCGGTTAAGGAACCGACGGAGGTCAAGGGTAGTCCGACTCAACTTTCGGACTCGGATCGAGTCGCGGGACGGGTCACTCTCACTCTCACAGCGGTGACATGGACACACGGGCTAGTACCTACACTCTCGGCAGTGGCAAAAGACCATATACTAAACTAGCAAGCGAATGCCGAGAAGTTGAGACCGTACCTCCACGCACCCGGCGTGGCGAAGACAACCCCGGCCGAATTACAGACTCCCGGTTAACAATGATTACAGCAATACACTAAGTCGACCCACTCCACGCAGGGAGGTAAAATGTCACATGTGGGGTCCGGGAATCACGTAACTCGGGTTGACGGGTAGCATCTTGATGTCGCCCGGCGGTGCCGAACTCCGCGTTTTCGTGCTTTCCGAACGGCGGCTTCTACGGGCCCGCGGGGCCCACGGATGACGTTGTCCTCCAGATCTGCGGGGGTGGGACCCACTGTGATGGGGACCCCTGGTGGCACGCCTCCTCGGACGGTGGTCGGCCGGGAACACCGATCGGGGGTCGATCGGCCCCGATTCCCAATTGTTGAACTAGTTGCCCACGGATTTTGATTTCTGTTTTCCGGCGCGCGCTCCGGCGAAAACGGCAGCTGCGATCAATCCCAACGTCGGATCGGGACGCATGAGCTATCGTTAGAAATCTCTCTTCGAATGTTTCAATCTATACCTAGAGAGATCTGCTGGATCTGGTCAGATCAGAACTTTATTGAATTTACAAGTCCCTGTTGTACAGTACCCGAAATCTCAGATCTGTAGGGTACTTGTCTGAGAACCACCGTTGACCTCCTAGTAAACCTCCGATTCAGCTCTTGAGATCTTCTTAGGAGTTGTAGGGAATCAAACCACAAAATTGGGACTATTTTTAGAATTTGATTTGGAGGTGAATGCGATTTGTTAAGATTTGTGGGGTGACTGGTGGTCGGATCTGGGAACAGGTGGATAGAACTGTAGATGGGTCTGAGAACGAATTTTAGAAAATATGAGATGGGTGAATCAAAAATTGATAAAAATTTTGGATGAAGGGGTGGATGGATGGAACCCCCAGTAAAATTGGACGAACCAACAGAAATCAAAAAGTGGCTCTAAGACAAGAAACACAGGACGGAGGTGAACCTGGACAGAACTCTGGCAGAACTGAAATGGAAGAGTGGACGAAAATCAAAAATTAGCAAACGTGATCTGAATGCTGGCCTGATTGTTGTGGGTGGAGAGGAACATCCCAAGAACAACTCCACCAAATTTGGTAGCCAAATGAGCTCGGGGAAGACCGGTGAATTTCGAACAAGCTGCTGTGGTACTGTGCGGGCAGAACTCCGTTGATGGCGATGGCGGTGCGGTGGCGGCTCGTGGCGGCGGCGGCGGCGACCGGAACTGATAGGGTGGAGTCTCACCACCAGAAGGAAGCCTTCACAGCTTCAAGGGGGAGAGGGAGAGGAGAAGGGGGCGCACCAAGGCTGGAGCTTCAAGCTTTTTTTCCAATTCAAATGGCATTAATTCCTCAAAATGGGAAATTACAAGTATTTATGTGTTACATCTCACATCCAATGTCCACCGTTGGATCTAGGGGATGGGAATGGGTGGCCTGGATGGAGTGTGACACACACACACAAAATACATTAAAAAATTTAAGGGGGGGGGGGCGGCCCTTGGACCAAGGAGTAGAAGGTGGACTTGGTAGGTGGGGGTGGGTGGCCAAATGTGGACTTTCCAAGTCCCTTGTCCCCCACTTGGCCCACCCATCTAGAAGCCTCCATTTGACATGTTGACTGACCCCACATGGGGCCCATGAGCTGAGGTGGATCAATGGGAGGGACTTGGGGGTCCCGTGGGGCCCAGGGGTCCCATTTTGTAAATAAGCCCCACGTACACTCATAATTACATACTGAATACAATGAAATAAACACAAATTACACACACATAAAGGCTAACTAAATATGATAAATGGGGAGGCTCACGGCGGAGTCTCCAGGCTGTCTCCGAGCCAGATGGATGCTGAGGTGGCTCGAGTCGTGCTCCGTGTGCGGTACCGGTGGCTCGGCGTGTCGCGCCGCTCAATTGCTTGGGTGTCCGCACCAGACCTGCAAAATAATTATATGGTTAACTTTTTCATTACCCTTACACGTATCACAACGCAAGCTTGTATATATTTTATTACTTAACCCAAGATACTACCCAATCTTACCAGGTGACAAGGGATGACATGGAATTCACACGATATAAAGCATGGAATTTGGGGCTTTTACTACCAAAAGAAAGAGCACGAAAAACTCTACAAGATACATGAATCAATTTCATATTTACTCTCTTAAGTCTCTACTTAAATCGAAGAGGAACAAAGTTAACCCTAATTTGACATGCTTCTACTAAATCTCAAAATACTCGCAGGATACTACATGATATTTGGGGCTTTATATACCAAAAGAAAGAGGACTTGATGCTAAACATTTTGATATATTACTTGAGGTTTGAGCTTGAGAGAACCTACCTCAATCAGGGAAGAAAGGAAGAAAAAGGAGGAAGACACGCTAGGTACCTCACGTCAGAGATAACTGGAATTCGCCCTCGTCCAAGGTTCTCGTCGGCCGCCATAGCTTCCAAATGAATCTAGGGTTCCTAAGGAGCATTTTTATAGGTCGCACATCTTCTAGAGTGTTCTATGCAGGGAGAATTCGTCCACGCAAGTTGGGTTAATGTGAATGCCGCCGTAATTGTTGACGTGCCAAAACTCCACCGATTGCATCTCTTAGGGTTAGGGTTTCAGGAGATTAGCAGAGGGGAAATGATCCTCTCATCCTAGCCTTTCATTTGCCACTGGTTTGGGCTCAATTGATTGAGTATTGGGCTCGAATTTTGCGTTTGAAGATATGATTAACTAAGTATTTAATTTGGGCTTAATCCACTACTTCGGCCTACTTACAGATTTTATTTGGGTTGGCCACAGAAGACAAGTTTGTTAAACGTGTTATCCTCTACAAGAATATAATTTTTATAGATTTTTATAAAATAGTTGAAATATAACTTATTCTATTTATTAAGTAATTATTCTATTAATTGCTAATTAATTTCTCGAAAAAAAATCGGGGTGTTACACTTAATCCATGAACAGATCCAGTGGAGGCAAATTGATACTGAAGGGAACTCCATGGCGACTCTTAAGGCTCTGAGAAGCTGTTGAAGAAACCCTGAGCATTACCAGAAATGCACCAGATCACACAGATCCTCCTCAAGCAAATACGCATGGGTTGCCTTACCAACATGTTCCGGAATGGCTCGAGTTTCTGACTGAAAACCAAGAAGCTCTTGAGTGACTGCGAAGCCGTAGAAGTCAGGACGCCAGTTAGGAGTCTGAGTCGAATAACTTCTCGGTCAATGTCATCAATTCTCCTACCACCCTAGCTCCTCCAAACGCCCAGACACCGACCACCAGTCGACCAGTTCCTGCTACTTTGATGGGACATCGAAGCAAGACCACTTACTTTTTTATTTGCATTTATATCCTTGAGTTAATTGGGTTTGTAATTATATGGTAATTATAAGCCAATGGGTTAGTCATTAGGAATTATTGGGTTTCTTTGTAAAAAGGTCGCGTAGGCCCGGTGCGACCCCCACCATCTCTCCCATTGGGCCACCTAGAATCTCTAGGGCCCATGTGGGGCTGGTCCATGGTCCAAGGGGGAATATTGACCAGCCCCTCTTGTTGACTCCAAGAGGGGGGCGCCCCCTCCCTTATCCCCATGTGAGATTTAAATAACCCCCCCCCTTTTAAGTTTTTTATATTTGTTGTAATTGACCACATGGGAGAAGATTCTTCTCTCCCCTAATTACCCCTCCCTAACCCTAGATCTGAGGTTAGTTTAGGTCATTTACATTTCATATAAAACCCATGTATTTTCCATATTTTCATAGATTAATGCAAAGAAAAGTTGGAAATTCTAAGAGCTTGCCCAAGGGTGCCCCACCCCTCTCTCCCCCTTCTTGCAGCTGTGAGAGTTGCAGCATTATCCAAGGTGTGAAGCCTTGATTCTAGGAGTGATTCCCATCTCTACCACCTCCGTTGGATGTGACTTCCAGCCACCGCCGCCACCGCCTCCGTTCATGCCATCGTCGAGCAGCCACAACTCCATCTTCATCTTGCTATCCAAATTTGCGACCTGTAGAACTGGAGCTCAAAGAAAAAGTTGTATCTCCAGATCTGAATATCTGATCGGCCTCAAATTTTGAGGGTTTGTTTCCCCTGTCGTCCCCCATCTCCAGTTACATTTTCATGTCCATCAAACATCATTTGCTATTTTTCCCAATCTTTTAGTTCCACCCCTAACAGTCTACGCATCAGCAGATCTGCGGGATAGTTCCCTGTTATTTTATTTTTCCCACCCCCTAAACCACATCAGAAAAATCCCAAAATATTTGTGTGTCGTCCTCACATCCTCCCTTCCACCCATAAAATTCCCAGAGTCCAGATCGATCGTTTTCCTTTGGATCAAAATTCATTTTTAGACAGATCCCATTCTGTCCTGTGTGATCTAGATTCTGAGCCAGAAGCAACAACAAATCACAGAGTTTTACATTTCCAATCTATTTACTGGATGGTTGTGAAATTAATTTTTGTTGTATCCCTTTGAGTCCTCTGTCCAACGGCCCTGATCTTACCTCGATCCGCCTCCGGATCTGGGCGCAACAATTGTTTTCGTGGAGGCGCGTAGATCTGTTTCGAGTCAGGCCAGCAAGAGCAGTCCGCCGGATAATTCCTCGAAAAATACACCGGCTCAGATTCGGACGCCGCCGAGTTCAGAGATAGAAGAGAAGGATTCCATCGGCATCCTAGCTGACCACCTCGACCAGAAGTCAACCGGAAGCCGCCGTCCCAACAGCCGAGTTCGCTTGCTGTCCAGTGAGTCAGAACAGTACCGCGTCGGACCAGCAGCCCGCCTCCGGCCCGATAGCCCTTCCGGATTGCTGCCCGTCAACCCGAGTTCGCTACTCCCGGGGCCCATGTGTAGCCCTTTACCTCTCTGCATGGAGTGGGCAATAAAATCTTTATTGTAATTATTGTTAATTATTTATACCGGGAGTACGAGTCTTGGCCGGGGTCGCCTTCCCCACGCCCGGAGCGTGGAGGTATCGTTTCTGCTCCCTCACTCGGCATTTTACTTGCTTCGTATATTTCTATATGCCGCTGCTTGCATGTGATAGGTTAATCTAGCTCTTTAAATAATTTCAATCACCACTGCGAGAGAGAGCGAGACCCATCCCGTGACCCGATCCGGGCACGAAAGAGAGCTGACCACCCAGACTCATTGCCGGTTTCTCAACCGCGCACGTCCGCACGCTTCCCTCACCAGGGACGAGTCGCAAGTTTGCCTAGAGTCCAAGGTTCACATTCAAATTGGCGTCGAGTCGCATCCCATCCCGCATCAAATTGGTATCAGAGTGGGTTTGAGTCTAGGGTAGTCGGTCCAAGGTGTTCCATTTCTTCAGGTATACCCAAAGGTGTTCTTGGAACGATAGGCTCGCCTATTGGGAAAGGGGCATACTTGCGTGAGTGCGATCTTTGGATCAAACCTCCGCCTTGTACCGGATATTGGAGTCTAAGTCATCCTTCATTTTGCATTGGTCCTTCCATATAGGTCGTAGTGAGTCACCCCTTAGTTCCCTTTAGGTCCCCTCCGCTTGCATGCCTACCCGTGGAGGTACCCAGTACCATCGCCCTAACACTATGGGTGAACCTCGAGGTGCAGCCTAGGGAGGCCGATCTCTAGAGGACATGATGGCTCTACTCCTACAGCGCATGGATAGGTCTGAACAGACCCTTAGGGAGCATACCAAATGCATGGAGGGTCATCTCAAGGTCATGGAGGATCGTGTCGAGGCTTCCGACCGATCTGTCCAAGGTCTGGTTGGAAGGTTAGAGAGTGTGGAGAGAGTCCCCCACCGGGAGCTTCCCGGAGCTGCTCAGGCCCCCCAAGCGCCTGCTGCCCAACCTGTCCCACCTAGGGCTTAGGAACGGCAGCCCCGTGCCCCCGACTTTGAGGACCACGAGTTCGACAACAATTATAGGGGAAATGGCTGACGTCGTCGTGGTCACCGACCACAGAGGGATGATGAGGACGAGCGGGTCCTCAAGACGGTGTGAGCAGACCCTTCTACTTTTGATGGGTCCTTAGACCCAAAGGTCTATCTTGATTGGGAGGCCGGTATGGACCGATACTTCGAGTGGTTTGAGATGACGGACCATCGGAGAGTCAAGTTCGCCAAAATGAAACTTCTTGGGCAGGCACAGACTTATTGGAGGAATGTGGAGAGCCTGCTGTTTCATTGTCAGGAGCCCCAGGTTGAGATGTGGGATGAGATGAGAACCAAACTCAGGAAGAAGTACCTTCCTGCCACATACCGCCAGCGTCTCATAGACAAATGGCAGAGTCTCACCCAAGGGGATCGGTTCGTCTCTGATTACATCGCTGAGTTTGATGAGTACTTTCTGTGATGTGATGCCACAGAGGAAAGCTCCCTGACTGTTTCTCATTTTTGGCGTGGTCTGCGGCCACACCAATAGTATGAGCTTTTCCACCGCAACATGGCCAAGTTGGAAGACGCGTATCAAGTTGCCCTCGAAGTTGAGCAGTTTGAGGCGGAGTTTGCTCCTATCCCGCGCCAGGGGGTTACCTATTCGCGTGTGTCTGACTCTCGGACCACGCCTAGTTCCTACACTCGGTGGCTAGTGGCCCATCCACAGGAACCGCCTCCCCAGGACCTCGCTGCTCCTTGCCGCCCCCTCCCGCCAAGGAATCCTCTCCTTCACCAGCAGGCACCCGTCCCTGCCCCTAGACCTCTCCAGCCCACCGTGCTGACCTGACCCCTGCTTCCTACACACCCGGTCCGTCTTGTGGACAAGGGTAAGGGGCCGATGGCCAGTGGAACATCCCCGGGGACCGGGACGCATGGCACTTGCTATAGGGGTGGTGGCGTTGGCCACTATTCGGCCAAGTGTCCCACTCGGGAGTCACTTGTTATTTCTGATCCCTCTGCCAATGACCCCACACCTGAGCTTGTACCGATCAATTACGAGGTTGATCAGGATTTAGCAGAGGAGTTCTTTGATAAACTAATGGAGGGAGAGCAAGTTGATGTCCCCGGTACCCAGTACCAGGGTGATGTGCAGTTGGGTGTAGTCAGGTGCATCCTAACCCAGCCTCAAGTGAGTGATGACTGGCGTCGTACCACCATCTTCCACACATTTTGTAGGCTGGGAGGAAAAGTCTGTAAGGTGATCATAGATAGCGGGAGTTACATCAACGCTATCTCTACGGGCACTGTTAGACGCCTGGGTTTGACGCCCGTAGACCACCCCGCACCCTACAGAGTATCTTGGGTGGATTCTACTTCTATCCCGGTCAGACTGCGATGTCTGGTGCCACTGTAGTTCCAGGCTTACCATGATGAGATATGGTGTGACGTGTTACCTATGGAGGTGGGTAGCATTATCCTCGGTAGGCCTTGGCTCTTTGATCGGGATGCCACCCTTCAAGGTCGGTCGAACACTTGCACATTCGACCACGGGGGCCATAGGATTACCCTCCACCCCACCCAGCCGAAGGACCCATCTGTCCGAGGACCAGCAGGCCTCAGCACTTCGACCCCTCCTAGTCAGGGGATAGTCGATCCTCCCACCACATCCTCGACGTGGGCTACTACCGCTTCGATTGCTCCCAGTACAGGAGACCTCCCACCCAGGAGATTGATGATGATTAGCCCCCGAGAGATGGAGCAAGAGTTTGTCAGTGGTAGTCTAATCTTGGCTGTCGTTGTTTATGGGGTGAGCGAGGTTGCTGCAGGGTTAGAGGATGAACACCCCCCTGAGGTGGCTACGATTTTGTGCGAGTTTTCAGATGTCTTCCCGGAGGACCTCTGTAGCGCTCGTGCCTTAGCGGATTCTTAGCAGTTTGGATCTAGGCTTTGTCCTTATCGTTTTGGCTATTTTTGTGAATTTTTAGGCGTTCGTTTGGCATTTATCAGAATTTGTTTAAGGTTAATGGCACTTAGGGTTAAGTTTTTAAAATAATAATAATAATAATTTTAATTTATATAAATATATATATCTCCCCATCGATTTCTCTCTCCCTCACTCGTTCTCCCTCTTTCTCTCTCTCCCTCTCACGATCTCTCCGCCCCCACTCTCTCGGTCTTGGTCCGGACGGCCGCAGATCGAGGCGCGAGAGGTGTTGTTGGAACCGGCTCGTCGCGAGGAACGCGTAGACGCTGACCTCGTCGCGGTTCGTGGGATGTGGAGGTGAGACGGGGCGGGAGGAGCCGCGGTGACCCGTTACTTGCATGCGGCCCAAATCCGATTTTCGTCACGATTAAGGTAGAGGGATGGAATCCTTGCCTCGCTAGGATTGCATTGGCATAGCATGCACGTCCATCTGACGTCGTTTTCTTCAATTTCCATGCAAAATTCCATGTTAGTGTAATTTAGGCTAAATTCTTGAAAATCACTCCATGGGCATTGTTTTTATGTTTTGATGCATGGATTAGTTGTAGAATATTGTGGTTTGGCAGGTTTTACAGTTTTTCAACGTTTCCCCGTCGATCCGGCTCGACCGGGAGGGGGTTTGGTTTTGACCATTTCGGTTTAAGCTCCCAGCTGGTGTGACGGTTTTTCCAGAGGCCGTCACACTGTAACGGCCCTTGGGGGGTGCGTTACGGCTGTGTGACGGCCCACTGTAGGGGCGTCACACTTGGTGTGGCGGTCATCTGCTAGACCGTCACATGACCGTTACTTGACCGGTTTGACCGTTGACTTCGTATGGAGGTTGGCCTAACGGCCTGTCGGGCGGCCGTCAGGGCGTTGTAACTTGCCTCCGGGAGCGCGTTATGTTCTGTTAGAACGCTGTGGTTTTATTTTAGCCTCGGGCGGGTGTAACGGTCCCGGGGAGGCGCGTTACGTCCGTGTAACGCCCCTGCCCTGGCGCGTTACAGCCCTTGTAACGCCCCCATCCTCGACCGTCACAGCCCTTGTGACGCTCCTTCCCTTGGCAGTCACACCCTGTGACGCGACAGCCCTAGACCGTTACATTCCTTTGGGTTTTAATAGCATGCATGGTCAATTTCTAATGCATTCCATGTTATATATATGCCATGTTTAGGTTGTTTTGTGACCGATGGCTTATTAGTAGATCCCGATGGAATTACTTTCTCTTTCCTTGTGATGGAACCACTAGTCGTAGCCCAACGACCGAGCGTGTCGTCCCACCCGGAAGAGGTGGAGGGGTGTTCCCGAGGAACGGTTTGTAAGCTAGTTACCGTGGGCCCCTGCGGTTACCGTTGTGTCCAACGGGGGGGGGGGGGACTAGCTAGAGGCCTGGCTCTAGGCAGGAGTCAGTGTGTGCACACGTGGTCGGAGACTTGGACAGGCACTGACGAGTGTCGCTCTGACTAGTACTTGGTTTGGTCCTGTTACGCCTCTCGCTTGTCGTGAGCCAGACTTGCGAGTTGTCGAGATGCAGTGTAAGTCGTCAGGGGACGCGTCTGGTCTTGTTCTTCTAGTGGGTTGTTCTGTCTCTCACTTCACTTGGTTAGCAGTGGTTTATTCTATTGGTAGATTTATTTTCTGTCGTTAGTTATTTATTAAATTGTGCATCTGCCTTATTATTTAAATACATGCTCTAATTGCTTTTATGTTTGCCTGCTTGTCTATTTAGTTTGGGGTAGGGATCCGCGTGACCCCTACTGAGTCTGGCTGTGACTCACCCTTCCTTCTTTCAGGTGAGCCGCCCCAGTCGTCCGCCGGTCCTTCTCGTGGTTGTGCCTAGCATCGTTAGAGTGCCAGCTGTGTTGGTTTGTCTTTTGTTCTGTTGTGCCGGGGTATGCCCCGTTTAGTTGTACAGTGGACCTCTTTCTATTGAAAAATATGGACTATTGTATTTATTCTACCACTCTGATATTTAAATTGCTTCCGCACTTATTTATTAATTGCTGTCCTAATTAATATTGCGCGCCTGCGGTCCCAATTTGTTATGCAACTCCTCAGCAAACTCCTTTAACCCTTCAGGGGCCTCATCAGTCTCTTGGGTGGCTTCCCCAGTTCTTGGTATCGATGTATCGATTTCATCGGTATATCGGTATCCGGAGCTCTGGGTCGTCACAAATGGTATCAGAGCTGTGTTGGGTATTTGTATTAGTAATTGGACCTTGCGCTGGTCCAGAGCTAGTCCACTGTGTTGTCTATTGCTGGCTTAGGATGTTTCTCGTGATTACTGATGGCTTTCTGTTATCGTGTGTTTCCTAGGTTCAAGATGTTGCCTCGTGGATGGAAGAAAGCTCGAGCTCCTCAGGAAGAGAGTGGCACTTCCTCTGCCGCAGCTGTGCCAGCTTCCGTTAACCCTGCTCCGCGTGAAGAAGTGTCTGGTGGCCGTGGTAGAGCGTTGAAGGAATTTCTGCTGTTCCACCCACCGACTTTCGAGGGTCAATCAGATCCGGAAGTAGCTAGATCGTGGCTCGATGCCACTGTGTGCGTGTTCCAGTCGATGGAGTGCGCGGATGATGAGCGAGTCATGTTGGCTACTTATCAGCTTCAAGGTACCGCATGCACATGGTGGACTGCAGAGTGGAAGGTTGCCTTCCGTTCCCGTCCGCTTCGGCAAATCACCTAGGCTGAGTTCGTTGCTGCTTTCGAGCGTGCATACACTCCAGCCTATCTCAAGTTAGCGAAGATGTACCAGTTTCTGGAGCAGACGTAAGGTGACATGACTGTGTTGCAGTACCGAGATAAGTTCATCGAGTTGGGCAGGTACGCGCCCCATATTTTTGCTATTGAAGCTATGAAGTCTCAGCAGTTTTTGCACGGACTGAAAGCGGAATTGAGCCTGCCGTTGTTCGCTACCCGAGTGTCTGAGTTGGATTCAGCGTACCAGGCAGCTTTTGCAGTGGAGATGGAAATGGCGAGGACTCGAGGGCTTTCTGCAGCCGACTGTGCAGTTTCAGCCGACTTACCAGTCGTCTGTCCCACGAGTTCTTTCTGCCGTTCCTGCTGTCAGCGGTGTTTCTTCTTTTTCTGACTCCCACTTCTGGCAATTCAAGAATAAGAAGTCGAAGAGGAAGTTTGAGCATTCGGCGCCTTCCGATCCGAGTCAGCTGTCCGTTCCTTCTGTTCGACCGCGTCAAGATTTTTCCAATGGTCAGCAGCGTCCGTGTTTGAGGTGTGGTGGCAGTCATCCAGGCGTGCCGTGTTTCGTGTCAATCGTTTGTTATCGCTGTGATCAGTCGGGTCATGTGGTTCGAGACTGTCCGCTGAAGTCGACGCCGGTACAGTTTTTGCAGTTCACCCAGCCGCAGCGGCCTCAGTTTCATCTTCCTCCGCCGCCTCAACCTCAGCCGTCTTACCTACTTGCTCCAGTTCCTTCCCAGCAGTCTTCTGCAGCCAGTCGCCCTCCGAGAGGCAGGGTCACTCACATCACTCGTGCAGAAGCTATGGCAGCTAATCTGGTAGAAGGTACGGTTTCGATTTTCGATCGTCCAGCTCATGTTCTTTTCGATTCTGGTGCAACTCATTCTTTTATGTCCGAGGATTTTCTTGCTCGCATCGAGGAGCCGATGACCGAAGTGTCCTGTAATTTGCTCGTGGAGTTACCCTCTGGAGATTTCATGTCCACTCCGGTGTGCCCGGAAGATTCCCCTATTATCGTCAGCAATCGGCCGATGCCTGTGAAACTTTATGCATTGAAGTTGGCCGAATATGACGCTATTCTAGGCATGGACTGGCTGGAATTGTATAGTGCCGTGGTTGACTGCCGATACAAGCGCGTCTATTTTATACCACGTGGGAAGCCAGCCTTTTATTTCCAAGGTATGCTTTAATTTTGCATTTGCCTCCTTTCACCTTCTGTTTAAATTTTGGGGATGAAATTTCTTTAAGGAGGGAGGGACTGTAGCGCTCGTGCCTTAGCAGATTCTTAGCAGTTCTGATCTAGGCTTTGTCCTGATCGTTTTGGCTATTTTTGTGGATTTTTAGGCGTTCGTTTGGCATTTATCGGAATTTGTTTAAGGTTAATGGCAATTAGGGTTAAGTTTTTAAAATAATAATAATAATAATTTTCATATATATATATATATATATATATATATATATATATATCTCTCTCTCTCTCTCTCTCTCTCTCTCTCTCTCTCTCTCTCTCTCTCCCCGTCGATTTCTCTCTCCCTCACTCGTTCTCCCTCTTTCTCTCTCTCCCTCTCACGATCTCTCCGCCCCCACTCTCTCGGTCTTGGTCCGGACGGCCGGGGATTGAGGCGCAGGAGGTGTTGTTGGAACCGGCTCGTCGCGAGGAACGCGTAGACGCTGACCTCGTCGCGGTTCGTGGGACGTGGAGGTGAGACGGGGCGGGAGGAGCCGCGGTGACCCGTTGCTTACATGCGGCCCAAATCCGGTTTTCGTCGTGATTAAGGTAGGGGGATGGAATTCTTGCCTCGCTAGGATTGCATTGGCATAGCATGCACGTCCATCCGACGTCGTTTTCTTCAATTTCCATGCAAAATTCCATGTTAGTGTAATTTAGGCTAAATCCTTGAAAATCACTCCATGGGCATTCTTTTTATGTTTTGATGCATGGATTAGTTGTAGAATGTTGTGGTTTTGCAGGTTTTACAATTTTTCCACGTTTCCCCGTCGATATGGCTCGACCGGGAGGGGGTTTGGTTTTGACCGCTTCGGTTTAAGCTCCCAACTGGTGTGACGGTTCTTCCAGAGGCCGTCACACTGTAACGGCCCTTGGGGGGTGCGTTACGGTTGTGTGACGGCCCACTGTAGGGGCATCACACTTGGTGTGGCAGTCATCTGCTAGACCGTCACATGACCGTTACTTGACCGGTTTGACCGTTGACTTCGTATGGCGGTTGGCCTAACGGCCTGTCGGGCGGCCGTCAGGGCGTTGTAACACGCCTCCGGGAGCGCGTTACGTTCTGTTAGAATGCTGTGGTTTTATTTTAGCCTCGGGTGGGCGTAACGGTCCCGGGGAGGCGCGTTACGTCCATGTAACGCCCCTGCCCTGGCGCGTTACAGCCCTTGTAACGCCCCCGTCCTCGACCGTCACAACCCTTGTGACGCTCCTTCCCTTGGCCGTCACACCCTGTGACGCGGCAGCCCTAGACCGTTACATTACTTTGGGTTTTAATAGCATGCATGGTCAATTTCTAATGCATTCCATGTTGTATATATGCCATGTTTAGGTTGTTTTGTGACCGATGGCTTATTAGTAGATCCCGATGGAATTGCTTTCTCTTTCCTTGTGATGGAACCACTAGTCGTAGCCCAGCGACCGAGCGTGTCGTCCCACCCGGGAGAGGTGGAGGGGTGTTCCTGAGGAATGGTTTGTAAGCTAGTTACCGTGGGCCCCTGCGGTTACCGTTGCGTCCAGCGGGGGGGGGGGGGGGAACTAGCTAGAGGCCTGGCTCTAGGCAGAAGTCAGTGTGTGCACACGTGGTTGGAGACTTAGACAGGCACTGATGAGTGTCGCTCTGACTAGTACTTGGTTTGGTCCTGTTACGCCTCTCGCTTGTCGTGAGCCAGACTTGCGAGTTGCCGAGACATAGTGTAAGTCGTCAGGGGACGCGTCTGGTCTTGTTCTTCTAGTGGGTTGTTCCGTCTCTCACTTCACTTGGTTAGCAGTGGTTTATTCTATTGGTAGATTTATTTTCTGTCGTTAGTTATTTATTAAATTGTGCATCTGCCTTATTATTTAAATGCATGCTCTAATTGCTTTTATGTTTGCCTGCTTGTCTGTTTAGTTTGGGGTAGGGATCCGCGTGACCCCTACTGAGTCTGGCTATGACTCACCCTTCCTTCTTTCAGGTGAGCCGCCCCAGTCGTCCGTCGGTCCTTCTCGTGGTTGTGCCGAGCGTCGTTAGAGTGCCAGCTGTGTTGGTTTGTCTTTTGTTCTGTTGTGCCGGGGTATGCCCCGTGTAGTTGTACAGTGGACCTCTTTCTATTAAAAAATCTGGACTATTGTATTTATTCTACCACTCTGATATTTTAATTACTTCCGCACTTATTTATTAATTACTGTCCTAATTAATATTGCGCGCCTACGGTCCCAATTCGTTATGCAACTCCTCAGCAAACTCCTTTAACCCTTCAGGGGCCTCATCAGCCTCTTGGGTGGCTTCCCCAGTTCTTGGTATCGGTGTATCGATTTCATCGGTATATCGGTATCCGGAGCACTGGGTCGTCACAACCTCCCTGGAGGCCTTCTTCCCATGCGCAATATCCCGCATGAGATCGACCTTGTCCTGGGCTCATCTTTGCCCAACCTTCCCCACTACCGGATGCGTCCCACGGACCATGCCGAACTTCAAAGGCAGGTCGAGGAGTTGATGAGTTGGGGATCTCTTAGGGATAGCAAGAGCCCTTGCGCTATTCCCGAATTATTGGCCCCGAAGAAGGATGGCACATGGAGGATGTGCGTTGATAGCCGTGCGATCAACAAGATCACGGTGAAGTATGGTTTTCCCATTCTCCGATTAGATGACTTGCTAGACATGATGTCGGGAGCCCCTATCTTCTCAAAGAAAGACCTTCGTAGTGGCTATCACCAGGTGCGGATCAGGCCTGGGGATGAATGGAAGATGGCATTCAAGACCAAAGATGGTCTCTATGAGTGGTTGGTCATGCCCTTTGGGCTTTCCAATGCCCCTAGCACCTTCATGTGGTTGATGACCCAGGTTTTATGCTCTATGATAGGGGTCTTCTTGGTCGTCTACTTTGATGACATTCTTATCTACAGCCGCACTAGGGAGGATCACTTAGACCACCTTAGGCAAGTATGCATTGTGTTGAGGTGAGAGAGCTTATTCGCCAATCCGAAGAAATGTGCTTTCATGACCGATCAGATTACAATCCTCGGGTTCATTGTGTCTGGGGATGGAGTCTCCGCTGATCCGGAGAAGATTAGGGCCATCAGGGAGTGACCCGAGCCCCGCACACTCCACGATGTCTGGAATTTTCATGACTTAGCGACGTTCTATCGCCGCTTCATTCGTGGCTTCAGTTCTATCACTGCCCCGATCGCAGATTGCATAAAGAAGGGGGCATTCGTATGGACTAAGGCTACAGTCACGGCCTTTCCGGACATTAAGGAGCGTATGACCCAGGCACTTGTCCTTGCATTACCTGATTTTTCTATGGTGTTTGAGGTCATATGTGACGCTTCTGGAGTGGGTATTGGTGGAGTGTTGTGCCAGGAGTCCCACCCCATTGCATTCTTTAGCGAGAAGCTTAATGATGCCAAACTGCGTTATTCCACATATGATAAAGAATTTTACGTAGTTGTCCAGGTATTGAGGTATTGGAGGCACTATCTTTTACACCAGGAGTTTGTCCTCTTTTCTGATCATGAGGTCTTACGATTCCTCCATACCCAGAAGAAGCTGAACGCTCGCCACCGTCGTTGGGTGGAGTATCTCTAGGAGTACACCTTTATGCTCAAGCACAAGGTAGGGGAGGAGAATAGGGTCGCTGATGCGCTGAGTCGGTGGATGATGATGTTGACCACAATGAGTGTAGAGGTGGTAGGTTTAGAGAGGCTGAAGGATGCTTATGTTGATTGTCCAAATTTTGATCCGATCTATGTAGCCCTTCAGGCCTGTCCCTCGCGTGACTAAAGAGCGAGTTTATGCTTCAGGAGGGTCACCTATTCCGAGGTGACAAGTTGTGCATCCCACGAACTTCTGTTCTTGAGTTTCTTACGTGGGAGATGCACGCGGGAGGTCTTGCTGTCCACTTCGGCCGGAACAAGACAACAGAGGCGGTTGAGCATAGATTCTATTGGCCTAGCTTGAAGAGGGAGGTCACTCGCATTGTGGCCCAGTGCCGCACTTGTGCTATGGCCAAACAAAAGGAAGCAGAATGCCGGCCTCTATACTCCCCTCCCTGTCCCGGATAGTCCATGGCAGGACATTAGCATGGACTTTGTGTTGGAATTTCCCCACACCCTCCGAAAGCACGACTCTATCTTTGTGGTTGTAGACATGTTCTCCAAGATGGCATTATTCATCCCATGCTCCAAAACTTCGGATGCCTCTAGAGTTACCCGTCTATTCTTTTCACACTGTGTCTCCAGGTTCGGATTCCCATGCACCATAGTGTCTGATAGGGATGTGTGATTCACTAGCTATTTTTGGAAAACCCTATGGCACATGATGGGCACCCAACTGAAATTCTCCACTGCATATCACCCCCAGACCGATGGGCAAACTGAGGTTGTTAATAGGAGTTTGGGGGATCTTCTGATGGGAATCGACGCCGAGCATGTACATTTACTTTTGCATTTATGTCCTTTTAGTTTGTGTTATATCCTTGGGAAAGTATATGCGGAATTATACGGCTTTATAAGCCAATGCGTCATTCCCATGGATTATGTGGGTTTTTATGTAATTATACAATAGGACCAACAAGGGGGCCCTCAGCCCTTTTCCATTGGTCCATGTCACCTATGTGGGGCTGGTCAACCATCCTAGGTGGTCATCTAGAAGGGTTGAATGTCAAATGCCACATGGGTAGACAAAGGGAGTAAAAAGTCTAAGGTAGGCTACCTACCATGTCAAGCTTGTCTCCCACTTGGGTTATTTTATTTTTTGTGTGTGTGTTGGTCACATTTAATCTTGGCCATTCATTCCCCATCCCTAGATCCAATGGTAAAGATTGGATTAGATTGGAGGCATATAAATACTTATATTTTCCATTTGAATATTAATGAAAGTGAAAAAATCATTGTGCAAGAACCCCTCTCTTGGAGAATTTCGACCTCCCCTCTCTCTCCCCCTGGTTTCTTCATCCCCAACCCCCATTCTAGAGTGATATCTCCTTTCCCCCACCTCCGGTGATCATCGGTGCCGCCGCCGCCGCCGTTCGTGCCGCCATCACGTCGCCGCGGAGCCGCCTTTGGTGTTCTATCCATCCTGGACAGAGGATTCTTGTCTGAATATCTTCTCTCCTCCACGTGACGATCTCAAGCTGAAATTTTTATGGTGTGTTCTACCCTTGCATCCCAAGTGCCACCTAAAGTTTCATGCCCAAAATCCACCGTTTAGTATTTTTACATTTTCGTCCAACCTGTCATCCCAGATCTGCCAGGTTTCTGTCTATAGTGACAGAACCTCTGAGTTCTCCCCCTCTGACCATCTTTTTGATTTGTCTAAACCCTCCAATTTTACTGGGAGTTCTGTCCATCAACCCCTACCTCGACAAATTTTCTTAATTTTTTATCATCCTTCAATCTATTTTTAGAAATTCGTGTTCTTCATCTGCTACAGTATTTTCAGTCAGATCCCAGATCCGACCACCCTCCACTTCCAAAATCAGAACAAATCACCATTACCTCCAAATCCCGATCCAAAAATATTCATGGTTTCCTTATTTAATTTCCTACAACTTTTATGAAGAGGTCAAGGGCTGAATCCGAGGTCTTCATAGCGGTCAAAGGCAGTTATCAGGAAAAATCTATGTAGATCTGAGAATCAGGTTACTGTACAACAGCAAATTGAAAATTCATTAAGGCTAACATCCATGCAGATCCAGGCCAGATATTTAGGCCTAGTTTGAAGTACTTCAAAGCAGCTTTCCAACGGCGCTGGTTTCGTGTCGATCCGACATCGGGGCTGATCACAGCGTCCGTTCCCGTCCGAGCGCACGCTGAAAATCAGAAAGTGCATGTCCGAGGCCGGTTACTCCGACGGGTGCCGAACGGAGCCGCCCGGCCTCCGACCGGCATTCCAGTGCGCCACCGCCCCAAGGAGCAATCCTCCGGGCATCCACCACTACAGTGGTGCCACCGGGTCCCACACGGCCCCTTCGGACAGCGCGTGGGTCCCACCGTCACTAGTTCAGGCGCTGCCGAAGCTACGCGGAAAGCCGCCCGTCAACCCGAAATCGGTCCTCCCGGACCCCATTGTGTAGCCCTTTACCTCCTTGCGTGGAGTGGGCATCGACGTGTATTGCTGTATTATTGTGTATCATTGTTCCGAGAGTACGAGTTTCGGCCGGGTCCGTCGTCCCCACGCCGAGCGCGTGGAGGTATCGCCTTCACTCCTTACTCGGCATTTGCTTATTTTCATATATACTTGTTTATGCCGCTGCTAGAGAGCATGCTTTAGGTCCGTTAGCTCGCTATATTATCATTCACCGCTGCCACGAGAGAGAGCGTGACCGTCCCGTGACCCGATCTGGGCACGAAAGTGCGAGCCGACCACCCTAGCTCTTGTCGGTTTCTCAACCGCGCACGTCTGACGCTTCCCTCGTTAAGGGACGATCGCGAGCTTGTCGTGTCCGTGTCTCATCCCGCATCAATTTGGTATCAGAGCGTGTTGAGTCTAGGGTGTCCAAATCAAAAAAAAAGTGTCATTTACGTCTAGTCATTAGTCATTGTCTAAGTCGCGTTTAGGGTCATCATTGTTTTAAAACAAAAAAAAAGTGTCTTTTGGGTCGCATTTGCATACCATTAGTCAGTATATAAAAAGGTGTTGTCCGAACATTAGGCTACGCCTATCGGGAAGGCCGCACACTTGCGCGAGTGATCTTCGGATCGATTAACTCCGTCACGTACCAAGTCTTGGTTTACGTCTAGGGCCCTTAGTGTGCATGCATTCCAAACTTACATAGTCGGTCTAGTGTCTTGTCACCGTGTGTATGCATGTCCATATCCGCTACCCATGGCCGTTCCCTAAGACCATACATCCGAGTGGTCAACCTTTGTGGCCAAAGTCAATGTCCTCATGGACCGAGCCCTTGGTTTTACCCCTCTCACTATGAAAGTCGCTCTACCCAACGGGTCCACAACGGAACTCCATTTCACCGATAGGGAGTCGGGTAATTAGGTTTCTCTTGACATCGTGGAGTCTCTCTCCAAGATAGGCGAGATTGTCCACGATGGTGATTTTGCTTTTGTTGAGTTCTATAAGAGGATCAGATCTGTTCTCTACACCGATGGTGCATGGTGCAGGATCGGCACACTTGTTGGTTCATGCATCATTTTAGGGCAAAAGTGGTTAGGAGAGAGAAGGGCCAATCTTGACTAGGATAAGAGGACTTGCACCTTATGCCCACCTTACCTACCCGGTAAGATCACCCTTAGGGACCCCGTATGTCCAGCCACCCAGCCCCAGCGGCCCACTCCACCTTCAGATTCGCGCTTGGAGCCACCTCATCCCGAGCCACCCGTATTTCTAACAGGTACATTATACATAGCCGAGCCGCTTCTTAGTTGGCTCAAGGATAGCTTGGTCCCACTCCCTTACCCGTCTATGGACCCTACCCTACCTTTAGTGCCCGCCAACTCCTACCATACTACGTTCCGATCTCGTCACCATGTTGACACATTGGGTGACCTTATCCTTGGTTTAGGTTGGCAATGGCAGTTGACACATATGTTGGCCCGAGGTTTCGACCAATCCATGAGTCGTAGCTTCACCCATCCGGCGTTCGGGTCCATTACCTCCGAGTGCACCGTGGGTTGTGTCACCACGGAGGTTCTTCTACTTCTCCCGCTACCGGATGAGCCCGACTTCATGACTTTGCTTCCGAGGGAGGAGTCATATTTCCTATACACGGTCCCATCTACCATGACGGAGGAAGGTGACCACCCGCACCTTCAAGAATTTCACGATTGGGACCATGTCATGTTGGAACCCACCATAAGGGGTCATACCTTCTTTGATCCCTTTGACCCCTTCCCTAGTGGATCCCTAGACCCTTCATATTCCCTTCACTTCTTCGGGGAAGTCCACCTTCATACCCCTTTCCTACGGGTTGGGTCCTCCATACCCACCAAGCCCGTCCACGATACACCTACACCCGACTCTTCCACACCTGGCTTTCCTAGCCCACTCAAGTCTCCTAAATCTAAAGGGCCGTCCATGCATGACTGGGTCATACTTGGATGTTTAGGTGTTTCCCATACCACCCATCTCCGGTTACATAACATGCATGCATGGCACACATTCGGGTGTCCTGGTCCGCCGTCACCTATGTACGGGTCGGGCTAACAATAGGTGTGTCTAGAGTCATGCATGAGTCGGTTTCTTATTTGTGTGGTTTGTTTTGTTTGTGTGTCATTTGTTTGTCTGCATGCGTCTTGTGCAAGCTCGTTGTCGTTCTCTTATGAGTAAGAGGCGAGTGGACTCACTTGATGAGTATGAGATCGGTTCTACATCTATACCCGGATCAGTCACCTAAAGGGACTCAGCGGTGATTCCTAGTGAGTCTTTGAGCTGCTTCCTTCCCTTTTGAGAGTGCCCCACTCGGAGTGTCCACCTTTAGCCCATAGAAGTTGCGCATATCGAGTATATATGGAATGAGTAGGTGACGGTCATTTGGAGTGGAGCGTACCTGCGTTACTTGGAACGGTGACGGATCCGTCGGAGTATTCGAGCATCCCTACCCCTACTCGACAGGGTCGAGTTCCTCCCACCCGGGGAGAGTTGATGGGAATCAACGCCGAGCATGTACATTTACTTTTGCATTTATGTCCTTTTAGTTTGTGTTATATCCTTGGGAAAGTATATGCGGAATTATACGGCTTTATAAGCCAATGCGTCATTCCCATGGATTATGTGGGTTTTTATGTAATTATACAATAGGACCAACAAGGGGGCCCTCAGCCCTTTTCCATTGGTCCATGTCACCTATGTGGGGCTGGTCAACCATCCTAGGTGGTCATCTAGAAGGGTTGAATGTCAAATGCCACATGGGTAGACAAAGGGAGTAAAAAGTCTAAGGTAGGCTACCTACCATGTCAAGCTTGTCTCCCACTTGGGTTATTTTATTTTTTGTGTGTGTGTTGGTCACATTTAATCTTGGCCATTCATTCCCCATCCCTAGATCCAATGGTAAAGATTGGATTAGATTGGAGGCATATAAATACTTATATTTTCCATTTGAATATTAATGAAAGTGAAAAAATCATTGTGCAAGAACCCCTCTCTTGGAGAATTTCGACCTCCCCTCTCTCTCCCCCTGGTTTCTTCATCCCCAACCCCCATTCTAGAGTGATATCTCCTTTCCCCCACCTCCGGTGATCATCGGTGCCGCCGCCGCCGCCGTTCGTGCCGCCATCACGCCGCCGCGGAGCCGCCTTTGGTGTTCTGTCCATCCTGGACAGAGGATTCTTGTCTGAATATCTTCTCTCCTCCACGTGACGATCTCAAGCTGAAATTTTTATGGTGTGTTCTACCCTTGCATCCCAAGTGCCACCTAAAGTTTCATGCCCAAAATCCACCGTTTAGTATTTTTACATTTTCGTCCAACCTGTCATCCCAGATCTGCCAGGTTTCTGTCTATAGTGACAGAACCTCTGAGTTCTCCCCCTCTGACCATCTTTTTGATTTGTCTAAACCCTCCAATTTTACTGGGAGTTCTGTCCATCAACCCCTACCTAGACAAATTTTCTTAATTTTTTATCATCCTTCAATCTATTTTTAGAAATTCGTGTTCTTCATCTGCTACAGTATTTTCAGTCAGATCCCAGATCCGACCACCCTCCACTTCCAAAATCAGAACAAATCACCATTACCTCCAAATCCCGATCCAAAAATATTCATGGTTTCCTTACTTAATTTCCTACAACTTTTATGAAGAGGTCAAGGGCTGAATCCGAGGTCTTCATAGCGGTCAAAGGCAGTTATCAGGAAAAATCTATGTAGATCTGAGAATCAGGTTACTATACAACAGCAAATTGAAAATTCATTAAGGCTAAGATCCGTGCATATACATTCCATATCTTTAGGCCTAGTTTAAAGTACTTCAAAGTAGCTTTCCAACGGTGCTGGTTTCGTGTCGATCCGACATCGGGGCTGATCACAGCGTCTGTTCCCGTCCGAACGCGCGCTGAAAATCAGAAAGTGCAGGTCCGAGGCCGGTTACTCCGACCGGTGCCGAACGGAGCCGCCCGGCCTCCGACCAGCGTTCCAGTGCGCCGCCACCCCAAGGAGCAATCCTCCGGGCATCCACCACTACAGCGGTGCCACCGGGTCCCACACGGCCCCTTTCGGACAGCGCGTGGGTCCCACTGTCACTAGTTCGGGCGCTGCCGAAGCTACGCGGAAAGCCGCCCGTCAACCCGAAATCGGTCCTCCCGGACCCCATTGTGTAGCCCTTTACCTCCCTGCGTGGAGTGGGCAGCGATGTGTATTGCTGTATTATTGTGTATCATTGTTCCGGGAGTACGAGTTTCGGCCGGGTCCGTCGTCCCCACGCCGAGCGCGTGGAGGTATCGCCTTCACTCCTTACTCGGCATTTGCTTATTTTCATATATACTTGTTTATGCCGCTGCTAGAGAGCATGCTTTAGGTCCGTTAGCTCGCTATATTATCATTCACTGCTGCTACGAGAGAGAGCGTGACCGTCCCGTGACCCGATCCGGGCACGAAAGTGCGAGCCGACCACCCTAGCTCTTGCCGGTTTCTCAACCGCGCACGTCCGACGCTTCCCTCATTAAGGGACGATCGCGAGCTTGTCGTGTCCGTGTCTCGTCCCGCATCATCTTCTTAGGTGTCTGGTCCGAGATTGAGTCAGGGATTGGGATTTGGTCTTACCCTTAGCAGAGTTTGCCTACAATGATTCGGTCAATAGGCCTACAGGCATGAGCCCCTTTGAGATTGTCACTAGCCGTAGATCTAGGAAGCCCATAGACCTAGTTCCATCTCCCATCCAATCCCGTGTGTATGGTCAGACGAGTCACCGCCCTAGAGAAAGTCCCGATCAATCCTGTCCAAGGCAACAAGTCCGTGTCTGAGTATATTAGGGACTTTGATGAGTACGTGTTGGGATGTGGAGTTGGAAAGGAGATCACCACGACTGCATTGCACTTTTGGAAAGGTTTGCGGCTTCACTACTATTATGAATTATTTCACCGCAATGTGACCACTCTAGAGCATGCTTATCAGGTCGCTCTAGAGGTTGAGCCATTCGAGTCAAGGTTTGAGTCTGCCCTACGGAAGGCATCTACCTTTCAGCAGGGTGTCGAGCCTGTCGGACAGCCACATGAGTCCACAAGATAGGACTCTCCTGCCCCAAGGCCTCACTCGCCCCTACTGTAGACTTCCACACTTGTGCCACCTCAGCCACTCACCGCTACAATCCACTCACCATCATCCTTAGATCCCCATTCTGAGTTGTTCCTACCACTTGAGGGCCATTTGGTCATTGTAGAGCCTTTAGCTAGCTTGTTAAGGAAGGGCCTAAGTCTGGAAGCTCCAATCCCTTGCTACCCATCCATGGAACCAACACTCCCATTAGTACCCATTAACTCCTTTCACATCACTTTCTAGTCCTTCTACTTTATAGAAAATGTGAAGGATCTTCTTAGGAGTTTAGATTGTCAATGGGAGTTGACATGTATGTTGGCCTTAGGGTCTGACCAACCCTATAGTCATAGCTTCATGCTCCCTGCTTTGGGGTCTATTACCTTGGTGTACACCATGGGTCATATCACCTCCGAGGTCTTGTTGTTCTTTCCCATACCCGATGAGCTTGACTTTGTCCCCTCTTACGGTGTTACCGTCCCGAGGGGGGACCCTTATTTTCTCCGTGAGCCCCTTGTCCCATCGACCATCATGAATGAAGGTGACCATCTACACCTTCACGAATTCCAGACATGGGACTGTGTAGTGAAGGAACCCATCTCGAGGGGTCACACATTCTTTGATCCCTTTGACCCCTTCCCTAGTGGGCCTCTTGACCCACCTTATCTACTCCACTTCTTCAAGGGAGTCCACTACCACATCCCTTCCCCACGGGCCGTTCAATCTACACTCATCGAGCCCGCTCATTGGCAAGAGATACATATATATAGGGGTGATGAAGAAGGTGAATTCAACTCTCCTAGCCCACTCAAACCTCCCAAACCTCCCAAATCCAAAAGGCAGCCGCATGCTAGGGACATTTTAGAATGTCTAGGAGTCCCCCATTCCGCCAACCACTGGTTGCCTTGATTGTATGCTTGTCACACATTCGGATGTCCTGGTCTACCATTGCATATGTATGGGTCGGTCTAATTGTAGGTTTGTCTAGGGTCATGCATGAGTCTGTGTTTGTCTTTCTTTATTTGTTCAGAGTCTATACATACATTTGTCGAGTGCATAGTGAGTCTACATACGTTGAGTCGAGTTGGTCTAATGCACACTCGCGGCGTCAGTCTCCTTCGAGTGTAATGCAAGTCAGATCTCATACGTACGTTGTAGACTTGCCGGAATTTGGGATCAACTCTACCACAATGTCTCGGATCTAGTCACATAAAGGGACCCAGCGGTGATTCCTAGTGAGTGTTTGAGCCGTCTCCTCCCATTGAGAGTGGCCCCACCCATGAGTGTCCACCACTAGCCTCATACCCATAGCAGCGTGAGCATATAGAACATATACGGGATGAGCAGGTGATGATGACTAGGAGTGGAGCGTACCCGCGCTACTTGGTACGGTGACGGATCCGCAGGAGCCACGTGAAGAGTCACAGTCCATACTCGACGGGGTCGAGTTCTTCCCACCCGGGGAGAATTGATGGGACATCGAAGCAAGATCACTAATTTTTTTATTTGCATTTATATCCTTGAGTTAATTGGGTTTGTAATTGTATGGCAATTATAAGCCAATGGTTTAGTCATTAGGAATTAGTGGGTTTCTTTGGAAAAAGGTCGCGTAGGCCTGGCGGAACCCCCACCCTCTCTCCCATTGGGCCACCTAGACTCTCTAGGGCCCATGTGGGGATGGTCCATGGTCCAAGGGGGTATATTGACCAGCCCCTCTTGTTGACTCCAAGAGGGGGGTGCCCCCTCCCTTGTCCCCATGTGGGATTTAAATAACCCCCCCCCCCTTTTTAGTTTTTTATAATTGTTGTAATTGACCACATGGGAGAAGATTCTTCTCTCCCCTAATTACCTCTCCCTAACCCTAGACCTGAGGTTAGTTTAAGTCATTTACATTTCATATAAAACCCATGTATTTTCCATATTTTCATAGATTAATGCAAAGGAAAGTTGGAAATTCCAAGAGCTTGCCCAAGGGCGCCCCTCCCCTCTCTCCCGCTTCTTGCAGCTGTGAGAGTTGCAGCATTAGTCAAGGTGTGAAGCCTTGATTCTGGGAGTGATTCCCATCTCTACCACCTCTGCTAGATGTGACTTCCAGCCACCGCCGCCGTCGCCTCCGTTCGTGTCGCCGTCGAGCCGCCACAACTCCATCTTCATCCTGTTGTCCAGATCTGCGACCTGCAGAACTTAAGCTCAAAGAAAAGGTTGTATCTCCAGATTCAGATATCTGATCGGCCTCAAATTTTGAGGGTTTGTTCCCCTTGTCATTCCACATCTCCAGTTAAATTTTCATGTCAATCAGATGTTGTTTGTTATTTTTCTCAGTCTTTTAGTTCCACCCCTGACAGTCTACCCATCAGTAGATCTACGGGATAGTTACCTGTTATTATATTTTTCTCACCCCCTAAACCACATCAAAAAAATTCCAAAATATTTGTGTGTCGTCCTCACATCCCCCCTTCCACCCAAAAAATTTCCAGAGTCTAGATCGACCATTTTCCTTTGGGTCAAAATTCATTTTCAGACAGATCCCATTCTATTCGGTGTGATCTGGATTCCGAGCCAGAAGAAACAACAAACCACAGAGTTTTACATTTCCAATCCATTTACTGGATGGTTGTGAAATTAATTTATATTGTAGACCTTTGAGTACTTTGTCCAACGGCGCCGATCTTGCCTCGATCCGCCTCCGAATCTGGGCGCAACAATTGTTTTTGTGGAGGCGCGCAGATCTGTTCCGAGTCAGGCCAGCAAGAGCAGTTTGCCGGATAATTCCTCGAAAAATACGACGGCTCAGATTCGGCCGCCGTCTAGTTCAGAGATCGAAGAGAAGGATTCCACCAGCGTCCCAGCTATCTGCCTCGACCAGAAGTCGACCGGAAGCCACTGTCCCAGCAGCCGAGTTTGCTTGCTGTCAAGGGAGTCGGAACAGTACCGCATCGGACCAACAGCGCGCCTCCGGCCCGATAGCCCTTCCGACTTGCTGCCCGTCAACCGAAGTTCGCTACTCCCGGGGCCGACGTGTAGCCCTTTACCTCCCTGCATGTAGTGGGCAATAAAATCATTTTTGTAATTATTATTATTTATTTGTACCGGGAGTACGAGTCTTGGCCGGGGTCGCCTTCCCTACGCCCGGAGCGTGGAGGTATCGTTTCTGCTCCCTCACTCGGCATTTTGCTTGCTTCGTATATTTCTATAGGCCGCTACTTGCATGTGATAGGTTAATCTAGCTTGTTAAATAATTTCAATCACCGCTGTGAGGGAGAGCGAGACCCGTCCCGTGACCCGATCCGTGCACGAAAGAGAGTTGACCACCCAGACTCATTGCCGATTTCTCAACTGCGCACGTCCGCACGATTCCCTCGCTAGGAACGAGTCGCGAGTTTGCCTAGAGTCCAAGGTTCGCATTCAAATTGGAGTCGAGTCGCATCCCGTCCCGCATCATACTTCAGCCTCGCAATGGCGGCCCTAGCAAGAGCTGGAGTCTCTTCCATTCTCCAAGGAAGATATCGCCAGACTTCTCTGAGTCCTTCTCGATTGAGAAGATGTCCTGGTAAGCGAGACAGCGATGCGTGCCCCAAGTTCCTCTTGCTACCCTCCTACTCTGCCTCTACCTTCTGTACCAGGAGATAAGAAGGGGCAGCAAAAGCAGGGCGAGGCCGTGGTGCGACCGTGTCATGTCTCTCTAGTTGGCGAGCCTATGGATCATCTCCGTATACCTTGCAGCCCAGCTCAGATTGTGAGGAAGATATCTTCGGAGGCTTCAGGAATTCTGGCAAGCCAATCGGGCCCTTCACAGCCAGGCCCAATTAATACGCAAGGTCGGGGCAACCGCCGAGAGCGGCAGTGCCCCACTACGACTCTAGTTACCACAGGATGCCGCTCCAAGCCGGATAGCAAAGGTAAAACTAAGGAGCAGGACTCCAAGTGAGTCCCCCAGCCCTCATTTGCACAAAGAACTTTGCCACCCCGGGTAAGGCATCAAACCGTGCGTACGTCTTCGAACGCCGGCCCCAGTATACCAGCTCATAAGAAGCTACCTCCTTTGACACCATGAGTAAGGCATTAAATTGCGCATACGTCTTCGGACGCCGGCCCCAGTATACTAGCTTACCAAAAGTTACCTCCTTCGCCACCGCGGGTAAGGCATCAAACCGCGCATACGTCTTCAGACGCCGGCCCCAATATGCCAGCTTACCAAAAGTTACCTCCTTAGCCACCGCAGGTAAGGCATGAAACCGCGCATACGTCTTCGGATGCCGGCCCCAGCATACCAGCTCATCAGAAGCTACCTCCTTCGCCACCGCGGGTAAGGCATCAAACTGCGCATACGTCTTCAGATGTCGGCCCCAGTATACCAGCTCATCAGAAGCTACCTCCTTCGCCACCATGGGTAAGGCATCAAACTATGCATACGTCCTCGGACGCCAGTCCCAGCATCTCAGCATACCAGGAACTACCACCGGAGGTCATCGAATAGGCGATCAATGCCACCTTCTAGATATAACAACGGAAGGTGCCTGGATTGAAATCCGGGCGAAGAAAAGCCGTCGACCTCCCTCTGCTAAGACATTAGCTCGGAGAGATCCTCCTGGGGATTTGTTAACTCTGGCTCCAGTATCCTTCCCTCCTACTCCCCTGGAGGCGGCCATCGCCAAGAGAAAGGAGAGGAATAAGAGGAAGAACCTCAAAAGACGGCTCAAGAAGCAAGCTGAGCAAGCAGCTGCCTTATAGTTTCTAGCCGAGCTAACGCCTCTCCAAAGGCTACAGCGGCTCATCAACGACCTGGAGGAAAACATTCCTCCTCGTCCCTCTGGCGCTCTCCCACTTGATAGTTATATCCCGTGGGAAGAAATGGAGAAGCGAGCTCGCCTCAAAGGCTGGGTCCAAGAGATGATCCAGAAGATCAAGAATGGTGAGAGGCTCCTCATCCCAAAAGAACTCTCCTTGTTCTACAAAGATAAGGAGATCACCACAGAGCAGTTGGAAGAAATGCTTCGAGGCTGCACCTGTAATATGGTGGCCATTCCACTCCCTGACAACATCAACGCTTCTCGACGAGGCGAGACGATGGCCTCTCGGACCAGACAAAGAACTACTGCCCCGCTCGGGCTACAACCAACTCCGGAAAATACAAGCCGCGGCCGAGGTCGTGGCCTCGGACGCGGTAGAGGCCATGGGAGGATTCCCGAGCCACCGCTTCACCCGTCCACCTTCGACCCGGAGCGAATCATCCTCTTTCGAGGAGAAGAACCTGCCCCCATTCTGGAGATAAAAACTCAGAAGGGGCCTAGCATATTCGATCCCTCCAGCACAGAGGAGATCATTGCCAACATTCTAGTCCTTGCCTCGGTTCTGGTCACTATCGAAGGACAAGCAGGCCCATCCGGCAAGGACGAGCCAGGTCGCCAGCCACTCCCAGAAGAGCCATCCTTGGCACCCCTATTCCAAGAGCCCACAGGCAATCCAAGTCAGTCCGATCCCAGGGGCAAAGGCAAGGCAGTGCAACTCCCGCGCATACAAGACCCAGCTCGACATACTACCATCATTGGAGGATGCTCGTGCTCAAGCCGATTGGAAGGTCCTCCACTAGATGAAGTGGTTTCCCGCCAGCATTACAATCTGGGAAGCTATTGCTTAGAGTAAGGAGCTAAGGAAGCTCTTATCAAAATACTCCAAGAATCAGAAGTCTATGAAGCACATGCTGCGGAAATGAAAGTGTCGACCAACGAAGCCTTTGCGGCCACAGTCGCCTTCACGGAGAAAGACATGTTACGTTCTCCCTCGTGCTATAATCACCCTCTCTATATGAGGGGGAAATCAATGGGCATGAGGTGAACCAAATTCTGGTGGATGCCAGTGCTGCCGTCAACATCATGCCGCTAAAAACTTTCAAGACTCTATATCTGACCCCATACCTCCAGAAGGTTCAAGCGGTCAAGATCTCTGGTTTCAACCAAGACACCGAGGACTTCTTCGGCCGGGTGGATGTTGACTTGGTACTCGATGATTTCGCCTCCAAGGCGATGTTGTACATCATCGACGCTAACACCTCATACAAAGTGCTATTGGGCAGACCCTGGTTACATGAAAATCGGGTCGTCCCATCAACCCTCCACCAATGCATCAAATATGCAAAGGATGGAGAATAGCATACGGTCTTTGCAGACCTATTGCCATTCACTCTAGCAGAGTGCAATCTCGCCGATGCTGCGCTTTATTTCGGGGGACTCAGCCCATACCCCATGATCAAAAGCAAAAGGAATGTCTGGCTCTTGGAGGAAGATGATGATGATCTCTTCTCCATTGACGAGGAGAAGGCCAAGCTTCATCGGCTACTCCTCAGCTCCAAGTCAACTCCAGATCACCCTGGGAGGTGTAAAATTGACTTCGAGGCTAACCTTATTCGGCGAGCCATCGACAAAAGCATATGCTTGCCGCCAGATAGCATCCAGCTCTCATGCGCATCAGAAGAGCACAAGGTCGAGCCACTCACAACATTCGTCGTTACCTACAAACGACAACTCAGAAGCAAGAAGAAGGCTAATAAGGATAAGCCCATTGTCTTCCACAAGAAAGACATGGCCCTGCAAGCCCCACCAGAAGATGACTTTGATTAGTCTAAACGAGCCGATGACACCCCTGAAGCAGTCCAAGTAATGAACGACCCGCCACATCATATTCGGGAAATGTACCTGAAGCAACACATTCCCTAATGGCAATGTTCCTCACAGCGAAGATACTTCCGCTAGTTGTGGACCCCTTCCCAGGTCCGGGGGCAACCCCCTTTCTCCCACAAAGATACTAGGGGACTCGGCTACGACTAAGACCCAGACTTCCATGTCTACTATGCGGTCAATGTCATGGGCCTGGCACAGCCAGTCGGCAACCAAGCTAATGTCGATACAAAATTTGACAGCTCCAGGGATGAGGAAGAGGAGATCCTGATCTCGCCCCCGCTAGGGCCAACATCCTGGTTCAAGCAATCAATGAGTCTTCGCCGCCCTCCTACGAAGACATTAGGGCTGAAGAAGCTCCCCCGGCCTCCTAGTCGGTTAAAGAATCCATTTCGACAAACTTTCCCGATGAGGCAGGTGCCTAGAGCATTGGCTATGAAGTGTTGTAAGCTTTAGCAGGCAACCCCAAGAAAGCTTCGGCGACACTAGTCAGCAACTGCCAGCCAGGCGCTAGCGGTTCCGAACAATCCTTGCCAAAGCCTGGTGACAATGCTTCCCCAGCTCCATCAGCGTCGACTAGTGGCTTCGAAAATCAAGAAGTACACGAAGCTGACACTGATGATGAAGACTTCATTGACTTCCAACCCGCTCCTCCCGAGCTGGAGGACGGCGGCCAGGTAACTGTTGACAAACTTGCTGAAATCAACTTGGGTGAAGATGAAGCCCACCAGCCAACCTTCATCAGCGCTCTCCTCATCGAAGCAGAAAGGCGGGACTACAAGTAATTCCTGCTCGAATACAAAAAACTGTTTCACCTGGACATATAAGGAGATGCCAGGGCTAGACCCCTCCGTGGCAGAACACGACCTAGCCATCTCTCCCTCAGCCACTCTAGACAAACAGCCACAGCGGCGTATGCGCCATGAGATGGAACTCCAAGTCTCTACCGAAGTCAACAAAATGGCAGAGGTCGACTTTATTGAGCCATGTATCTATCCGATCTGTCTCGCCAACATCGTCCCAATCAAGAAGAAAAGTGGTCAAGTCCGCATCTGAGTCGACTTTCGGGACCTCAACAAAGCATGTCCAAAGGATGAGTTCCCAGTCCCAATCATGAAAACTATGGTCGATATGACCATCGGACATGAAGCCTTGTCTTTCATGGATGGGTTATCCGGTTACAACCAGATCCAGATGTCCCCCAAAGATAAAAATCACACAGCTTTCCGATCCCCCAAAGGGATCTTCAACTATAAGTGTATGCCCTTCGGTTTGAAGAATGCCGACGCTACTTACCAGAGGGCCAGGACCAAAATATTCGATGAGATGCTGCACAACATCGTTGAATGCTACGCCGACGACCTTGTCATCAAGACTAACGAAGACCATCTCCATGATCTACGCCAGGTCTTCAAGCGACTCCGACAATATAGTGATGCGAGACAGACAACGGACTTGACTCCAATTTGATATGCCAACCTTGGACCCTAGACAAGCTCGCGATCGTCCCTTAGCGAGAGAAGCGTTCGGACGTGCGCGGTTGAGAAACCGGCAAAGAGATAGGGTGGTCAACTCACAACTTCGTGCCCGGATCGAGTCATGGGACGGGTTTCGCTCTCTCACTCGCAGTGGTGAATAATAAAATTTGGCGAGCTAATTATCCTATCATGCTTTCTAGTAGCGGCATATGAAATATATACGAAATAAAGTAAAATACCGAGTAAAGGAGCGAACACGATACCTCCACGCATCGGGCGTGGGGAAGACGACCACGACCTTACTTGTACTCCCGGAACAGTAAATAATTAAATTACAGCAATGAATATTACTACCCACTCCACGCAGGGAGGTAAAGGGCTACACAATGGGACTTGGGAGTAGCGCGTTCAGGTTGACAGGTAGCGTTTTGTGTAGCTTCGGCGGCACACGTACTCACGAACGTGGGGCCCACATGTTGGTCGGTGGGGCCGAGTGGGCCCGGAATGGCACCGCTGTGATGGGGACGCCTGGAGGGATGCTCCCTGGGAAGGCGGCACGCTGGTTCTCCTTGTGGAAGGTGAGGCGGCTCCGATCTTCAAGTGTTGAACTTGCTGTCCACGGATCTGAGTTGCTGTTTTAGACCCGCGCGACCCGACGAAATCTGCGGCTGTGATCAATCCCAATGTCGGATCGATGCAAAATTGGTACCATTGGAAAGGTGACTCAGAGAGCTAAAATCAATGGCCAGAGTAAGAATTTTGACTGTCCATTTGATGGCCTTGGTCGAATTTACAAGTTGCTAGTTCACAGAACCAGATCTGGCAGGACAGATTTGGACTTTCCTGAGAGTGAGATTTGACCGAAGGGAAGACGTCAGATCTGGAAGTTGACCTCTTGATGAAAGTTGGAGAGGGGGAAGTAAGAAACACGTGGATATTTTTTTTGGAATTTATGGTGGAGGTTTGATTGGGGAAAAGAAATTTCTAACACCGGTGGGTCGGATCTGGACTGTACAGGACAGAACAGAATTTTGACTGAGTTTCAAATTTTCAAAGGGGAAAAAGAACTCCTAAATTCGTGAAAAAATTATTGAAGATGGGCTTTGGTGGACAGAACAGCCAGTCCAAATTTGGACTCAATCAGAAAATGGGAAGGTGGTCTAACATGGGAAGAACATGGTGGCTGGAACTGGATCTGCACAGGGACAGATGTGTGTGGATCTAGAAACTAAAATGGAAAAGAAAATTTGATGATGGCCTAAATTCGAGGGAAATTTACTGGAGGTGTGAAATCACGTGGGGAACCTATCGTGAAAATTTTAGCTCCAGAAGATCTGGGAGTTAAGAGCTAAAAATCTCGGAGTAAGCCTCTGTCCAGCAGAACAGTACCCTGGACATCACTGCAGAAGAACGCTCGCGGTGGCTCGTCGGCGGCACGAACGGCGGCGGTGACGGCAGAGATAGAACTCAGAGGGGCAGAGGAGGGGATAGAGGAGGGCTTCACACCCTGGAAGGCTGCAGGAAGAAGATGAATAGTAGGGGGGAGGGAGAGGGGCGCACCCTTGCTTCTCTTGGCAATTCACAATAATTTTTCTTCATTAATTCTAGTAAATGGAAAATACATGGTATTTGTATGAAATTGACTCCCTTGGCAATTGACCTCTCATACCCTCAGATCTATGGTGGGTGAAGGGTATCTTGGGGATGTCAAATCCCAATTTATCCCATGTGGTCAAAGCATTCTACATATGATAATCAAACTAAATCAAACTAGCCTAATAAGACAAAATAGGGGGCGCCCCCTTCATGGGCCAAAGGGGCCACTTATGGGTCAAGACTATCCACTAGGCCCATGAACCCATACTTAGCCTATGGACCTTCCAACCTAGATAGCCCATGAGAGGGAGAAGCCCAATTGGACCTTAAGTGGCTTTAAGGTCCATTATGAAGGCCTTAAAGTCCAATATGACACAACCCCCTTAATGGATTCTACTAAATGAAACCCATTAATGGACTCTACATGGAATGTGGCCCAATGGCTTATTAAAGCCTTACAAAGGAGCCCAAATGAAAAAAACCAAACAAACACACTAATACAAGCCAATACAAGCCATAATACACAAATACGTTCCACACGTATAATGAAATAGCCTTTGATGCCCCCATCAATTCTCCCCGGGTGGGAGGAACTCGACCCCGTCGAGTAAGGGGTGGGGTTACTCGAGTAGCTCCGGCGGATCCATCACCGTACCAAGTAGCGCGGGTACGCTCCACTCCAAGTAGTCGTCACCTACTCATTCTGTATATACTCGATATGCACAAGTTGCTGTGGGAATTAGGCTAGTGGTGGACACTCCGGGGTGAGGTCACTCTCAAAGGGGAGGAGGCGGCTCGAAGACTCACTAGGAATCACCTCTAGGTCCCTGTAGGTGACTAGATCCGGGACATGGATGTAGAGCTGATCCCATACTCCTCGAGCAAGTCCACTTGGCTCTCACTCATAAGGGACTGACATCTACGAGTTTGCACAAGACCGACTCGTATGCAGACTCTCATAGACTGACAAATGTATGCATAGACTCCTAACAAATCACACAAGAAAACCACACAAAGAAGAAAACTGACGAATGCATGACCCTAGACTTAATGCAGTGACATTACCCCACTAGGTGGCCATCATCCTAGTGCCGCATCCTGAGCGTCGGTAGGTTCCTCTAGATCTTCTCCATAGAATTCATCAGCTAGTTTCGGCTCGACCTCGTAGCTGACAGACACAACCCTAGAAGGCGGGGCTTCTCCAACCCGTAGGGCTAGTATGGAACGGGTGGGACATTGGCTGGCAATGTGGCTAAACCCATGACAGTGATAACACTGTAGTCGTGACCTACTACTCTCTCTGATAAGCGGTCCCTTACCCTTGTCCTCCCGGCGGACAGGGGGTGTGGGCAATAGGGGTGGGGGTGCAGGTGCCAGAGGACGAGAAATGGGTGCCGGGGTGCGAGCAATGGGTGCTGGTGGCTGGGATGGAGATAGGTCCCATGGCGGGGGCGGGCGAGGCCTGGGAGTGAAGTGCTCCTGACGGGTGGGCTCTTGAGGTCGAGCCATGGGGCCCCTCGGGTATGGGCCTAAGGAGCTACGTGACTCGGCACTACGGAGAGGGACGGGGCCCAACCGTTGGGTAGACTCGAACTGCTCCATCTCGAGAGAAACCTGATACGCATCCTCCAACTTATCCACCTTGCGACGGAAAAGCTCATACCATCGGTGGGACCTTGCCGAAAATGGGAGACAGTAAGGGAGCTCTCCTCCATGGCGTCACATCGCAAAAAGTATTCATCGAACTTGGTGATGTACTCGGAGACGGATCGGTCTCCTTAGGTGAGGTTTTGCCATCTGTCTATGAGACGCTGGCCGTAGGAAGTAAGGAGGTACTTTTTCCTAAGTTTAGACCTCATCTCGTCTAACATCTCTACCTGGGGCTCTTGGTGATGAAACAATAGGTTCTCCATGTTCCTCCAAAAAGTTTGTGCCTGCCCTAACAGTTTCATCTTGGCGAACTTGACCTTCCGGTGGTCCGACATCTCAAACCACTCGAAATATCGGTCTATGTCGGCCTCCCAATCATGGTAGACTTTTGGGTCTAAGGACCCGTCGAAAGTGGGAGGGTCTACACGAACGCTCCTGAGGGTCCGCTCATCCTCATCCAAATCACGGTTCCGTCGTTGAACACTATGGTCACGACCATATCCCCTATTTTCATCCTCAGACTCATAGTCATGAACCTCGGGGATTTGGCGCCTCCTAACATCTATCCCTTGAACCCTTGGAGCAACAGGTTGCGGAACCGGTTCCTGTTGACCATGTGTAGGTGGGGGGGGTGCCTCGACTGGGGCTCTCGGGGGTGCCTCGGCTGGGACTCTCTCTAATGTGGCAACTCTCCCTACCAGGCCCTAAACGGACTGGTCCGACTCGACGGCCTTATCCTCTAAGGCCTTCATCCTTTCTTCCAGGCATGTGCCTAGACCATCCACCCATGTACTCAACCCTTCCATTCTATCCACTCGAGTACTTAACTCGTCCATTCGTTCACTCAACCCATCCATTTTTCCCATAATAGCTAAGAACATGTCGGCCACCGATGATGCATCGAGACTAGGGACTCGGGGATCTGCCATAGGTGGTGGTGGTGGTGAGTATTGGGTACCCCTACGGGTGGGCATGCAATGGACACATGGTTGGAATGCACCGACCAAAGTGAAGTGATGAATCTAGACCTAACCAATATCCGGTACTTGGCGGAGTCACAGGATCCGAAGATCCTCTCTCGCAAGTGTGCGACCTTCCCGATAGGCGTAACCTAACGTTCGGGCAACACCTTTTAATATACCGAATAATGATATGCAAATGCAATGACCGACTTAGACTTAGACTTAGACTCCTAGACTTAAATGACTCTTTTTTGTGTGTTTTTAAACAAATACTATCCTAGACTCAACCTTCCGCTCTGATACCAAACTGATGCGGGACGGACAGTGGACTCGACTCTAATTTGATATGCCAACCTTGGACTCTAGACAAGCTCGCGATCGTCCCTTAACGAGGGAAGCGTTCGGATGTGCGCGGTTGAGAAACCGGCAAAGAGCTAGGGTGGTCAACTCACAACTTCGTGCCCGGATCGGGTCACTGGACGGGTTTCACTCTCTCACTCGCAGTGGTGAATAAAAAAATTTGGCAAGCTAATTATCCTATCATGCTCTCTAGCAGCGACAGATGAAATATATACGAAATAAAGTAAAATGCCGAGTAAAGGAGCGAACACGATACCTCCACGCGCCAGACCTGGGGAAGATGACCCCCGCCGAACTTGTACTCCCGGAATAGTAAATAATTAAATTACAGCAATGAATATTACTGCCCACTCCACGCAGGGAGGTAAAGGGCTACACGGTGGGACCCGGGAGTAGCGGGTTCGGGTTGACGAGCAGCGTTTTGTGTAGCTTCGGTGGCACGTGTACTCACGAACGTGGGGCCCACGTGCTGGTCGGTGGGGCCGAGTGAGCCCGGAATGGCACTGCTATGACGGGGACGCCTGGAGGGATGCTCCCTGGGAAGGCGGCGCGCTGGTTCACCTTGTGGAAGGCGAGACGGCTCCGATCTTCAAGTGTTGAACTTGCTGTCCACAGATCTGAGTTGCTGTTTGAAACCAGTGCGACTCGACGAAATCTGTGGCTGCGATCAATCCCGATGTCAGATCAACACGAAATTGGTACCGTTGGAAAGCTGACTCAGAGAGCTACAATCTATAGCCAGAGTACGAATTTTGACTCTCCATTTGATGGCCTTTGTCAAATTTACAAGTTGCTAGTTCACAAAACTAGATCTGGCAGGACAGATTTGGACTTTCCTGATAGTGAGATTTGACCGAAGGGAAGACGTCGGATCTGGAAGTTGACATCTTTATGAAAGTTGGAGAGGGGGAAGTAAGGAAGACGTGGATAGTTTTTATGGAGTTTATGGTGGAGGTTTGATTGAGGAAAATGAATTTCTAACACCGGTGGGTCGGATCTGGACTGCACATGACAGAACAGAACTTTGACTGAGTTTCAATTTTCCAGAGGGGAAAAAGAACTCCTAAATTCGTGGAAAAATTATTGGAGATGGGCTTTTATGGGCAAAACACCCAGTCCAAATTTGGACTCAATCAAAAAAGGGGAAGGAGGTCGAACATGGGAAGAACAGGGTGGCTGGAACTGGATCTGCACAGGGACAGACCTGTGTGGATCTAGAAACTAAAATGGAAAAGAAAATTTGATGATGGCCTAAATTCGAGAGAAATTTACTAGAGGTGGGAAATCACGTGGGGAACCTACCTAGAAAATTTTAGCTCCAGAAGATCTGGGAGTTGAGAGCCCAAAATCTCGGAGTAAGCCTCTGTCCAGCAGAACAGTACCCTGGACATCACTTTAGAAGAACGCTCGCGGTGGCTCGTCGGCGGCACGAACGGCGGCAGAGATAGAACTCAGTGGGGCAGAGGAGAGGATAGAGGAGGGCTTCACACCTTGGAAGGCTGCAGGAAGAAGATGAATAGTAGGAGGGAGGGAGAGGGGCGCACCCTTGCTTCTCTTGGCAATTCACAATAATTTTTCTTCATTAATTCTAGTAAATGGAAAATACATGGTATTTGTATGAAATTGACTCCCTTGGCAATCGACCTCCCATACCCTCAGATCTATGGTGGGTGAAGGGTATCTTGGGGATGTCAAATCCCAATTTATCCCATGTGGTCAAAGCATTCTACATATGATAATCAAACTAAATCAAACTAGCCTAATAAGACAAAATAGGGGCGCCCCCTTCATGGGCCAAAGGGGCCACTTATGGGCCAAGACCATCCACTAGGCCCATGAACCCATACTTAGCCTATGGACCTTCCAACCTAGATAGCCCATGAGAGGGAGAAGCCCAATTGGACCTTAAGTGGCTTTAAGGTCCATTATGAAGGCCTTAAAGTCCAATATGACACAACCCCTATAATGGACTCTACTAAATGAAACTCATTAATGGACTCTACATGGAATGTGACCCAATGACTTATTAAAAGCCTTACAAAGGAGCCCAAATGAAAAAAACCAAACAAACACATTAATACAAGCCAATACAAGCCATAATACACAAATACGTTCCACACGTATAATGAAATAGCCTTTGATGCCCCCATCATATGGGCTCAAAATGAACCCCATGAAATGCGCCTTTGACGTATCTAGCGGCAAGTTTCTCAGTTTCGTCATCAGATACTGAGGGATTGAGGTGGACCCCAGCAAGATCAAAGCGATCCGGGAGCTTCCCCCACCCAAGAGCCTTACCGAGCTTAGGTCCTTCAAAGGAAGACTAGCCTACATTCGAAGGTTTATCTCTAACCTCTCCGGTCGATGCGCGTCTTTCAGCAACTGATGAAGAAAGACGCCCCATTTGTATGGGACCCAGAATGCCTGACTGCTTTTGAGCAGATCAAGGAGTACCTCCTTACTCCCCCAGTCCTGGGGGCACCAGTCAAGGGTAAACCCCTTTTACTTTACATTGCCGCCATGGACTCTTCGCTAGGAGCCATGTTGGCGTAGATCAATGAGGAGGGTAAAGAGCAGCCACTCTACTACCTCAGTAGGAAACTAATCGGTGTTGAGTACCACTACTCCCCCATGGAGAAAGTTTACTTAGCACTGGTGTTTTCCCCCAAGAAGCTGCGGCACTACCTCCTGTCCCATCAGGTTGAGCTCATAGCCAAGCATGACCCGCTCAAGTACCTCCTCAAGCAGCCCATCCTCTCAGGCCGATTGGGAAAATGGGCTCTCATGTTAATGGAGTATGATATTACCTACATCCCAAGGAAAGCGATCAAGGGACAGGGCATGGCTGAATTCTTGGCAACCCATCCAGTACCGGACGACTCACCTTTCAACATGGAGCTCCCTGATGAGGAGTCCCTTGCTTCCTAGTCGCCAGCGCCAGTTGAACAGACCAGAGATGTCTTGCATTACCAGCAGCAAGATGCCCATACAGCCAATGTACCCTACTGGGAGCTCTACTTTGATGGCGCTTCTCGGGGGATCACCCGAAGTAATCAAAACCCAGCCGTTATGGCGGGTGCCGGCATCGTCTTCCTAACCCCTCAGGGAGAAGTTTTGTAGAACTCATGCGCCCTCATGAAATCCCTGACCAACAATGAAGCTGAGTACGAAGCTCTAATCATCGGGCTTCAGATGGCTCTCGACATGGGCATCAAGTGCCTTAAAGCTTACGGGGACTCCCAGCTAATAGTCCGGCAAGTCCTCGGCATTTACGACGTGCGGGGGCATGAGTTGGTCCCATACCACACTACCGTCACCAGACTAGTCCGAAACCTCTATTTCTTCGAAATAGATAACATCCCCAAGAGTAGCAATGCCTAGGCAGATGCCCTGGCAAAATTGGCTACAGCCATCAAGCTTCCGCCCGAGGGTGAAATTGACATCACTGTCAAGCACATAAGACTAATCCCAAGTACACTCGAAGATGACTCCAACCTCACTGTCTACGAGGTTCATAACCTCGACCAGGACACTCCCCCAGAAGAAGAAGATTGGCGTGAGCCTATCATCAAATTCAAGAAAGGGTGGCTCCCTTCTAACCGATCTCAGAGGGCCCAGCTACTCCGCCGGACAACGTCATATGAGTTAATCAACGACTCTCTATATAGACTTTTCCTTGAGAAGGACAAGTCGATCCTTCTAAGATGTGTCTCCCCAGCTGAAGCTCGAGTCATCATGCTTAAAGTCCACTCGGGATTATGTGGCGCTCACCAGGCCGGAGATAGAATGAAGCACAACATCAAGCTCAAAGGCTTCTATTGGCCGACCATGTACGCAGACTGCATCCAGTAAGCCCGTACATGTCATCAATGCCAAGCCTTTGGCCCAGTACCCAGAAGGCCTCCCAATCCGCTTCTCCCCAGCTGAAGCTCGAGTCATCATGCTTAAAGTCCACTCGGGATTATGTGGCGCTCACCAGGCCGGAGATAGAATGAAGCACAACATCAAGCTCAAAGGCTTCTAATGGCCGACCATGTACGCAGACTACATCCAGTAAGCCCGTACATGTCATCAATGCCAAGTCTTTGGCCCAGTACCCAGAAGGTCTCCCAATCCACTGCATCCAACAGCCCCCACTTGGCCATTTGTCGAGTGGGGCATGGATATTGCGGGGTCCTTCCCACCTTTTTCCAAAGGACATAAGTACATCTTGGCCGCCACCGACTACTTCTCTGGCTGGGCAGAGGCCCTTCCCCTACGGGAGGTCACCAGTGAAGTGGTAGCCAGATTTGTCCGGCATAACATCATCTACCGATTTGGTACTCCCAACCGCATAGTGTCCGACAATGGAATGCCATTCAAGAATAGAACTGTATATCAACTAGCGGCCAAGTTCCGCATCAACTAGAGAGTCTCTTCGATCTACAACCCTCAGGCCAACGGCTTGGCGGAGGCCTGATAGAAATGTTTGCCCTACAAGCCAATCACATGAGATGTGATGACGACATTTCTTGTAATATCTTATTCATATTTATATTAATAGCTTATATTCATTGCATTTAATTTATGTTTATGATTTGAATGTGATGAAGTCCTTGAACATGTGCGATGATGGCTGGATCATAATGAGATTATGATAATGAGATCAGTCATCCAGATGTACATGTTCTAGATGTTCCCAGTCATAGGATCTTTAAGAAGGGACATTGAAGATCTGGATAGACTGGCACACATGATACTTACTCATATGATGGGTGTGATTGTTCTCATAGTCATCAGTGTGGAGACACTGAAGTACGTGTGTGGGTACTCATTAGTGGAATGAGTTCACTTAACTGACCCGATGTAGAATCCCTGAATGGTAATCATACTGACTGTCAATCAGGGTATTCTATGTCACAGTAGCACAGTTGGATCTTAGACCTGAGTCACTAAAGATGTCTTGCATAAGGGATGCTGAGCATTTGATTACTGACTTATGGACTTCAATTAAGTGGTCTTGTACAGTTAGTTATTCGGACTCAGTGGAACTCGTGCGAAGGCAATTAGTTTGACAACATGGAATCATTGACTCTCAATATGATATATGAGAGAGAATGCCCTATGGATCTATACTCGAAAAATCCCATGGCCAGGGTACGGGAGTTCATTATGAAAAAGGAGTTTTTCTAATGAACCAGTTTGGAGTACAGGATATAGTCGAGCTGAGACTCAATAGGGTTTGACAGTTTGACCATACCTTGTTGGAGTTACATGGAAGACTCTTTCACCACAGAATGTGGATCTAGAGGGGGGGTGAATAGATCAACAGGCTAATTAAAAATTATGCCTAGATTCAAATGCGGAATTAAAAGAACACTGGACAACCACAGTCAAAGCACCGAATGATGGAAAGAATATCTGCTAAACAGACAAGCAAACACACGAGAGGCACAAAGACTTTTAGGTGGTTCGGTCAATCCGACCTACGTCCACCCCACATTCAACTCGAATGTGGATTACTGCTGATACACAGCTTCAATCTGCTGGGCACTACAGCTTGCCAACAACGGCTGGGGCTTACAGCTTATCCCGACCAGAGGAACACCCTCTGCAACATCTGAGCTTCACAGCTTGCTCTGCTGGGCACTACAGCTTAGCCGACCAGAGGTAACACCTCTGCACACCGCTGCCTCATAGCTTGACACCGCTGACTAACAGCTTGATCGAACAAGAGTTTTCAAAGGAAAAATAACAAGACTGAAAAGCAAGAAAAACACAATCGAATGGAAGAAAATCAAAACGACTGTAGCTCAAAGTGAGCAATATCAGCTCTGGTATCTGGACCAAGACGTTGATTCACAAGCTCTCATATCACTCTCTCAACTCATTTCTTCTCACTTTCTTCTTCTCTCCTTTTCTTCTCTTTAGATCTCGAAGGCACTCTGCTGTCTCAGGTTTGTCTCACTGTATAGACTTGCCACTCTTCGATCAGCCTTCAATAGAAGATGAAGACTTCTATATATACAGCAGCAGATTGGATAAGGGCGCGTGGCTTCCATGTTTTCCCGCCCAAGGAATTCGCCAGATCCGAGGTGCTTTCATCCACGTGGCAGCATCTGGTCACCTCGTCCTCCTGGGATCACGAGCCATGTCAGCAATCTCAGTAGCAAATCCCTGTCAGACAGAGTATCGGATTATCAGGTTAAGTTAAGAACTCTGTACAGACTGTAAGATGAAGTGCATTATATAGACTTCAGTCTGTATAGACTTCAGTCTGTATAGACTTGTGAAGGCGAATGAAATGTACAGACTTTGCCCCACTGTGTAGACTTCATATAAGAAGCCAACGGCTGTACATACTTTGAAGAACAGCAGCCAATGTATGGACTTGCTCAGCCTGAAGCAATGTATGGACTTCAACTCAAAACCAGTTTATATACTTCAATCATGATGCATGCAATGCAAAGCAGACCAATGTACAGACTCTGGCGAAGCAAGAGGGTGTACAGACTTCAACTAACATATGTACGATGTACAGACTCGTCCAATGTATACACTTGCCTCATTGTTCAGTCTTCACGAATGATGTACAAACTTCCAATGTGTAGACTTGGAAGAATCAGTGAAGGATGTACAGACTTCACCTCGTTGTACAGACTTGGAAGTCTGGGGGGTCGACCCATCAAAGAAGGGGGTCGACCCATGATGCATGGACGAGCCTAATCAATGTATAGACTTTACCAAAGGAAAGGCTGTATAGACTTGAACAAATCAAGGCTGCTAATGTATAGACTTAACAGTCGCCTTGGCTGTACAGACTTGGTCACAAGCTGAACAGTCGGTTGTATAGACTTGCATAAACCAAAGTCTGTATAGACTTGAAATGAAAACCAATGTATAGATTTTCAAAGCTGAACGTAGGTAAAGAACCCAATGTGCAGACTTGGAATTGCAACGTAGGAACAGATGCCAATGTACAGACTTTGGCAAGCAACGATGTACAGACTTGGCCAAACAGTCCAATGTATAGACTTGAACTATCAACAGAAGGATGTACATACTTGGCCAAACATTCCGATGTATAGACTTGAGGCATGGAGGCCAATGTACAGACTTGGAAAGCTAAAGCCAATGTACAGACTTCAAAAGCTGAGGCCAATGTACAGACTTGGAAAGCTAAGGCCAATGTACATACTTCAAAAGCTGAGGCCAATGTACAGACTTCACCTCGTGCAAGCTGTAGAGAATGAATGTATAGACTTCATGAAACGCTAGACACTGAATGCTGTACAGAATTGAGCAATGTATAGACTTAGCTTCGTGCATGCTACAGTCCAATGTATGGACTTTGAACTTTATGCAACATGAACAGTGAATGAATGTGTAGACTATGAACACTTTGAACTCTCTGAACTCTGTACATACATTGCAATCGACAGGCAATGTATAGACTTTCAAGCCTGAAGGCCAATGTATGGACTTGCACAGTAGTCCAAGGTATGGACTTGACAGGGCTGAATGAGTGAATGAGCAAGCCACAATGTTCATACTTCACGATGTGTGGACTTGAGTAAGCGTGCAAGCCAACAGCCAATGTACAGACTTCCTCAGTTAGGCAATGCAGCAATGTATATACTATGAACTTGAACGTGCAGCGTATAGACTATGCTATGCAGTGTATAGGCTATGCTAATCTGAGGAGTCGACCCATGTGAACAAGGGGGTCGACCCACAACTGTCCAGACTACACAATGAAATGTATGGACTCTATGTTCATGCTGCAATGCAATGTAGACCTGTGGGTGTGTGCACGACAGTATAGACTCTGACTGCATTATGTACACACACAACTTGATAAAAATAATTTCATCAAAATAAGAACAGTTGCCAATCAATCAAAACAAGCTGTTGCCAATGAAGTAAAACTTATTGTCAACATCATCAACACAGAGGGGTCACAATAATCTCCCCCTTTTTGATGATGGCAACACCCTATTATATAGAATAGCAACATCCTGTCAAACAGATGTATTTTTGATGAAGGACATGATTCGTTATTCAAATTGTCATGCAGCTGCTATGAATGACATGCTGAGACATGAACACAACTCTCTGCTCACAAGATCTCCCCCTTTGCCATAGACATGATGCATACACTTCCCTGGAATGAATTCATCAAGTAGACAATATATTCTCCCATTTTGCCATCAACAAAGAGAAAAAAAAATACAAGGGAAGGAACAAGAAGAGTCAGCTGACTGGCATTCTTAGCAAGTAGTTCAGAAATTAAGCAGCTAAAGCACAGAACCTTCAGTCATATGAATTTAGAAACTGCTTAGAAAGTGAGGTTCTGGTTTAAAGGTTATAAAAATGAGAGTTCATGCACTACATTCATTGGATAAGGTAGGTGTGCATGATAAAATAATAAACCAGAGTTATATTTACATGAGAGATTCAGTTTCAGAATATCTTACTTTCATAGACTCAGTAAAATGTGTTCAGAGAAACCAGGTCATGTATTGAAATTAAACAATTGACATCCATGAAAATTCTTTGAAGGAACATCATTTTCAAAATTATTTCATGTAGGGCATTCAGGTACGATAAGTCTTTTTGCATAAGGGTATAGGTTTATCAGACGCTAATACCCCTAGATACTCAACATGATGGACCATCTTGCCTATGATCAAACTCAATAGAACTGATTTACACTTTTTTATGTGAGGGTACACGTTTATCAGACGCCAATTACCCCCAGGTACTCAGTGAAACCAACCTACTATTTTGATCATTTTATACAGAGATAGCTGATACACCTCATGACATGAGTGTTGTCCACTTCTTTGATAGATCACTCAGTTTCTCAGTGATTTACCAGTCATTGCTCTACCAATGCTATTTTTCAATTAATTTTCAATGTTTTTCAATATCTTTCTTAGCTGCCCTTTATTTGTTTCAGAATGACTTATTTAAGGACAATACACATACTTAGCTTCTCTAACATGATTTCAGATGAGTTTTCAGATTGCAGATATAATTGGCTTTGTCTGACATGAAATAAGATAAGGGGTGAGAGCTTTATCAATTTTCAGCATCCTTATTTACTGATTGTAGTCTTTCAACTCTAAAGATTATAAAATTTAAACCATTAAGTCAGTCTTTAAGCAATTAAAGTTCTTATGAGGGAAGAAATCTGTTTTCTATTACTTAATATTAGAACTGACTAAAAGATTGCCATACTGTCAGACTCAACTCTGAATCATATGCAATACTCCCCCTGTCTATGTGCATGTGGTTTTGCAAATGATGACTGAACAAATGATTTCGAAGTTTATGCTTATTCAGACTACACTATCATGCAATATGACCACCAGGGTTATGCAGAAAAATGTAGTGCAAAACAGTTCTATATGCATGTGATTTTAGACACATTCATGACTAAATGATATGCAGTGATGATCATGAGAAAACAATATGAATGTCATGCATGATCATGAGTATGTTGCACCCTTCAACCTTCACAAAGTTTTATACAAGCTATTAGATGCAAGTCCAAATAAGAAATTTTATTCAAAACAGCTGAAAATTTTATTCATCATGCTGAAACTTACACAAGCCAAGTTCTCTTCTAAGAAATTTAAACTTTTCATTTCCAAGTGGCTTAGTAAAGATATCAGCAATTTGTTTGTCTGTTTCAATGAAATTCAGTTCGATTTCCTTTTTATTTATAGCATCTCTAAGAAAATGGTATTTTATCTCTATGTGTTTAGTCCTAGAATGATGAACAGGATTTTTAGCAAGGCATATGGCACTAGTATTATCACATAAAATTGGAATACATTCCAGTTTTATCTGATAATCATCTAGTTGGTACTTGATCAATAGTACTTGGGCAACACTATTACCAGTTGCAACATATTCAGCCTCAGCTGTAGACAAGGCTACAGTGTGTTGCTTCTTAGATGCCCAAGATACTAGACAGCCACCAAGGAATTGACAATAGCCACTAGTGCTTTTTCTATCTACTCGACACCCAGCATAATCAGCATCAGTGTAAGCTAGTAGCTCTAACTCACACCTAGCAGGATACCATAATCCTAGCTCTTGGGTGCCTAGTAGTTATCTAAAAATCCTTTTTACTGCTTTAAGATGAGTTTCTTTAGGACTGGCCTGAAACCTAGCACATAATCCTACAGCAAATTGAATATCAGGCCTAGATGCTGTTAAGTAGAGAAGGGATCCGATCATACCTCTGTATAGCTTTTGATCAACAGGTTTACCTTTAGTGTCTTCATCTAAGCTTGTAGAGGTACCCATTGGAGCAGCTATCTCATTGAGGTTGTCCATCTTATATTTCTTGAGTAGATCCCTTGTGTACTTGGACTGAGTGATAAATATTCCTTCCTTTGTTTGTGTAACCTGCAGTCTAAGAAATAATTTGAGCTCACCCATTGAGCTCATTTCAAACTCATTAGTTATTGTTTTAGAAAATTTCTCACACAATTTGGGGTTAGTTGACCCAAAAATAATGTCATCCACATAAATTTGTACAATAAGAATGTCAGAATGACTCACCTTTGTAAACAAGGTCTGATCAACTACTCCTCTAGTGAAATTTTGATCAGTAAGGAACTTGCTCAACCTGTCATACCAAGCTCTGGGAGCTTGCTTAAGACCATAGAGAGCTTTATTTAATTTGTAAACATGATTAGGGAAATCTAGACATTCAAACCCAGGGGGCTGTCGTACATAGACCTCCTCACTAATTTCTCCATTCAAGAATGCAGATTTTACATCCATCTGTTGGAGGATTATTCCTAGGGAGCATGCATAAGCCAATAAAATCCTAACAGCTTCTAATCTGGCTACAAGGGCAAATGACTCTTCAAAGTCAATACCAAACTCCTGGTTATACCCCTGAGCAACAAGTCTAGCTTTATTTTTAACAATATTCCCTAATTCATCATATTTATTCCTGAATACCCACTTAGTCCCTATGACTGTTCCATGATCAGGAGGTGGGACCAAGTGCCACACCTTGTTCCTGTCGAACTGATTAAGCTCCTCATGCATGGCATTAGTCCAATGCACATCCTTGAGGGCACAGTCAATGGACTTGGGTTCAATTTGAGAGACAAGAGCATATGTATTTAATTCATCCTGAATTCTAAAGTGACCTCTAGTCCTAGGGGGATCATTCAGATTGCCAATGACATTATTCACAGGGTGATCTTTAAGATATCCGATATTAACAATCTGAGTTTCAAGAATTTCACTTACCTCCCCCTGAACTTCAGATTCTTCTTCATTCTGTTCTTCTTTTTCTTCCTCACCATCAGACTGGTCTGCATAGTTATCATCTTTTAAAATGTTCCCATCTTCATTCCTGCAATGACCATGGTTAGTTTTCATCAAGGTTTCATCAAAGATAATGTGTGGAGATTCTTCAATAATATTTGAGTTTAAATTGAACACTCTATAAGCCCGGCTGTTTTCAGAATAACCGAGGAAGATTCCTGGTTCACCTTTTGGCTCAAATTTATCAAGGTCCCTCTTGTCATTTATATGTATAAAACATTTACAACCAAAGACCTTGAAGTGGGCGATTGAAGGTTTCTTACCTCTCAAAATCTCATAAGGGGTTTTCTGGGTGGAAGGTCTTACCATTGCCCTGTTAATTACATAACAAGCTGTGTTGACTACTTCAGCCCAGAATTTTCTTGGCAGTTGACCTTCAACTAAGAGAGTTCGGCCCATCTCCACTAGAGTTCTGTTCCTCCTCTCAACAACACCATTCTGCTCAGGTGTCCTGGGTGAGGAGAACTTATGATGAATCCCACTTGACCTGCAAAATTCTTCAAAGTGTGAGTTTTCAAACTCACCTCTATGATCAGTCAAAATATTTTCAATTTCCTGATTTATTCTTATACAGAACTCCTGAAATTCTGAGAATGTATCATTCTTATGCGACAGAAAAAATACCCAAGTATACCTAGAAAAATCATCTACTAAGACAAACACATACCTCTTCTCTGATAAATTGACCGACCTGGTTGGCCCAAATAGGTCCATGTGTATCAGTTCATAAGGTTTAGTGGATAGGTTTTCTGTCCTAGATTTGAATGATTTTCTAGTCAACTTGGACTGAATGCATGCATTACAAAATTTATTTTCCTTTTTAAAAGAGACTTCAGGGAGTCCTCTAACCATGCTATGCTTGTTTAGTTTATGCAAAACAGTATAACTCGCATGGCCTAACCTACGATGTCATAAAAATGCTAAATCTTCTCTACTGGCAATAAGACATAGGTTAGAATGCTGAATATCATCTAAATCTATCATGTATGTGTTATTTATTCTTTTTCCAGAAAATTTGACAATATCATAATCAGGTTCAAAAACCTTACAACATTGAGAATCAAATAAAACTTTATGTTCCTTATCACACAACTGGCTAATACTGAGTAAATTATAAGCTAACCCTTCAACCAGCATAACATCATCAATGCAGCAGGTAGAACACTTACCTACCTTACCTGATCCAATGATCCTACCCTTTGTGTTGCTTCCAAAGGTGACAAGGCCTCTTAGCTTTTCAGTCAGCATGCAGAACTTGGCCTTATCTCCTGTCATATGCCTGGAGCAACCACTGTCCAAGTACCACAAGTTGCTCTTGGCTGCCAGGCATACCTGCACACACAATTAGGGTAAAGAGTTTGGAACCCAAGACTGATTGGGCTCCAATGCAGATGAAGTGCAAGTAAAGAAAGAAAGCATGGCTTTGGGAATCCACATTTGTTTAAAAGAACTTTGGTCAATGGATTTTGCAGATTTCCTTCTGTCATTTCTTCTCTTATTTTTGTTGTTCTTCCTTTTATTCGCACCAACAGAGTTATTCACAGAATTGTTGTTATTGTGCCAATGCTTCAGCCAAGTAGCATTCATAAAGTTTTGATCAGGGTAATATTTGGGTTGGCTGTAAGATTGGAAGTTCCTGGTTGTTCGACTACCATACCCATTACCCCAATTTCTGACATAGGGTCTGTAAAATTGTGTAGGTTGTTGAACATACCATGTATGCATCCCTTGAGTTCTAGTCCACCCAAACCCATTAGGATTGATTGACTGTGTGGGGTAGTAGGACTGGACTCTAGGTGGATTGAATTTGTTGGGCTGACTCCTGAAAGCATTTTATCTTCCCTGCACTCTTGACCCTGTTGACCTGTTCATAGGTTTTTGTTGGGTCTTTTTCTGTGATGGTAGTGGTGAAGACTTTTTGGCATTGACATAGGGTTTATTTACCTGAGCAGGCTGACCCCTATCCTTGGGTTGAGCACTAGAGCTAGGTTTGGAAGTGCCAATTCTACTAGGCTCACCAACTTTCTGTTTGCCCTTCTCCTCTGCATTGGGCTTTTTCAGATTCACATTAGTGTTCACAGCATTATTAGAATTCATGTTAATCAGAGGTCCTCTCTCCTTTTGTGCAACGAAGGAAGTAGTTTTCATTCCAAAGCTCTTAGTTGCACTAGAGTTAAATCCTAGCCCCCCTCTCCTGAAATTAACCTTCGACCCCAATAGAGCATTTAAATTTTCAGATCCTTGGGTCATTTTCTCAATGGTTTTCAGCTTATCCTCATTGTCTTTCTGAATTTCATCAATAGACTTTTTCAATTCATTATTTACATTGAGGACATCTTCATATTTTTCAGAGGTAATTTTTATCTCACTTTCATAATTCTGAATTTTCAATTTCCATGCATCAATTTCATTGTCTAATCTCACATTTTCTTCCTTAGAGATTTTCAGTTCTTTCTTGATTTCTTCAAATTCAGAACATGTGAGTTTCAGCTTACTATTCTCATTCTCTAAGCATGTAATTTTATCAGACAATGAAGTATCATTTTGCATGATGTTAATTTTTCTTCGTAGATGCCTATTTTCTTTTCTGACATCATCTACTCTATCAGCAAGTTTATTATAAGCATCCATCCAATCAGCAATAGTAAAGTTTTCAAAACGAGAGGATACCTCATCAGATTCTTCCTCTCTATCTTCTGAGCTGGTTGCCATGAGACAGATTGGCTTCTCAGCTTCAACTTCACTGTCCGAAGTGTTGCTCAAGGATCCCTCGTCCTCATCACTCTAGGTACTCACCATAGCTTTCCCTCTTGTGTTCTTTTTCTTGGGCTTGTCCTTGAGGTTCTGATTTGTAGGACATTCAGCTTTAAAGTGACCAGCCTTCCTGCATTGATAGCAAACATTAGTCTCAGCTTTCTTTACAGGGTTTGATTTGTACCTTGTGTCTCGGCGGCCACCAATGGGATTTCTTCGGCTGAATCTTCTTCCTTCTTTCTTGAGAAAACGCTGGAATTCCCTAGTAATCATAGCCATATCATCATTTGCCATTTCTTCTTCAAACAAGCTCTCTTCAGTTGATGATCTGTTGGGGCTGGATCGACTGGATTTGCTAGCACCAGCCTTCAGAGCTATTGACTTCCTCTTTCTATCAGCCTCCTCTATCTTCGGCAGATTTATCTCATATGCCATCAGAGATCCGATAAGCTCATCTGCCCTTGTATTGTGCAGATCTCTTGACTCTTCCATAACGGTGGCCTTTGTGTGCCAAATTGGAGTCAAGGATCGCAAGATCTTCCTGACTATATCATACTCAGAATACTTCTTCCCGAAACCTCTGAGACCATTTGTGATAATAGTCAACCGAGCATGCATTTCTTTGATTGTCTCATTAGGCTTCATCTTGAAAGCCTCGTATTCTAAAATCAGTAGATTAGTCTTGGTCTCTCTGACTTGTGAAGTCCCCTCGTAGATGACTTCAAGTGCATCCCACATTTCCTTCGCTGAGGAGCAGGCAGATATTCGTGAGAACTCGGTGGGATGCAGAGAACACTGGATTGCATTGATTGCACTCCAGTTGAGCGTGGACCTTCTAATTTCCTCCTTGGTCCATACATCTTCATTAGGGGACAGCTCGAAAGGTCCCTTGCTAACCACCTTCCAGATTTCATAGTCTTTAGCTCTCAAGAATACCTGCATACGGTGCTTCCAGTATGCATAGTTGGTTCCATCGAAGTACGGGGGCTTGGATGTGGAGTGTCCTTCAACTATCATCCCTCTTCCGTCCATCTGTGCTTATCCTCTTCGGACGGTAAGTCCCTGTAGAAGCGTCTAGCTCTGATACCAATTGTTGGAGTTAGATGGAAGGCTCTTTCACCACAGAATGTGGATCTAGAGGGGGGGGGTGAATAGATCAACAGGCTAATTAAAAATTATGCCTAGATTCAAATGCGGAATTAAAAGAACACTGGACAACCACAGTCAAAGCACCAAATGATGGAAACAAGATCTGCTAAACAGACAAGCAAACACACGAGAAGCACAAAGACATTTAGGTGGTTCGGTCAATCCGACCTACGTCCACCCCATATTCAACTCGAATGTGGATTACTGCTGATACACAGCTTCAAACTGCTGGGCACTACAGCTTGCAAACAACGGATGGGGCTTACAGCTTATCCCGACCAGAGGAACACCCTCTGCAACAGCTGAGCTTCACCGCTTGCTTTGCTGGGCACTACAGCTTAGCCGACCAGAGGTAACACCTCTGCACACCGCTGCCTCACAGCTTGACACCGCTGACTAACAGCTTGATCGAACAAGAGTTTTCAAAGGAAAAATAACAAGACTGAAAAATAAGAAAAACACAATCGAATGGAAGAAAATCAAAACGACTGTAGCTCAAAGTGAGCAATATCAGCTCTGGTATCTGGACCAAGACGCTGATTCACAAGCTCTCATATCACTCTCTCAACTCATTTCTTCTCACTTTCTTCTTCTCTCCTTTTCTTCTCTTTGGATCTCGATGGCTCTCTGCTATCTCAAGTTTGTCTCATTGTATAGACTTGCCACTCTTCGATCAGCCTTCAATAGAAGATGAAGACTTCTATATATACAGCAGCAGATTGGATAAGGGCGCGTGGCTTCCATGTTTTCCCGCCCAAGGAATTCGCCAGATCCGAGGTGCTTTCATCCACGTGGCAGCATCTGGTCACCTCGTCCTCTTGGGATCACGAGCCATGTCAGCAATCTCAGTAGCAAATCCCTGTCAGACAGAGTATCGGATTATCAGATTAAGTGAAGAACTCTGTACAGACTGTAAGATGAAGTGCATTATATAGACTTTAGTCTGTATAGACTTGTGAAGGCGAATGCAATGTACAGACTTTGCCCCACTGTGTAGACTTCATATAAGAAGCCAACGGCTGTACAGACTTTGAAGAACAGTAGCCAATGTATGGACTTGCTCAGCCTGAAGCAATGTATGGACTTCAACTCAAAACCAGTTTATATACTTCAATCATGATGCATGCAATGCAAAGCAGACCAATGTACAGACTATGGCGAAGCAAGAGGGTGTACATACTTCAACTAACAGATGTACGATGTACAGACTCGTCCAATGTATACACTTGCCTCATTGTTCAGTCTTCACAAATGATGTACAGACTTCCAATGTGTAGAGTTGGAAGAATCAGTGAAGGATGTATAGACTTCACCTCGTTGTACAGACTTGGAAGTCTGGGGGGTCGACCCATCAAAGAAGGGGGTCGACCCATGATGCATGGACGAGCCTAATCAATGTATAGACTTTACCAAAGGAAAGGCTGTATAGAGTTGAACAAATCAAGGCTGCTAATGTATAGACTTAACAGTCGCCCTGGCTGTACATACTTGGTCACAAGCTGAACAGTCGGTTGTATAGACTTGCACAAACCAAAGTCTGTATAGACTTGAAATGAAAACCAATGTATAGACTTTCAAAGCTGAACGTAGGTAAAGAACCCAATGTGCAGACTTGGAATTGCAACGTAGGAACAGATGCCAATGTACAGACTTTGGCAAGCAACGATGTACAGACTTGGCCAAACAGTCCAATGTATAGACTTGAACTATCAACAGAAGGATGTACAGACTTGGCCAAACATTCCGATGTATAGACTTGAGGCATGGAGGCCAATGTACAGACTTGGAAAGCTAAGGCCAATGTACAGACTTCAAAAGCTGAGGCCAATGTACAGACTTGGAAAGCTAAGGCCAATGTACAGACTTCAAAAGCTGAGGCCAATGTACAGACTTCACCTCGTGCAAGCTATAGAGAATGAATGTATAGACTTCATGAAATGCTAGACACTGAATGCTGTATAGACTTGAGCAATGTATAGACTTAGCTTCGTGCATGCTACAGTCCAATGTATGGACTTTGAACTTGATGCAACATGAACAGTGAATGAATGTGTAGACTATGAACACTTTGAACTCTTTGAACTCCGTACAGACATTGCAATCGACAGGCAATGTATAGAGTTGCAAGCCTGAAGGTTAATGTATGGACTTGCACAGTAGTCCAATGTATGGACTTGACAGGGCTGAATGAGTGAATGAGCAAGTCACAATGTGCATACTTCACGATGTGTGAACTTGAGTGAGCGTGCAAGCCAACAGCCAATGTACAGACTTCCTCGTGCAGGCAATGCAGCAATGTATATACTATGAACTTGAACGTGCAGTGTATAGACTATGCTATGTAGTGTATAGGCTATACTAATCTGAGGAGTCGACCCATGTGAACAAGGGGGTCGACCCACAACTGTCTAGACTACACAATGAAATGTATGGACTCTATGTTCATGCTGCAATGCAATGTAGACCTGTGGGTGTGTGTACGACAGTATAGACTCTGACTGCATTATGTACACAGACAACCTGATAAAAATAATTTCATCAAAATAAGAACAGTTGCCAATCAATCAAAACAAGCTGTTGCCAATGAAGTAAAACTTATTGTCAACATCATCAACACAGAGGAGTCACAACATACCTTAGTCCTGGTGGGGCATTGGATGAAGGAGGATCTATAGCTGTGTAGAATCTGTGGACGGAAAGGTTCCTGAGTGGGTTGCTTATCCCCAATGTCGTTTGGGATCACGAAGCGTTGCTTGGTGCTTTTCATGATCAGAAAGCCTACTGATTTCATTAAGAGTTAATGGATATGATTAATTAAGTTAAGAAGGAGTTCTTTATTTAATGGGCTGGGAAACCAAACATGCTATTGGGCCTAGAGGGTCATACACAATAGAGTATTGGACAGACCAGGATGGGTGGACTTTATAGACTATCATTGGGTTTTTGTGAAAAATACCAAAGGTCTATAAATATACGCTGTTGGGAGAAACCCTGGCCAAGCTACAAGGTTGAACCCTGGCCGCCCTCTCTCCTCTCTCTCTCCAAGGTGCGCCCCCTTCTTCTCTCTCCTTTCCACGGTGGATGGTGGTGTTGAGATCGGGTCGACGCGTGGAGATCGTGGAGGAGATCCCGTCTGCTTCCACTGCTCGTGTGGATACGTCTAGAGGCTGGACACTTGAACGGCTCGCAACTCAGGATCTTTCTCTCATTCATCTTCGAGGTTTTGGGAGATTCTCAACCCCGCAAAGGTAAAGAATCATTCTCCACACCGCGGGTTTACCGATCTTGTTCGATTTTGAAAAATCGGCAACGATATGTAATCTAAGGTTTTGATATTTTCTGCTGCGCATTCTAGTCGGAACCTTACAGTGGTATCAGAGCCAGGTTGCCGATTTGATCAAAATCGGCATTATTTTATTATTTTTCGTTGTTCATGTTCATGCAAAGGGCTCAATTTTGGTTGCTTGATTGGGTCGCTCATGGGATGAGTTTTGGTTGATTGATCCTATGGAATTGTTCCTGGTATCAAGAGGATCAAAACGCATATTCTAGTGTGTTGATTGACCCAGTGGTGAGGCGGAATTGATCATGTCTTCGTCGTCGGTGTCGTCGTTCGCGCATGGGGAAGACGGCTGTTTTAGGCCTTGGATCCCTACATTACAGCGCCCTAGAGGAGCTGGTCGGGGTCCTGAAGGCTTCTCCATGGCATCTGGCGGCGATCGGCGGCGGGCGGTGGAATGTCTGGCGACCACGACGCTGTTCACGGTGTGAAAGGCGGAGGCGCCCCTAGTTCGTCGCGGGCCCCCTCCTCCACCTACGGCGGCGACGGCAGTGGCCGGCGGCCTTGCCGGTGGCCCGCCGACGGTCTTCCATGGTGGTCGCGGCAGGCACCGGGGGCCCCTGCGGCGAGCACCGGGGGGTTAGGGTTTTACCCCAACCCCCCCCCCCCCCCACCCTTCGCTTCGGGCGGGGAAGAAGACCCCGCGGGTCTACCGCGGGCGGATCCGGCCCGCGCCCGGATCCGCACCGATAAGGCGCCCCCCTATTTTTTTGAATTTTATTCGTTTTAAAAATGTTTAAAATGCATATAAATGCAAAAAAATTATGATAAAATTATGAAAAATATTTTAATAATTTCTGAAATTGTTTTAGTAACTTATTAATTTGTTTTTCATTATTTGGCCCTTGGTTAATTAGTTAATGGGAATTTTAAAAGAGTTTTAAGTATTTCCTATTATCTAATTAACTAAAGTTAATTACTATAAGAATGTGATTCTTACGAGGTTAATTAACTGGATATTTTTATTGAGCCCATGCAATGAATGCAGATGACGATTGTCTAAAGTTGTTTAGACTTATTTGTTTTTACTAAATTGTTTAGTTGAATGTTAATATGTGCGATTTCAAAATTAATTATTATATTTTGAAATTATCGATATACCTCATTGTAATTATGTGATAATTACTGTTTGATGCATGTGATGTGTCTTGTGTGTGGATGGATGATCATGGACTTAGAAATCATGTGATAATGCTCTTTATGGTGAATGGTTATGTGTGATGTGATTATTGGGGCCTGCGTGTCTCCTTCTCTCACTCTTATTAGTCCGGATTGTACATTCTATCTCTCTCTTGTATTGTACTCCCCTTGACTAGTTCAAGATTTCTTATTATTATCTAATGTACATTTGTGGGCCTGCGTGCCCAATTACAAATTTACTTGTAATAATGAGAAGCGGATGGAGACAAATAAGGAGACCGGTTACGAGGGCCTCAGGAGGTTCTTCACATCTAGTGGGAGCATTGGATGCTCCATGTTTTTCTATTTGCCATGATTGTGTGCATTACGAACTGGCTCTGGTAATGTGTTTTAGGAGCTTAAGGTCCATGATCATCCATTGGTATTAATGCATATATATGATATATGTGGTTGTGCTACTTATTACATATATATATATTTAGGGTATATATGATACTCCAAATTCTTATATGTATGTAGCACCTATATTGATGAGACCAAAATTTAATCAAAACCCCTCGATCTCATATTAGGTTGTAAACGTGAGGCATTAAGTATGACCCACGTAGCCTTCCGTTGTTATAGTCTAAGTGAGCTGCTCTTAGAGTGTGTGGGTTTGTTGTGCTGCCACAAGGCCCTCACAGCAAGGGGGCAGAGACTTAGACTAAGGCTTAGGCCAAACTTTGGGATGGGCGCCGGCATGGCTTTGTTGTGCTGCCACAAGGGTCATGTCTTGAACCCACTCTCATAATGTAACAACGGGTCTAACCTAACCAGATCTTGTGATTTATTGTGCTACCACAAGGTCACAAAGGTCTGGAGGCTGAATACACCAGGAGTTGCAATTGGCAAGAGTTGCCTACCCATTAAGTATGGGGTGATTTGTTGTGCTACCACAAGGCCACTACCATAATGTTAATGGGATTCTGGTTCCACTAGGATACAACTGGAGTATCCCATCTTTGCACAATGAGGGTTGTGCAAATTCGTCGAAAATTAGTGGGAGTCATAAAATTAGGATTAAAGACCATGTCTTAATTTTAATGAATATCTGCATGTTATCTTATTATTGTAAATCTTCTCTTGTGGACTTCTATGGCGAACCACCCGTTACATGGCATACTTGATGCCAACAGGCTTACTGGTCCAAACTATAGCGACTGGCTTAGGAATTTGAGAATTGTTCTCACGGTTGAGAAGATTGCCTATGTTCTTGAGCAGCCAGTTCCCCCTCTTCCTGCTGATGATGCTGATGAGGCAGAAATGGTTCTTTATGAAAAGCACAAGGAACATGCCACTCTAGCCCAATGTTATAAGCTTGCCTCCATGACAAATGAGCTGCAAAGGCAGTATGAGAAGATGGATGCTAGATCCATCTTGTTCCACCTAGAGGAGCTCTTTGGAGCTCAAAGTAGAACAAAGAGATATGAGATATCCAAAAATCTGTTCAGGGCCAAAATGTCTGAGGGAACATCTGTGCAGACACATGTTCTCAAGATGATAGAGTGGATTGAGAGGCTGATAGAATTGGGTTTTGAGATGAACACAGATTTATGCGTTGACCTAATTTTGCAATCTCTCCCAGGTTCATTCTCCTAATTCATAGTCAATTTCAACATGAACAAGACAGAATGCTCCCTGGCAGAGGTTCTTAATATGTTGAAGACTGCTGAGGGGACAATGAAAAATGGAAAATCTTCTGTGCTACTTGTTGGTAAGACCAACAAGAAGAGAAAGAATCAAGTTGTTTTTAAGAAAAATAAAAAGAAAAAATAGGATAAGCAGGGAAAGGCTGCCAAGAAAGATGAGGCTAATAAGGACAAGGGCCAGTGCTTCCATTGCCATAAGGATGGCCATTGGAAGAGAAACTGCATGTTATATCTTGCAGAGAAAGCAAAGCAGAAGCTTGGAGAAGCATTAGGTATGCTCATGATTGACCTAAATTTGTCATATAGATCCACATCATGGGTATTAGATACTGGATGTGCATCTCATATCTGCAATGATTTGCAGGTTCTGACAAGAAGTAGGTGGCTGAACAAAGGAGAGGTTGATCTACGACTGGGGAATGGAGCAAGAGTTGCTGCACTTGCAGTCAGGAGTGTGAACCTCAAGCTTTCCTCAGGAGCTACATTAGAGTTGACAGATTGTAATTCTGTTCCTTCAATAATTAAGAACATTATTTCCATTTCATGCTTGAACAAATGTGGATTTGTTGTGAGCTTTAGTAACAAAACATGTTCTTTATTATTAAATGGTGAATTGTTTGCTAGTGGGAGCTTAATCAATGGTTTATTTTTATTAGATGTGGATACTCATGTTATGTGTGTGGATGGATCTCTTAAGAGGAAGAGGGATGATGTAAATCAAGTATACCTTTGACATTGTAAGCTTGGTCATATTAGTGAGGAAAGATTGAAAAGGTTGTGCAAAGATAGATATATTGATCCATTTGATTATGAATCATTTGCAACCTGTGAATCTTACCTCATGGGAAAAATGACTGGACATGGAGAGAGAGCTGGTGAGTTATTAGAACTCATACATACTAATGTATGTGGACCTATGTCCACCTATGCCAAAGGGGGTTACTCATACTTCATTACTTTCACTGATGATTTCTCTAGGTATAGATATGTGTACTTGATGAAGTACAAATATGAAGCCTTTGAGAAATTTGTGGAGTTCAAGAATGAAGTAGAGAAACAAACGGGAAAGAGTATTAAAACTCTTCGATCTGATCGAGGAGGGGAATACTTGAGTACGGAATTCACACAATACTTAAAGGATAATAGTATATTATCCCAGTGGACTCCTCCTTACACACCTCAACTGAACGGTGTGACTGAAAAGAGGAATCCTACCTTATTAGATATGGTACGATCCATGATGTGCTTTGTTGGATTGCCCTTGTCGCTCTGGGGCTATGCCCTAGACACTGATGCTCACTTATTAAACAAAGTTCCTTCCAAGTCAGTGTCTTCCACTCCATATGAGATATGGAAAGGAAAGAAACCAAACCTTAAGAATGTTAAGGTTTGGGGTTGTCCTGCCCATGTTAAGAGACACAATCCTGATAAACTGGCATCCAAGACTGGAAGATGTAGGTTTGTGGGATATCCTAAGGAAACTTATGGATATTATTTCTACCAGTCTAGCGATCAAAGAATGTTTGTAGCTAAGCGAGCTGTGTTCCTAGAGGATGAGTATATCCTTGAAGGAAACAATGGGAGCTTGATAGAACTAGAAGAAGTTCTAGAACCACAAACTGAAGCTACATCATCTCAGGAACCAGTTCAGGATGGCACACAAACTGTGCGTAGGTCTGGCCGTGTACCTGTCCAACCAGAAAGATATGTGGGACATATCTCTGATGGTGGGGACAAGGCACACTATGATGAGGATGATGATCCTAAGACCTATGAGGAGGCAATAAGTGGTATTGACTACTAGAGATGGCAAGAGGCCAGGAAATCGGAGATGGACTCCATGTACTCCAACCAAGTTTGGAACTTGGTAGATCCACCTGAGGGTATAGTACCCATCGGATGCAAGTGGATCTTTAAAAGGAAAGTTGGAGCAGATGGAATGGTTGATACCTATAAGGCAAGGTTAGTTGCGAAGGGATATCGTCAAAGATAAGGAGTTGACTATGATGAGACCTTCTCACCAGTTGCCATGGCTAAGTCCATTAGGATTTTACTTGCTATCGCTGTGTACCATGATTATGAGATCTGGCAGATGGATGTGAAGACTGCTTTCCTCAATGGAAATCTTGAGGAAGAGGTGTATATGATACAGCCTGAGGGATTCATATCCAAGGAGCACCTAGATAAGGTATGCAGGTTGTTGAAATTCATTTATGGATTGAAGCAAGCATCCCGCAGTTGGAATTTAAGATTTGATGAAGCCATCAAGTCTTATGACTTCGTTAAGAATGAAGATAAGCCGTGTGTGTATAAGAAAACATGTGGCAGTGCTATCACCTTCCTAGTCCTATATGTAGATGACATACTACTCGTTGGGAATGATGTAGATATGTTATCATCAGTTAAAGCTTGGCTGTCTAAGCACTTCTCCATGAAGGATTTTGGTGAAGCATCCTATGTATTGGGGATTAGGATCTATAGAGATAGATCAAATAGGATGCTAGGCTTGTCCCAATCTATATACATAGATTCCATTGTCAAAAGGTTTGGCATGGAAAACTCCAAGAGAGGTCTCATACCGATGAGACATGGAGTTTATCTCTCTAAGGAAATGTCCCCTCATACTCCTGAAGAGAGGGCGCACATGAGTAGGGTACCTTATGCTTCTGCCATAGGGTCCATCATGTATGCCATGTTATGTACAAGGCCTGATGTTGCATATGCTCTAAGTGTTACGAGCAGGTTTAAAGCGGATCCAGGTGAGCAACACTGGATAGCTGTGAAGTGTATCCTTAAGTACTTGCGAAGGACTAAGGATATGTTTCTGGTTTATAGAGGAGAGGACTTGAAACTTCGAGGTTACACTGACTCAAGTTTTCAGTCCGATAAAGATGACAACAAGTCAACTTCGGGGTATGTGTTTACCCTAAATGGTAGGGCAGTGAGTTGGAAAAGTTCCAAGCAAGAAACCACTACCGATTCTACGACCGAAGCTGAGTACATTGCTGCTGCTGAGGCGGCCAAAGAAGCGGTTTGGATGAAGAAGTTCATCGAAGAGCTTTGAGTTGTTCCGAGCATCTCTGATCCGGTCCCCTTATTATGTGATAATAATGAGGCGATTGCATAGGCAAAGGAGCCGAGGTCTCATCAGAAATCAAAGCATATTCTGAGGCGTTACCACCTGATCAGAGAAATTATAGCTAGAGGAGATGTTGTAATTGATAGAGTGTCTTCCAGTGATAACATTGCAGATGTAACGGACCAGACCTAGTCCGTTACAACCTGTTGATTCCGTGAGAAGAAGAAGTTGCAAAAAGATTGGAACTTTGGGATTCTCTTGGCTAGAGACCAACTTGAGAGAACTTATAACATTTCTAAGGACTCTTAAAGATTAGGTTTGAGCCAATTAAGGACTCTGAAATCGTTCAAATCCTTGAACCCTAGCCAAAACTCTATAAATAGGACCCAGTTCTAAATTGAGCGACCCTTACTTTTGGCTCGTAAAGAATCAAGGTAATGAGATAGAATCTTGGGTAAGTTCTCTAGAGTATTTTGTTCTTAATACTTTAAACTAACTACCCTCAAAATTTCATGTTAGAAGATCAAGTAACCAAGGAGATAAAGGCCTCTAAAGTTATTGATTCTGTCATAGCAGCCCAGGATTCAAAGCAAAGGACCACTGAAGATCAAGGAATTAGGACGCCCAAACGAGGTAATTAGAGTTAGGTTCTTTAGAACTTTTTGTTCCCAATAGTATCATCTTCTTACCCTCCAAATTTCACATCTTTAGGTCAAGAGATTAAAGAGATAGGGTAACGTGAAGTTGCTAAAAATCACAAGAAGAGAAGAACTAGGGCGACCCTTGAAGACTCAAATTAGAAGTTTAAAGCCCAGTTAAGAGGTAGGTTATCTCATGAACGGTAAAAACAGCATGTTAGGGATAAAAGCCCTCTAGTTTTATTGGATTTCATGTATCATGGCTTATCAATTTCATGTTTTAATAGTTCTATGCATTCATGCACAATCCTTAGCCTAAATCCAAATAAAAGATATTCTCTTATTAATTCACCACAACCTATGCATCTAGATGGCATATTCTTCATTTTGTCATGACTAGAGTAGTTATTTATTTTGATTCTTCTTGCATGAGAGGTTTTAAACCATAGTTCCTTTGTTTTACTGTCAGCAGTGCTCTAACGGATCATTGTTAGACAGTCATATTGCTCTAACGGCCTTACGATAAGTCGTTACACCGCCTAATATACTTCAGTTTTTCTGCAATCTCTGACGGACCAAAATCTGTGCGTCACAGTCTTCTGACGGCCCCATGATAAATCATCACAGCCATATGACGCGCCTGTCTTAGACCGCCAGAGTGCTATGTTCTGTCTATTCGGGACAGAATTGAGAACAGTCAAATTAGCTTATAAATAAGCCTAGATATCTAAGTTTTGACCTGTTTTAGTGACTTTAAGTTTATTTATTGATTCATGATAGAAATTGCATGTCTAAAACACCTTGAGTTATTTTAAACATATGTTAATTTCATTTACCAAAACTCTATAGTTTGTATTTAAATTATGAATTTCAATGTTGTATTGACGGAGTTTATCATGGTTTCACATCATTACACATTCTATCTCATCTATAGAGTCAATTCTTTAAGTACATGGCATATATCTGGTATATGTCCATTAGTTCACACTTTTGCACTATAGGAACATATTCTTGAACATGAGGACCTCTCTATTGGATATTCCTTCCAATGGACTAGGAAATCTTATTTCAAGACCTCCGTAATTCTCCGCGAGCCTGGGATTCCCACTAAGACACTGAGTTGGTTGTACCATTAAAACACATTTGTCTAGAAAAGCACAAAATTGAAGTTTTAAGTCTTGTAATGGACCTACACTAGACCGTCACGCTTACCTAACGGACCGGTGTACGACCGTCACATTGTTTGAGTCCATATCTATTTTCTTCTATATTCAACTATTCTAACGGTCCAATTCTCGACCGTTAAGTTCATGTAACGGCCCAATAGTAGACCGTCACAGTTCTTGAGTACATTAACCAAAGGTTTGACCACAGGGTTGATATTTTAAAGTTCTTAGATGGATTATTGATGGTCTAGGACTTGTCATATTGTCCAAAGAAACTTAATTTAAATTATGAAAGATAACGAATGTACCGTTATGCTATCGAATTATTCCCATGAGCATAATATCATCTTAAATCATTTTTGATCTCTCATATTCTTAATTGAAGCATTCATTCTTTGATGATTGTTGTCATGAGCTTATTGATTGAATTTTTTATATTACTGGCCATGCTTTATTGTTACACTCATGGAAGTAGCTTGATTTATACGTGAAGATTCGAGCACTGATTGTGTCCAAGGGCTCTATGCTAGTCCCCTCGGCTGATTGTCGGAAACATACTATTATAAACCATGGGGTATGATGCTACTAGCGTCGCATTACGCTGGGAGTACTTTCTTTATAAATAAGTGAAATCCATGAGCACTCGTGAAAATCTAGTGAATTGCTACATGATTGACGTTCTAGTGCGTAACCTTTATGGTTATGAAAGTGAAAAGTTAAAGTGCATTCTCGTTACATTCTTGTTCTTGAAAGGCCATGCTACATTCTTGTTCATACTTGTTACATTCTTGTTAGTTCATACTTGCTCATTCTATCTTATATGATCATCTTGTTACTTTGGTTTAATCGCATGATTGATCGCATTCACATGATTTTACCTTATTTTCTCTAGAGCTAAAATGTTAATTACTTAAATAGTGCCTTCATGTTGATGTGAAGATACCTACTGGGCAAGTGTGCTCATTACCTATTTCCAATCTTTTCAAGAGATGGAAGTGAGTCGGGATCGGATTCGGAATATTCAAGTAGCGGGTCCAAGAGTGAATGAAGAATGAGTGAAGACTTAGGAAGTCTACATTGTTTAGATTGAGTCTATGTAATTTTCGTATTTCTTAGGTCTAGTATGATGAAGAAAGTTGAATTAGTGATTGTATTTGAATATTTGATTGATAATGAAATAAAAGTTGAAGTTTGAGTAAATATTATGTGTGATTGTCTCGCGCTCTGATCACTTTTGCTTGCAAGAGGCTTACCATGCTGGCTGTTCACGTTCCTCGAGCTAATCTTCCACTGTAATAAAGGCTCGGGGCGTTGTTGGCACTCAAAATATGATCATTCAGTGACCAAGCCGCAAAGACGAATGATACGGCCATCTAAAGCAGAGAAGCCGATGAAGAACAACTTGCTGAAGACCTCTCAAGCTGCCAGGGCCTCGGGTCACCTAGAATGAATGACCGGGGACTTCGCTTCAGGAAAGTCAAGATGAATCCACAACCAACCGGCAGTCCTACCAAGCCTGCCTAATGGTCCGGCATCGACTCCGTCGTGCCACTACCCTACACCCGTCGCCCGACCAAGGAAGACGGTCTACCCGGTGGCTCGTCACCTGAATGAAGACTCTCCTAAGGAGGAAGAACGTCCTCGGCCATTCACAACAAGGAACTGGGGGCTCGGTCAGCGGAAGGTCCTGATCACCCGACGCGGGTTCGGCTTCTCGCCATAGTGGGCCCGTTAGTGGCCGAATGGTCGCCAGTCAAGGCGGAATAATCCCGGATGCCATACCATCCGGTAAGGAAGCATTGAGCTTGAGTCGGGCCGATCCAAAGGCACAAATCATAGTGCCGAAGGCCGTGTCAACAGAAGACCCGCGTGCTCAAGCCGAACACATACGGAGTTCGTAGTAAGGTCGTACGTCATGCCGAGAGCTTCGTCAATGCCCCGTCGAGGTCTTCCAAGGACCACGGAGAGAGGAATGGCCAACGGTGACCTCCGGAATCATCCCCGGACTCATCAACTAGCCTTCGGCAACAAGACGAGGCTAATACAGCGCCAGGGTCACCGGTGCGCCCCTTAAACGGCGCCCTCAAAATCGGCGCACAGGGAATACCCCTGGAGGCTGCTTGCCCGGCGTTACCTTCCCCGGCGCGCTCCCCGCGACACCGAATCAGCCTGCAACTATAAAGCATGACCTGGTTCGACCAAGTAAGGGGAGATAGAGAGAATCGTTACTGGAAGGAATTGGGATAAGAAGAGTCGAGTGCTCGTCGGGGAAGAGGGCCACCAATCAAAGTGAGGTAGCGAAGGGTTTCTTTGGGAGAAAGCTCTCCTCCTGAGAACCTCCAGCCGCCGTCGTTCTGCTCGGCCCGAAGCCCCCATCGCCTGCGAAGAGGAGTCTCTGCTCTCTGCTTAGGTGGGTCTCTGTGGTGTCCTTCGTCGATCCCCTTTCATCCGTTTTCTTTTTCTCCGTTGTAATGTAAGTGAGAAGGGGGAAGGGGCGATGATATGAGCCTTTCTTCCTCCCCCTTCTCACCATCTTTCTTTAATTTCCCCTCCTCTCTGCAACTCCTCCCGTGAGGGTGATGTAAGCGATGCCCGAGCGACAACGCCGGCATCGAATGCAGTGGTTTGTTGTGGGTTCTTCATGGATGAAAAATATATATATGCATATGTGTTGATGGTGTATGATTGATGCCATCCATCCTCCGTTTTCTTCACGCCATCTCTTCTGTTTCTCTTGGCGTTTCCCTTTTCTTGGCCATGGAACTGGCGTCGTGCTACGGTGCCGGCGCCGGAACGAGTAGTATGTTGTCTTCTTCCCGTCTATGCATTTAACGGCTTGGTTGAGCGAAGGGTTCCTCGGATCTGTTTCCCTCGGCGCCGTATATGCCCCTGTGATTCATGGGCTACAGCAATCACTCTCCCCTCCTCGGGGGTTTCTCTTCCAATCGAATGTCAAAGATTTTCGTAGTCGGAGGTTCATCCATATGCACGTTCCTTCAACCTATTTTGGGATGTCCTCTTAATCCCCCCTCTGTTCTCGACCATGAACAGAGGAAGATGAGGCCATCCCCACATTTTTCGTCACTGCTTTCTAACCATCATCTGATGAACATTGCATTAACCGGTTAACATTTACATGCGTATATGTATGTATACCTACAGGCATTAGCATCAGCCTGCCAATCGTGCAAGTCTTCCCGCCACGCCGTTTTGCTGTTTCATTAGTGGGATTCGGCAACCCGGGGAGGGGGGGGAACATTCCCCTGATCTTTCATCTTAATTTCTTGGTCTGCAGGGGTCCATTTGCCAATAATGGATCTTTGAAGGCCAATGAGTGCACAGAAATTGGGTTAATCCCAACACTTCAAATCCACAGCCCCTAGTGGGCCTTGTGGTGGCCGTGAGACGGGTGCCCCTCGTAGGCTGGCCCTCGTGGTCTTCCCTCTCTATCGGTCGTCCCAACTTGGACGTGGTACCGACTCGGGTTGCGTGCCCCTCGTAGGCTAGCCCTCAGGGTCTTTGCTCCCACTATGAGTCACGCCATCTGTCTACTTTCTACCCACGGACTCGGTGCCCCTAGTAGGCTAGCCCTCGGGGTTCTCCTATCCGTCTAGGTTTGCCAGCCGCCGTTGTGCCACCCAGCTTTCAGGGGTTGCTCCGCTACGTGAGTACTCTCCGCTTCTCCCCGATAATCCTCCGGGATGGGGAGATGCTGCCGAAATTTTGGCTCGAACGAGTTTGACTCGGAACGATCGCCGCGTTCGAGTATGAACCTCGCGCGAGCTTGTGACTCGACTTCGGGATGGCCCGGGGCCGATCCGTTGAATAACTGACTCAATAAACTTTCAAAATCTCCCAAAGTGTTTTTTAATAAACCCAAAATAACCAATAAAACCTCGGTTCCCCGTAAAATAGGGCTAAACCGGCGCCGTCGATCCTCGGCGCACCTTAATACTGCGCGCCTTAAAACGGCGCGCCGTATCTCGGCGCGCCAGGAAGAGGGGCGCGCAGTTTTCAGGCTGACCCTACACCTACGTTAGGGGGGGCACCGTTTTAAGCCTTTACCCACGTTTCACACACCGTTTTAAACTCTATGCCTACGCGTATCGCGCCGGTTTCGTTCCGAATCGCGTCGTCGTGTCGCTTTAATCTTTTCCTCACCTTCGGGGTGATTTTCAATGTTAATAACAGGATGAAATAAACCTTTTAATCAATAAATTGAATAAATCGGCTTGTCTAAGCTTGAATTAATCAGCTTCATACCTTCGTCATGCTTTAATCTAAGCATTCATGCCGCATCGATGCATGCCTGAGTGCACGGACCCTCGGTATATCAAATGACATGGGCTGAAAGCCGGGCAACTCCCGACGAAAAGCTCTTGCCACGTGTGATGATGGTCTTCGGGCCTAAGTTCTCCACCACGTACTGAGGGCCCGCCCTAATAAATCGTATGCAGTGAATTATAACATCTTGCATGATCATTTGCATGCTCTGCATCCTTTATTCCGGCCTCGACAGCCCACTGTGGATCCTAATTAGAAATCCACTTAATGGAATTATTAAGAATTATGCAAAAGATGGAAAAGCATGCACGATGTGCTAAGATGGAGTTTGTGATCGCCAGAGACGCGAGGGCTCAAAAGATATAACAAATAATAAATAGGAAAGGGATCGCGAAAAATACCTTTGAAAACGCGGGGATGTGAGTGCTCCTTTCTCTTCAAATCGGCCGGCCGATGAAGAGAGTTCTTCCTTTTGATTACCCTTGCAAAACAATCAAACAAACACCAAAGAAGAATATGAATTAGAAATATGGGGAGTGTAGCATCAATTCTTAACAAGATGAGCATGAAAAATTGTGCAAGAACACACCTTGTGGGTGTTTGCCCTTAAACCCCTATGCAAAGAGGGTGGGGATATGATGAATGATGAATGATAAAAATATGAATAAGGGGAAAGAGTGCAAGACTGCACTAAGGGGAGTTTCTCAACGTGATTGAGTTAAAAAAAATACATAGACATGAACATGCATGCATGAATTAATGATGATAAACAAAAGAAAACAAAGAAAGAATGATAGAAAGCAAAAGCCTGTTGCTTGGCTTTAGATGCTCGATGGGGAGAAGCTTTCCAAAAGATGAAGCAATTAGTATAGGAGGAGTTCCTCCTTCAGCCAGTAGCAGCAACCTGCGTGAAAGAAGAAGAAAAAGAAAACAAAACGGAAGAAAGAAGAAGAAGAAAAATGGAAGAGAAGAAGGAGGAAAAAAGAAAAATCCCCCCTCAACAGAGCTGCAGAAGATCTATTAATAGGGGAGAACCAAGATTAGAAGGGATAAGAACGGGCAAGAGCCCAAGGAGGGAAGGATTAGACTGGGCAAGGTAACCAAACGAAGCAAGGAGTCTCTGGGGAAAGGCTGCGTTCGTTTAGAACACGAAAGTGAAACACGACTTGGACAAGGGCGTCAATTCTGAAATTGACGACCTACCAAAGGGCGTTAATTTAAAACGCGCCTTGGAACAAGGCGTCAATTCAAGGATCATTTTTTAGAAATAAATCTTTCTTTTTTTTTGAAAATTGTGAAACACGCCTCAACCAAAGGCGTTAATTAAAAACGCGCCCTACCAAGGGTCGTTAAAAAAAATAATCAAAATAGGGCTATTTTTCATTTCTTAATATTATTTTCCCATTTTTTAGGTGGAGGTGCATCTCAATGTGCTGATTCCAAAGACTATTTTTACGTATTTTTCTGACATCCGGAAGGCCACCAAATCACCTCTCAAACGAGTTCAAAAATAATATTAAAATAATCAATTGAAAAGTGACGCCCACACCATATGTCGTTATTTCAATTTTTTTTGATTTTTATTTTATTTAAAATAAAGGTAACGTCCTATTCTTGATCGTTACTTCCAAAAAATTCTGAAAAAGCTTCAGAAAATTCTAGAAAAATAGGAATTTGAGAGAAATGGACGCCCTCACTATATGTCGTTAATTTTCTTATATTTTTTTTATTTTTTTTAATTTTCTTAAAAAGAAATGACGCCCCTCTTCAAGTCGTTAATTCCGAAAAATTCATAAAAATAGAGAAAAATGCCCAGAAAATCTAGAAAAATCCAGAAAAATAGGAAAAGAGAGGAAGAAGGGAGAAATCTAAGAAAAGTGAGAAAAACCACTCAAATAAAGTTAATTTGAGAGTTAAATTGGGGTATTACAAGGTAATATGAGATGTGCTCACAGTAACGTCAATTTTGGCGTGTCTACAGCTGCCCCGCCTTGGCGTCTGCTTTGCAAGGGAGCAGAACAAACAGAAAAGTAGATGCCAAGGTGTGATGAGACACGCAATCAACATCACTTGATGAGAATTAAATCAAAAGCTCGAGATGAAGCAATCTCGGGAAATTCAATGAAATCAACGATGTTTGGATAAAAGAGGGAGTGTGCACGCGGGCACGAAGGAGATAAAAGAATGATCAACTTCCAGCGCGGTGGAAGTACCCCAGGTCACAAACCTATAGGTTTCACCATTGGGGAGCGGTTACCAGCCAATGTGGACGTACTGCAGCCAAGGCGGATCAAAGGGAAAATGATTAAAATAAGATAGAAATCACAACAATGAGCTTTCGAGAAAATGACCCAAAACAGCGACAAAACGAACTGAGAACACAATTCGGCATGGAATATCTCATATCTTGAAAGATTAAGATCAATTTGACTCTCCAAATCAGCTTATCAGAATGATTTTCCAAAGTTGATTCAAAATCCTACATGAATGCATGCTGGGTTTAAAGGAAAAAGTTAAAACAAATTAAAATATAAGATAATCAAGGATAATATTGTTAAGCTGCCCAGACTGGGTCAAGAAACCGATTCTGCGAGCCGATACTAAGCCGAAGCCCGTTTATCCACGCACCAACTCGCAAAAGGGAACCATCGTCCCCAGTCTTAGATGGCTCAACGGCCTATCCGTGTGACTAAGACTCCTCTGGAATCATCATTATTTTTGATGAAGGGGAACTCAAATCCCAGATTTACCAAAGTCACAAGGTCCTTGATATAATCTAGTAGCGTATGTAACATATAATAGAATGCATATAGGGGGGATGGTGATAGCAATAAGCATGGGGGAACTAAGAAATGAGGTATAAGCACCGTGGGGCTTGGATGATGATGCCCAGTCGGTGGGACCAAGAGCCTCTTCCTGCGCTCAAAGATTCATCAGCCAAGATATAAAAGATAACAAGCAATGAATAAGGCATTTAAGCATAGTCATCAAAGCATATCATCAATAACATGTATATGGTATGAATAGCACGAGTTAAATCATGGCATTGCAAAGCATCATTATTTGTTGTTTGTCATGAGGATGACAATCTTGGCTAATCAAGATTTGGAGTTGAATGATCAAGATCTGATAATGCCCAGCGGCAGAGTGATCAGGGAATGATAATGCCCATTGGCAAAGTGATCAAGAAAATCAGCAGGAGTTGATTAAAAAGATCTGGAGATGAACGATAATCAAGAGATATGAGGAAATGATAATCAAAATGTCCAGGGTGGCATGTTATGAGAATATCGGGAAGAATCAATAGATTGATAGCAATAAGTGGAGAGAGGTCTCATCCCGTGCTCCTGGTCCTTGCAAAGTTGTTCCTGCAAAAGCACCATCAGAAAAATACAATGCAACTTTTTAGGATTTTGAAATATGCAAATTTTTATGAGTTTTGAAAAAGATATTCAAATTTTTATGGATTTTGGAAAATATTTCAATTTTTATGGATTTTGGAAGAAATATCTGATTTTTTGTTTGATTTTGCTCAGGAAATATTCAATTTTTTTTGCTTTTACAATATTCAATTTTTTTGGATTTTTCACAAGAAATATATTTTTTTAGATTTTGCACAAGAAATATATTTTTTGGATTTTGGTTTAGACATAGCTAATGCAGCATCAAAGGGTGTTTTAAACCATTAATTGGGGGTCCTCGTTCCTTCCCTTTTTGCTAAAATTTCCCAAAGCCGGGCGTGCATTGAAGGGTGGCGCCCTATAACCGACCGCCTTTGATTAACGGTGCCCCTACCAAGGCCATACCTGAGAAACATTCGGTCTTGGAGGAAGGAGAGAAGAATAATTGGAGATAAGCTTTATGCAGGATGGGAGATGTCGGGACTTGAATTCCTTCCAAGGTTTTCCCCTCAAAGAGGTAGTCTGTTGTGCCGGGGCTTTGTGCCTTTAATTTTTAGACCCTTGACATGCATACGACCAGGGTTTTCCCTGCGGGGACTTTGCCACTCTTGTCATGCCATAATTCATACTTTTACTTTTATCAAAATTTTGGCTTGATTTTCATAATAGCCCTTTTGGCGAGATGTATATCATGAAACTCATATGAAAACTCAAATCGATTTTGGGTCAAGACTGCCCCTATTTGAGATTCCTCTCGTATTGGGGAGTACCTAGGTTGGTCATCTCATCCGTCAACCTCTTGCCCCTGCACGCGGCCGAGTAAAGAAGAGAAAAGACTTTCAGATATACTCATGGCATGGCCAAAGTAGCAACGGTGTTTTATTAAAGGAGCCGGCCAAGGACGCCGTGAAGTGTGTGGAATGCCCAGCTAAGGGTTGCTCTTAACAAGCGGGGAAAGAATGTTGAATTCCCAGCACGGAGTTCTTATTAACCAATGGTGCTGCATAGCAAGCCTAAAGACTCTTTTTGACAATGATTTTTAATTAAACAAAAACCTAAGATAAAGGTCTAAAACACCACTTTTAATCTTGTTAAGAAGCACTTCATTTTGAAAATCATGTGTGAACTAATGAGATAATGATATCATGAAATGAGTATTTACGCCAATATGTTACCTTGCAACCTTTGTAGAAGCAGCTGCCGCGAGAGGCGGGGCTGATCATCGTGGGATAGTCCTCTTTGGTAGTCAAAAGGATTGAAAGCAAAGGATTTGGAAGTGGCTTAACAAGAAGGAGTGATGCCAAGACCAGACTCAGACGAATAAGGAGACAAGGAAGAGAGGCGAGGGCTAGAACTCCCTTACTAAGGCGCGGAGACCCTGATCACATGGAACGGTCTACAGAAGAAGTGGAGAATTAGAAGGAGGAGTGAGGACTAAAGCCTCGAAAGCAGTGAGAGATTGGGCAGATGCCCAAGGCAGTGGATGTGGAAGAAGCTGGGTCGGACCCAGAATTAGGAGGAATTAGAAGAAGAAATTGATAGATGGAAAGAGGCGGATATGGAGGGTCCGGAAGCTGTGGAGGAGAATCGTGATAGGAGGAATCATCCGGAGGCTCCGGAGGGATGACGAAAGAAGGGACGCGATGCCCTGGGAAGAAATAGGGAAAAAGATGATGGGTAAGGAAGAAGAAAATGAATGATGTGATATTCTGGAAGATCAGAAAGATGAATTGGAAGAAAGATGGAGGGTCCGGTGGTTCCGGAGGAAGAAAATGGAAAGGGGCGTCGTGCCCGAAGGAAAGGTATGAAGGATCCGAAGGTTCCGGAGGAATGAGAAGGGAAGGGACGCGATGCCCAGAGAAGAGGGAAATAGAATCCGGAGGTTCTGGAGAAATGGAATCAGAAGGGTCGGGATGCCCTGGGAGGAAGGAAAGAGAGTCCAGCGGTTCTGGAGGGGGAAGGTACCATGGGACGTGATGCCCAAGGAGAAGAGAAAGATCCGGAGGTTCCGGAGGAAGAAGACGGAAAGGGGCGCGATGCCCAAGGGATAAAGAGAGGGGTGAAAGATCCGGATGTTCCGGAGGAATGAGAAGGGAAGGGACGCGATGCCCAAAGAAGAGGGAAATAGAATTCGGAGGTTCCGGAGGATTAAGATGAAAAGGGGCGCGATGCCCTGGGAGAAAGTCTGGAGGTTCCGGAAGAATAAGGTGGAAAGGGGTGCGATGCCCTGGGAGAAAGTGAGAGAAATCCGGAGGTTCCGGATACAAGAGCTGAAAAGGGACGCGATGCCCTGAGAAGAGATTGGGGAGGGGGCAACGCCCGAGCAATGTAAGGGGACCTACAGATCCCGAGGATGAAGATAAATAAGATGGGAAATTCGGAATATCCGGAGGTGCCGGAAGGCGGGGAAGATACGGGTTTAGAAACCTGGGAATCAGGAGGTGTATGCAAAATGATGGATGCGATGAATGCAGTGAATGCGCGAATGCAACAAAATGCGTGAGATGCAAAGAAGATGAAGAATGTGAAGGGTGAGAGGACGAGATCCTCCTCCTAACCCCGGGAATGGCCCATGAAGAAAAAGTGATAGAAATGGATGCATAGAAGGTGGAACAAATAAGGGCTGCCCCTTAGCACTAAGATAACTGCCCCTCCACGGCAGTGAAAGTGTATAATCAAACGGCCCAATGGAAGAATCTTCAATAATAAATGACAACCCCCTTGGAAGGCAAGGATCAATAATGTAAGGGAGTTGGAAAGTTGATACAGGAAGCATTGCCATGCCCATTAATTGTGGTGTATAAGAAGTGTTGAACAAAATGGGCATTCGCCCCTTGTATGGAGGAATGGAATCAAGATTTGGAAGATGGAACAAAGGGTGCCCTGCCCGGCCCTTGGATGTCATCAACGCTTGGCATTCTCTGAGCAATGGCGGTGACCTGGCCCCTTCAATCGTTCCTGGCACAATAACCCGGATTGGCATCCGATAGATGAACTCTTGAATATTGAACGGCACAGCCACAGCCAAACTCTCCTTGCGCGATGCTTGATTATCCTTGGCACAAGTTCTTGCAGAAGCACTCCCCTTCCGAGTAATAAAGGGAGGTGAGGCGGAGGGCTTTGTGGATAATGGAGGTTTAATGGAAGGTGTAATGGGAGGTGTAGTGGAAAGTGTTGGAGGAAGGATAAACGGAGACGGAGGTTCAAACACGTCGAGCTTCTCCCTTTGCTCGGAAGCAGTCGGGGTTGGCTCGAGTGCAAAAAAGGGTGAATCCTGCTCAGGATTAGCCACGGGTAAAGGTGAAGGGTCATGTGGTGGAATAGGTAAGGTGGGTTGAGGCGGTGATAATGGGAGGTTAATTGGGGAAGGTTTAATGGTAGGCTCGATGGAGGCTAAAGGCTCAATATGTGGAGGTTTTATAGTGGAAGGCTTGGGGAGGCTGGTGTTGTGAAGGTTAATGGTATAGTTGATGGAGGGGTAATTAGTGGAGGTTTAATGGGTGACGGTTTGGTGCGGAGGAAATGCCGAACAGGGCGAACGATGTTAGGAGTGGGAGGAGACTCAAAATGCGTCGGCGCGGGTGATTGGAGTATCGACCCGTCGTCGTAACACCAAGAAGTCTCAGAAATAGGGGGTGAATTGAGAAAGGTGGCTTCATCCTGAGCAGGAGGTTCATCAAATGATAGTGGGGGAAGCGTGAAACGAAGGAAACTCGGAAGGGGTGCCTGCGGAGCTTCATCGTATGCTGCCTCGAATTCTTCAACTACCGGTTCTTCATTATCAAATTCAAGTGGACACCGTAGTGGAGGCGTATATGTGGATGGAGGAATGTAATGATGTTGCGCATGTGGAGATGGAAGGTCATATGAATGAAGTGTGCGGATGGGTGGAGGGTGGACGGTGTCCACTTGATCATCGAAATCGGCCGGCTGTTGCTTGCTTGAGCTGTCGATACCATAATCATCTCTCCTATCCTTCCATTATTTCTCCATCTTAGTAATATTATCCAAAGCGGCATGGAGAGGATTGACCGGAGTAGGAGGAGCCATGACCCTTCTTAATTGTTCCTCCATCAAAGTGATTTTATCAAGAAGGGTTTGTTGGAGGGGTGTAACTTGAGCAACCAAGGGTTGGCAGGGCCTTGAAGGAGGGGTGGCATAAAAAGGCCGTGGAGGGGAGTTAACGGGATGACCCGCAGAAGAACCCGGATGGGCCGGATTGCAAGAAATAAATGGGCCTCGGGGCCGTGATGGAGGAGGAATAGAAGGAGGCGGGTGTCGGACCACCCGAGGAGGATGGTGAATAGGAGGAGATGGGTGATGGGCTACCCGATTAGGAATATGAGTGGAAGAGGGAATTAGGTGATGGGCCACCCGAATAGGATTAGAAGGAGGATGAGATGAAGGAGATGCACCCTCAACGGCGGCCTTAAGGGCTTGGAGTTGCTGAGGGGTGAGATGGTCTAATGCATGAATGATTTGGGATACCTTCTCATCGTTGGGAGGAGACGGTCCTGGAGGAGTAGTGGCCTGAAATTGAGTAGGGGGTCCATGAGAATGGACATTGCCCGTGGGCCGGGCATGACCATAAGAATGAGGATGTGATCCCTTGAAAGTATGGTGAGAATTGTGACGAACATGTTGAAATTGAGGGGAATAAGATGTGCACGTTTGTGCACCCTCATGAATTGAATTAAACATGTTGTTTTGTTTATGGTAAGCCATTATTCAATCAAAGTTCAAAATAATATGCAAAAAGCACACAAGTTGGAATGGTTACCTTTGATCTTAATTTGTTTGAACCTTGGTGAATTAATGAATTTTAACAAAGTTTGGTGTGATTCACACAAGGGAGGATCCTAGTTTCAATATGGTTTGAACTCCGGTGCCAACTAGGAACACTCTCTCACCGTGTATAGGCCAACTAACTCGGGACTTCAAAAGGGTACAACCTGTCCGGCGTCCGTGAGGGAATCCACGGGTGCGGGGACTTATGGAGGCTTGGTTTAGGAACTTCCAATCCAAAGAGACGGAATGCTCAATGGAGGGTCCTTCCTTCACCAAGGGGGTGTGTGGAATCCTAATGTAGAGAGAGGAGATCTCCCAAACCAATGCAAATGAGTGAATGCAGGGTAAACAAGCCAATCACAGCAATATAATCAATCAACAAATATAAGCATGAATCATGATGAAAAGCCACACACGGGAGGGTTCTGTAAACCCACAGTAAAAAGATGCCCTGGCAGGGGGCGCTATTAACCAAAGCGACGACAGTATCACTGTCGTGAATCACTGGAGGGCCCAGGGGCGGTGAAAAACATGCCTTAGTGTGAGGCGCTATAAATAAAAGGGCGCCCTTGGATGAGGGCGTCAAATCTAAAACCGCGCCTTGATGTGAGGCGCTAAGAAACAAAAAGACGCCCTGGGGAAGGGCGTGAATTCACATAAGATATGATGGAAGGCGCCCTATCAGAAGGCGTTAAGCAGGAATACGACGCCCTGGGTTAGGGCGTTAAAATAAAACGCGCCTCTGACAGAGGCGTTAATTCCCAAAAAGACTCCACGGCCAGCAGTATCAAACACTCACAGTCACAGGCAATCAACAAATATATGAATTAAGATATTAGCATGCTCATCAAATTTTTGGACAAGTGGAATTTGTTTTTTAAAAAGGAATCTATCAAACTGACAGATCACAAGTGGGAAGGTGCTACGTGGAGCACAAATGGGAGGTGCACCGTGGGTGCAAAATAGGGGAGATGGCACACGCAGGTGCCCAAGGGGAAAAGGGTAATAAAAGAAGAACACAAAGGGTCCCACCGTGATCACCAATTTGTGGATCCTAATTAGAAATCCACTTAATGGAATTATTAAGAATTATGCAAAAGATGGAAAAGCATGCACGAGGTGCTAAGATGGAGTTTGTGATCGCCAGAGACGCGAGGCCTCAAAAGATATAACAAATAATAAATAGGAAGGGATCGCGAAAAATACCTTTGAAAACGCGGGGATGTGAGTGCTCCTTTCTCTTCAAATCGGCCGGCCGATGAAGAGAGTTCTTCCTTTTGATTACCCTTGCAAAACAATCAAACAAACACCAAAGAAGAATATGAATTAGAAATATAGGGAGTGTAGCATCAATTCTTAACAAGATGAGCATGAAAAATTGTGCAAGAACACACCTTGTGGGTGTTTGCCCTTAAACCCCTATGCAAAGAGGGTGGGGATATGATGAATGATGAATGATAAAAATATGAATAAGGGGAAAGAGTGCAAGAGTGCACTAAGGGGAGTTTCTCAACGTGATTGAGTTAAAAAAAATACATAGACATGAACATGCATGCATGAATTAATGATGATAAACAAAAGAAAACAAAGAAAGAATGATAGAAAGCAAAAGCCTGTTGCTTGGCTTTAGATGCTCGATGGGGAGAAGCCTTCCAAAAGATGAAGCAATTAGTATAGGAGGAGTTCCTCCTTCAGCCAGTAGCAGCAACCTGCGTGAAAGAAGAAGAAAAAGAAAACAAAAATGAAGAAAGAAGAAGAAGAAAAATGGAAGAGAAGAAGGAGGAAAAAAGAAAAATCCCCCCTCAACAGAGCTGCAGAAGATCTATTAATAGGGGAGAACCAAGATTAGAAGGGATAAGAACGGGCAAGAGCCCAAGGAGGGAAGGATTAGACTGGGCAAGATAACCAAACGAAGCAAGGAGTCTCTGGGGAAAGGCTGCGTTCGTTTAGAACACGAAAGTGAAACACGACTTGGACAAGGGCGTCAATTCTGAAATTGACGACCTACCAAAGGGTGTTAATTTAAAACGCGCCTTGGAACAAGGCGTCAATTCAATGATCATTTTTTAGAAATAAATCTTTCTTTTTTTTTTGAAAATTGTGAAACACGCCTCAACCAAAGGCGTTAATTAAAAACGCGCCCTACCAAGGGTCGTTAAAAAAAAAATCAAAATATGGTTATTTTTATTTCTCAATATTATTTTTCTATTTTTTAGGTGGAGGTGCATCTCAATGTGCTGATTCCAAAGACTATTTTTGCGTATTTTTCTGACATCCGGAAGGCCACCAAATCACCTCTCAAAGGGGTTAAAAAATAATATTAAAATAATCAATTGAAAAGTGACGCCCACACCATATGTCGTTATTTCAATTTTTTTTGATTTTTATTTTATTTAAAATAAAGGTAACGTCCTATTCTTGGTCGTTACTTTCAAAAAATTCCGAAAAAGCTTCAGAAAATTCTAGAAAAATAGGAATTTGAGAGAAATGGACGCCCTCACTATATGTCGTTAATTTTCTTATATTTTTTTATTTTTTTTAATTTTCTTAAAAAGAAATGACACCCCTCTTCAAGTCGTTAATTCTGAAAAATTCATAAAAATAGAGAAAAATACCCAGAAAATCCAGAAAAATCCAGAAAAATAGGAAAAGAGAGGAAAAAGGGAGAAATCTAAGAAAAGGGAGAAAAACCACTCAAATAAAGTTAATTTGAGGGTCAAATTGGGGTATTACAAGGTAATATGAGATGTGCTCACAGTAACGTCAATTTTGGCCTGTCTACAGCTGCCCCGCCTTGGCGTCTGCTTTGCAAGGGAGCAGAGCAAACTGAAAAGTAGATGCCAAGGTGTGATGAGACACGCAATCAACATCACTTGATGAGAATTAAATCAAAAGCTCGAGATGAAGCAATCTCGGGAAATTCAATGAAATCAACGATGTTTGGATAAAAGAGAGAGTGTGCACGCGGGCACGAAGGAGATAAAAGAATGATCAACTTCCAGCGCGGTGGAAGTACCCCAGGTCACAAACCTGTAGGTTTCACCATTGGGGAGCGGTTACCAGCCAATGTGGACGTGCTGCAGCCAAGGCGGATCAAAGGGAAAATGATTAAAATAAGATGATAGAAATCCAAACAAGGAGCTTTCGAGAAAATGACCCAAAACAGCGACAAAACGAACTGAGGACACAATTCGGCATGGAATATCTCATATCTTGAAAGATTAAGATCAATTTGACTCTCCAAATCAGCTTATCAGAATGATTTTCCAAAGTTGATTCAAAATCCTACATGAATGCATGCTGGGTTTAAAGGGAAAAGTTAAAACAAATTAAAATATAAGATAATCAAGGATAATATTGTTAAGCTACCCAGACTGGGTCAAGAAACCGATTCTGCGAGCCGATACTAAGCCGAAGCCCGTTTATCCACGCACCAACTCGCAAAAGGGAACCATCGTCCCCAGTCTTGGATGGCTCAACGGCATATCCGTGTGACTAAGACTCCTCTGGAATCATCATTATTTTTGATGAAGGGGAACTCAAATCTCAGATTTACCAAAGTCACAAGGCCCTTGATATAATCTAGTAGCGTATGTAACATATAATAGAATGCATATAGGGGGGATGGTGATAGCAATAAGCATGGGGGAACTAAGAAATGAGGTGTAAGCACCGTGGGGCTTGGATGATGATGCCCAGTCGGTGGGACCAAGAGCCTCTTCCTGCGCTCAAAGATTCATCAGCCAAGATATAAAAGATAACAAGCAATGAATAAGGCATTTAAGCATAGTCATCAAAGCATATCATCAATAACATGTATATGGTATGAATAGCACGAGTTAAATCATGGCATTGCAAAGCATCATTATTTGTTGTTTGTCATGAGGATGACAATCTTGGCTAATCAAGATTTGGAGTTGAATGATCAAGATCTGATAATGCCCAGCGGCAGAGTGATCAGGGAATGATAATGCCCATTGGCAAAGTGATCAAGAAAATCAGCAGGAGTTGATTAAAAAGATCTGGAGATGAACGATAATCAAGAGATATGAGGAAATGATAATCAAAATGTCCAGGGTGGCATGTTATGAGAATATCGGGAAGAATCAATAGATTGATAGCAATAAGTGGAGAGAGGTCTCATCCCGTGCTCCTGGTCCTTGCAAAGTTGTTCCTGCAAAAGCACCATCAGAAAAATACAATGCAACTTTTTAGGATTTTGAAATATGCAAATTTTTATGAGTTTTGAAAAAGATATTCAAATTTTTATGGATTTTGGAAAATATTTCAATTTTTATGGATTTTGGAAGAAATATCTGATTTTTTGTTTGATTTTGCTCAGGAAATATTCAATTTTTTTTTGCTTTTGCAATATTCAATTTTTTGGATTTTTCACAAGAAATATATTTTTTTGGATTTTGCACAAGAAATATATTTTTTGGATTTTGGTTTAGACATAGCTAATGCAGCATCAAAGGGTGTTTTAAACCATTAATTTGGGGTCCTCGTTCCTTCCTTTTTTGCTAAAATTTCCCAAAGCCGGGCGTGCATTGAACGGTGGCGCCCTATAACTGACCGCCATTGATTAACGGTGTCCCTACCAAGGCCATACCTGAGAAACATTCGGTCTTGGAGGAAGGAGAGAAGAATAATTGGAGATAAGCTTTATGCAGGATGGGAGATGTCGGGACTTGAATTCCTTCCAAGGTTTTCCCCTCAAAGAGGTAGTCTGTTGTGCCGGGGCTTTGTGCCTTTGATTTTTAGACCCTTGACATGCATACGACCAGGGTTTTCCCTGCGGGGACTTTGCCACTCTTGTCATGCCATAATTCATACTTTTACTTTTATCAAAATTTTGGCTTGATTTTCATAATAGCCCTTTTGGCGAGATGTATATCATGAAACTCATATGAAAACTCAAATCGATTTTGGGTCAAGACTGCCCCTATTTGAGATTCCTCTCGTATTGGGGAGTACCTAGGTTGGTCATCTCATCCGTCAACCTCTTGCCCCTGCACGCGACCGAGTAAAGAAGAGAAAAGACTTTCAGATATACTCATGGCATGGCCAAAGTAGCAACGGTGTTTTATTAAAGGAGCCGGCCAAGGACGCCGTGAAGTGTGTGGAATGCCAAGCTAAGGGTTGCTCTTAACAAGCGGGGAAAGAATGTTGAATTCCCAGCACGGAGTTCTTATTAACCAATGGTGCTGCATGGCAAGCCTAAAGACTCTTTTTGACAATGATTTTTAATTAAACAAAAATCTAAGATAAAGGTCTAAAACACCACTTTTAATCTTGTTAAGAAGCACTTCATTTTGAAAATCATGCGTGAACTAATGAGATAATGATATCATGAAATGAGTACTTACGCCAATATGTTACCTTGCAACCTTTGTAGAAGCAGCTGCCGCGAGAGGCGGGGTTGATCATCGTGGGATAGTCCTCTTTGGCAGTCAAAAGGATTGAAAGCAAAGGATTTGGAAGTGGCTTAACAAGAAGGAGTGATGCCAAGACCAGACTCAGACGAATAAGGAGACAAGGAAGAGAGGCGAGGGCTAGAACTCCCTTACTAAGGCGCGGAGACCCTGATCACATGGAACGGTCTACAGAAGAAGCGGAGAATTAGAAGGAGGAGTGAGGACTAAAGCCTCGAAAGCAGTGAGAGAATGGGCAGATGCCCAAGGCAGTGGATGTGGAAGAAGCTGGGTCGGACCTAGAATCAGGAGGAATTAGAAGAAGAAATTGGTAGATGGAAAGAGGCGGATCTGGAGGGTCCGGAAGCTGTGGAGGAGAATCGTGATAGGAGGAATCATCCGGAGGCTCCGGAGGGATGACGAAAGAAGGGACGCGATGCCCTGGGAAGAAATAGGGAAAAAGATGATGGGTAAGGAAGAAGAAAATGAATGATGTGATATTCTGGAAGATCAGAAAGATGAATTGGAAGAAAGATGGAGGGTCCGGTGGTTCCGGAGGAAGAAAATGGAAAGGGGCGTCGTGCCCGAAGGAAAGGTATGAAGGATCCGGAGGTTCCGGAGGAATGAGAAGGGAAGGGACGCGATGCCCAGAGAAGAGAGAAATAGAATCCGGAGGTTCCGGAAGAATGGAATCAGAAGGGTCGGGATGCCCTGGGAGGAAGGAAAGAGAGTCCAGCGGTTCTGGAGGGGGAAGGTACCATGGGACGCGATGCCCAAGGAGAAGAGAAAGATCCGGAGGTTCCGGAGGAAGAAGACGGAAAGGGGCGCGATGCCCAAGGGATAAAGAGAGGGGTGAAAGATCCGGAGGTTCCGGAGGAATGAGAAGGGAAGGGACGCGATGCCCAAAGAAGAGGGAAATAGAATCCGGAGGTTCCGGAGGATTAAGATGAAAAGGGGCGCGATGCCCTGGGAGAAAGTCTGGAGGTTCCGGAAGAATAAGGTGGAAAGGGGTGCGATGCCCTGGGAGAAAGTCCGGAGGTTCCGGAAGAATAAGGTGGAAAGGGGTGCGATGCCCTGGGAGAAAGTGAGAGAAATCCGGTGGTTCCGGATACAAGAGCTGAAAAGGGACGCGATGCCCTGAGAAGAGATTGGGGAGGGGGCAACGCCCGAGCAATGTAAGGGGACCTACAGATCCCGAGGATGAAGTTGAATAAGATGGGAAATTCGGAATATCCGGAGGTGCCGGAAGGTGGGGAAGATACGGGTTTGGAAACCCGGGAATCAGGAGGTGTATGCAAAATGATGGATGCGATGAATGCAGTGACTGCGCGAATGCAACAAAATGCGTGAGATGCAAAGAAGATGGAGAATGTGAAGGGTGAGAGGACGAGATCCTCCTCCTAACCCCGGGAATGGCCCATGAAGAAAAAGTGATAGAAATGGATGCATAGAAGGTGGAACAAATAAGGGACGGCCCCTTAGCACTAAGATAACTGCCCCTCCACGGCAGTGAAAGTGTATAATCAAACGGCCCAATGGAAGAATCTTCAATAATAAATGACAACCCCTTTGGAAGGCAAGGATCAATAATGTAAGGGAGTTGGAAAGTTGATACAAGAAGCATTGCCATGCCCATTAATTGTGGTGTATAAGAAGTGTTGAACAAAATGGGCATTCGCCCCTTGTATGGAGGAATGGAATCAAGATTTGGAAGATGGAACAAAGGGTGCCCTGCCCGGCCCTTGGATGGCATCAACGCTTGGCATTCTCTGAGCAATGGCGGTGACCTGGCCCCTTCAATCGTTCCTGGCACAATAACCCGGATTGGCATCCGGTAGATGAACTCTTGCGTCTTGAATGGCACGGCAGTGGCCAAATTCTTCTTACGCGGCTCTTGCTCATCTTCGGCACACGTACTTATAGCAGCGCTCCCCTTCCGAGTAGTAAAGGGAGGTGAGGCGGAGGCGGAAGGCCTTGTGGATGGTGGAGGTATAATGGAAAGTGTTGGTAAATGGGTGAATGGAGGCGGAGGTTCAAACACGTCGAGTTTCTCCCTTTGCTCGGAAGCAGTCGGGGTTGGCTCGAGTGCAAAAAAGGGTGGATCCTGCTCAGGATTAACCATAGATAAGGGTGAAGGGTTAAGTGGTGGAGTAGGTAAAGTAGGTTTTAGGGTTAAAGGGATAATGGAAGGTTGAATTGGGGAAGGTTCAATGGTAGGCTCGGTGGAGGCTAAAGGCTCAATATGTGGAGGTTTTATAGTGGAAGGCTTGGGGGAGGCCGGTGTTGTGAAGGTTGATGGCATAGTGGATGGAGGTGTAATTAGTGGAGGTTTAATGGGTGACGGTTTGGTGCGGAGGAAATGCCGAACAGGGCGAACGATGTTAGGAGTGGGAGGAGACTCAAAATGCGTCGGCGCGGGTGATTGGAGTATCGACCCGTCGTCGTAACACCAAGAAGTCTCGGAAATAGGGGGTGAATTGGGAAAGGTGGCTTCATCCTGAGCAGGAGGTTCATCAAATGATAGTGGGGGAAGCGTGAAACGAAGGAAACTCGGAAGGGGTGCCTGCGGAGCTTCATCGTATGCTGCCTCGAATTCTTCAACTGTCGGTTCTTCATTATCAAATTCAAGTGGACACCGTAGTGGAGGCGTATATGTGGATGGAGGAATGTAATGATGTTGCGCATGTGGAGATGGAAGGTCATATGAATGAAGTGTGCGGATGGGTGGAGGGCGGACGGTGTCCACTTGATCATCGAAATCGGCCGGCTGTTGCTTGCTTGAGCTGTCGATACCATAATCATCTCTCCTATCCTTCCATTCTTTCTCCATCTTAGTAATATTATCCAAAGCGGCATGGAGAGGATTGACCGGAGTAGGAGGAGCCATGACCCTTCTTAATTGTTCCTCCATCAAAGTGATTTTATCAAGAAGGGTTTGTTGGAGGGGTGTAACTTGAGCAACCAAGGGTTGGCAGGGCCTTGAAGGAGGGGTGGCATAAAAAGGCCGTGGAGGGGAGTTAACGGGATGACCCGCAGAAGAACCCGGATGGGCCGGATTGCAAGAAATAAATGGGCCTCGGGGCCGTGATGGAGGAGGAATAGAAGGAGGTGGGTGTCGGACCACCCGAGGAGGATGGTGAATAGGAGGAGATGGGTGATGGGCTACCCGATTAGGAATATGAGTGGAAGAGGGAATTAGGTGATGGGCCACCCGAATAGGATTAGAAGGAGGATGAGATGAAGGAGATGCACCCTCAACGGCGGCCTTAAGGGCTTGGAGTTGCTGAGGGGTGAGATGGTCTAATGCATGAATGATTTGGGATACCTTCTCATCGTTGGGAGGAGACGGTCCTGGAGGAGTAGTGGCCTGAAATTGAGTAGGGGGACCATGAGAATGGACATTGCCCGTGGGCCGGGCATGACCATAAGAATGAGGATGTGATCCCTTGAAAGTATGGTGAGAATTGTGACGAACATGTTGAAATTGAGGGGAATAAGATGTGCACGTTTGTGCATCCTCATGAATTGAATTAAACATGTTGTTTTGTTTATGGTAAGCCATTATTCAATCAAAGTTCAAAATAATATGCAAAAAGCACACAAGTTGGAATGGTTACCTTTGATCTTAATTTGTTTGAACCTTGGTGAATTAATGAATTTTAACAAAGTTTGGTGTGATTCACACAAGGGAGGATCCTAGTTTCAATATGGTTTAAACTCCGGTGCCAACTAGGAACACTCTCTCACCGTGTATAGGCCAACTAACTCGGGACTTCAAAAGGGTACAACCTGTCCGGCGTCCGTGAGGGAATCCACGGGTGCGGGGACTTATGGAGGCTTGGTTTAGGAACTTCCAATCCAAAGAGACGGAATGCTCAATGGAGGGTCCTTCCTTCACCAAGGGGGTGTGTGGAATCCTAATGTAGAGAGAGGAGGTCTCCCAAACCAATGCAAATGAGTGAATGCAGGGTAAACAAGCCAATCACAGCAATATAATCAATCAACAAATATAAGCATGAATCATGATGAAAAGCCACACACGGGAGGGTTCTGTAAACCCACAGTAAAAAGACGCCCTGGCAGGGGGCGCTATTAACCAAAGCGACGACAGTATCACTGTCGTGAATCACTGGAGGGCCCAGGGGCGGTGAAAAACATGCCTTAGTGTGAGGCACTATAAATAAAAGGGCGCCCCTGGATGAGGGCGTCAAATCTAAAACCGCGCCTTGATGTGAGGCGCTAAGAAACAAAAAGACGCCCTGGGGAAGGGCGTGAATTCACATAAGATATGATGGAAGGCGCCCTATCAGAAGGCGTTAAGCAGGAATACGACGCCCTGGGTTAGGGCGTTAAAATAAAACGCGCCTCTGACAGAGGCGTTAATTCCCAGAAAGACTCCACGGCCAGCAGTATCAAACACTCACAGTCACAGGCAATCAACAAATATATGAATTAAGATATTAGCATGCTCATCAAATTTTTGGACAAGTGGAATTTGTTTTTTAAAAAGGAATCTATCAAACTGACAGATCACAAGTGGGAAGGTGCTACGTGGAGCACAAAGGGGAGGTGCACCGTGGGTGCAAAATAGGGGAGATGGCACACGCAGGTGCCCAAGGGGAAAAGGGTAATAAAAGAAGAACACAAAGGGTCCCACCGTGATCGCCAATTTGTGGATCCTAATTAGAAATCCACTTAATGGAATTATTAAGAATTATGCAAAAGATTGAAAAGCATGCACGAGGTGCTAAGATGGAGTTTGTGATCACCAGAGACGCGAGGCCTCAAAAGATATAACAAATAATAAATAGGAAGGGATCGCTAAAAATACCTTTGAAAACGCGGGGATGTGAGTGCTCCTTTCTCTTCAAATCGGCCGGCCGATGAAGAGAGTTCTTCCTTTTGATTACCCTTGCAAAACAATCAAACAAACACCAAAGAAGAATATGAATTAGAAATATGGGGAGTGTAGCATCAATTCTTAACAAGATGAGCATGAAAAATTGTGCAAGAACACACCTTGTGGGTGTTTGCCCTTAAACCGCTATGCAAAGAGGGTGGGGATATGATGAATGATGAATGATAAAAATATGAATAACGGGAAAGAGTGCAAGAGTGCACTAAGGGGAGTTTCTCAACGTGATTGAGTTAAAAAAAATACATAGACATGAACATGCATGCATGAATTAATGATGATAAACAAAAGAAAACAAAGAAAGAATGATAGAAAGTAAAAGCCTGTTGCTTGGCTTTAGATGCTCGATGGGGAGAAGCCTTCCAAAAGATGAAGCAATTAGTATAGGAGGAGTTCCTCCTTCAGCCAGTAGCAGCAACCTGCGTGAAAGAAGAAGAAAAAGAAAACAAAACGGAAGAAAGAAGAAGAAGAAGAAAAATGGAAGAGAAGAAGGAGGAAAAAAGAAAAATCCCCCCTCAACAGAGTTGCAGAAGATCTATTAATAGGGGAGAACCAAGATTAGAAGGGATAAGAACGGGCAAGAGCCCAAGGAGGGAAGGATTAGACTGGGCAAGGTAACCAAACGAAGCAAGGAGTCTCTGGGGAAAGGCTGCGTTCGTTTAGAACACGAAAGTGAACACGACTTTGACAAGGGCGTCAATTCTGAAATTGACGACCTACCAAAGGGCGTTAATTTAAAACGCGCCTTGTAACAAGGCGTCAATTCAAGGATCATTTTTTAGAAATAAATCTTTCTTTTTTAAAAAAAAATTGTGAAACACGCCTCAACCAAAGGCGTTAATTAAAAACGCGCCCTACCAAGGGTCGTTAAAAAAAATAATCAAAATAGGGCTATTTTTCATTTCTCAATATTATTTTTCTATTTTTTAGGTGGAGGTGCATCTGAATGTGCTGATTCCAAAGACTATTTTTGCGTATTTTTCTAACATCCGGAAGGCCACCAAATCACCTCTCAAAGGGGTTGAAAAATAATATTAAAATAATCAATTGAAAAGTGACGCCCACACTATATGTCGTTATTTCAATTTTTTTATTTTTATTTTATTTAAAATAAAGGTAACGTCCTATTCTTGGTCGTTACTTCCAAAAAATTCTGAAAAAGTTTTAGAAAATTCTAGAAAAATAGGAATTTGAGAGAAATGGACGCCCTCACTATATGTCGTTAATTTTTTTATATTTTTTTAATTTTTTTTTAATTTTCTTAAAAAGAAATGACGCCCCTCTTCAAGTCGTTAATTCTGAAAAATTCATAAAAATAGAGAAAAATGCCCAGAAAATCTAAAAAAATCCAGAAAAATAGGAAAAGAGAGGGAAAATGGAGAAATCCAAGAAAAGTGAGAAAAATCACTCAAATAAAGTTAATTTGAGGGTCAAATTGGGGTATTACAAGGTAATATGAGATGTGCTCACAGTAACGTCAATTTTGGCGTGTCTACACCCACTATCTCGGCAATTAATCAAAGGTTTTCCCTCCTCGTGGGGGATGTAATTAACGCCATAGCCTTTATAGTATGGCGGACTGCTGGTCCCGACCGAACCTCACTCTCGCCCGACACGGGTCAGAATGAGCGCACAATCAACTCATCACTCACGTGACTGGCACGCCCGCGTCGTCAATTAGTCAATTAATTACCAGTTAGTTAATCGGTCGATCGACACGCGAAATAAACCAAATAAACCCCAATGAACAAATAAATTAATTAATTAATTACAACAAAAAAATGATCCCAACAAGTCTGGTACGCCCGGTGGGACCAGTGTCACCTTTCATCTCTTTGCCGAGATACTCGGGCTTCGAGGCCCTCCCAAAGGTTGCTGATCGTTGGTTTGTCTGTCTTTGCAGGAGAATGATGACGATGACTGGGATAACTGGCGTCGGCTTTGGCCCTTCAATTATTGCCGGTCATGCGCAAGGGTACCTGGCGGTGCCCATGGAGTTCGGCAACTTCCCTGCCGCTGTTGGCTTCCCCAACTTCTTGGGGTTAGCCTTTGTGGATATGCTAGAAGTGGAACCCTCGGAGCCTGTCAAGGGAGCTACGAAGAGCATGGAGCCTCTGAAGGCTCGACGCCGCCACGACTCGCTCAAGAGTCCAACCTCAGTCGCCAGCTGCCTGGTGCACCATGCTGTCCGTGGGGTCCGCCCCGATGCTATCAACAGGAACACCGGAGGACTTCAGCGCAAGCAAAGCCGGCGGAGTACTGCTGTGGTTACCGGAACCCTCTCTCAATCCGGCAAATCTATGATGGTTGGTGGCATGCGCATCTTCCTCAATAGATGCGACGCACGGATAGTTCCGGATCAGGTCATCCCTTCCATCCATGTCCGCAACTCATATCAAGCCCTCGCTGGAAGGAGGGCAGAAAGAGAAGAAGCCGACCATTACGGCCAAGAGAAGTTGACCCCCAGGCCAAGGAAATTTAAGCAGGTGTGGGTCCCCAAGAGGGTCCAACCTGTTCATCAGCTTGCACCTATCCGCCGCCATCCTGTGCATGACGAGGCGGAAGAAAGAAAAGAGAGGGGTCTGACCCCGAAGAAAGAGGAAGTGGTTGCGGATTATCCGCGCCGCGAAGGTTTCCGGGCTGGTGCCCGCCAGGCCAACGTCCCTACTATGAGACGGAGATTCCAGCAACCTGCCGACAGAGCTCGGCTAGATTATATCCTTCCTGCGGGAGGTCGACAACTATCCCCCGTGCTACATCAAGAACGGGGTCGAGAAGAGATGACCAACTTGGTCAAAGGCTATTTTCGAGGGCTGGGCGACCCCTCGCTTGGGCAGCAGCGGCTGATCCAAGCAGCCGCCGCCAATGAAGACTACTGCCCATCAATGGCAGATGAAGAAGATGCAGGAGAAAAGATGATGGTATCGTCGGTCGACGATAATGGCTATGACGACGACTTGTGGATCGAAGCTGATGAAACCGCCCCCCGGCGGGAAGAAGAGACAAGAAGAATTTTTGTGTTCGAGAGGTTGACCTTTCCATATCAAGCTAAAAGGAGGGTCCATCGACAAAGGAGAGGGATATATGTCTTCACCTGCAACACGGTTGGCATATTCAGCCGGTACGGAGGGCTTCCCGAAGATCCCCAAGAATTGGCTCAGTTGGCCGCAAGGCCATGGCTTAGCACCCGAAGAACAGAAGCCGCAAGGCAACTCCTGGCGATAGCTGAAGGACAAAAATCCCCGGTCTACAACCAGTGGAATGATGAAGCTGCTATCTTAACTGCCAATGTAGTCACGGTGGAAGAGGAAGACTACGTCCCCCTCGACATCCTGCCCGAGGGTACGTCCGGGGAAGCAACGGAAGCTATCCCCACTACGACGACTATGGACCCATCGGTCTTGGTTCTACTTCAAAAATATCGGCAAGAGATGGACTTGCTGAAGAAACAATTGATGGAGAAAACTGAACAGTCATCAGCTTCCAAACCACCCGAAGTCCAGGGTGAATCATCCCGGGGAGCGGTTCATCATGTTGGCCCTCCGCCACTTTACACCTTGCCTCAGTCGTCAGAGCCGAGCATGGCGACGACTCAGCAGCAGCCACCACAGCCCCAGCCCCAGTCGCTGATGCCACCGGTGCTCCCTCAAGTGCACCAGACACCCCCGCTGCTGCGTCCTCCGCAGGCGACCACTCTGGTCACCCCGTACTTGCAGCCGACACACTTCTATCCTGAGCAAGTCGACCCCACGGTCATGAACTGGATGATGGTGGAAAGAATGATCGAGCTGAAGCTCGCAGAAAGGAATGAAAGCGACTACGTCGCATTTGATGCCTATCGGGTTCCTTACCCGCAACACCATGCTGCCAAGCGGCTTCCCCCAGGGGTCAACAAGCCGCCCAAGTTCGACAAGTTCAACGGGAAGGGATCCCCGAAGGAACATGTTGCATATTACATGACTGTCATGGGTGATTTGGCCGCCGACGAGTCATACTTGCTAAAGTTTTTCGGGTCCTCGCTGACAGGACTCGCATTTGAGTGGTACTCCAGCCTCTCGGCCGGGTCGATCAGCGACTGGTCGGATATGCAGAAGAAGTTTAGGGAGAGATTCCATGTTACAGAGAGGGAGGTCACAGTGGCCGAACTCTACTCAACAAAGCAGAGGGCCGATGAGACAGCCCTTGATTATATCAAGAGGTGGAGGAACCTCGGAATGAGGTGCAAGCGGCCACCGCATTAGGAGGACGCTGTGCAAATATGCAAACAGAACCTCAGAAGGGAAGTTCTAGAAAAGATGATTAGAATGGAAATACGGTCGTTTGACCGATTGAACAATGTCGTGGCCGAGGTAGAAGCTTTTCTGGCCAGACCCATCCCTGCATCAACTGCCAGCACAACCCAGAAGGGTAAGGCAGTGGAGCGGCGCTCGTCGCCTAAAGAAGCGAACGCTCTTGACATCAAGGCGTTCGAACAACAGAAAGGTGAAGGCAAGAAGGCAGTCACCCCACAGCCTGCAGAAGCCCCAGATGGCAAGGAAGGTCCCTCACTGCGGGACAAGATGAAGAAAGCCTACTCATTTCCGAAGGACAAGACCCGGGTTCTGTTCGACTGGGTAACGGAATATGGCATGGTCACCCTGCCAGAGCCAAAGAGGCCAGAGGACCTGAAGAGAAGAGACAGCCCGAGATTCTGCCCCTACCACCAGATGCTGGGGCATCCAATCGAAGACTGCTATGTCTTCAAGGACATCATCGAAGGGATGGTGAAGAGAAATGAAATCGAGTTGGGAGAGTACAAAGTGGACCCTCCCCAACCGCATGAAGTCCCTCGGAGGAGGGCAGGAGTCAACATGATCTCCCTATACCAGGCACTGCCCGAGGAGATCTCTGAAGCAAGTACGCGGAGCACCTATGAAACTCATTTCTTGGAGCCCGCAAAAGGATAGCAGGGATGGCAACATGTCCCTATGAAGCACAAAAGGAAGAACGCACCCCGCCCAAGAGTGGGGGCACACATCTGTGGCGTCACGCCACAGCCTACTCTTCCAGTGACAGCACCTGTGTGGACCACACCACCTGTGGTCATCAGGATACCTGCACATAATCGGAGGTGACAAACTCCGCTATCGGTGGTCAAGGAGATCAATCCCGGGGTCCGCCGACTACAACACCTGATTGAAGGGCTAGATGAATATGTGCAGCCCGAATTGAAGCCCCTGCTGGTGCGGGACCACGTCCCATGGCAGGAGCTGGAATAGCTCTCACTCGAGCAAAAGGATGAAGCAGAAGCAGCACCTGATAAAGAGGGCAGTTTATTCTGGGGGCAGGCGCCTGCTAAAGCAAAGAAGAAGAAGAAACAAAAAAACAAAAAAGGAAAGGTCGCTAAGGCCGATAAAGTGCAGGTCCTCTCCTGTAACACCTTATCAGCACTCTTCAACCTGCCTGGAGAGGAGGGAGAAGAGGAAATTTGCTTCACACCCCGTGCTGGGGAAGGCAGAGCCGAGGCCGCAACCACTGCGCATGCAACCCGGTCGGGCCGGAAATGGGGGCGCCAGCCCCCGCCCAACCACAATATCATATTCAGGGGAGAGCAGCCGTACAAGACACCTCCCTCGGAGGTCAAGGGAGTCCATATCCCTCCTCCGTCAGGCTTATATGGTGAGAGTGGGGGCAAGACAGTCCCTTCATTCCTTGAATTTATGAAGATGTCCAAGGGGAAGCAGCCATGCTTCGAAGCTCACCATGCACCCGGGAATGTCTACCCGCAGCCAATACAGTCTGCCGAAGTGCCAGATACAAATGGAACTTGCCCTGCAGCAGCTAATGAGGAATGCCAAGGATCCGGTACCAACCAGAAAGGCGCCGAATCCGAGGCAGATGAGGCAGGTCCGTCAGGGCCTGCAATTCAAGACTTCCCTAAGCCCAGGTGGGCTGAAGAAATGAAGCTCTCTAATGTTCGGGCTGGGAGCCGGATAATGAAGCTACTCAAAAAGCTCCCTGCTAGATTTACAATATGGGAGATCCTCTCTCTGAGTGAAGATACTCGACAGGCGATCATCACTGCTTTTGCAGACGCCTGCTCATTTTAAGACTTGCTTGGCTGAGACTATGCCGGAAGCCAGTATGACCTTCACTCTAGAAGACATGCTGCTACCTACTACCAGCCACAACAGGCCGCCGTATATGAAGGGACGCCTGAACAAGAGGGAGCTGAACCGGATCCTAATTGATCCCGGTGCGGCAGTTAATATTCTACCCTACAGAATATACGAGAGGCACCACTTCAACGTGCATCTCGAAAAGGTCGGGGATATGCGTATCGCCGGCTTCAATCAAAAATGTGAAGTGTCAATGGGGGTGGCAATGTTCACACTGACCCTGGCGGATTTCACTACGACAGTGCAGTTCCATGTCATTGACTCCCACACCTCTTATAAGGCACTGTTCGGCCGCCCATGGCTACATGAAAATATGGTGGTGCCCTCCACGCTCCACCAATGTATCAAGTATAGTCTCCAAGGGAAGGAGGAGAGGATATTTGCAGACCCCCACCCATTCGAGGTGTTTGAATGTCATTTGGCAGACGCCAACTTATATACGGGGCCTCCCCGGAATATTTCTGAAGCTAAGACCCCTGCGGGGGCATCAAGGGGTAGGTCCGGCAACAATTGGTATCCACCACCACCGCGCGGATATGTCAAGCCCAAGGTGGTCTCCCACATCACAGCATCTGGGGACGTGGGCAGAGTAACGCCCCCAGCATTATACCCCGAAGCTGAGAAACTGCATGTCAACCGGCAGCACAACTACATCGGAGTTCCGGACGGCCTCACCAAGCCAATCCCCGACCTCGACGACTTCACTGTCGAGCCTTTCAAGACATGGGAGGTGACACAGGGATATGGACCCAGCAGTTTGTTCTATACGGCTGAAGAGCACCCTACTCGGGAAGACACAGATTGCTGCCTCCCCGAAGATATAGGCAACCCGTCAGTCCCCGTCCAGAGTCTGACATTCACAACTAATCGGATGGCCAGGATGTTCCAGAAACAGCACATCCCCTCCGATCAGTCTCGGAAGAGCAAAGAGGCTTTCCCGAGAATGTGGTATCCCATGAGTCTGGATAAGCAAATGAGACGCATTTCTCAGCACCCGGGGTTGGGCTTCACGCTGGAAGAATATTACCACAGTGGGCGATACGATGTGGACACTATCTCCGTCTTTTACCCTACTAAAGATAACCCGCTGGGGGCAACTTTTGATGAATACCCAGCAGAAGCTGAATATACTTATTGGGATCAACCCGAAGGTCAGGGAACAGAGGCCGTGGTCCCATGCCAATGTTGGGAGCAGATCCGCCCTGAAGAGACGACTTTTCGAGCCGGTTTCGATGCGGCTAGCAGTGGCGAAGCCCAAGGTGTCAGGGAGGCCGAAACTTCTCCCCCTGAAGAAGATCAGCTGATGTCGACCTTAACACCCCTCATGACAATCGGGAGAGCCGATACCAACTCCAACCAAGGCATATGTACTGCCAAGGAAAAGGATGCCATCGCTATAGAAGATGCAGCTTCCACAGAAGGCGAGATCCTCTCACCCTCTGCTACAAAGCTCGGATGCTCTTCCGGCTCAACAATGAATGGCCACTAATCAGTCATGACCACAACCCCGTCCGCCAGGACCGGAGCTGCTCTCTTGCCCTGGGAGACTGCAACGGCAGCGGATTTACTGAAAGAGCGATACCAACTCCAACCAATGCATATGTACTGCCAAGGAAAGGGATGCCATCCCTATAGAAGATGCAGCTTCCACAGAAGGCGAGATCCTCTCACCCTCTGCTACAAAGCTCGGATGCTCTTCCGGCTCAACAATGAATGGCCACCAATCAGTCATGACCACAACCCCGTCTGCCAGGACCGGAGCTGCTCTCTTGCCCTGGGAGACTGCAACGGCAGCGGATTTACTGAAAGAGCAATACGCGCGGCCACTATCAAATGAAACAGAGGGCTTCCAAGAAGCTCTGATGGTGTTAGATGAGGAAGTCGAAGTACTCGACCCTCAAGATGGTATTCGAGACTTCGTTGACCTCCAGCCGGCACCTCCGGAGATAGAAGACGGAGGCCAAGCCACAGTCGACGAACTGATAGAAGTCAACTTGGGAAGTGAGAAGGACCCTAGGCCTACCTTCCTCAGTGCCCAATTGTGTCCAAAAGAACGGGAGCTGTACACCCAGCTGCTACAAGAGTACCGGGATTGCTTCGCCTGGACTTACAAAGAAATGCCAAGTCTGAGCCTTGCAATTTCACAGCATGAATTGGCAATCAGTCCCTGAAGCCGAGCCGGTGAAGCAACCACCGCGGCGCATGAGGCCATAACTCATCACCCAAATTTGTGCTGAAGTCGACAAGCTTACTGACGTGGGATTTGTCGAAGAAAATCAGTACACCACGTGGTTAGCAAATATTGTCCCCGTGAAGAAGAAAAATGGATAGATCCGGATATGTGTCGACTTCCGAGATCTAAATAAAGCATGCCCCAAAGATGACTTTCCGATGCCAATAACGGAAGTCATGATTGATGCCACAACAGGCCATGAAGCCTTGCCATTCAAGGACGGGTCATCCGGCTACAACCAGATTTGGATCGCGGAGCATGACCGGGTCCATACTGCCTTCCGAACCCCTAAAGGCATCTATCACTATAAGAGGATGCCGTTCGGACTAAAGAATGCTGGCGTAACTTATCAGCGCGCAATGACCAGAATCTTTGATGAGTTGCTCTACCACAAGGTCGAATGCTACATAGATGATCTGGTGGTCAAGTCCACAAGAAAGGAAGACCATCTGCAAGACCTTCGGATTATCTTCCAGAGGCTGAGGCAGCATGAGCTGAAGATGAACCCCATGAAATGTGCGTTCGGAGTGTCGAGCGGAAAATTCTTGGGCTTCGTTGTCCGATATCGGGGAATCGAGATAGACCCCGCAAAGATCAAAGCAATTCAGGAGTTACCTGCACCAAGGAACCTCTCTGAGCTGAGATCGCTACAGGGCCACCCGGCTTATATCCGGCGGTTCATTTCCAATTTGTCAGGGCGGTGTCAGCCTTTTCACAAGTTGATGATGAAGGACGTTCCTTTCTACTGGGACGAAGACTGCCAGACAACCTTTGACAAGCTGAAAGACTATCTGAAAACTCCACCAGTGCTCGGTGCACCAGTGAAAGGTCGGGCATTGATCTTGTATATAGCAGCTACACACAACTCCCTAGGGGCGATGCTGGCCCAGAACAATGAAGAAGGAAAAGAACAAGCCCTCTACTACCTCAGTCGAAGACTGCTTAGGACAGAGGAGAAGTATACCTACATAGAGAAGACCTGCCTATCGCTGGTTTTCACAGTCAAGAAGCTCTGACACTATATGCTGTCGCATGAAATCAGCCTCGTATCTAGGGAGGACCCGCTGAAATATATTATGTCCCAGCCGGCACTCAAAGGTCGCCTGGGCAAATGGGCAGTGATCCTTATGGAGTTTGACATCTCCTATGTGCCGCGCAAGGCCGTCAAGGGCCAAGCTATCGCAGACTTCTTCGCTGAGCACCCAGTACCCGAGGACTCCCTGCTGGAACCAGAGCTTCCTGAAGATGAAACCCTGGAAGCCGCTCAGGTGCGGCCTTCTTTATGGTAGCTATATTTCGATGGCGCTTCCAGAATTGACACCTCTGCCACTGGATCGGCCAGGGTCAGGGTAGGAGCAGGCATAGTCCTGAAATCCCCGGAAGGTGAAGTGGTGCACACATCTTGCTCGATAAACAAGCATTGCACAAATAATGAAGCAGAGTATGAAGCCTTGATAATCGGGTTGCAGATTACTCTATCCATGGGGATTCAGATGCTGGAAGCATTCGGAGACTCCATGCTGGTTATAAAACAACTGGAAGGAGAGTTCGACGTGCGAAAGCAAGAGCTCCTCCCCTACCATCAGTTGGCAACCCGCCTGATGTCAAGATTCTACTTCATCAGCATCAAGCATATCAATCGAGGCCAGAATGCTCAAGCAGATGCCCACTCTAAGCTGGCCAGTTCTTTGGCGATCCCGCCAGACACGAGCCTGAATATAACGGTGATCAACTGCCGGCAAGTCCCCAGTGTAACAGAAGTCTTAGCCGACGAGCAAGAGATTGAGGTGGTAGTCGTCGAGGAGGTTCAGCAGCCCGATTGGCGAGAACATCTCCTGCGGTGGTTTCAACACCAGCAGCTCCCAAAAGAAAAGAACATAGAATGAAACTCCTGAGGGTCAAAGACTCTTACGAGATGAGGAACGGAACCTTGTTCCGAATAATGGCAGATGCCCGAAGAAAAGTCCTACTTCGTTGCTTGTCTTCGACAGAAGCGGGGCAGGTGATGCAAGAAATCCATGCGGGAGCAGCTGGAGCACATCAGGCCGGCCCGAAGATGAAAATTAAGGTAAAGAAATTGGGTTACTATTGACCCACTATATTTGATGACTGCTGCAAGTTCGCCCGGGCTTGTCAGAAGTGTCAAGAACATGCCAATGTGTCAAGAAGGCCTCCAGTGCCACTACATCCCACCCTACCGAGCTGGCCGTTTGCTCAGTGGGGCACGGACGTGGTAGGACCATTACCAGCATCTTCATCAGGGTGCAGATATATCTTAGCAACTACAGACTACTTCTCCAGATGGGCTAAAGCGGTCGCGTTAAGAGATGTAACGGGGGAACTGGTTGCAAGATTCTTCCAACAGAATATAATATTCCGGTTCGGGATTCCCAGCCGAATCATCTCTGATAACGGCAGCCATTTCAAAAACCAGAAGGTTTATCGGCTAGCCGACAAATACAAGATTGACTGGAGGACATTGTCTCCCTACAACCCTCAAGCTAATGGTCTTGCAGAAGCCTTCAACAAGACACTATGCACATTGCTAGCAAAGACTGTCAAGTCTAACAAAAAGGACTGGGAAGAAAGAATGTACGAGGCACTCTGGGCCTACCGTACCATCTATAAAACTCCAACCGGCTGTTCACCTTTCTCCCTCGTGTACGGGTCAGAGGCTGTGGTGCCAATTGAACCGGAAGTCCCCTCGCTGCGAGTCGCCATCCAGCATGGACTAGTCAGCGACGAACAAACTAATGCAGAAAGAAGATTGGAGGAGCTAGCTGAGCTCGAAGGAAGGTGTCTCCGTGTGCAACAAAACATCCAACTCTACCAAGCCCGCATGGCCCGTGCTTTCGACAAGATGGTCAAAGGCCGAAAATTCAAGAAAGGAGACCTGGTGATGGTCAAGAGAAGAGAAGTAATGGCCTCCAACCCCAAAGGGAAGTTGGTCAAAAATTAGGTCGGACCTTACATCGTCCGTCGAGTGTATGAAGGGGGCGCTTACGTCCTGGTAGACCCCAAAGGAGTCATCCTGTTCTCACCACTCAATGGAAAGCATATGAAGCTGTATCATACGGCACAACCAACATCCCCCGAGTGATCGGAACACCTTCACCTTGGTCCAGTGGCACTCCGCCCTAACCAAGCTACCCCTTCCTTGGTTCAGTGGCATTCCGCCCTAGCCAAGCTACCCCCACCTTGGTTCAGCGGCATTCCGCCCTAACCAAGCTACCCCCACCTTGGTCTAGTGGCATTCCGCCCTAACCGAGCTACCTCACCTTGGTCCAGTGGCATCCCGCCCTAACCAAGCTACCCCTTCCTTGGTTTAGTGGCATTCCGCCCTAATCGAGCTACCTCACCTTGGTCCAGTGGCATCCCGCCCTAACCAAGCTATCCCTCACCTTGGTCTAGTGGCATTCCACCCTAACCAAGCTACCCTCACCTTGGTCTAGTGGCATTCCGCCCTAACCAAGCTACCCTCACCTTGGTCCAGTGGCATCCCGCCCTAACCAAGCTACTCCTTCCTTGGTTCAGTGGCATTCCGCCCCAACCAAGCTACCTCCTCCTTGGTCCAGTGGCACTCCGCCCTAATCGAGCTACCCTCACCTTGGTCTAGTGGCATTCCGCCCTAACCAAGCTACCCTCACCTTGGTCTAGTGGCATTGGTCTAGTGATATTCCGCCCTGATCGAGCTACCCTCACCTTGGTCTAGTGGCATTCCGCCCTAACCAAGCTACCCTCACCTTGGTCTAGTGGTATTCCGCCCAGATCGAGCTACCCTCACCATGGTCTAGTGGCATTCCACCCTGACCGGACCCGCATAATGTCTACAGTATTGCCGTCACGGGCCTTACACCCGAATCGGCACAAATCTATCCTTTGCGTCATCATTGCCTTCGTGCTGACGAGTAAACCCTCTTTCTCGACGCAGGACTTCATGTCCTAGCTGACTCTCTCAATGTCCTTCTGTTACATGAGCAAAAAGAAAAAGAAAAAAAGAAAATACAAAATGGGGTTAAAAATAGAGATACCCCGCCAGTCTTGTTCCTAAATCGGGACAAGGGCAAAAATGGCTATAACCCGACTGCGGTGAAAACCCGAAAGGGCGCTGTAGGCAAAATCGGGTACCCCGCCATGTGAAAACCCGAAAGGGCGCATGGGCAAAAGCGAGAGGGGGCTGACTTTGGTGAAAACCCGAAAGGGTGCTTAAGCCAGTAAAGTGGTAATTTAAAAGTTCCTGCTTGTTCTCCTCCTAATACGACTCAAAGGACAACCATCAAGAGTCCCGCCGGAGATTCCCCAACAAACCTATGCTCGACCCTTGTCACCATCGGCGAGACCGGTCGATCTCTACCCTTAACTTGGATCTTTCGTCCCTGTTAATGAATTTATCATTGCTTCGGTATTTAACCCATGTCGACGAACAAACCTATGTTCGACCCTCGTCACCGTCGGCGAGACCGGTTGATCTCTACCCTTAACTTGGACCTTTTGTCCCGGTTAATGAATCCATCTTTGCTTCAGCATGTAACCCATGCCGACGAGCAAGCCTATGTTCGACCCTCTCCCGTCGGCGAGACCGATCGATCTCTACCCTTAACTCGGACCATTCGTCCTGGTCGATGAATTTATCCTTGCTTCGGCATGTGACCCATGCCGATGAATAAATCTATGTTCGACCCTCGTCATCATCAGCGAGATTGGTCAGCCTTTATCCCTTAGCCGGGACCTTCCATCCCTGTTAAGAAGTATATCCTTTGCTTCGACATTTAACCAATGCCGACGAACTAAACCAGGATCCGACCCTTGTCATCATCGACGAGACCAATCGGCATGCTAGCGGGCAGGCTCTCCTGTGTCCCGACTTCTTCCTACAAAAAAAGAAGAAAAAAAAAGAAAAGATGGGGTTAAAAATAGAGATACCCCACCGGCCTTGTTCCTATATTAGGGCAGGGGCAAAAATGGCTATAACCCGGCTGTAGCGAAAACCCGAAAGGGCGATACAGGCAAAATCGGGTACCCCGCCATGTGAAAACCCGAAAGGGCGCGTGGGCAAAAGCAAGAGGGGGCTGACTCCGGCAAAAATCCGAAAGGGCGCTTGAATCAATAATATGATAAAGAAAAAATGATGATAAAAAATCAGTAAAGATGATGATGATGAAATGATAATGTAGTAACGAGATTATCCTCGTTCACCATTCCGCTTCCTTCTACCCTTCCGACCCTTGTCACCATCGGCAAGATCGGTCGCTACCTTTTTCGATTCTTGTCACCATCGGCAAGACCGTTTACCTTTTTCTGACCCTTGTCACCATCGGCAACATCGGTCGCTACCCTTTCGACCCTTGTCACCATCGGCAAGACCGCCTACCCTTTTCCGACCCTTGTCACCATCGGCAACATCGGTCGCTACCCTTTCGACCCTTGTCACCATCGGCAAGATCGGTCGCTACCTTTTTCGATTCTTGTCACCATCGGCAAGACCGTCTACCTTTTTCGGTCCTTGTCACCATCGGCAAGACCGCCTACCCTTTTTCGACCCTTGTCACCATCGGCAAGATCGGTCGCTACCTTTTTCAGTTCTTGTCACCATCGGCAAGACCGTCTACCTTTTTCGGTCCTTGTCACCATCGGCAAGACCGCCTACCCTTTTCCGACCCTTGTCACCATCGGCAAGATCGGTCGCTACCTTTTCGACCCTTGTCACCATCGGCAAGATCGGTCGCTACCTTTTTCAGTTCTTGTCACCATCGTCAAGACCGTCTACCCTTCCGGTTCTTGTCACCATCGACGAGACCGTCTGCCCTCTCGACCCTTGTCACCATCGACGAGCCCGGTCGACTACCCCCTAACTTGGGCCTTCCGCCCTCGTTAATAAACAAACTATCATTACGTCGACATTTAACCCACGTCGATGATTAGAACACACTTTTCATCATCGTTGGCGAAGTTCATAAGGCGCATCCGCCTATGCTACCCATGTCCCACCCTGGCCAAAATCCGGCTCTGGGAACGGCTGCGCTGCGGTGGAGCGAACATCTCACCCCTTCGCTGAAGGCGTGAGCACTCTCCTGTGCCACTGGCGCGTATCCCTGGACTTAGCTTATCGGCCAGAGGAAGAAAAAGAAGAAAAGAGGGAAAGAAGTCACAGTTGAGGTGACAAACAGAGATATTTCATTAATGTGAAGTTGTCAGAATACATTTGTGCCCGGGGCATTCCCCCGGGGTACATAAGCTCCGAAGGCAAAAAGGAGCAGAATTCGATGAAAAAGAAAAGCAAAGCAAAGCTACGGCAAAGGGCGCCGGAAAATATCTTCCAACTCTAAGAGGCCTAGTGAGGGATATTGGGTCAACTCCTACAACCGAGCCTCGGTAGCTGTCAGCTGTGATAACCTCTCATCCAGTGAGACAAGTTGTCCTTCAGCTAGATCAGCTTCTTCCGCTGTCTGGACCTCTAGGCGCTCGGCTTCCTGCAGCTCGGCTTCGGCCCTGGCAAGTTCCGCGCGCAACTCTTCTATCTGTGCCGTAAGGAGCGATCGGCGTTCTGAGATATTGCCGGCAACATCTCTCAATTGTTCCACGGTCACCCTCAATAAGGCAGTAGCAGCATGGCAATCTGCCCTCTCTAGCTTCACAGCTGCCAGCTGATCAAATACCTCCCGGCCGAGGAACTCCCGCCTGTTGGCATGCTTTACAGTATTATAACCCGCGGGGTCCAATCATCCATTGGGCAGCCGAATGCTAATAATGACCGGGAGAGGTGTTCTATCAGGCCCCTCAGCTGCACATAGGTTAGACCCGGGGAAGCTAACATGGCTCGCTGGAGATTGTCCAGAGACTGCCACACCATGTCACTGGAGAATTGTAAGCCTAGTGGTGAAGTCTCGGGGAGCTGAAAGTCCACCTTGCTATCTATCTCGGCCCAAATGTCGTCGGCCACCCTGAGGGACGTCGACGGCATGGTCTGCACGGCACCGACGCTAGGCCCGACAATCGCAGTTGCTACAGTTGAGGGGCTCTCCACGATAGCGACTTCCTTGCCCGTCCTTTGAGGTGAAATCTTGACAGCCGTCTTAGTAGCCGAGGGCGCTCGCTCCTCATGAACAGTTTAACCGGCCGTTAAAGGAGGGGAGCTTTCTACGACAGACAAGGCTTTAGTAGCATCGGCCTCTTCTGCAATGATCTCTCCCGCTTCTATTTTCAGGTGGGCACTTGGCTTCAGCAATAATTCTCCGTCGGCAACCGAGGCTTGAGGCCCCGCAACCTCGACCGGACCGCCGACTCCTGCAGTTGCGTCGGGATCCTTTGAGGTCGCTGTAGCAGCATAGGTCTGTGGAAGCCGCAGGGCGATGGGCCGCACAACTGGTGGAAAGGTTGATTGGCTCATGCCTAAGTCAGGAAGGGGTATGCGAACCATCACAGTTGGTGGTACCACCTCAGCCTGCATCACATGTATGTATATCAACCAGCTGGCTTGGAAATAAAAAGAGGTGCTGCGAGCGGGTGTCAGAACATTTCCTACCTCGACCGGCACTATATTTAGGCCTCCGAAAGTGGCCTCTGAAGGTTCTGGCCCTCCTCCTGCGGTTGGGTATGATGGCCCGTGCTCGACTCCCAGTAGTCTCGGAGGGCTAAATGTCAAAAGGTCACTTTCATAAGCTGAAGAGGCCCCGGCATCCTCAGCCTTGGTGTCAACCGGTGGGAACCCCTCGTCGTCACAGGAGCCGCCACCATAATCAACTCGCTCAGAGGAGGAGGACTCTTCCGCCTGTTCTCGAATCTCCAGCATTTGAGCGAGTACTATGCTACCAGGAGGGTTTCTATCTGGGTTCCAGTCTCGGGGACATCGGTTGGCTGAACATCTTGGGATTCTTCCCTTGGAGGCACCTGCTCTCCAGTAGCAGCTCCTTGCATGGCCCCGACCTCAGGGAGCATTGTTGGTCGAACATCGACTGGAAATAAAAGACAATAAATAGTCAAGGACCGACTGAAGGTAGGATGGACCGCCGAGCTCTACAGACAAGCTGCAAGTTACCTTCCATCTCCTGATGGGGTGTCGGCGAAGGCAAATCACCCTCAACAGAGGCCGAGGGGGCTTTCTCCTCTCTCTCTTCAACCGCGGCACCCGTCACCGCCTCCAACCCGACAATGGCAGAGGTAATGCCAGCAGCTAAAAAAAAGGGGGAAGGATGATCAACCAAGGTGGCAGAAATAAGCAAACAAGCCATACAGGAACAAGAAGTTACCTTCGTCCTCAGGCCCTTGCATCCAAGCGGCCTCAAACTCAGAGAATGATGGAACCCGAGGAGGGATGACAATGGGTTCCACTTCAGCGGCCTTCCTCCAGCGCGCCCGGGTAGCGCGGGAGTCCGCCCTCTTGGCCTTCTTGGCCTTGCTGATAGCCTCCCTGACCTGGGACCTTGTTCGCTTCCGTGAATCCCCAGGGGGCAGCGGTGCAGTGGTCGGATCTGGCTCCGGAATGTTAAAATATGAAGGCTTCTGCGCCTTAGAAATCAACTCCCTATAATGTCTGGTCGCCTCCACAGAGAGGTGAGCTGCAAAAGTGCATAGGTGAGAAAGATGCATACTGACTATGAAAGGAGCAGCTTCAAGGCTGAAAGGAAAGACAAGCATTACCAGGCGGCCCTGTATATCGGGGACTGAGCGACCAGTAAAGTAATGCGGGCGCCTTATCTCGGGAAGCTGGCTCGCGAACAAGCCAGCACACGTCACCAATCTTCTCGCTTTTCTCCGCCAGTTGCGCCAAATCTTCATTGCCATAGGAGGATAAGTGGTGATATAGGCCCAAGTGGTCCAATCCCCAGCCGTCGACATACTTGAAAGACACTAAGAGCTGATGGTCAAGGATGGCTTCTAATGAACCAGAAATTGAAAGCCCGTGAGAATGAAGCAGGGCGAATATCCAAGGGGTACTGGAATACAAGTCTGCCCATCTATCTTCCCTCCTGATAAAGGTCTGGTAGGGATGGAAACGGTCAGCTTCTGGGCGCCAGCCCGCCACTGCAGGTAGAGGTTCCTCCACCGGGAGGGGGATCGTCTGGAGGGTGATCCGGTCACTGCTAACCTGGCACAGCCCCCAGAGAGTCTTGATGTAGTCATCCTTCTGGATCTCTGGCATCTTCGGGTCAGCCTTGGACGACCTACCCTTCGCGGCTTTCCTGGCCTCCAGATATGCCATCACTTCAGTGTTGGACCAGGACTTCAATTTCTTCAGATAAGATAGATCAATGTCCAATACAGGCTCCCACTGGGAATCTAAGAAACGACGTTTGGCTACATGCCAACAGTCTTTTCGAAAGTTCCGGTAGAAGCCCGTCCGTGCATTCCACCACTTGATGAAGTCCGAAGTCACTTGGGGCAGACGAGCCGAGGATGGCACCCTGAAGGATACATCCTCCCGATGGTGGAAGTAGTCCCACCATGTGCGGGCTTCATCCGTAGTCGTCTGACCAGCCGATGTCTGTTCGGGAGATTGAACTGGGCTGAAGAAGAAGGAATATGCTGGTCGTATCCAAAATTCCGGCCAAAGCGGAAGGGGTAGTACGGCTCCAGCCATAGTAAGCCGCTCTTTCTAAATACAAGGACACTGGGGCAGATGGCCAGTGCCCAATCAACCAGTTTTGGCTCCAAGATTGGCCTCGTATTCTTGATGCCGGTGAGCTGGTGAATAAATTCCTCTGTCTCGAACAAGCGGCATTGCCGCATCCTGTTGATGAGAGGGCTGGAGATAGCGGCCAAGCTCCAAAAGTGCAGAACTCCTGGGGAATCTGTCGGAACTGTAGTCAACTTCCCCCGAATAGAAAAAAGTTGATCCGCCATTGATGATGGCTCAGCACTAGCAAATTCAATCATCCGCGGCACAGGACGATCCGACTGCATCGACCGAGGAGCTGCTTCAGGAAACAAGGTGCAGACCCAGGCGTTGAAGAAGTGAATGGGACCGACCGTCCATGAATTTCTGGGGAAGTGTGCAAATCCCCTAGCATCTTATATATGAGGCATAGAGCCACCGGGCACAGGGACAACTTTGTCCCCCAAGCCATCAAACAGGCAGGGTAAATGGCCTCTGACCTGATTACCGTTTCGTCCCCCTGGGGAAGGGCGAACGAGCAAAGCCAATATGTTAGATACGCAGCACAATGTGTGACTGCGTCGACTCCTGTGGGATTCGGGCCCCCTTGCCGCCCTCTCCCTGAAGCAGCAGGATAGGTTGTCTGGCATCGAGCCCTCTTCTTCCATTTCACTGCTGTCGGAGCCACCGTGGGGAAGTCCTCATATTGCTGCTCCCCGCCGAAGAAATATTGAAGCCACGTGCCCATTCGCACGCGTCTCTTTTCATCAGGCTTCTGCGCTTCCCGTGAGTCAAGCATCAAGCACAGTAGGGTGCGGTATGCCTTCATCAAATAGCGGTAGGCGAAGCCCGTAAAGTATTTGCCTTCGCCGTCTATCTGGTCTTTCAGCCAGTCCGGGAAACAAACTTCTTCATAAGGCTCCCCGTCTATCGGCAAGCCGCTCAGCTGGGAAAGGCTCCAGAGGTCTAGTGAAGTCTCCCCCTCTACTTGCCTTCTATCAACTCTTTCCCCGGGTGGAGGTTAAAAGACCAATTTTGGTGACCTGCAGATTGGCTTTGGATCGGCTGACTATACATGTTGATGGAGCCTCAAAAGGAAACCCGGGTCTATGTGGAGGTGGGGGTTGCATCCGGGATGCCAAAGGCAATATGCTCATTGGCTTTGCCTTTCACTATGGCAGTGGCTGTAGTTTTCTTGCTGAAGCAAGGGCTTTACATGATGGTTTATCCATAGCAAAGCAGGGTGGTTTAAACATAGCAACTGCGTTCTCAGATTGTGCATTACTAGTTGATGCAGTTCAAAAAGGTGTGACTCCCAACTGGACTATTATGCCTTGGTGGGGGAAAATTTTGGAACTTCTTAGTGTTTGTGGATGCACAGTGCAACATGTGTACAGGGAAGGCAATCAAGTTGCAGATGCATTGGCATCTTATGCCTGTGGTATCCAAGACAATTCTATTTTTACACAATCTAGGGACCTTCCAATTTTGGCTAGGGGGGCCCTCAAGATGGACAAGGCAGGATTGCCCACTTTGCGTAACTGTAACTAGATAAGTGGTCTTTTCCTTGTTTTTGTTCTTTTACTCTTGATTGATCTTACAAGGGTATATCCCATCATTGTATAGGTTCCTTTCTAGATTTTTACCTTTGATTGTTCACACAGGGGTATGCCCCGTAGCTATTGTATTCTCTCATCCAATCAATAAAATTAGGACCATAGGATTAATCTGGGGGAGTGAGAACATTCTTCCCTTCTGGGGGAGGGTGCACTCGATCGGATTCTAATCCTGTTGGTCAGTTTTTTGCTTTAAAAAAAAAAAAGTCTCACCCTCTACAGTATAAAAGGTGTTGTATTCCGGGCAGAAGACCTCAATCATCCCGCAGCACAGACCTCGGGAGATCGGATACCTGTACCGAGAAGCATACACACTCTGGTAGATACCGGCATGTACCAGGATGGGAGCGTACTGCCGCAATACAAAATCTGTAAATTCGACTGCTCCCGGTCTGAAGGCGTGAGCATCGGTGGCTTTGAGTTCTCCGAACCACCCCACCGAGATCTAATGCTTGAACCGGACCGCCAAGCAGTCCAAGAGGAAAGGCTCGTCTCGGTACCCCCAATGCAGCGGGGCGAGGAACAAACCATACACGGGCTTCTCTCTGTCGACGCGCCCGGCAGCCTCATTCCAGCGGGCTGGCGTGAACTATGGTGCTCTTGTCAGCAGCCCGGCCTCTGGAGATAAATCCTGCACGCCAAGAACGGCTCCCCATTTTCTGAGCTCGCCTGGAATATATATGGGCATGCCATGAATGACTGACTCGGTCAGACTATCTCTGTCCGCCAGTAAAGCTCCCTCGGCTCGAAGGACAAGAATTATATCGCGCTTCCCGCCAAGGTTGAAGCGTCCGAGGAATGCCATCAAGTGTTTGTCCTTGGGGTGGTCCAGTCTGACGCCATCCCCTCGCTCATACTTGAAATGATTACCGTCGAGAATCAACAGGCGGCTGGTGTCGACGGTATCAGTCTCCGAGTCCGAAGACTCAGCTACCACGGCTATCCGCCTGGACCCCCGATCAAGGGAGTGGACATTCCCCCATGTCACAGCAACTCGGGATGCAGAGGAAGAAGGGCTGGACACCATGTTATCTGTAAGGCAACATCCAGAAGAGAACCAGCAAAGTCAGAAATCAGTTGATCAAAGCAAGACTTCTGACAAAATTTCGGCAGAGTCTCCCCAGCTCGGGGGTTTGCCAAAAGAAAAGTGGAAGCCGTCCACTAAGGGAGCGACCCCTAAAAGCAGCCATAGGCGCTAAGCCAAGGCTAAATGGGACACCCGAGGGATCTAGATCCGAGGACAAGTCCTACGAGGAGCCTCCCGGGGCCCAAGGAATGGGTTTAAACCCAAATAACCAACACTAGACTCACCCGCTCTCTCAAAGCTCAAGCTCACTCGGCGCCGCGGGAGGAGGAGGAAGTGAGGAGAGAGAAATAAAATTTGCAAATGAGCAATGAAGAAGAGAAAACGAAGAAGGGGCCTTTATATAAGGAGGCTCCCCCATTGTTAAAATGGCGCGCCCCGAAGCACGCTGTTTTAAACGACTTGCGCGCCGGTGAAACCGGCGCCATTTCAACCAGCAAAGCAAAGGCGCGCCACTTTAAGCGGCGCCGTTTTAGCTACAGTGTCAAGAGCGCGCCATTTTAAGCGGTGCCGTTCAAGGTTCCGACCGCGCCGGATTAGCATCCAACGTCGGAATTAAGTGCAGTTCCGGGCTCCCGCCAGCAAAGGAGATCAATCCAAACGAAGCTCATCCGTCGCTCCTGCTGCACTCCTACCTCGCTTACAACACCCACGTCTAGGGGGCATTTGTTGGCACTCAAAATATGATCATTCGGAGACCAAGCCGCAAAGACGAATGATACGGCCAGCTGAAGCTGAGAAGCCGATGAAGAACAACTTGCTGAAGACCTCTCAAGCTGCCAGGGCCTCGGGTCACCTGGAATGAATGACCGGGGACTTAGCTTCAGGAAAGTCAAGATGAATCCACAACCAACCGGCAGTGCGACCAAGCCTGCCTAATGGTCCGGCATCGACTCCGTCGTGCCGCTACCCTACACCTGTCGCCCGACCATGGACGACGGTCTACCCGATTGCTCGCCACCTGAATGAAGACTCTCCTAAGGAGGAAGAATGTCCTCGGCCATTCACAACAAGGAACCTGGGGCTCGGTCAGCGGAAGGTCCCGATCACCCGACGCGGGTTCGGCTTCTCGTCATAGTGGGCCCGTTAGTGGCCAAATGGTCGCCAGTCAAGGCGGAATTATCCCGGATGCCATACCATCCCGTAAGGAAGCTTTGAGCACGAGTCGGGCCGATCTAATGGCACAAATCATAGTGCCGAAGGCCGTGTCAGCAGAAGACCCGCGTGCTCAAGCCGAACATACACGGAGTTCGTAGTAAGGCCGTACGTCATGTCGAGAGCTTCGTCAATGCCCCGTCGAGGTTTTCCAAGGACCACGGCGAGAGGAATGGCCAACGATGACCTCTGGAATCATCCCCGGACTCATCAACAAGCCTTTGGCAACAAGATGAGGCTAATACGGCGCCAGGGTCACCGGCGCGCGCCTTAAACGGTGCCGTCAAACTCGGCGCGCAGGGAATACCCCTGGAGGCTGCTTGCCCGGCGTTACCTTCCCCGGCGCGCTCCCCGCGACGCCGAATCAGCCTGCAACTATAAAGCATGACCTGGTTCGACCAAGTAAGGGGGGATAGAGAGAATCGTTACTGGAAGGAATTGGGATAAGAAGAGTCGAGTGCTCGTCAGGGAAGAGGGCCACCAATCAGAGTAAGGTAGCGAAGGGTTTCTTGGGGAGAAAGCTCTCCTCCTGAGAACCTCCAGCCGCCGCCGTTCTGCTCGGCCCGAAGCCCCCGTCGCCTGAGAAGAGGAGTCTCTGCTCTCTGCTTAGGTGGGTCGCCGTGGTGTCCCTCGTCGATCCCTTTTCATCCGTTTTCTTTTTCTCCGTTGTAATGTAAGTGAGAAGGGGGAAGGGGTGACGATATGAGCCTTTCTTCCTCCCCCTTCTCACCATCTTTCTTTAATTTCCCTTCCTCTCTACAACTCCTCCCGTGAGGGTGATGTAAGCGATGCCCGAGCGACAACGCCGACATCGAATGTAGTGGTTTGTTGTGGGTTCTTCGTGGATGAAAAAAATATATATGCATGTGTTGATGGTGTATGATTGATGCCGTCCATCCTCCGTTTTCTTCACGCCATCTCTTCTGTTTCTCTTGGCGTTTCCCTTTTCTTGGCCATGGAACCCACGTCGTGCTGCGGTGCCGGTGCCGGAACGAGTAGTATGTTCTCTTCTTCCCATCTGTGCATTTAACGGTTTGGTTGAGCAAAGGGTTCCTCGGATATGTTTCCCTCTACGCCGTATATGCCCCTGTGATTCACGGGCTACAGCAATCACTCTCCCCACCCCGGGGGTTTCTCTTCCGATCGAATGTCAAAGATTGTTGTAGTCGGAGGTGCATCCATATGCACGTTCCTTCAACCTGTTTTGGGCTGTCCTCTTAATCCCCCCTCTGTTCTCGACCGTGAACAGAGGAAGATGAGGCCATCCCCACATTTTTCGTCACTGCTTTCTAACCATCATCTGATGAACATTGCATTAACCAGTTAACATTTACATGCGTATATGTATGTATACCTACAGGCATTAGCATCAGCCTGCCAATCGTGCAAGTCTTCCTGCCGCGCCGTTTTGCTGTTTCATTAGTGGGATTTGGAAACCCGGGGAGGGGGGGGGGGACATTCCGCTGATCTTTCATCTTAATTTATCGGTCTACAAGGGTCCATTTGCCAATAATGGATCTTCGAAGGCCAATGAGCGCACAGAAATTGGGTTAATCCCAACACTTCAAATCCACAGCCCCTAGTGGGCCTTGTGGTGGCCGTGAGACGGGTGCCCCTCGTAGGCTGGCCCTCGGGGTGTTCCCTCTCTATCGGTCGTCCCGACTTGGACGTGGTACCGACTCGGGTTGCATGCCCCTCGTAGGCTAGCCCTCGGGGTCTTCGCTCCCACTATGAGTCACGCCATCTGTCTACTTTCTACCCACGGAGTCGGTGCCCCTAGTAGGCTAGCCCTCAGGGTTCTCCTATCCGTCTAGGTTTGCCGGCCGCCGTTGTGCCACCCGGCTTTCAGGGGTTGCTCCGCTACGTGAGTACTCCCCGCTTCTCCCCGACAATCCTCTGGGATGGGGAGATGTTGTCGAAATTTCGGCTCGAACGAGTTTGACTCGGAACGATCGTCGTGTTCGACTATGAACCTCGCGCGAGCCTGTGACTCGACTTCGGGATGGCCCGGGGCCGATCCGTTGAATAACTGACTCAATAAACTTTCAAAATCTCCCAAAGTGTTTTTTAATAAACCCAAAATAACCAATAAAACCGCGGTTCCCCGTAAAATAGGGCTAAACCGGCGCCGTCGATACTTGGCGCGCCTTAAAACGGCACGCCGTATCCCGGCGCGCCAGGAAGAGGGGCGCGCCGTTTTCAGGCTGACCCTACACCTACGTTAGGGAGGGCGCCATTTTAAGCCTTTACCCACGTTTCACACGCCGTTTTAAACTCTATGCCAACGCGTATCGCGCCGGTTTCATTTCGAATCGCGTCGTCGTGCCGCTTTAATCTTTTCCTCACCTTTGGGGTGATTTTCAATGTTAATAACAGGACGAAATAAACCTTTTAATCAATAAATTGAATAAATCGGCTTGTCTAAGCTTGAATTAATCAGCTTCATACCTTCGTCATGCTTTAATCTGAGCATTCATGCCGCATCGATGCACGCCTGAGTGCACGGACCCTCGATATATCAAATGACATGGGCTGAAAGCCGGGCAACTCCCGACGAAAAGCTCTTGCCACGCGTGATGATGGTCTTCGGGCCTAAGTTCTCCGCCACGTACTGAGGGCCCGCCCTAATAAATCGTGTGCAGTGAATTATAACATCTTGCATGATCATTCGCATGCTCTGCATCCTTTATTCCGGCCTCGACAGCCCACTATCTCGACAATTAATCAAAGGTTTTCTCTCCTCGTGGGGGATGTAATTAACGCCGTAGCCTTTATGGTATGGCGGACTGCTGGTCCCGATCGAACCTCACTCTCGCCCGACACGGGTCAGAATGAGCGCACAATCAACTCGTCACTCACGTGACTGGCATGCCCGTGCCGTCAATTAGTCGATTAATTACCAGTTAGTTAATCGGTCGATCGACACGCGAAATAAAACAAATAAACCCCAATGAACAAATAAATTAATTAATTAATTACAACAAAAAATGATCCCAACAGGCGTGCGATAGACTGTTACAGTAGATCCACTAACTAAGCCGTTGACACAAAGTGTTTTTGAGCGTCACCTAGGGCTGATGGGGATCAAGCATGTGGGTGATTGGCTTTAGTACAAGTGGGAGATTGATAGAAATGTATGCCCTACAAGCCAATCACATGAGATGTGATGACGTCATTTCTTGTAATATCTTATTCATATTTATATTAATGGCTTTTATTCATTACATTTAATTTATGTTTATGATTTGAATGTGATGAAGTCCCTGAACATGTGTGATGATGGCTGGATGATGTGACACAAAGATGCAAAGGCAGCAAACGACAATGATCCCTTGGACTTAATTCGCATTAACAATCACAAGATCTGGGAGCAACTTGAGAGTCGCCGTTACACCGCACACACCCGTTTCCCGCGGTGACTCGATGATGCCGAGCCGAGGTAGTGGAGCAAGCCCCTGGATGGCTAGAGGACCAGCACCACTAAGGTTATCCCTCCCAAAGATAGGAAGCCCACAAGCAAGGGCAGTCGGGTGCCTTGGGGGCACTAGGACACTCCTCTCACTAAGGCCACGGTGACCACACAAGGGTGGTGGTTCCGGGATCGGGCACTCTCTCACCAACCAGCGAATAAGTTTTGCAGATATTAAATGAACAAGAGTAAAGAGCAAGGGTAGAGTTCACCTGGTTGGTTTGAAGAAACCAACCCCGATCGGAGACGAGGGCGAGCGGGGAAGTGTGGTTCCCCGCACACTGAGCCGGTGAAGCTTCAATCCGGTTTTAAATGGTTACAATCACTACTCCTCGCGCAGGAGGGTGAACTTGGGGTGGAGACAATTAAATACACTCAAACACTACCTCCACGCAGGGAGGGGTGGTAAGCCGGCCAGGCGGAGGAGGGAGATTCGCCAGAAGATGCGCCGGTGTAGCCGAAAAAGGAAGCTCCCTGCTTGCTGTGTTGGCTGACAACCAGTCGCTGTGGGAGTCGTAGATCATGTTCTAGAATTCTGATGAAGTCGAAACCAGCTGGGAAATCTTTGTATCTGGAACCGGGATGCTTCAGAATTTTCTCGATTTCTTCGGTTGCAGTGGCTGGTCCAGGTCGAGCTTTGAACAAGGTGGCAGCTTCTGGCCGCAACCGCTACCTGACACGAATAGTGACTTGCAGAAGTTGTCCTGGCCGCTCCCGAACACCAAATCTTGAACCGTGGACGGACCCTCTTTGTGGGAAAACTAGTGGGGAAGCCGTATGATGTCGGGGTGGACTAGGGGACGCAGATGAGTGGCAGTAGGTCGCTGCAGGTTGTGGGAGGCAGATCCGTCCAGTTGAGGAAGAAAAATGAAAGCTCTGACCTCCGGATGCCGAACGTGATTCCGCTTCCTGATCCTGGAAGAGGATAGGACGTGGAAGAACTTTGATGAAGAACTCTCGGCCTGAATCCTCCGCCGTTTGTCGTGGTACAGCTTCAAATCAGGTTCAGGAACTCTGCAGAGGGAGCTCTGTGCAGTCGAGGAAGAACGACTCTCCCAGGCAACCCCAAACTCGGAATGGGATGAGATCACCTTCTCTGGGAAGTCGACTTGACGCCCTTTCCAGCAATGTATGATTCGCCTTCAGACGTCGCCGTAGGAACTCGTGGTGGCTTCTGCTAGTCGGACCTTCTTCTGCCACCTGCAGACTTAGGCGAAAGGAAGGGGAAAGTGGTGGAGCTAGGTTAAGGGAGTGGAGGTTAGCAATGGTGGGGGGTGGTGGTGGTGATGGTAGATGGGGGAGGGGTGTTTAGGAATGGTGAGATGGGTGGATCAGGGAGTGTGGAGGTCCCAAGGGGGTGGAAGGGTGAGAGGGCCGCAGCTGGGAGATGGGAGGGATGGGTCGGCCAAGGCAAGGGTGGAGACTAGGTGGAGGGGTTGGTGCGCAAGTTGTGGTGGGAGAGGGGTTTGAATGCCCAAGGGGTATGAATGAGGGTGTGGGGGAGTGGGAAGGTTGCTTGGGGGAGAGGTAAGGATGCCTTGGAGGTGGGAATGGTGTATGGGGAAGTGAAGGGTTGATTGGGAAGTGGAGGGAATTGATGGGGTATTAAATGGCCTAGGGAAGGTGAAGGGGTGGAGAATGAGGTGGCAGCTGAGGTGGCAGGGGGAGGGGGAGGTGAAGGGGCTAGTTCGCCCAGGGGAGGAGGAAGAGAGAGAGTGGGGTTCGCCCCCTGGAGAGAGAAGAAGAGAGAGAGCTAGTGGGAGAGAGAGAGGAGCACTCAATTGGCAAATTTTCTTCAATATTTCATTACTGATCTCAAGTGGAGTTGGGGTCATATTTATAGGAAACCCAGCATTTACAAAAAGTCCCTGGAGAAAGTGCTAAAAGTAAATAAGCAAGGGGGTGGGGAAGGAAGAGGGCGCCCATGGGCCAGGCCCATCTAATTGGGCCCATATGACCCCCTAGCCTAACAAACATAGGTAAATAACATGATGACCTAGGGACATGACCCAAAATAAAGGCAAATACATCAAAATGACTCAAGAAAGATATAAAAATTACATAGCTAATCTTAGAAAATCAGGCTGAACATAATGGCGAGCATCCGGACCCTTGGAGAAGTGGAAAGTGGTAATCGATGTCCCCATCATACTCCCGGGGTGCAGAGAACTCGACTCTGTCGAGTAAGGGTCCTTGCTGCTGCGGTACTGCTCCAATAGGTCAGGATCCAGCTGCTGGAGATCCTCCCGACTCACCCAGGCATCGTCCGAAGGTGGCCGTCCCTTCCACCTAACCAGGTATCGCTCATACGCCTTGCTCCGCGTGTTGGTGACCCGTTCATCTAATATCCGCTCCACTTGATCACGCTGGTATCTCAGGCTGGATGGAGCTCTCTGAGGTGTGGGGACGCTCTCAAGGGGTGGGGTAGGCTGGATCTCCTCACTGGGTGTCACCGTGGGACCCTTGTAGGGCACCAGGTCAGCCACATAGAAAGTGGGGCTTACTCCGTACTCTTCAGGAAGGTCCAACACATAAGTATTTGTGCTAAGGCGCCTCAACACCTGAAAGGGGCCGGCTCCACGCGACCTCAACCTTGAGACATTCCCAGGGAATAACCTCTCAGTTCTCACCATCACAAAATCACCAACTTGGAATTCTTGGTGGCGGCGGTGGGAATAAGCTGACTTCTTGTAAATCTCATTGCTCTTGTTGATGTTTTTGCGAATATCCTCATGCAACTCTCTAAGGTGTTGACTCCTAGTGGATAATGGGGGTCCTGGACAACCAAAAGTGGACCTAGCATGCCATGGTGCTACATAGACTTTGATGGACCTAGGAGGACCGGGACATCCATAGGTGAACCTATTATGCAAAAGGGTGTTTGATGTCGGGGGTCCCGGACATCCATGAATGTTTTCTTCATGCTTAGACTTCACGATGACTGACTTTGGGGGGCCTGGACATCCAGATGTTAACCTATCATGCATCGGTCCTAGTGCGTGAGTGACATAAATGATGTGACTAGTCTGACCACATGATGCGAAAGGTTGTGATACATGGTTTCCTATCAAGATGGTCCCATTTGTGAGTTTTGGGGGTTTCCACTCATGGGGATCGAAGCGGTTCTTGGGATGGGTCACTCCCTTATCTCCAAGGTTGATGTCACCCTTGGCATGGACTCTCATAGTGTGGGCGGAATTTTGGAATGGGTGGGTTAGGACTGACATGGTGGGTGAGGGTAGGAGGGAGTGGGTGGTAAGTGATGAGTACTTGGAAGCCCATGGGGAGTGGCCAAACAGATCAAGATGGTTTAAGGGGTGAGTGACGTGGAGGGGGGTTTCAATCCAAGTGATTGCCCTAGGGTCCCTGGCACATATAGGGAAGTGGAAGTCCTGACCCTGGTGGGACTCGATGCAATGCTCCTTGTAGGAGGGTAAGAGGGTGATGTAAGACTCATTAGGCTCGGGTAGAAATAATAGGAGTTTACTCATGCAAGGACCCTTGGTGTAAATGGAGGTGATGGTCCCGATAGAGGGCTGTGAGAAACTAAGGTACCCCATGTTGCTTGCTTCTAAGGCCCACATGTTTGTCACCTCTATTTGCCAAAATACACTCCTAACCAAGTCCCTCATGGCTCCTACAAAGGAGAACGATTGGAAGGTTGTATGGAATGGAGAGGTGGGCACAATTGGGTAATGATTTTCCATAGGGGGTGCATGATGTGGAGGAGGAGGTCTTGCTTTAGCCACTCAATGAGGGGTTCCCCTAAAATCACAATTTTCATGGAGGGAGGGGTGGGGGGACTTGGTTGGTCATCTAGCAACTCTAGGGGGATGATGTTCCTAGTTAGGCTCGTTGTGGTCTCTTTGGATAAAGATGAGCCTTCTTGACCCAACCCTTGGCATTGGGCTTCATATTCTTCCTCCCAATCTAGGGGAGCCTCATATTCCTCAATCACATTCTTATCCTTTTGGGGTGTGGGGGTTTTGCTCCCCAAGGGAATGGGAAGGTCTTTTGTGGATGGGGTGATGAAGGTTGGGGCATGGTGCACCCGAGGTGGTGAGGGTGTTCGAACTTGGGTTGGGTTTGGGAGTAGAAGAAGTGGAGACTTAAGTTGGGGTAGGATTGGGGTTGGTAGTGGAAGATGGGTGGGTCGAGGAGGACTGGGTTGATTGATTCTGGGAGGTGTGTCCCTTTTAGGGGAAGATGGAAGGGTAGTGGTGGGGACCGTGGAAGCTTGTGGGGTGTGGGTTTGATGGAGGATTTTAGGTTGGGTGATGACCGTCATGGGCCTAGGTGGAGTGAGGGTGGGGGCCACTTTGGTTTGAATGGTGGTGGTGATCGGGATAGGAAACATTTGGGGTGGTAGAGTTTGGGCCTTAAGGGAGGTCTTGGGTTGACTGGGAGGAAACGGGAGAGTGGGAGTGCTCTTCGGGTTATGGTCCTCACGGTAGGAGTTGGGGAGGTATTGGAACCTAAGTTGGGTCTTCATGTCTTCCCAGGTATGGATTGGTTCTTCCCTCCTAATCCTCTCCCTAGTTTCTACACTCATCCAATAGGTCTTGGCAAGTTTGGTAAGGTGCATTTTCGCGAGCCTAACTTTCCTATCTTCCGTCATAGGGTACCAACCAAAGTATTGGTCCATAGCACTCTCCCATTTTAGGTAGACATGTGGATTATGTGACCCATCAAAGTTAGGAGCCTCAACCTTAATCATCCTCAAGAGGTAATCATCCGCGTCCTCCCGTGGTCGCCTTTCAAAATGTCTAGGTTGGCAGGGCGTCTCATACTCACGGTGGAAGTCATCCTCAAGGTCCTCCCTATCAAGTTCAACTCGTGGAGGGGGTGCCCGTTGGGCATGGTTCCTAGGTGGGGCCCTAGCTTCATCGAGTCTCTCAAGGCGGGTGGAAAACCCACTCATTTTCTCCGAGAGGGCTTGAATGGCAGCCTCAAGTCGATCCATTGGAGCTTGGGGAGCCTCCCTAGGGATGTTTGGGTAACCTTGGGGAATGGGATTCATGGTGGAATCGAGGTAGAGGGGTCGGCTCGGTACAAGGTACCACTACGGGTGGACATGCACACGGATGATGTAAATGCAAAGACCCTAGAACGTAGGCTTGTAGAGACAAGTCTAGAACTTGCTCTGATACCAAGTTGATGTGACACAAAGATGCAAAGGCAGCAAACGACAATGATCCCTTGGACTTAATTCGCAATAACAATCACAAGATCTGGGAGCAACTTGAGAGTCGCCGTTACACCGCACACACCTGTTTCCCGCGGTGACTCGATGATGCCGAGCCGAGGTAGTGGAGCAAGCCCCTGGCTGGCTAGAGGACCAGCACCACTAAGGTTATCCCTCCCGAAGATAGGAAGCCCACAAGCAAGGGCAGCCGGGTGCCTTGGGGGCACTAGGACACTCCTCTCACTAAGGCCACGGTGACCACACAAGGGTGGTGGTTCCGGGATCGGGCACTCTCTCACCAACCAGCGAATAAGTTTTGCAGATATTAAATGAACAAGAGTAAAGAGCAAGGGTAGAGTTCACCTGGTTGGTTTGAAGAAACCAACCCCGATCGGAGACGAGGGCGAGCGGGGAAGTGTGGTTCCCCGCACACTGCGCCGGTGAAGCTTCAATCCGATTTTAAATGGTTACAATCACTACTCCTCGCACAGGAGGGTGAACTTGGGGTGGGGACAATTAAATACACTCAAACACTACCTCCATGCAGGGAGGGGCGGTAAGCCGGCCAGGCGGAGGAGGGAGATTCGTCGGAAGATGCACCGGTGTAGCCGAAAAAGGAAGCTCCCTGCTTGCTGTGTTGGCTGACAGCCAGTCGCTGTGGGGGTCGTAGATCACGTTCTAGAATTCTGATGAAGTCGAGACCAGCTGGGAAATCTTCGTATCTGGAACCGGGATGCTTCAGAATTTTCTCGATTTCTTCGGTTGCAGTGGCTGGTCCGGGTCGAGCTTTGAACAAGGTGGCAGCTTCTTGCCGCAACAGCTACCTGACATGAATAGTGACTTGCAGAAGTTGTCCGGGCCGCTCCCGGACACCAAATCTCGAACTGTCAAAGTTGTTGGAACCGTGGACGAACCCTCTTTGTGGAAAAACTGGTGGGGAAGCCGTCTGATGTCGGGGTGGACTGGGGGATGCCGATGAGTGGCAGTAGGTCACTGTAGGTTGTGGGAGGCAGACCCGTCCAGTTGAGGAAGAAAAACGAAAGCTCTGACCTCTGGATGCCGAACGCGATTCCGCTTCCTGATCCTGGAAGAGGATAGGACATGGAAGAACTTTGATGAAGAACTCTCGGCCTGAATCCTCCGCTGTTTGTCGTGGTACAGCTTCAAATCAGGTTCAGGAACTCTGCAGAGGGAGCTCTGCGCAGTCGGGGAAGAACGACTCTCCCAGGCAACCCCGAACTCGGAATGGGATGAGATTGCCTCGCCTGCAAGACTTGACGCCCTTTCCAGCAATGTATGATTCGCCTTCAGACGTCGCCATAGGAACTCGTGGTGGCTTCTACAAGTCGGACCTTCTTCTGCCACCTGCAGACTTAGGCCAAAGGAAGGGGAAAGTGGTGGAGCTAGGTTAAGGGAGTGGAGGTTAGCAATGGTGGGGGGTGGTGGTGGTGATGGAAGATAGGGGAGGGGTGTTTTGGAATGGTGAGATGGGTGGATCAGGGAGTGTGGAGGTCCCAAGGGGGTGGAAGGGTGAGAGGGCCGCAGCTGGGAGATGGGAGGGATGGGTCGGCCAAGGCAAGGGTGGAGACTAGGTGGAGGGGTTGGTGCGCAAGTTGTGGTGGGAGAGGGGTTTGAATGCCCAAGGGGTATGAATGAGGGTGTGGGGGAGTGGGAAGGTTGCTTGGGGGAGAGGGAAGGGTGCCTTGGAGGTGGGAATGGTGTATGGGGAAGTGAAGGGTTGCTTGGGAAGTGGAGGGAATTGATGGGGTATTAAATGGCCTAGGGAAGGTGAAGGGGTGGAGAATGAGGTGGCAGCTGAGGTGGCAGGGGGAGGGGGAGGTGAAGGGGCTAGTTCGCCCAGGGGAGGAGGAAGAGAGAGAGTGGGGATCGCCCCCTGGAGAGAGAAGAAGAGAGAGAGCTAGTGGGAGAGAGAGAGGAGCACTCAATTGGAAAATTTTCTTCAATATTTCATTACTGATCTCAAGTGGAGTTGGGGTCCTAATTATAGGAAACCCAACATTTACAAAAAGTCCCTGGTGAAAGTGCTAAAAGCAAATAAGCAAGGGGGTGGGGAAGGAAGAGGGCGCCCATGGGCCAGGCCCATCTAATTGGGCCCATATGACCCCCTAGCCTAACAAACATAGGTAAATAACATGATGACCTAGGGACATGACCCAAAATAAAGGCAAATACATCAAAATGACTCAAGAAAGATATAAAAATTACATAGCTAATCTTAGAAAATCAGGCTGAACATAATGGCGAGCATCCGGACCCTTGGAGAAGTGGAAAGTGGTAATCGATGTCCCCATCACTGGATCATAATGAGATTATGATAATGAGATCAATCATCCCGATGTACATGTTCTAGATGTTCCCAGTCATAGGATCTTCAAGAAGGGACATTGAAGATCCGGATAGACTGGCACACATGATACTTTCTCATATGATGGATGTGATTGTTCTCATAGTCATCAGTGTGGAGACACTGAAGTACGTGTGTGGGTGCTCATTAGTGGAATGAGTTCACTGAACTGACCCGATCTAGAATCCCTGAATGGTAATCATACTGACTATCAATCAGGGTATTCTATGTCACAGTAGCACAGTTGGATCTTAGACCTGAGTCACTAAAGATGTCTTGCATAAGGGATGCTAAGTATTTGATTACTGACTTATGTACTTCAATTAAGTGGTCTTGTACAATTATTTATCCGGACTCAGTGGAACTCGTGCGAAGGCAATTAGTTTGACAACATGGAATCATTCATTCTCAGTATGATATATGAGAGAGAATGCCCTACGGATCTGTACTCGGGAAATCTCCTGGCCAGGGTACGGGAGTTCATTATGAAAAAGGAGTTTTTCTAATGAACCAGTTTGGAGTACAGGATTCAGTCAAGTTGGGACTCAATAGGGTTTGACAGTTTGACCATACCCTAGTCCTGGTGGGGCATTGGACGAATGAGGATCTATAGCTGTGTGGAATCTGTAGATGGAAAGGTTCCTGAGTGGGTTGCTTATCCCCAATGTCGTTTAGGATCACGAAGCGTTGCTTGGTGCTTTTCGTGATCAGAAAGCCTGCTGATTCCATTAAGAGTTAATGGATATGATTAATTAAGTTAAGAAGGAGTTCTTGACTTAATGGGCTGGAAAACCAAACAGACTATTGGGCCTAGAGGGTCACACACAATAGAGTATTGGACAGACCAGGATGGATGGACTTTATAGACTATCATTGGGTTTTTATGAAAAATGCCAAAGGTCTATAAATATACGTTGTTGGGAAAATGGCCAAGCTATAAGGTTGAACCCTGGCCGCCCTCTCTCCTCTCTCTCTCCAAGGTGTGCCCCCTTCTTGTCTCTCCTTTCCACGGTGGATGGTGGTGTTGAGATCGGGTCGACGCATGGAGATTGTGGAGGAGATCCCGTCTGCTTCCACTGCTCATGTGGATACGTCTAGAGGCCGGATACTTGAACGGCTCGCAACTCCGGGATCTTCCTCTCGTTCATCTTCGAGGTTTTGGGGGATTCTCAACCCCGCAAAGGTAAAGAATCGTTCTTCACACCGCGGGTTTACCGATCTTGTTCGATTTTGAAAAATCGGCAACGATATGCAATCTAAGGTTTCAATGTTTTCTGCTGTGCATTCTGGTCGGAACCTTGCAAGGCCTTCAACAAAACCCCATGTAACCTTTTGGCTAAGATTGTTAGCCACCGGAAGTGTGGCTGGGGTGAAAAAGTGTTCGAGGCGCTATGGGCCTATCGGACGATTTATAAGACCCCTACGGATGCTCACCATTCTCCCTCATTTACGGGGTAGAAGCCGTCATCCCCATCGAAATCTAGTTAGCATCTTACCGCGTGGCGGTCCACATCAGCCTGGCCGGTCCAGATGAAGATGAATACCAGAGAAGGCTAGAGGAGCTTGCCAATCTAGAGGGCAAGCGGCTCGAGGCCTACAAACATCTACAAGTATATCAGGCCCACATGGCTCAGGCCTACGACAAGCTAGTCAAACAGCGAGCCTTCAAGCAAGGCGACCTAGTCATGATGAAGGAAAGAAAAGTCATGGCAGGGTGCTTTAGTGGAAAATTACAACCTAACTGGCGAGGTCCATACATCATTCGTTATGTCTATGAGGGTGGGGCGTACACGGTTGTAGACCACAAGGGTAATAAGTCATTCCCACCTCTCAATGGTAAACACATGAAGCTGTACCATGCTCCAGAGCATGAGTTCACGTGCCACCCAGACTAATGCACGCTCCCCAGTCGTCACCAGTAAATCCAGTAGCCACTCCCCCCTGGGGGGGTGGGACCAGTCGCTTCCCCCAGCCTTTCTCCTTAACGAAACAACAGGGTCAGCTAGCCCCTCCCAAGGCTACCATCACGCACTTGCAGTGGGTAGTCTCCCAGCTTTGCCCCCGCGATTGTGGGAGCAAGAATGCCCGGCACCAGCAACAACCCAGCCGTCAGGCTCCTAGGTAAGCAAAAAAAAAACAAACAAAAAAAATGGGGGATTAAAAATAGAGATATCCCGGCGGGCTCGGTCATCCTCTCCACGAAGAGGCGACTGGGGGAAAAAAGCGCCAACAACCCAGCTAAGGTGAAAACCCACAAGGGCACCTTAGGCAAAATCAGGTAACCCCTCGATGCAAAAACCCGCAAGGGCACATCGAAAAAAGCTAAAGGGGGTCGGCTCTGGAAAAATCTCAAAAGGGCGGTAGGGCCGATAATAATAATAAAAAAATCTCTCTCCACCAGTCAGGGTAACTATCCTCCCACCTCTCAACAAATTATAGGCTTCTGACCCATGCATACTCTCGATACATTAACACTACACTTCCCAGTCAGTTTATACCACCCTGGTTTACTTATCGTACTCTTGGCCTTAGCTTAGTCATAGTAGGCCCACGAACCCCAACAACCATGCAGTATCCCCGTTACTTGTTCCCACAAACCTGAGTCTCGGCCAAGCCCCATATCCCCTTTATTCTACGTCTATACGCTTTCAAGCATCCCACGATCCAGAATCCACAGTCGCCAATCCGTCACGATTTAACAACCACGATTCCAGTCACAACCCCAATCTCCATTGATTCCCTAACCCACTAGCTACGATCCCAGTCACATCCTGCCAAGGTAAAGTGGCCCCCAGGGCCATAACTCGGTAACCTACAAGAGTCCTAACCAGGACAATAACGATACTGTTGGCCTAGAATAGATGGAAGACAAGAAGGGGGGTTGAATTGTCCCCCAATCGAGATGACGGATTTTAAAAATAATCTAAACTAATCACAGCGTAATTAAAATTAACTGTGTTAATTAGCCTAAACACAAGTGAGACTAATGTTCTCTCAAGCTAACCGATCGCACACGTAAAGTATGTCTAACCAAATATGAACAATGATAGATAGCAGATAGCAGACGTAGCAATGTGTAAAGGTGCAGTGAGTAAAAATCTATAAGTTGACCTGTGAACGGAGATAGAAGAAATGGACAATCACACAGGCATGTCACACGGAGCACGAAGATTTTTAGGTGGTTCGGGACCACGATGGGCTCCCTACGTCCACCCCTCACCGAAACCCGGTGAGGCTTCACTACCACGCTACGAACCGTAGCAACACGGGGACGAGCCCCAACACCACACATGCTGCTTCTACAGCAAATCACACATAGGGGGCTTGGCCCCCAAGACGCTGCCACCGCAGTACACACTCACACACTCGGGGATCTTACCCCGCACAAAAACCACACATAGAGACGCAGCTCCGTCCACACATAAATATTCTCAGTTCAGAAATATAGAAGGATGTTCAATACATGCTCAACATAGGATTGATCATATAGCATCAATAAAGAGGGATATCATAGAGATTTCAGTTTATCTCCTTATGGATGAAGGCCTTAGACGTCTCTTCCTTGAAGCTCTCAACGGTGGGAGGTCGATCTATTGTAGGATGAAGCAGCCGATCCTCCTTCTTGAAGATCCAGGCTTGTCTGCAACGATAGCAGCTCGTACAAGATGAATATCTTTAGATCCAAGCTTCAAACCCTCCTGCAAACACCCGAAAATGATGAATCTCTCAAAGCCCTCTCCTCTCCACCTTGTGGCCGCCTCCTCTCTTCTTTCTTCTGTGAAAAGAATAGAACACTTAGCCCTTTTTCTTGTTTCGATATGAAAATCGCAATGATATATATAGCAGCAATAAAGATGAACAAAGGACCACAATAGCCCTTGCAAGACCCTCTCAAAACAACCCTTAACCATGTATTGAAACCCTAAGGGTAAGGGTGTAAAAGATCAAGCCAAACGGATCATAAAATGGGGATTTCGAAACCAAAATCAGAAACCCGATCTGGACCGCCCAGAACAAGTGTCGACTCTCAGAGTCGACTCTTGTTCGTGGGTGTTATACCAAAGAACAAAGAAACCACACACAGCAGAGAGTCGACACTTTCTGCCAAGTGTTCTATCTGTGTTAAAACCAAAGAACTTACCTATAAGTGTCGACTCACAGAGTTGACACTTGCTGCCTGCTGCAAGAAGGCAGCAAGCTGCCCAACAAGTGTCGACTCTGGGAGTCAACACTTGCAGACAGAGAACAGAAAATTTGCCCAAGGTAGTTTAATGCAATCTGAGAAATCTTCAACCCCATTTGAAAACTTGATATGCCAATCAAAATGACATGCTATTGAGGGTCTTACAAACATCATTAAACCTTGAATTCAACAAGAATTATGGGAAGATAAATGAGCAAGATGTTGCCACAAGGTTATCATGAAAAACATGCTTGAAGGGCACTTGAGAACCTATTTCATGAAAAATACTTCAAACCCATTCATGGCAACTATAAATCAAATTCAAAGATAAAATCTTACCATGGATCCTTTGATTTGAAGGCAGTGTGAACCTGCACTTGGTATAAACAAATCACTCAAGTCAATCTTAAAGTAATACAAATCAGAAATTTCTTGTTGAACTTTCATGTTCAACCTTTGTCATACCTAGTTCAACCTGCATGATTCTATATTTAAATGGAACCACATGAGATTTGATTCACATTCTTTCAAACCTTTTCAAACACAAACTTGCAATCCAAAAGATTGCTTCATACATGTCAGAGCCATTCCTTGTTCAGATCATACCTTGTCCACCTTGCCATCTAGCTTCTCATGAGTTAGATGTTCAAACCAGGACTATCAAGTTCAGTCCAAAAACTTCCCAGTTTAGTCCAATGAAACCTGAACTCATTCCTTTCAACCTGCTACAAGAACCCATGTGATACTTCATCTATGAGAATAAAACATGGTCTTTCAATTCATTCATACCACAAGCTCACATGTCAAATGGAGATACATTAGCACCAGATTTGAGTTTCAGCAGATCATATCAAATATTGATTGAGTCCTAAGCATGGAAAATCCATTTCCAAATTGATTCAAACAAATCATACATGAAATTCAAATTCAGTCCAACTCATATCTCAAGTGTCCTAAGACATTAAAACAAGCTGAATTTCAACAAGGTATAGCATTTCATGGAATAACCATTCAGAGAAACATTTCATATAAAACTCATAGGGTATCAACCAAATGTTCAAAGACCTTGACTTAAAAACCACAGGATCTGAAAAGTGAATGATGAATCCCTTTAATCACCAAATGCCTTATCGAGAATTAAAACCAAATAACTACTTAATGAAATAAGGTATAGACATGTTCTTCATTGGAATCCAAGATTTGATAAAAGGAATGGGCTAACCACTTGCAAGCCCAAAGCAACACTCATATGTACAATGCATGTCTAAGCAAATGTGGAATAAGGTCGATGCATGTATTGAACAAGTCTACACAGGTCAGTGCATGTGTAGGGACAGGGTTGGTGCATGTTTGAAGCAGGTCGGTGCATATGACTAATCAACCTAGCATAGGTCGATGCACATATTGAGATAGGTCGACGCGCATATGAAAAACACCAAAGACATGTCGATGCATATTGAACAGCAGGTCGATGCATGTGTGTAGATAGGGTCTATGCATGTTACGAAAGGTCGATGCACATTTGTAAACCAATATAATCAACACACATGAACTTAAGCAAGTTAAGAGCATCATGCAACCAAGTGCAAACATGAATCTCATTCAACCCAAATAGTTCAATACTCATGTGAAGCAAGTTAAGACATTTCAATAGTCCATTTGACAACCCACTAAAAAACACAATTTTCACATGAAGGCTCCAAAGTGTCAAGCACACTATGCATGAATCACATTCATGAAATCCACCATGCATTTTAAAACTACACAACAAGATAATCAACATATGTGCTCATTTAGCATCAAGAAGACATTTCAACAGTCCATTTGACAATCCACTGAAAAACACAATTTTCACATGAAGGCTCCAAAGTGTCAAGCACACTATGCATGAATCACATTCATGAAATCCGCCATGCATCTTAAAACTACACAACAAGATAATCAACATATGTGCACATTTAGCATCAAGACAATTCCTACAAGACACGCACACATGATTTTCACTTCTATTCATACACAAACCATACAATATATTGTAATCATCAAAACCATTATCAAAGAATATGAGGGAGCGCAATGAACCCAACAATCTTCCCCTTTTTGATGACGACAAAATATTGTGGCCACCAAAACTCTCTCCCCCTTTGACATTATCAAAAAGCGAGGGAAGAGGGGAACTGATATGAAGTTTCCTCAAAAGTAGGATAAGAAATTGGAAACCAATGGCGCAATAACCCAGCAATATGAACTGTATGAGCAATATAAAGTTTAACCAAAAGAATCACATCATTCATCAAACTTAAGATGAGGCACAAGACTTTCAAGAACACAAAAGGATGTGCATGGGTAAACCTGAAAATGCAAAGTTTGTATGTATGCTTTCTAAGTGCCATGACTTTGTAACACATGTCATATGCAGAAAACTATGGCATTCACATGTTGCTTCCCTATGGTTTTGATGATGTCTCACACTATAAATCAATCTTCTATCTCTAGATTTATGCTGGTTCATCACCTAAGTGAGTACAGTTCATATGCTGTTTCATTATCTCATCTATCTACACTGTTTGGTTAATATGGACAGTAGTGAGTCGACTCATCAGCAAGGGTGGGTCGACACATCAGAACATTGATAGTCTGGGTACCAAAGTCTATACACCAGCTTGATCTATTAAGTCTGTACATTGGCATAACTTCTTCAAGTCTGTACATCGGGCACCTTCTAACTGAAGTCTATACACTTGTCCTAATATTCTAAGTCTGTACACTACCCGACCAGTTAAGTCTGCACATTGCCAAAGTCAGTACAGCTCAACTCTATACATCCTTCCAAGCTTTAACTCTATACACTGGAGTGTCAAGCTTCATGTCTATACACTGGCTGCTGCATTCTCATGAAGTCTACACATCCGATAGTGTAAGTCTATACATCGCCTAGTGTCTTGCGTGCATAGTCTGTACAACGCCTGCTTCACACACTCAAAGTCTACACATTGCATGTCAGCAGGCTAGCACACACTAAAGTTCATACATTGCACAAAGTCTGAACATAGCCTCATGCATTATCCTCAGCAAAGTCTGAACATTGTTTCAGAGATAGCTTCAGCCAAGTCTATACATCGACTGGCAGTCTTCATGCTAAGTATATACATTCCTTGAGTCCAAGTCTGTACAGCGTCCGTTGTCTAGAATTCTTGAAGTCTGTACATCGGACTGCTTCTTTTGAAGTCTATACATTGGCTCGTTCACTTTTGCAAAGTCTGTACATTAGACTATGGCAAAGTCTATACATTCAGTTCCTTGGGCGAAGTCTATACATCGCTAAGTCTGCACATTGTCTTCAGCTCAAGCGTTCAAAGCCAAGTCTATACAACGCCAAGTCAATACATTGATCTGTTTCTCCAAGTCTATACACTGGACTTCATTTCTCCAAGTCTATACACTGGACTTCATTTCTTCAAGTCTATACACTGGACTGTATTTCACCAAGTCTGTACATTCAATATCTTTTCCCACGCTTGGCCAAGTCCATACACTCATACATTTCCCTACGCTTTCCTGGCCAAGTATATACATCGTTAAGCCTGTACATTGCATTCTGCTCAAACGTTCAAAGCCTCAAAGTCTGTACAGCGTGAAGTCTATACATTAGATCAAGGGCTTCAAGTCTGTACATTGAACTGTTCTTCAAAGCCTGTACAGAGGCTTCAAATTTTCAAGTCTGTACATCGGCTTCATTCGCTCAAGTCCATACATCCACAGTGGTACTTCCATGTCTATACATCGCTGAAGCCTTCACAAGTCTGTACACTGCTTGAGCCTCACCAAGTCTGTACATCGCTTCAAGTGATTCAAGTCTATACAGATTGCCATTCACATTCAGAGTCTGTACATCGGTCCTACTGCCGATCGTCTCATTCAGAACTTTGGAAGTCTGTACAGCCGAGTGTCTCATGCATCGTCTCACTCTGGCAAAGTCTATACACTGGCTCAAGCTTGTCAAAGTCTATACATCACCGTTGGGCATCAAGTCTACACACTGCTCACAGTCTTATTAAGAGTCTCACACTGGTTCCTAGTTTGTACACTGGTTAGGCTTCATGAAGTCTATACAGTGGCTGAAGCTTTGTTAAGTTTACACATTGGTAAGGCTTGTTTGTATTGTTCATAACATGTCTATACACTGTCTTTCATGAGCTTATCCATTAAGTCTATACATTGCTTTGGATAGCCCTGAACTAACTAAGTCTATACACTGAGTACGCTGAAGACCTCCAAGTATATACATTCTCACATGACACACACTTGGTTAACTATTGTTTCAAGTCTATACACTCTCTCACGTTGTACACACTTACTCAGTTGATGTTTCTGAAGTATATACATTCTTGTTAATAGCCTGAACTGACTAAGTATATACATTTCTTCTGTCTCTGTCTGCAGGCAATTCAGGCTGATGATTGGGCACGTGAACCGAGGTTGGCACCTGGCACGTGATCCAAGAAACTAGGAACATGACACGTGGATGGCAACCTAGTCAGGATGCTGCCATGTGGTCGAAATTCAAATGATCTGGCAAAAGTTCATGGGCGGGAACCTGGCAGCCACACGCCCAAAATCTGCTATAAATAAAGAGCTTCGTCCTTCAGTAGAAGCTTGATCGTGAAAAGAAAAAAGGCAGAAAGCATTTTTGTGTGAGGCTGCACGATCCAGAAAGGAGAAAGAGCAGAGAGTCCTATATTGTCCAGATCTGAGAGGAGTTTGTTCGAGAGAGAGAGCAGTGTCTATGGTTTGATGAATTGCTTCCTTTGAAGCTACATTTGTATTGGTTTTCAGAACCGACTGCTTCTTCGTTGTCTTTGTTTCTATTTCGTTTCCTTTTATTTTGTTCATTCTTCTGATTCGAATTGGTTTCCCTCCGGTGTGTGGAGGAAGGGAGAGGTATCTCCGGTTCTATTCTAGTTGGTAGCTAGAACAGGTTTCAAGTTCTGTGGGTAGCAGAGCTTGGTTGAGGGATTTGTCTCCCTTGGTTGTTCAAGCTGTGTGGCAGCATGTTGTTCGCAGACTGAGTCTGCAGTGTTCTAGCATCGTCTAGTGGAATCCTCATTCTAGTTGGAGTGAGGGGTGGATGTAGATTGCGGACTGCAATCGAACCACCTAAAAATCGAGTGCCTCTTCTGTGGTTTGCTGTTATTATCTGCACTCTCCATCTGCTTGTCTCTTTGCTTCCATGTGATCAGTTCTTCATTCTCATTCACGTATACTGTCTTGTTTAGTGACTACATTTGCATTTCTCTGTGTGCGGGTTCAGGAGGGGCGTAAGCAATAGAAGTAATTTTCCGCCTAAGTTTTTACAAATTGGGAGTGATCTATTCATCCCCCCCCCTTCTATATCACTCTTGCTGCGCTAATAATTGGTATCAGAGCAGATTTACGCCATGTGGACGAACGGTCAAGGAAATGCTGGTGGTCCTAGAACCTTCATGGCCGAAGGTCAATCCATTAGTCGCCCTCCGTATTTTGATGGTAGTAACTATCTGTTTTGGAAGAATAGGATGGAAGTATTCATCAGGGCTCAGAGCCATAAACTATGGAGAGTAATTACTGTTGGGCCATATGATCTGCCACCAAACGAGGACGCTTGGACAGATGACCATGTCAAGCTCTCTTCACTCAACTGGACGGCGCTGAACATCATCCAGTGTGCTGTTCCTCCAGAGGAATATGCCCGTATATCTGCATACAGGACTACCAAGCGAATGTGGGATGAGTTGCAATTGATCTATGAAGGTACAGCTCAAGTGAAAGCCTCGAAGGTAAACCTCTACACTTCTAAGTATGAAATGTTTAAGATGAATGCAGATGAGAATATAACTGAAATGTATGCCAGGCTATCCTTGATCACAAACACACTTAAAGGGCTAGGGAAGGATCTTGCTGAGGCAGATATAGTCAGGAAAATCCTTAGATCTTTATCCCCGGCATGGCACACTAAGGCCATTGTGATTGAGGAGTCAAAAGATCTGACTATCTTGACTGTGAATGAACTCATAGGATCTCTTATGACCTATGAGATGAATTTCAAAGGAGGTGGAGAAAGAAGTGATAGGAAGGCTACGAATGTGGCTCTAAGGGCATCCCACAACAAGGGTAGCAATAGCAGGAGCAGCAGCAGTAGCCCCGAGTCTGAGTCCGAGCTTGAAGGTTTTTCAAATCTCGACCAGGAGGAGCAGGCAATGCTCACTAGATAGTTCAGAAAATTTTTGAAGAAAAAGGGAAAGACCTTTAGGAAGAAGAAGCCACACTCTTTCAATAAGAGTGCTGAATTTACTAGTTACAGGGATAGAAATCCTAAGAGACTGACTTGTTTTAATTGTAACAAACATGGACATATGAAAGGCGAATGCCCAGACCTCCAGAAGAAGGGTCCCTATCTTCAGAAGAAAAACATAAAGGTGCAGAAGAAGAAGAAGCCACAGGCGATGATCTGCACATGGAGCGAGGAAGAAGAAGACCCCGAAGACGCTTCCTCAGAAGAATATGAAGATGGAATTTGCCTTATGGCAAACAGTGAAGAGGAGGTAATAAATATTTTTGAAAATTTCTCAATTGATGACTGGGAGGATGCTTATGGTGACTTGCTAGATAAATTTAATTCTCTTAGCAAAGAGCACAGAGTTCTGAAAAGAAAATTTAACACAAATGTTGAAGAACAAACTCTGGTCTGTGAGGAAAATGAGAAGCTAAAAGAACAACTAGAAGAAATAACCTCACTAAGGAAAGAAAATGATAAGCTCAGGGGAGAAATTCAAGAAAGTCAAAAACAGCTCAATGAATTCAAAACTAAAATTGAAGAAAGCATGAATGAAATTAGAGTGAACTCAGAGAAATATGAAGCTGTGAAGAAGGTAAATGCTGAACTCCTAAAAAATTCTGAGTCCCTTCAAAAGGAGCTGGAAGATAAACAGAAAGTCTTAGAAAAGTTTGTCTAAGGAAAGACTAGTTTAGATGCTATACTAGGGACTAGGGTCAATTTCAATAAGGAGGGTCTAGGCTATGACCCAACCAACAAGAGGCCCTTGCAGTTCAAGACCATCACCTTCTGCCCAGAGAAGGGAAAAGAGAAGCTAGACACACCATCCAGCTCAAACAGCTCTAAGGGAATTCAAAGTCCTAAAGAAAACACAAAAACGAGTACTGGACAATCATTTAAGATGGGAATGAATTTTATGAAGAATAACACTAAGCCCACTCACCAGAACACAAATGGTAGATGGACCAAGAAAGTGAATCAGAATAAGAGCTAGAATTACAACAATCAGATGGGTCCAAACAGGACCTACTGCAGAAATAACTTTCATGGTCAAAAATATGTTAATCAACAAGCTTACAGGAAATTTCTTAGGAATAGGAAAACTAATGAATGGAATAGAACTCACCTCTCCAGTCCAGCTGGATTCAACTTTAATAAACCAGAAAGGAAGGTACCAGAGAAATACATGCTGAAGCAAATCTGGATACCTAAACACTTGATCAGAGATTTGAACAATGTCCTTGGACCCAACTCATCTTGGGTTCCAAATCATTCTGCTTGATGTATTTGTGTAGGTCGGCCTGGCAACTGAAGACAACAAGTGGTACCTCGATAGTGGCTGCTCCAGGCATATGACAGGAGACCGATCCAAATTTAGCAAGATAGAGATGAAGCCAGGGGGTCTGGTCAAGTTTGGAGGAAAGAACAAAGGTAAAATAATTGGAGTTGGTACAGTAGGTAAGTCTTCCACAAACTCCATTGAAAAAGTCTTACTTGTGGAAGGGCTACAACACAACCTGATTAGCATTAGTCAGTTATGTGACAGGGGTCACAGGGTTGTATTTGATGATAGTTCATGTAAAATCCTTGAAACAAATTCTGATGTGGTTAAATTTGTAGCCAACAGGATTAATAATGTCTACATTGTAGACTTAGATGAGGAATCTGAATCTACTATTTGCTTATCTGCCAACTCTGAAAATGATGCTTTTGAATGGCATAGACGTCTAGGTCATGCTAGCTTTACAACTTTAAATAAATTGGTCAAGCATGATTTAGTTAGAGGCATGCCTAGAATTTAATTCAACTCGATATCAAAAGCATGTGATGCCTGTGCTCTAGGCAAACAGACCAGAAATTCCTTTAAATTAAGATCTGAGCCATTATCTTCTAGACCAATGGAACTTCTTCATATGGACCTTTTCGGTCTCACTAGAACTCAGAGTCTTAATGGAAACAGGTTTGGCTATGTCATCATAGATGACTTCTCTAGATATTCATAGATATTTTTCTTAGCAAATAAGAGTGATGCATTTCAAAAGTTTAATCTGGTTTTCAATAAGGTCAAACAAGAAGGGAAATACAAGGTCTGTTCTATTCAATCTGACCATGGAGGTGAGTTTGAAAACTCCATGTTTACTGATCTTTGTGAAAAAGAGGGACTAACTCACAGGTTTTCTTCTCCCAGGACACCTGAACAGAATGGGATTGTGGAGAGAAGAAATAGAACTGTGGTGGAGATGGCCCGAACCATGTTGATTGAAAGTAAATTACCTAGAAGGTTTTGGGCAGAAGCGGCCAATACAGCAACTTACATAATCAACAGGGCCATGGTAAGACCCATTCACAAGAAAACACCCTATGAGCTTCTAAAAGGTAAGAAACCAAACTTGTTTCATTTCAGAATTTTGGAGCAAAATGTTTTATTCATAACAATGATAAGAAAGATTTAGACAAGTTTGAAGCCAAAAGCTCACCTGAAATATTCTTGGGTTACTCTGAAGTGTCAAGAGCATATAGGGTATTTAACATATCAGATCAGAAAGTGGAAGAGTCTCCACACATCCTTTTGAGTGAAAAGAAAGATGTTTCTAATGTTGAAAATCTTGACAAGGATTCCAATCATGGTGGGGATTTTCTAGAAGACCAACAGGAAGAAGAGAAGACTCAGCCGAGTGGAGAAACAAATTCCCCCAATCAGGAAAGGCCAAGAGAAACATGTGAGTCTTCAACAAATATTAAAATTCTTAAAGACCATCCATTAGATAAAGTCATAGGCAATCCTGAAGATCCTCTTCGGACTAGGTCTCATTTTAGAAATGTGAATAATGATGACTTAATTGCTTTAGTCTCACAAATTGAACCCAAAACAGTAGAAGAGGCTTTAGCTGATCAAGGATGGGTCAATGCTATGTGTGAGGAATTAGGTCAGTTTGAAAGGAATAATGTCTGGGAGCTTGTCCCAAGACCAGATGGTGTTAATGTCATAGGAACCAAGTGGGTGTTCAAAAATAAGATGAATGAAGATGGAATCATCTCGAGGAATAAGGCCAGATTAGTAGCCAAAGGCTACTGTCAGGAATTCGGTGTAGACTTTGATGAATCCTATGCACCTGTTGCTAGGATGGAAGCTATAAGATTGTTGCTTGCCTTTGCATGCTCAAAGAATATAAAACTCCAACAAATGGATGTTAAAAGTGTCTTTTTAAATGGAGTCATTAAAGAAGAAGTTTTTGTTGAACAACCTCCTGGATTTCAATACTCTCCTCAACCTAACCAAGTTTTCAGGTTAAACAAAGCCTTGTATGGTCTAAAGCAGGCTCCAAGAGCATGGTATGAAAGATTGTCTGAATTTCTGATCAGCAAAGGCTACAAAAGAGGTAAAGTTGATCAAACTTTATTCACCAAGGGCATAAACAGAGATCTCATCATAGTTCAGGTATATGTAGATGACATTGTATTTGGATCAACTAATCATGAACTATGTGATGAATTTTCTACCATGATGTCTGCTGAATTCGAAATGAGCTTGGTTGGTGAACTAAAATACTTTCTTGGATTGCAGGTACAACAGCTAGAGGATGGGTGCTTCATCAACCAAACCAAATACACAATGGAACTGTTCAAGAGGTTTGGTATGGAAAACTTAAAGCACATTACAACACCCATGGGCACCAATACCTCATTAGATGCAGATGAGACAGGTAAAGAAGTAAATGCCAAACTTTATCGAGGTATGATTGGATCACTTCTTTACTTGACAGCCTCTAGACCAGATATACAATTCAGTGTAGGAATGTGTGTAAGGTATCAATCTAGACCTACTGAATTACACTTAGCTGCAGTTAAAAGAATCTTTAGATATTTGTCAGCTACTCAGTCTCTTGGTTTATGGTTTCCTGCATCTCACACACTTAACTTAGTAGCATACACAGATGCTGATTATGCAGGCTGTAAACTAGACAGGAAAAGCACTAGTGGTCATTGTGAATTTTTTGGTGGGTGTTTAGTGTCTTGGGGCTCCAAGAAACAACATTCTGTGGCCCTCTCCACTGCAGAAGCTGAATATGTGGCTGTAGGGAGTTGTGGAACACAAGTAATATGGATTAAACACCAGCTTCAGGACTACCAAGTAGACCTGGGGTGCACACCAATTTACTGTGATAATACTAGTGCCATCAATATTGCTAAAAATCCTGTTTTGCATTCACGAACCAAACACATAGAGATAAGACATCATTTTATAAGAGATGAGGTGTCTAAGAATAATTCTGAACTGATTCATGTAGGCACAGATAATCAGATTGCTGACATATTCACAAAACCTCTGGATAATGAAAAATTCACCACATTGAGAAGGGAATTAGGTTTATACAAATTGTCTTAATTATGAAGCATGTTCTTGTTGTGAGGGGGAGTTGTGTTTGTCTGATGTTTAGCCTTATTTCATGCTGGTTTAAGGGGGAGTTCAGAATGCTTACTGGTTAGCTTACAGGAATGCTTTGAGTAAGGGGAAGCTTTCAGATTATGCTGGATTGTTTTATTAAGGAATGCTATGTCTGAGGAGGAGCTGAATTGTAATGAGAGAAGAGAAGTTCTTTGACAGATTCAAAAGGGCTGTCCAGATGTGTAACTTTACTGGTCTTGCATGACTGATCTAGTGTGGTTCTCTCAGACAGTAGAGTGTCACTTATCTCTTAAGTCTATAAGTCAGTGACTCTAATCTCCAGTTAGAATCTTTCCTTTGGTACTCCTTCAGAGATCTGGAGTAATTGAATAAAGTATGTCTTCCTACATTGTCATTGATTCTGGCTCAGGGCAAAACCTGTATGCCTTGATATCTGACCCAATCAACTTGAAATCTAGACTTCAAGACTCAATTCAAGAAATAGTCCTTTTTGGTATTGTTTTCAATCATTCTATCTCTTTAACTCAAGGGCTTAACATGTTCTGTCTTGATCACTGAGAAACTGGGAGCTTCATCAATGAAATGAATATTTCTCCCATGTCATGAGGTGTCAAATGCTTAAAATGAATGAAAAGAGATGACAGAGCAATGGTGGCTTGCTGGTGAGTAACTGGGGACTCTGGCCTCTAATCAAGGTGTTTCCTCATGTCAAAAACCACAGTTACTAACTCTGTTCCTTAATATAAAAAAAAGGGAAGTAATGAGGTACTCACTCTGAGTAACTGGGGATTCAGGCCTCTAATCAAGGTGTCTCCCTAATGTCAAAGGATTGAACTACCAACTTACTCATTGATCTTCTTGAAAATCATCTCAAACAGAAAAAATTCCTTGTTGTTATGCAACTAATGGATTGCTTGTCTTCAATACCTTGAGAACACCTCTCTGATTTCGTCTCTTGCTGTCTTGTGGGATAGTTGAATGATCAGCTATATCTAGCCATACTTGTGAACTCCTACTCTAAATCATCCACTATGTATGCTGATAAACTTGTCAATCATTCTTCTTCTCTATTGTGTACTGGAGTTTAAAGACTCTTCTCTTGAGATTAGAAACTCACTTATTCACTTAAGACCTCCTAGTGACTGTCTGCACTAAGAAATTACTGCCCTTACTCTTCATGTTTCCAGCACTGTCATACATCCTGTATCTCTTTTTGCTGATGTCAAAGGGGGAGAGAAGTTCTGTAATATCAGTGAGTCTTGGATTTGTCTTGAGCTTTGGGGGAGTCATGTTGCTTCGGGGAAGATATGTTTATGAGTTGTGGGGGAGATGAGAGTTTGTGGTAGGGAATGTTTAATTCATTTGCATGAGCATGCCTTGAATTTACTCTGTTTGTTGCAGCTGATATTAACTTCTTGTTGAACTTTGATATTGCTTGATTCATAGTGTTGCCATCATCAAAAAGGGAGAGATTGTTGCTTCCCTATGGTTTTGATGATGTCTCACACTATAAATCAATCTTCTATCTCTAGATTTATGCTGGTTCATAACCTAAGTGAGTACAGTTCATATGCTATTTCATTATCTCATCTATCTACACTGTTTGGTTAATATGGATAGTAGTGAGTCGACTCATCAGCAAGGGTGGGTCGACACATCAGAACATTGATAGTCTGGGTACCAAAGTCTATACACCAGCTTGATCTATTAAGTCTGTACATTGGCATAACTTCTTCAAGTCTGTACATCGGGCACCTTCTAACTGAAGTCTATACACTGGTCCTAATATTCTAAGTCTGTACACTGCCCGACCAGTTAAGTCTGCACATTGCCAAAGTCAGTACAGCTCAACTCTATACATCCTTCCAAGCTTCAACTCTATACACTGGAGTGTCAAGCTTCATGTCTATACACTGGCTGCTGCATTCTCATGAAGTCTACACATCCGATAGTGTAAGTCTATACATCACCCAGTGTCTTGCGTGCATAGTCTGTACAACGCCTGCTTCACACACTCAAAGTCTACACATTGCATGTCAGCAGGCTCGCACACACTAAAGTTCATACATTGCACAAAGTCTGAACATAGCCTCATGCATTATCCTCAGCAAAGTCTGAACATTGTTTCAGAGATAGCTTCAGCCAAGTCTATACATCGACTGGCAGTCTTCATGCTAAGTATATACATTCCTTGAGTCCAAGTCTGTACAACGTCCGTTGTCTAGAATTCTTGAAGTCTGTACATCGGACTGCTTCTTTTGAAGTCTATACATTGGCTCGTTCACTTTTGTAAAGTCTGTACATTAGACTATGGCAAAGTCTATACATTCAGTTCCTTGGGCGAAGTCTATACATCGCTAAGTCTGCACATTGTCTTCAACTCAAGCGTTCAAAGCCAAGTCTATACAACGCCAAGTCAATACATTGAACTATTTCTCCAAGTCTATACACTGGACTTCATTTCTCCAAGTCTATACACTGGACTTCATTTCTTCAAGTCTATACACTGGACTCTGTTTCACCAAGTCTGTACATTCCATATCTTTTCCCACGCTTGGCCAAGTCCATACACTCATACATTTCCCTACGCTTTCCTGGCCAAGTATATACATCGTTAAGCCTGTACATTGCATTCTGCTCAAACGTTCAAAGCCTCAAAGTCTGTACAGCGTGAAGTCTATACATTAGCTCAAGGGCTTCAAGTCTGTACATTGAACTGTTCTTCAAAGCCTGTACAGAGGCTTCAAATTTTCAAGTCTGTACATCAGCTTCATTCGCTCAAGTCCATACATCCACAGTGGTACTTCCATGTCTGTACATCGCTGAAGCCTTCACAAGTCTGTACACTGCTTGAGCCTCACCAAGTCTGTACATCGCTTCAAGCGATTCAAGTCTATACAGACTGCCATTCACATTCAGAGTCTGTACATCGGTCCTACAGCCGATCATCTCATTCAGAACTTTGCAAGTCTGTACAGCCGAGTGTCTCATGCATCGTCTCACTCTGGCAAAGTCTATACACTGGCTCAAGCTTGTCAAAGTCTATACATCACCGTTGGGCATCAAGTCTACACACTGCTCACAGTCTTATTAAGAGTCTCACACTGGTTCCAAGTTTGTACACTGGTTAGGCTTCGTGAAGTCTATACAGTGGCTGAAGCTTTGTTAAGTTTACACATTGGTAAGGCTTGTTTGTATTGTTCATAACATGTCTATACACTGCCTTTCATGAGCTTATCCATTAAGTCTATACATTGCTTTGGATAGCCCTGAACTAACTAAGTCTATACACTGAGTACGCTGAAGACCTCCAAGTATATACATTCTCACATGACACACACTTGGTTAACTATTGTTTCAAGTCTATACACTCTCTCACGTTGTACACACTTACTCAGTTGATGTTTCTGAAGTATATGCATTCTTGTTAATAGCCTGAACTGACTAAGTATATACATTTCTTCTGTCTCTGTCTGCAGGCGATTCAGGCTGATGATTGGGCACGTGAACCGAGGTTGGCACCTGGCACGTGATCCAAGAAACCAGGAACATGACACGTGGATGGCAACCTAGTCAGGATGCTGCCATGTGGTCGAAATTCAAATGATCTGGCAAAAGTTCATGGGCGGGAACCTGGCAGCCACATGCCCAAAATCTGCTATAAATAAAGAGCTTCGTCCTTCAGTAGAAGCTTGATCGTGAAAAGAAAAAAGGCAGAAAGCATTTTTATGTGAGGTTGCACGATCTAGAAAGGAGAAAGAGCAGGGAGTCCTATATTGTCCAGATCTGAGAGGAGTTTGTTCGAGAGAGAGAGCAGTGTCTATGGTTTGATGAATTGCTTCCTTTGAAGCTACATTTGTATTGGTTTTCAGAACCGACTGCTTCTTCATTGTCTTTGTTTCTATTTCATTTCCTTTTATTTTGTTCATTCTTCTGATTCGAATTGGTTTCCCTCCGGTGTGTGGAGGAAGGGAGAGGTATCTCCGGTTCTGTTCTAGTTGGTAGCTAGAACAGGTTTCAAGTTCTGTGGGTAGCAGAGCTTGGTTGAGGGATTTATCTCCCTTGGTTGTTCAAGCTGTGTGGCAGCATGTTGTTCGCAGACTGAGTCTGCAGTGTTCTAGCATCGTCTAGTGGAATCCTCATTCTAGTTGGAGTGAGGGGTGGATGTAGATTGCGGACTACAATCGAACCACCTAAAAACTGAGTGCCTCTTCTGTGGTTTGCTGTTATTATCTGCACTCTCCATCTGCTTGTCTCTTTGCTTCCATGTGATCAGTTCTTCATTCTCATTCACGTATACTATCTTGTTTAGTGACTGCATTTGCATTTCTCTGTGTGCGGGTTCAGGAGGGGCGTAAGCAATAGAACTAATTTTCCGCCTAAGTTTTTACAAATTGGGAGTGATCTATTCATCCCCCCCTTCTATATCACTCTTGCTGCGCTAACATCACAAGTATGGTTGAAATATGTAAAATGCATGTATAACCAAAGTAAGTGCAAAATGTAAAACTGAACTATATGTAAATGTTATGCTAAAGCGCACATTATTTTCCCCCTATTGTCATGAACAAAAACTGATTGACAATAGGATTATGTAACCTGTTATTTACAAGTATAATCTAAGGATACATCAAAGTAAAATGAAGTATGATATGTATGAACAAGATCAGGCAGTCAAGCACTCAAGCACGCATAATAAGATATAAAGGAAAGCAAGTCCCTTAGGGACAGGTTAAGAACAATGTTATTGATTTTGAGCATGATGTGCATGAGCAATACTAAGAAGGACGTGCTTACAAAAAGATGGTACTGCATATACCATGAAAGTTGACAGATTCATAAAGTACATTCACACAATCAAACCTAAAGTGTATATGTGAAAATTGAGTAATGAATTCCAAAGTAATATGGATCATCAGATTTTCCAACAAACACTAAAAGGAACTTTTCTTCCATATACTTGCATACACAATGCTTGAATATTGGTAGCTATGTATAACTCCAAGTTATATAATTTTTTGATTAACAAGAAGAAGGTGACTAACCTTTTGACGCGAGTTATACCCTTTATCTCAGGGACATTTCCGGTTACTCAGTTTCGTCACTTATCTTAACTGTAGATATTGTCACTTTTCGACACGAGTTGTACCCTTTGTCTCAGGGGCACTTCTCGGCTGCTTGGTGCTAAATCCCACTTATTTTTAATAGTGTATTTGCTTCACTTTTCGACGTGAGTTTCTTCCTTTGTTTCAGGGAAGATTCTCGGCTACTCGGATCCATGTTCCATATATACGGAGTTTTTGATGAGGGCATCACCCATGATTCCCTCTGGCTCGGGACCTCCCTTCCTTTCGATGTGGGCCAGACTTGAGCTCCATGTCATCCAGGCCTCCACAGCACTTTGATGGATCACTTTGGTGTACTTCTTGTCTTTATTTTGAGTTATCTTGATGTAATTTGTCTTTTAATTGAGTCCAGTAGCTATGTTATGTGGTTATGTTCTTAAGTCTAGTAGTCATCATGTGGGTTATGGGCCCAATCACTTGGGCTTGGCCCACTTGCGCCCCCTTCCCCCTAGAAATGTGTCATTAGTCTTTTTAGCAGGGACTTTTTGTAAATTTGGAGTTCCCTATAAATAGGACTCCAAACCCTCCATTTGGAACTAATGAAAAAAATTTGAGTTGAAAATTGAAACCCTTGTGCTCTCTCTCTCTCTCTCACTCTACCTCTCTAGCTCTCTCTCTATTTCTCTCTCTCTCTCTCTAAAGGGGGCGAACCCCATTCTCTCTCCTCCCTACCCCCAATTTCGAAATTCACTCTCTCTCCTCCCTATTCACCTCTAATTAGGACCCCTCCCCCTTCCCCATACCTCCCATTTAATCCCCCTCCAACCCCTAGGTGGAATCCCCTTCTCCTAGGCACCTCTCCCTCTTCCCAAGCAACCTTTCCCCTTCCCCATACAACCTTTCACCTTCCCAAGGGGGAATCCCTTCCCCCAAGCACCCCTTCCCCTCCCCAAGGCAACCCTTCCCATTCCCTAGGCCACCATTAACCCCTCCATTAACCCATCTCCCCATTCCCCTAAGCCCATTTCCGCCCCCCCCCCTCTCTCTCTCACCTTCCACCCTTGGCCGCACCTCCCTCCCCCTCCACCTGCTAGCTGCGACCCAGCCCTCTTCTCCAGCCTCTCCACCATCTCTACTCACCCCCATCCAAGCCCCACAGCCATTAGCCCTCTCCCCATTGCAGTCCCTTTACCCCTCCCCACCATTACCAACATCATTCACCTTCCTGCTCTATCCAGTTCGTAGGCAGCAGCAGGAACCCGACTTGCAGAACCTGTCCCGAGGTCATTCGGCGTCGTCTGGAGGCGTACCATACATTGACGGAAAGGTCGTCAAGATAGCTTCGTATCCGAGGTGGTCTTGCTGGCATCCGACATCCCTACTGTCCGAAGGGTTAGTTCTCGTCTGACTGCACAACCGGGACCTGAAACTAGACCAGAGCTGCAGTTCAGAAGCTCCCACGGCCACACCCCATCACTTCTGAAGACGTCGTCCGGCCGGGGTCTTCTACATCCAATCTACTTCTATCATCAGAAGACAGCATCCCGTTTGGCATCCAAAGGAACGTTTTCCAATTTTTCTCCCCCGGGTGCGCAGATCAGGCCACTCAGGACCTGACCAGACACCTCCCCACTCAACGGGCTCTCCCTCTCTGCCCCGACATCGTCTGGTGCCCTCCCTGGTGGCCATTCGAAGAGGACTCGTCTGCGGTCGTTCTCGTTTTGGTCTTGCCTCGTTCGGGCTTCGGGAGCGGTCGTGGCACCCAGATCTTTCTGCTACAGCATCCTGGAACCAGAACAAGTCAGTTCGCAGGGCACCTGTTACAGGGTCCACTCCGACCGGTGGTGACGAAGGAGCTGTCCACAAAAATTCACCAGCGTACCAGGGTCAGTTAGAAACAATTCGGCATGGGTTTCGGTGACTTCTGAGCTCGGGGAAGTGCACAGCAGTGACTACACCGACTCCCTATCCTGCTGTTCCAGACCTGGGCAGATTCGGCAGGGTGCTCCATCGGTGCAATTCAAGCAAATCTCCCCACCCCGCCTGGCCGGCTTAGCGCCCCTCCCTGCGTGGAGGTAGTGTTTAAATGTAACCTCTATTTTCCCCACCCCACAATCACCCTCCTGTGCGAGGAGTAGTTTTGTACTAGCAGGTCTTCGGCCGAAGCTTCATCTCTCCGAACGGGGTTGGTTTCTTCAAACCCACACTTCCCCGCTCGCCCATCGTCTCCGAACGGGGTTGGTTTCTTCAAACCAACCAGGTGAGCTTCTGCCCTTGCTCTCCTCTGTATTTTTTCACTTAATATCTGCGAAACTAGTCCTCTAGTCGGTGAGAGAGCGCTCGTTCCCGGAGCTTCCAGTTTATGTGCGGTCACCGTGGGCTAAAGTGAGAGAGTGACCCAATGCCCTCAAGGCACCTGGTCCGCCCTTGATTTTGGGCACTGTACCCTCAGGAGGGAAAACCATAGCCTTGCTGGCCCTCTACCGGCAAGGGTCTTGTTTCACCACCTCGACTCGGCATCACCGAGTCACCACGGGTAACGGGTGTGCACGGTGGGTCGGCGATTTCTAATCAACCTCGAGTCTTACGATTATGTTTGCGAATAAGGTCCAAGGGCCCACATTCACCTACTGCATTCTTCATCATTTGCCTTAGTGTGTCACATCAAATGGTATCAGAGCAAGTTTTAGACTTGTCTCTACGAGTCTAGTCCTAGGGCATTGACATTTGAGTCTCCCTTGCATCATGTTTTCCCTCACTCCATTGCATGACCACCCTAGGGAGATGCCCCAAGTACCCATGGACCAATTTGACACTATCATCAACAAAATTCATAACTATATAGATACCCTCACCACCCGACTTGACCGGTTCGAAGCAAAAAGGAACCACGGCCCTAGAGCTTGGTCACCACGGGATGAATTTGGATGGGAAGCCAAAGGACCCATAGACTCATGGGAAGAGATAAAGATTGAGGTTAGGAAGATCTTCACTCCCCGACCTTCCCGCTCCTACCTTGAGAACCATAACCCGAGGAGCACTCCCACTCCCCCATTCCCTCCCAGTCAACCCAAGACCTCCCTTAGGGCCCAAACTCCACCACCCCAAATGATTCCAATCCCGATCACCACCACCATTCAAACCAAATTGGCCACCACCCAACCCAAAATCCTCCATCAAACCCACACCCCACAAGCTTCCACGGTCCCCACCACCACCCCTCCATCTTCCCCTAAGAGAGACACACCCCCCAAAACCAATCAACCCAATCCTCCTCAACCCACCCATCTTCCACTACCAACCCCAATCCTACCCCAACTTGTTGTGACTCCTATGTGTTGATGGTGTTGACATGTAACCTTACTTCATATGGCAACACATTGTTTTGATTGATTGGCAACACTGTTTATGTTTTGATGAAATTACTTTATCAGATTGTCTATGCATTTCATCTTGTTTTCACACTGAACACACACTCAAAGTCTCAAAGTCTATACATCGCTGTTGGGCATCAAAGTCTGCACATTGCACAACATGCGAAGTCACCAAGTGTGTACATTGCATAGCATGCAGGCGTCAAAGTCCATACATCCACAGTGCATTGGCCAAGTCTATACATTGTCCGTCTCATTTAGAGTCTAAGGCGAAGTCTGTACATTGAGCGTCTCAATGAGCGTCTCATGTAAGTCCACACATTGGACTGTAGCATGCATTTGTCAATGGCATCTAAGTCTATACAATGACCGTCTTCCTTAGCGTCTTGATCTTCCAAGTCTATACAGGCTTCTGTTTTACAAAGTCTGTACATTGGTCTCAGACTCCAAAGTCTATACATTGCCTGTTGACTGCAAAGTCTATGCAGAGCTCAAGAGTTCAAAGTCTATACATTCAGTCACTATAGCTTGCACGAGGTAAAGTCTGTACATTGGCCTCCATGCCTCAAGTCCATACATTAGACTGTTTGGCCAAGTCTGTACATCGCTGTTTGCCAAAGTCTGTACATTGGCATCTGTTCCTTCGTAGCGATTCAAAGTCTGCACATTAGGTTATTTACCTACGTTCAGCTTCGAAGTCTATACATCAATGCCTTTACCTACGTTGCAATTCAAAGTCTATACAGTCGATGTTTTCCATTGCTTCAAGTCTATACAGACGTTCTTTTGGAAAGTCTATACATCGGTCTTCACCTCAAGTCTGTACAGTCATTTGTTGACAAGTCTTCACATCGTGAAGTCTATACACTCAACTCCTTCACATCTTGCAAAGTCTGTACATTGCATCCATCAGTCGTGAAGTCTATACATCGTCTGTCTTCAATTGAGTCTCACTGAAGTCTACACATTGTATCTTCTCACTGAAGTCTACACATTGCATCTTCATTCATGAAGTCAACACATTGCATCTTCATTCATGAAGTCTACACATTGCATATTCATTTGCTAAGTCTGTACATTGCATTGATCTTCACTCAGTCTATACATTGACAGTCTTCATATCACCTAAGTCTGTACAACGGTTGCTTCATGCAGCAAGTCTGTACATAGCTTTCACTTATATGAAGTCTATACAACGAAGTTTTTCTGATAAGTCTATACAGAGTTATTATTTAATCTGATCATCCGATACTCTGTCTGACAGGGATTCTCTACTGAGATTGCTGACATGGCTCATGATCCCAGGAGGATGAGGTGACCAGATACTGCCACGTGGATGGAAGCACCTCGAATCTGGAGAATTCCTTGGGCGGGAAAACGTGGAAGCCACGCGCCCTTATCCACCTGCTGTTGTTATATATATCAGTCTTCATCTTCTGTAAAGGCTGATCGAAGTTGGCGAAGTCTATACATCTAGTCTGAAGCAGCAGCCACCGAGATCCACTGTGAGAGGAAGAAAAGCAGAGAAGAAGAAAAGGAGAGAAGAAGAAAAAGAGAGATGAGTTGAGAGAGTTATTATGAGAGCTTGTGAATCAGTCTCTTGGTCCAGTTACCAGAGCTGATATTGCTCAACTTTGAGCTACAGTCGTTTTGGTTTTCTTCCATTCGATTGTGTGTTTTGTTTGTTTTCAGTCTTGATATTTTCTCTTTGAAAACTCTTGTTCTATCAAACTGTTAGTCAGCGGCTTCAAGCTGTAAGGCAGCGGGTTGCAGAGGTGTTCCTCTGGTCGGCTAAGCTGTAGTGCCCAGCAGAGCAAGCTGTGAAGCTTAGCTGTTGCAGAGGGTGTTCCTCTGGTCGGGATAAGCTGTAAGCCCTAGCCGTTGTTGGGAAGCTGTAGAGCCCAGCTGATTGAAGATGTGTATCAGTAGTAATCCACATTCGAGTGGAATGTGGGGTGGACGTAGGTCGGATTGACCGAACCACCTAAAAGCCTTGTGCCTCTCGTGTGTTTGATTGCTTGTTCAGCAGATCTTGTGTGTTTCATTCGGTGCATTGGCTGTGTTCATTTAGTGTTCTTCTAATTCCGCATTTGATTCTAGGCCTAATTTTTAAATAGCCAGTTGATCAATTCACCCCCCCTCTAGATCCACATCCTGTGGTGATAGAGCCTTCCATCTAACTTCAACACTTGGTATCAGAGATAGACTCTTCTACAGAGACTTACCGCCCGAAGAGGATAAGCATAGATGGACGGAAGAGGGATGATATCTGAAGGACACTCCACATCCAAGCCCCCGTACTTCAATGGAACCAACTACGCATACTGGAAGCACCGTATGCAGGTATTCTTGAGGGCTAAAGATTATGAAATTTGGAAGGTGGTTAGCAAGGGACCTTTCGAGCTGTCCCCAAATGAAGATGTATGGACCAAAGAAGAAATTAGAAGGTCCACGCTCAACTGGAGTGCAATCAATGCAATCCAGTGCTCTCTGCATCCCACCGAGTTCTCACGAATATCTGCCTACTCCTCAGCAAAGGAAATGTGGGATGCACTTGAAGTCATCTATGAGGGGACTTCATAAGTCAGAGAGACTAAGACTAATCTACTGGTTTCAGAATATGAAGCTTTCAAGATGAAGTCTAATGAGACGATCAAAGAAATGTATGCTCGGCTGACTATTATCACAAATGGTCTCAGAGGCTTCGGGAAAAAATATTCTGAGTATGATGTAGTCAGGAAGATCTTGCGATCCTTGACTCCAATTTGGCACACCAAGGCCACAGTTATGGAAGAGTCAAGAGATCTGCACAATACTAAGGCAGATGAGCTGATCGGATCTCTAATCGCTTATGAGATGAATATGCCGAAGATAGAGGAGGCTGACAGAAAGAGGAAGCCTATAGCTCTGAAGGCTGGTGCTAGCAGATCCAGTCGATCCAGCCCCAACGGATCATCAACTGAAGAGAGCTTGTCTGAAGAAGAAGTGGCGAATGCTGATATCGCCATGATTACTAGGGAATTCCGGAGATTTCTCAAGAAGGAAGGAAGAAGATTCAGCCGAAAAAATCCCAACAGTGGCCGCCGAGACACAAGGTATAAATCAAACCCTGTAAAGAAAGCTGAAACTAATGTTTGCTATCAATGCAGGAAGGCGGGTCACTTTAAAGCTGAATGTCCGACAAATCAGAACCTCAAGGATAAGTCCAAGAAGAAGAACACAAAAGGGAAAGCTATGGTGACTACCTAGAGTGATGAGGACGAGGGATCTTTGAGCGTCACTTCGGATAGTGAAGTTGAAGCTGAGAAGCCAATCTGTCTCATGGCAACCAGCTCATAAGATAGAGAGGAAGAATCTGATGAGGTATCCTCTCGCTATGAAAATTTTACTATTACTGATTGGATGGTTGCTTATGATGAACTTACTGATAGAGTAGATGAGGTCAGAAAAGAAAACAGGCATCTACGAAGAAAAATTAAAATCATGAAAAATGATACTTCATTATTTGATAAAATTACCTGCTTAGAAACTGAAAACAGTAAGCTAAAACTCACATGTTCTGAATTTGAAGAAATCAACAAAGAACTGAAAATGTCTAAGGAAGAAAATGTGAGATTAGACAATGAAATTGATGCATGGAAACTGAAAATTCAGAATTATGAAAATGAGATAAAAATTGTTTCTGAAAAATATGAAGCTGTCCTCAATGTGAATAATGAGTTGAAAAAATCTATTGATGAAGTTCAGAAAGATAATGAGGATAAGCTAAAAACAATTGAGAAAATGACCCAAGGATCTGAAAATTTAGATTCATTATTGGGGTCAAAGGTAAATTTCAGAAGAGAGGGCCTAGGATTCAACTCTAGTGCAACTAAAAGCTTTGGAATGAAAACTATTTCCTTTGTTGCACAAAAGGAGAAAGGAGCTCTGATCAACATCAATTCTAATAATGTTGTAAAGACAAATTTGAATCTGAAAAGGCTAAATGCAGAGGAGAAGGGCAAACAGAAAGTAGGTGAGCCTAGTAGAATTGGGACTTCCAAACCGAGCTCTAGTGCTCAACCCAAGGTTAGGGGTCAGCCTACTCAGGTAAACAAACCCCATGTCAATGCCAAAAAGTCTTCACCACCATCATCACAGAAAAGGACCCAACCAAAACCTATGAATAGGTCAGCAGGGTCAAGGGTGCAGGGAAGACAAAATATTTTCAGAAGTCAGCCCAACAAATTCAATCCACCTAGAGTTCAGTCTTACTACCCCACACAGCCAATCTATCCTAATGGGTGTGGGTGGACTAGAACTCAAGGGATGTATACAGGGTATGTTCATCAACCCACACACTTTTACAGACCCTATGTCAGAAATTGGGAAAATGGGTATGGTAGTCGGATGCCTAGGAATTACCGACATTTCCACAGCCAGCCCAAGAACTACTATGGCCAAAACTTTATGAATGCAACCTGGCCGAAGCATTGGCACAATAACAACAATTCTGTGAATAACTCTGTTGGTGCAAATAAGAAGAAAGTCAACAAGAAAAAGCAAAACAAAAAGAAATCTGGAAAATCCACTGAACAGAACTGCTTCAAACAAATGTGGATTCTCAAAACCATGCTCTCTTTCTTTACTTGCACTTCATCTGCATTGGAGCCCAATCAGACTTGGGTTCCAAACTCTTTGCCCTAATTGTGTGTGCAGGTATGCCTGGCAGCCAAAAGTAACTTGTGGTACTTGGACAGTGGCTGCTCCAAGCATATGATAGGAGATAATGCCAAGTTTTGCATGCTAACTGAAAAGCTAGGAGGCCTTGTCACCTTTGGAAGCAACACAAAGGGTAGGATCATTGGATCAGGTAAGGTAGGTAAGTGTTCTACCTGCTGCATTGATGTTGTTATGCTGGTTGAAGGGTTAGCTTACAATTTACTTAGTATCAGCCAGTTGTGTGATAAGGGTCATAAGATTTTATTTGATTCTCAATGCTGCAAGGTTTTTGAACCTGATTCAGAAATTATAAAATTCTCTGGAAAAAGAATAAATAACACATACATGATAGATCTAGATGATATTCAGCATTCTAACCTATGTCTTACTGCCAATAGAGAAGATTTATCATTTTTATGGCATCGTAGGTTAGGCCATGTTAGTTATACCATTTTGCATAAACTAAACAAGTATAGCATGGTTAGAGGACTTCCTGAAGTTTTCTTCAAGAAAGAAAATAAAATATGTGATGCATGCACTCAATCAAAGATAACTAGAAAGTCATTTAAGTCTAGAACTGAAAATATGTCTTCCAAACCTTATGAGCTGATACACATGGACCTTTTTAGGCTAACCAGATCTGTCAGCTTATCAGGGAGGAGGTATGGGTTTGTTATGGTAGATGACTTTTCTAGGTATACTTGGGTTTATTTCTTATCTAATAAGAGTGATGCATTTTCAGAATTTCAGGAGTTCTGTATAACAATAAATCAGAAAATTGAAAATATTTTGACTGATCATGGAGGTGAGTTTGAAAACTCACACTTTGAAGAATTTTGCAGGTCAAGTGGGATTCATCATAAGTTCTCCTCACCCAGGACACCTGAGCAGAATGGTGTTGTCGAAAGGAGGAACAGAACTCTAGTAGAAATGGGCCGAACTCTCTTAGTTGAAGGTCAACTGCCAAGAAAATTCTGGGCTGAAGCAGTCAACACAGTCTGTTATGTAATTAACAGGGCAATAGTAAGACCTTCCACCCAGAAAACCCCTTATGAGATTTTGAGAGGTAAGAAACCTTCAATCGCCCACTTCAAGGTCTTTGGTTGTAAATATTTTATACATATAAATGACAAGAGGGACCTTGATAAATTTGAGCCAAAAGGTGAACCAAGAATCTTCCTCGGTTATTCTGAAAACACCCGGGCTTATAGAGTGTTCAATTTAAACTCAAAAATTGTTGAAGAATCTCCACACATTATCTTTGATGAAACCTTGATGGAAACCAACCACGGTTATTGCAGGAACAAAGATGGGAACATTTTGAAAGATGAAAACTCTGCAGACCAGTCTGATGGTGAGGAAGATAAAGAACAGCAAAATGAAGAAGAACTTGAAGTTCAGGGGGAGGTAAGTGAAATTCCTGAAACTCAGATTGTTAATATTAGATATCTTAAAGATCACCCTGTGAATAATGTCATTGGCAATCTGAATGATCCCCCTAGAACTAGAGGTCACTTTAGAATTCAGGATGAATTAAATGCATATGCTCTTGTCTCTCAAATTGAACCCAAGTCCATTGACTGTGCCCTCAAGGATATGCATTGGATTAATGCCATGCATGAGGAGCTTAATCAGTTTGACAGGAACAAGGTGTGGCACTTGGTCCCACCTCCTGATCATGGAACAGTTATAGGGACTAGGTGAGTTTTCAAAAATAAATCTGATGAATTAGGGAATATTGTTAAAAATAAAGCCAGACTTGTTGCTCAGGGGTACAACCAGGAGTTTGGTATTGACTTTGAAGAGTCATTTGCCCCTGTAGCCAGATTAGAAGCTGTTAGAATCTTATTAGCTTATGCATGTTCCCTAGGTATAATCCTCCAGTAGATGGATGTAAAATCTGCATTCTTGAATGGGGAAATTAATGAGGATGTCTTTGTTAGACAGCCCCCTGAGTTTGAATGTCTAGATTTCCCTAATCATGTTTATAAATTAAATAAAGCTCTCTATGGTCTTAAGCAAGCTCCCAGAGCTTGGTACGATAGGTTGAGCAAGTTTCTCACTAATCAAAATTTCATTAGAGGAGTAGTTGATCAGACCTTGTTTACAAAGGTGAGTCATTCTGAAATTCTTACTGTACAGATTTATGTGGATGATATCATTTTTGGGTCAACTAACCCCAAATTGTGTGAGGAATTTTCTGAAATAATGACTAATGAGTTTGAAATGAGCTCAATGGGTGAGCTCAAATTATTTCTTGGACTGCAGGTTACACAAACAAAGGATGGAATGTTTATCACTCAGTCCAAGTACACAAGGGATCTACTCAAGAAATACAATATGGATAACCTTAAAGAGATAGCTTCTCCAATGGGTACCTCTACAAGCTTGAATGAAGACACTAAAGGTAACCCATTTGACCAGAAGTTATACAGAGGTATGATCGGATCCCTTCTCTACTTAACAGCATCTAGGCCTGATATTCAATTCGCTGTAGGATTATGTGCTAGGTTTCAGGCCAGTCCTAAAGAAAATCATTTTAAAGCAGTGAAAAGGATTTTTAGATATCTGCTAGGCACCCAAGAGCTAGGATTATGGTATCCTGCTAAGTGTGAGTTAGAGCTTCTAGCTTACACTGATGCTGATTATGCTGTGTGTCGAGTAGATTGAAAAAGCACTAGTGGCTACTGTCAATTCCTTGGTGGCTGTCTAGTATCTTGGGCATCTAAGAAGCAACACAATGTAGCCATGTCTACAGCTGAGGCTGAATATGTTGCAGCAGGTAATTGTGCTGCCCAAGTACTTTGGATTAAGCACCAACTAGATGATTATCAGATAAAACTGGAATGTATTCCAATTCTATGTGATAATACTAGTGCCATATGCCTTGCTAAAAATCCTGTTCATCATTCTAGGACTAAGCACATAGAAATAAAACATCATTTTCTAAGAGATGATGTGAACAAAAAGGAAATTGAACTGGACTTCATTGAAACAGACAAATAAGTTGTTGATATCTTTACTAAGCCATTTGGAAATGAAAATTTTAAATTTTTTAGAAGAGAACTTGGCTTGTGTAAATTTCAGCATAATGAATGAACTCTTTGTTGACTTGAATAAAACTTTTGAGCTGCTTTGAATAAACTTCTGATTTGGACTTGCCGTTGATAGATTGAATAAACATTGTGCAACAGACTTATGATAATGCATGACTCTCATATTTTTTATTGCACTCATGATCATCATTGCATATATATGTCTAGATGCATGATATGTCTATATTTCTGCATGGGTCATGCTGCACGATAAGATAGTCTGAGTAAGCATGAACTTCAAAAATCATCTGATCTGTCATCTTTTGCAAAAATTGCATGCATATAGACAGGGGGAGTCTTGTCAGAATTTCAAGGTGAACTGTTGCGTCGACGCTGCTATAATGTGGCGTTGACGCAGTGAACTAGATCTGTGAATATCTATGTTTTATTATTCTGATGAGTTGACGCTGCAATAGCATGGAGTCGATGCACTGACACTATCTCAGTGTCTTATACTGTTGCCTCTTCAACTGATGCGTAGACGCCTTGAGCTCCCAGCATCGACGCTGTCTATTCAATCCTTGACTCTGAATGTTTGAGTCTGACAGTATGGCAATCCTTTAGTCAGTTCTAATATTAAGCAATAAAAATAGATTTCTTCTTTCATAAGAACTTTAATTGTCTAAAGACTGACTTAATGGTTTAAAATTTATAATCTTTAGAGTTGAAAGACTACAATCAGTAAATAAGGATGCTGAAAATTGATAAAGCTCTCAACCTTATCTTATTTCATGTCAGACAAAGCTAATTATATCTGAAATCTGAAAACTCATCTGAAATCATGTTAGAGAAGCTAGGTATGTGTATTGTCCTTAAACAAGTCATTCTGAAACAAATAAAGGGCAGCTAAGAAAGATATTGAAAAATATTGAAAATCATTTGAAAAATAGCATTGACAGAGCAATGACTGGTAAATCACTGAGAAACTGAGTGATCCATCAAAGAAGTGGACACCACTCATGTCATGAGGTGTATCAGCTATCTCTGTATAAAATGATCAAAACAGTAGGTTATTTTCACTGAGTACCTGGGGGTAACTGGCGTCTAATAAACGTGTACCCTCACACAAAAAGGTGTCAATCAATTCTATTGAGTTTGATCATAGGCAAGATGGTCCATCATGTTGAGTATCTAGGGGTATTGGCGTCTGATAAACGTATACCCTTACGCAAAAAGACTTTTGGTACCTGAATGCCATAAATGAAATAATACTGAAAATGCTGTTCCTTCAAAGAAATTTCATGGATGTCAATTGTTTAATTTCAATACATGACCTGATTTCTATTAACACATTTTACTGAGTCTATGAAAGTAAGATATTCTGAAACTGAATCTCTCATGTAAATATGACTCTGGTTTATTGTTTTATCATGCACATCTACCTTATCCAATAAATGTAGTGCATGAACTCTCATTTTTATAACCTTTAAACCAGAATTTCAATTTCTAAGCCGTTTCTCAATTCATATGATTGAAGGTTCTGTGCTTTAGTTGCTTAATTTCTGAACTACTTGCTAAGAATGCTAGTCAGCTGAACTTTCCTTTTCCTTCCCTTGCACTCACTTTCCCTCCTATTTGTTTATGGCAAAGGGGGAGAATATTGTCTAAATTCATTCTTTCAGTTCAGGGGGAGAATTCTGAATTGAGAATTCTGCATTCAGGGGGAGTGTATGCATCTGCATCATGGTATGGCAAAGGGGGGAAATTTTGTTAGCAGGGAGTTGCTTACATTTTATAGCATGCAGCATGTCATTCATAGCATCTACATGCATCTGCATAACAATCTGAATAACAAATCATGTCCTTCATCAAAAATTGCATCTGTATGACAGGATGTTGCTACTCTATATGATAGGGGGTTGCCATCATCAAAAAGGGGGAGATTGTTGTGACTCCTATGTGTTGATAGTGTTGACATGTAACCTTACTTCATATGGCAACACATTGTTTTGATTGATTGGCAACACTGTTTATGTTTTGATGAAATTACTTTATCAGATTGTCTATGCATTTCATCTTGTTTTCACACTGAACACACACTCAAAGTCTCAAAGTCTATACATCGCTGTTGGGCATCAAAGTCTGCACATTGCACAACATGTGAAGTCACCAAGTGTGTACATTGCATAGCATGCAGACGTCAAAGTCCATACATCCACAGTGCATTGGCCAAGTCTATACACTGTCCGTCTCATTTTAGAGTCTAAGGCGAAGTCTGTACATTGAGCGTCTCAATGAGCGTCTCATGTAAGTCCACACATTGGACTGTAGCATGCATTTGTCAATGGCATCTAAGTCTATACAATGACCATCTTCCATAGCGTCTTGATCTTCCAAGTCTATACAAGCTTCTGTTTTACAAAGTCTGTACATTGGTCTCAGACTCCAAAGTCTATACATCGCCTGTTGACTGCAAAGTCTATGCAGAGCTCAAGAGTTCGAAGTCTATACATTCAGTCACTATAGCTTGCACGAGGTAAAGTCTCTACATTGGCCTCCATGCCTCAAGTCCATACATTGGATTGTTTGGCCAAGTCTGTACATCGTTGTTTGCCAAAGTCTGTACATTGGCATATGTTCCTTCGTTGCGATTCAAAGTCTACACATTGGGTTATTTACCTACGTTTAGCTTCGAAGTCTATACATCGATGCCTTTACCTACGTTGCAATTCAAAGTCTATACAGTCGATGTTTTCCATTGCTTCAAGTCTATACAGACGTTCTTTTGGAAAGTCTATACATCGGTCTTCACCTCAAGTCTGTACAGTCATTTGTTGACAAGTCTTCACATCGTGAAGTCTATACACTCAACTCCTTCACATCTTGCAAAGTCTGTACATTGCATCCATCAGTCGTGAAGTCTATACATCGTCTGTCTTCAATTGAGTCTCACCGAAGTCTACACATTGCATCTTCTCACTGAAGTCTACACATTGCATCTTCATTCATGAAGTCGACACATTGCATCTTCATTCATGAAGTCTACACATTGCATATTCATTTGCTAAGTCTGTACATTTCATTGATCTTCACTCAGTCTATACATTGACAGTCTTCATATCACCTAAGTCTGTACAGCGGTTGCTTCATACAGCAAGTCTGTACATAGCTTTCACTTATATGAAGTCTATACAATGAAGTTCTTCTGATAAGTCTATACAGAGTTGTTATTTAATCTGATCATCCGATACTCTGTCTGACAGGGATTCTCTACTGAGATTGCTGACATGGCTCGTGATCCCAGGAGGACGAGGTGACCAGATGCTGCCACGTGGATGGAAGCACGTCGAATCTGGAGAATTCCTTGGGCGGGAAAACGTGGAAGCCACGCGCCCTTATCCACCTGCTGCTGTTATATATATCAGTCTTCATCTTCTGTAAAGGCTGATCGAAGTTGGCGAAGTCTATACATCTAGTCTGAAGCAGCAGCCACCGAGATCCACTGTGAGAGGAAGAAAAGCAGAGAAGAAGAAAAGGAGAGAAGAAGAAAAAGAGAGATGAGTTGAGAGAGTTATTGTGAGAGCTTGTGAATCAGTCTCTTGGTCCAGTTACCAGAGCTGATATTGCTCAACTTTGAGCTAAAGTCGTTTTGGTTTTCTTCCATTCGATTGTGTGTTTTATTTGTTTTCAGTCTTGCTATTTTCTCTTTGAAAACTCTTGTTCTATCAAGCTGTTAGTCAGCGGCTTCAAGCTGTGAGGCAGCGGGTTGCAGAGGTGTTCCTCTGGTCGGCTAAGCTGTAGTGCCCAGCAGAGCAAGCTGTGAAGCTCAGCTGTTGCAGAGGGTGTTCCTCTGGTCGGGATAAGCTGTAAGCCCCAGCCGTTGTTGGCAAGCTGTAGAGCCCAGCTGATTGAAGCTGTGTATCAGCAGTAATCCACATTCGAGTTGAATGTGGGGTGGACGTAGGTCGGATTGACCGAACCACCTAAAAGTCTTTTGTCTCTCGTGTGTTTGATTGCTTGTTTAGCAGATCTTGTGTGTTTCATTCAGTGCATTGGCTGTGTTCGTTTAGTGTTCTTCTAATTCTGCATTTGATTCTAGGCCTAATTTTTAAATAGCCAGTTGATCTATTATCCACATCCTGTGGTGATAGAGCCTTCCATCTAACTTCAACACAACTTAGGTCTCCACTTCTTCCACTCCCAAACACAACCCAAGTTCGAACACCCTCACCACCCCGGGTGCACCCCACACCAGCTATCATCACCCCATCCCCAAAAGACCTTCCATTTCCCTTGGAGAGTAAAACCTCTACACCCCAAAGGGATGAGAATGAGATTGAGGTACATGAGGCCTCCCCCGATTGGGAAGAAGAATACGAGTCATAATGTCATGAGTTAGGCCGAGAAGTTCCCATCCCATGTGTAAGAAGTGCCCTGGCTCACACACCCGACCACCTAGATGAGGAGAACACCATGGTCACCATCCCAACTGTGGGGGAAACACATGTCCAAGTTGAAGAAGAAACCTCGCACAGTGGTCTTCACCCTACACCACCCTCCCTAGTTGGGGCCGAGCTCATCTTAGGAGAACCCCTTTTATGTTGGCTGAAGGAGAACCCAATTAGAGATATCATGGCCCATGTTTGTCCTCCGATGGAACAAAACCTTCCTATAGTACCCTTATCCACCTATCACACCACAATCCAATCATCCTATCAAGTGGAAACATTAGGGGATCTTCTTAAGGGTCTATCTTGGCAAATGGAGTTAACTGGCATGTTGACCACTGTAGCCAACCGACCTAGGAGCCTTGACCTCCTACACCTATGTGTCGGGTCCATCTCCTCGATTTACACTGTGGGTTGCTACACTAGCGACCTTCTTCTATTCCTCCCTACACCCGATGAGCCCGATGCTATCCGCAAACTAGAGTTGCTTATCTCCGGTAGAACATCAAGCCCTCCATTCATGAACTTTGACCCAATTGTTCGATTAGAGGAGGATGACTCACCACTATGTGAGGACCATGAGGACCTAGAGTTCCTCTCCCTAGGTGACCCTTACCATGACCCCTTCGATCCCTTCCTATACCCACCCACCTTACTCACCACCAACCTTTTCCTACCCCAACCCACCAGGATAGACCCAACCCACCAGGGAGAAATACACCTAGGAAACAAGAAAGTGCCCCACTCCATGACACATACCTTCTTTGACCCCTATGACCCTTTTGAGTGGAAGCTCGAAGGTCACCCCACCACCCCACACAAGGAAGTCACCTATGGGAAAGGAATTTCTATGTCTTGGCACATCACACCTCTTGGCATGAATAGAAAGTCGGGTCCTTTCATACATGACACCCACATGTCAAGTCGGATGCTGATTGGTCCAAAGGTCCTCCCACATTCATCATTGGCCTTAATCATGTTACGAACCTTCATGGATGTCCGGGACCCCCGGCATTTGCTATACCCATGCGCAATAGATTCCCCTATGGATGCCCCGGCCCTCCAACCATTGTTATAAAGTCCATGCATGATAGAGCCATTTATGGATTCCCCGGTCCCCCTAAGTCCGTCAAAACAAATGTAACACTTGATAGGGCTGAATTTGGTTGTCCAGGCCCTCCCTTCATCTTTAGACGATCATCATTCATGACACTGCATGGCACTATTCGCAAACAAATCAACAATAGCAATGAGGTTTATAAGAAGTCAGCTGATTCCCACCGTAGCCACCAAGAATTCCAAGTTGGTGATTTTGTGATGGTGAGAACTGAGAGATTATTCCCTGGAAATATCTCAAAGTTGAGGTCTCGTGGACCAGGCCCCTTTCAGGTGTTGAGACGCCTTGGCACTGATGCTTATGTGTTGGACCTCCCCGAGAAATACGGAGTAAGTCCCACTTTCAATGTAGCGGACCTGGTGCCCTACAAGGGTCCCACGGTGACACCCAGTGAGGAGATCCAGCCTATCCCACCCCTTGAGAGAGTCCCTACACAAACGAGAGCTCCATCCGGCCCGAGAAACCAGCGTGATCAAGTAGAGCGGATATTAGGTGAACAGATCACCACCACACGGAGCAAGGCGTATGAGCGATATCTGGTTAGGTGGAAGGGACGGCCACCGTCGGATGACGCCTGGGTGAGTCGGGAGGATCTCCAGTAGCTGGACCCCGACCTATTGGAGCAGTATCGCAGCAGGGAGGGCCCCTACTCGACAGAGTCGAGCTCTTCGCGGCCCGGGGGAATTGATGAGGGCATCACCCATGATTCCCTCTGGCTCGGGACCTCCCTTCCTTTTGATGTGGGCCACACTTGAGCTCCATGTCATCCAGGCCTCCACAGCACTTTGATGGATCACTTTGGTGTACTTCTTGTCTTTATTTTGAGTCATCTTGATGTAATTTATCTTTTAATTGAGTCCAGTACCTATGTTATGTGGTTATGTTCCTAAGTCTAGTAGTCATCATGTGGGTGATGGGCCCAATCACTTGGGCTTAGCCCACTTGCGCCCCCTTCCCCGTAGAAATGTGTCATTAGTCTTTTTAGCAGGGACTTTTTATAAATTTGGAGTTCCCTATAAATAGGACTCCAAACCCTCCATTTGGAACTAATGAAAAAAATTTGAGTTGAATATTGAAACCCTTGTGCTCTCTCTCTCTCTCACTCTACCTCTCTAGCTCTCTCTCTATTTCTCTCTCTCTCTCTCTCTCTCTAAAGGGGGCGAACCCCATTCTCTCTCCTCCCCACCCCCAATTTCAAAATTCACTCTCTCTCCTCCCTATTCACCTCTAATTAAGACCCCTCCCCCTTCCCCATACCTCCCATTTAATCCACCTCCAACCCCTAGGTGGAATCCCCTTCTCTTAGGCACCTCTCCCTCTTCCCAAGCAACCTTTCCCCTTCCCCATACAACCTTTCACCTTCCCAAGGGGGAATCCCTTCCCCCAAGCACCCCTTCCCCTCCCCAAGGCAACCCTTCCCATCCCCTAGGCTACCATTAACCCCTCCATTAACCCATCTCCCCATTCCCCTAAGCCCATTTGCGCCCCCCCCCCCTCTCTCTCTCACCTTCCACCCTTGGCCGCACCTCCCTCCCCCTCCACCTGCTAGCTGCGACCCAGCCCTCTTCTCCAGCCTCTCCACCATCTCTACTCACCCCCATCCAAGCCCCACAGCCATGAGCCCTCTCCCCATTGTAGTCCCTTCACCCCTCCCCACCATTACCAACATCATTCACCTTCCTGCTCTATCCAGTTCACAGGCAGCAGTAGGAGCCCGACTTGCAGAACCTGCCTCGAGGTCATTCGGCGTCGTCTGGAAGCGTACCATACATTGACGGAAAGTTCGTCAAGATAGCTTCGCAGCTGAGGTGGTCTCGATGGCATCCGACATCCCTACTGTCCGAAGGGTTCATTCTCGTCCGACTGCACAACCGAGACCTGAAACTGGACTAGAGCTGCAGTGCAGAAGCTCCCACAGCCACACCCCATCACTTCTGAAGACGTCGTCTGGCCGGGGTCTTCTACATCCAATCTACTTCCATCAGCAGAAGACAGCATCCCGTTTGGCATCTGGAGGAATGTTTTCCAATTTTTCTCCCCCCGGGTGCGCAGATCAGGCCACTCAGGACCTGACCAGACACCTCCCCACTCAACGGGCTCTCCCTCTCTGCCCCAACATCGTCTGGTGCCTTCCCTGGTGGCCATTCGAAGAGGACTCGTCTGCGGTCGTTCTCGTTTTGGTCTCGCCTCGTTCGGGCTTCAGGAGCGGTCGTGGCACCCAGATCTTTCTGCTACAGCATCCTGGAACCAGACCAAGTCAGAGCGCAGGGCACCTGTTCCAGGGTCCACTCCGACAGGTGGTGATGAAGGAGCTGTCCACCAAAATTCACCAGCGTACCAGGGTCAGTTAGCAACAATTTGGCACTGGTTTTGGAGACTTCTGAGCTCGGGGGAGTGCACAGCGGCGACTACACCGACTCCCTATCCTGCTGTTCCAGACCTGGGCAGATTCGGTAGGGTGCTCCATCGGCGCAATTCAAGCAAATATCCCCACCCCGCCTGGCCGGCTTAGCGCCCCTCCCTGCGTGGAGGTAGTGTTTGATTGTAACCTCTATTTTCCCCACCCCACGATCACCCTCTTGTGCGAGGAGTAGTTTTGTACTAGAAGGTCTTCGACCGAAGCTTCATCGGCGTAGTGTGCGGGGAACCCACACTTTCCCGCTCGCCCATCGTCTCCGAACGGGGTTGGTTTCTTCAAACCAACCAGGTGAGCTTATGCCCTTGCCCTCCTCTGTATCTTTTCACTTAATATCTGCGAAACTAGTCCGCTGGTCGGTGAGAGAGCGCTCGTTCCCGGAGCTTCCAGTTTATGTGTGGTCACCGTGGGCTAAAGTGAGAGAGTGACCCAATGCCCTCAAGGCACCTGGTCCGCCCTTGATTTTGGGCACTGTACCCTCAGGAGGGAAAACCATAGCCTTGCTGGCCCTCTACCGGAAAGGGTCTTGTTCCACTACCTCGACTCAGCATCACCGAGTCACCACGGGTAACGGGTGTGCACGGTTGGTCGGCGATTTCCAATCAACCTCGAGTCTTACGATTATGTTTGCGAATAAGGTCCAAGGGCTCACATTCACCTACTGCATTCTTCATCATTTGCCTTAGTGTGTCACATCAGTTTTGGTGGGGCAAATAGCTTTTTCCGTACGAGACATGTGATTTCCATGTAGAGATTCAAGAGCCCTTAAGAGTGTTGAGTAGAATAACTGTAATCCTTATTAGATTGAATCATTTATCTCAAAAAGGTGCAAAGTGTGTGGGTGGTTGTATTGAATGTAAGACATGAATTAGTCTAATCATAATTATGTCTCCCCCTAAGTGTATGCATAGTTATGAGCAAAAACTCCCCCTTAATATGTGCCATGTAACAAACGTCTACATCAAAGCAATTTTATCTAGCACGGGAAAAAGGTCATAGGATGTTTTCAAAGAAAGGGTGATATAATATATATACACTCAAACATCCATCGAGGTAAAGTTTTCACACAAGTTGATTACTGGTACTTGGCTGAGAATGTAGGTCCGAAGACTACCATCAAGCATGGGGAAGGCTTCCAGTTGGACACAATCCAACCCTCCACAATCGCCATTTGATATACCAGATAATCATGGCATTCAAGCACACACGTATATCAAGTATCTATGCAAGTGTATGCATGTAAATTGAAGGATGATTGAAAATCATTCCTATCTACAAATATGCAAGGGTATGCATGATATGAGCATGAAAATAAGTATGTAAACTGTGTATGCAAACCTGAATAGTTATTCACAAAATGTGAGCTAAGTATGAAAGACTTTATGAACAGTGTTAGGCATTCAAAAACTATATTTATTCACATCGTGTGAAGTGATGTGTGTGAATTGCCAAAGTCAACAAAAAGTGAGTCCAAACTAGCACGCAAGAATATCACAATAATTGCAAAAAAAAAGAATGCATTGTTCAAGTTCATGCAGACATAGGTGTATGCAATTCTTTGGATATATATGCAGCAAATTTGAGCTGAGAAACACCATTCACTTTTTCATTCATCCAAACACTCCCCCTCACTTGGTGCATCGAAAACATTTAAACTAGTGTCCAGTCATTCTTCATTTCATGTTTTTGTGAACAAGAATTTAGATATGTTCAGGAATATGCAATGCACCACACACATACTTCAAAACTTAGTCAAAAACATTCAGCAAGAAAACTATGTGAACATGCAGTCCATTCCACAAACAGACTTGCTTAACAATAAGCAATGAGTAAGATTTCAGAGATAACTTAGAAACATATATTCAGATCCATTTTAGATTTATGCACGTGAGAAAAAAAATTCACAAATGGCCATTTGATTTCTCCAAGTTCTAGTATGAGGTGGAGGTGTAGGTCTGAAGACCCTACTCACACATAATGAGAGTATCCAGGTGGAGGTAATCCACCTTTCTACTACACACTATTTGAGATACCAGACACTCAGTTAATCTCAAATGTGCTCAAGCAGTTTGACCATAACGATATTCAACACCAAATGACCTCATGCACACACCTCACATTATTCATTTCTCCACAGCTAATCATGCATTTTCTACACATCAGAAGAGAACCAAAGACCATTCAAAGTTTGAGAGTCAATACTTGTCATAGGAGCACTTATATCAAGTGCCATAAGCCACTACAGATTATGAAGCACACACTCTATTTTCTTACCTTGACCTTGAGAGACCTTTATTTGTTATCATTCCTTGGCCTCAAGGCGCCCCTGCAAAATAGATTCTCATTTTGGAGATTTGGGTACCCAAGCCATCTTGGGTCCCGAGGGGTTAGTAACACTTCCACAAGACTTTTTTCACATTGTAATAGCATTCAGATCATTGTTTCTCATAAGAAAACAATCATGTATTTGGTGACCATTTTCACCACAATAATGACAAGCAACATTCCTTTTGTAACACCAATCATCATCACTTCTCACCAAAGAACATGTATACATCATGTGGCCTACTTTACCATAGTAAAAACAAGTTACATGTTTCTTTCCAAAACCATTTTTGTCATTTGCATCATCATTTTTCTTCACATAGCAATCATTCATTACATGTCCAAATTCACCACAATAATGACACGAAAAATTTCTTTTGATGGACCACTCATCATCACTTTTCTTTGTAAAACAATCTTCAAAAATATGACCATGTAGCCCACAATAGAAACAAGAGACATTCCTTCTTTTAGTTGCGTGAAAGTGTTTGTCATGTGAGCAGTTGACACGCACACTAGAGAAATCAGAATTTTTTTTGATTTTTGATTTGGCTTTGCATATGTGGACAAGAATTCATTCAAATTTTTGATTTCATTTTCTAAGGACAAGATATGCAATTCAGAACTAGCAATCTCTTCTTCACACAGTGCAAGTTTATCATTTAAAAGAGAATTGATAGTCTTATAGTTTGCAACTTCTTATTCCAAAACATGAACATTTTTAGGGTCTCCATCAACCACATGTTTTCCTTTTTCAAGGACTTTCAACTCATCACATAACAATTTCTTTTGATCTTTTAGTTTTTCAATTTGTTCGACAAGTTTTTCATTCGAAACAAGCTCATTAAGCAAAATCTGATCACTATCTAGAGAACTCAATTTATCTTTTAGCTCCCTTACAATATTTTCTATTTCTGAAATTTTAGCCATTAAAGTTTCATTTTCATTTCTCAAGCATGAAATTGTTTCTTTGTGCACATCAACATTATGCAATAAGTTTTCATTCAAGTTCCTAAGATCAGAACATTTCTCACATGAGAAATTATCAACACAAGAGTTTTTATTTTTTTTTCAATTTTCTATTTTCAGATTTCAATGTTTTATACTTGTCTAACAATTCATCATAAGCATTCACCAATTCATCATAGCTAATCTCATCTTCTTCATCGGAATCAGGGTTTACCTTTGAACTCTCCTCGCTTTAACGTTCAAACCCATTGTTTGCTACGAGCCCCTCATCATTCCAGCTTTCATCTTGAGCTTCATTTTCGCCCATCCCAGATGTAGCACCCCGAAATTTTTAAAAGGATAGATATTTATATTCGTCATAAAACAAATATGGGTAAAAAAATTTTTGATAAAAGAAATAGTCTAAAAAGAAAAATGGGGCTACATATTAATTAAAAGGTTATAAAGAAATCCTTCAAAAGGATTAAAGTCCAACCCAATAATGTTAAGCTAAGAGTATACTCGTAAATAATAATAATAATAATAATAATGATAATAATAATGGACCTTTAAGAATTTATACTAATGCAACTCACGTAATGGGCTTAATAATCATGGGTGAATAAGTGGACTTCCACGTTGAACCATATGCATGTAGGCCATTAGTTGAGAATAGTGGACTTCCCTATTAAACCTATAAGTAAACCATATGGGAAAGGCCATGGGCTATTGACATATATATATATATAGATGGATATATATATATATAAACACATAAATGGGTCTTTGCTATAACCGTAAACCACTAGCAGGGGCAGCATATATATATATATAGACATATGTATAATGGGCCTTACGGTTTTAGGATAAATATAAGTAAACATATGAAGGGCTTTAACAGAAAAGCAAGGGCATATAATACATAGGCTAAGATACATATTTGTATATATTATGCATCGGCTTTAATATGAATCCAACGTTATAAAAGATGGGCCATGTAAACCCAACGTTATTAACCCAGCCAACCCATATACTTGTTCGAAGGGTGAGGCTTAGGGTTTTCGTATGAAATACACGGTAGGCGACTAGTGAATTGGAAAGCTCGTAACCAATCCATGGCAGGGATTAAAATTTTACCTTAATAGCATTCGAACCCTCTCAAAGACCTTTATCTCCTCTATAAATATCTTGCTCTTCGAACAAAGGAACCATGTTACTGCTACGTTCGTGAAAACCTCGTTGTTGTTCGTAAGCCATTAGTGCGTCGACCTTCGCCCGATCAAGGAGGATCATCATCCTCTTCTTCCCTCTTAGACCAGTGAATGAGTGGCTGCTGTGGGTGCAGCTGCTATCTTCTTCCTCCATACCCTTCCGTGCGGATGCTATTGTCGTACGTGTGGGGGCAAGCAAGGCTTCCTCATCTATCTTCTTCCCGATAAGGACTTGTGGCTGCCGCTGTCTGCTACTACATCTTCTTCTTCTTCTTCCCTACAACATCTCCGTCCGTATAAACGCCAAGAGGTAGGCAATCTCCCAAGCAAAATCACCATAAAAAAGCATACTAGATGATAGTACATAGTACATGTGGGTTTTCTCATACGTTCAATAACTCTTAATAGCAAGCATGATTCTACGTGATTTATACTGTGTTTGCATGTTTTATCTTTAGTTAATTAATATGAAAAACATGCTTAAAATATTTTATCCATGAAACCGTATGTCTAAAAATCATAAATTTCATACCACTAGAATCCCCATGATTTACTCTAAATTTTCATTTGATTATATAGAGTGTTAACCAGTTAATGATTAACTTTATTAAATATATAAATTTCTAATAATTACACGGCTAATTATAGTATTTACTGTAGCACATAATTACATATTTTTACTTTGATGGCCTTTTCATGGGCACCTGAATGTCCTTTGGTCATGAAATTTCACGAGCGTGTTATTGGGGTAGTGACCGAGATAGTGGAGTTAGTACCTCCTTTTTCCGGTCCTCCTAACTCAATATAACCCTACTCTAAAGTAAAAATATTTTTGAACATAAGATTAGATAGAGTTTTTCGAGCCCTTCATTTCGGTATATAGATTGCGCGATTCCGACGTGTGTACGTCGAGAACTTGAGGTTCAACGATATTGACACTATTCATTAAGGAAATAACGACAAGTGCGTTGTTGTCATTTCTTTAATATATATATATATATATAAATATATATATATGTATATAAACCGTATAACTTTTTACGCATATCTTTAAAATTTCATATTTATAAAACTATGTAAAATAAAATTATAATATATAAATATTTGGAATCTTTAGATTTTTCCCTTAATTATCATATATTTAGTTCCGATAATTTTCTTTTATTGGAAAAAATATTACTATTCATCATGATCAAATTAAAAACTATATATCATAATTAAATCCTAGAAAATTCATATCTTATGATCAAAGTCGGTAAAAATTACAATATATATATAGTCGTGATCCTTGTAAATTTTCCGTAATTACCATGTAATTAGTTCTAAAAATAGTATCCGTCCTTTTAAAGAGATGCTATTTTCTAAATTATTAGATTAAATAGAAGTTAAGATATGAATTGACACCTACTTACATGGACATGATTTATTCTGTTTTTCTCGAGATTTGATCTGTACTGTGGATCACATTAGCACTACGTCTCAGTTCGTAAACGCAGTCTCACGTTTCACGTTGGTTTCCCGATACACCCTCAACTCTCGGTGACATACGAGCCCTCCGTTGGACATTCCGTTCCTTCGGACTGGCAAGTTAGTCATTGGGACCTCCGTAAGTCTCCTCGTAGCCTTAGATTCCCTCAAGGTCGACTGAGCTGGTTGTACCACAAGAACCCTGGAACCCTGTTAGTCATATCACTCTAAAGAAAACATGACGCCCGGCCCTCATAGAACGCTGTTATGGCGATTCTGTGAGAGATCTGTCTCTATCTGACTTATAAGGTGCTAATTTGATTAGCGACTACATTGGTTATCGCCGTTTTCTGTCGTGAGTATGTTGAAGGGGTGACCTTATTGACGGGCGCTTAGTGTAAAAGCAACCGTATTGTGGAGGCACCAATTCTTCAATACTTTGTTCAGAGAATGAGTGACCACCACTGTGGGCGGGACTTCTTAAATATACGGCGCTCTGACGAGACGCTAATCTCCTAGATTTCTCGAATTGTCTCAGTTTTGTGTGCCATCGTACTAGGCTTGTCGAGGTCTATCTTGAATCTTTGTTCAATGAAATCTACCCTATTGTTCGTACATGTTTGATCCTTAGAATTCTTGGCCATTAAAGTGGAATTAGTCTAGTCGAATGTCAGGGGCTATGGGTCCCAAATAAATGACATTTTAAATGCTACGGGTCCTGATCTGACCCTATTGGGCGAGGCAAAGTCCAAACGTGTACCGGTATCATGATGATCGGGTGCTGACATTCACCAACTCGGTCTGCGGCAATTAGGGATAATCATACAGTCGTGAGAACTCCTAAGTGTGTGACTAAATACTACCTAGTGCTAATCCATAAGGGGCAATCATACAGTCATGAGCACCCCTTAAAGTGTGGCCATTCCTTCATAGTACTAGTTACATGAAAGCTCTCGTGATAATGCCGTCATAGAGAGAATATTGTACTAGTGTCATTAACTGCACTCGTAATAATACTCGTCATAGAGAGAAGATTGTTATTGTTTCCTCGTGAATGCTATATTATGAAAGGTACTTGTTATCTCGTCATGAAAGTTATTGCTATACTCTCTTGTTATCCTCGTCTCTACACTTCATAAATGTATCCAGCATCTTGCTTACTCGTCTTTATGGTTTTAATTTATCATCGCTTTATCGTTATAACTCGTGCCATTATAGTTCTTGATTTGCCTTACTTTTATGTGACCTGCATGAGCATGTTAAATTGTCATTTACTTAAAGCTAGCTTGGAGCATGAGATATTAAGTCCTACTGAGCGTTCGCTCACCCTGCGTTTTCCAATATTTTTCAGGTAACGACCTTAGCGATGACGAGACCGAACATGATGGGCAAGGGCAAGAGTGATGAGTACTCTGACATCTAGATGAACCATCTAGTCTGGCTATTTTGTGTCTTACGTTAAGTCTAGTCAAGTTTCTCATTTTAATTTTCCGTTATTGAGTCTTTTCTTTACTTTGGGTCCAACTTGTAATAAACTTATATTTGAAATGAAATTATATTTTGTTCAATTACATCTGGTCTTATGGTTATGCTCTGATCGACTTGACTGTTTAACTGCCACGTTCCGAGCAAACGACACGCTCCGCTGCTATCGGTTTGGGGCGTGACAGAAAGTGGTATCAGAACCTAGGCTTTCTAAATCCCTAGGTCATTAAGTCCAAGTCCTAGATTGAGTTCTCCTTGTCAGTTATCCTATAGGAACCCCGTGAGATTTGAGTAGAGCTATTGGGTTAAACTCTAAAATTTGCATTAATCGGATATGACCTTAAGTACTTAGCATACTGCAAGAATAGATCTAGTTAGAACACATGCTTTAGATATGGTGATCTTACCCCACTAATTTTAAAATAAAATCATGTGAATTTGGGGACCAAATTCTTTTAAGTGGGGGAGGGTGTAGCACCCCGAAAATTTTAAAAGGATAGATATTCATATTCATCATAAAACAAATATGGGTAAAAAAAAATTTGATAAAAGAAATAGTCTAAAAAGAAAAATGGGGCTACATATTAATTAAAAGGTTATAAAGAATTCCTTCAAAAGGATTAAAGTCCAACCCAATAATGTTAAGTTAAGAGTATACTCATAAATAATAATAATAATAATAATAATAATGATAATAATAATGGACCTTTGAGAATTTATAATAATGCAACTCACGTAATGGGCTTAATAATCATGGGTGAATAAGTGGGCTTCCACGTTGATACATATGCATGCAGGCCATTAGTTGAGAATAGTGGACTTCCCTATTAAACCTATAACTAAACCATATGGGAAAGGCCATGGGCTATTCACACACACACACACACACACACACACACACACACATATATATATATATAAACACATAAATGGGTCTTTGCTATAACCGTAAACCACTAGCAGGGGCAGCATATATATATAGACATATGTATAATGGGCCTTACGGTTTTAGGATAAATATAAGTAAACATATGAAGGGCTTTAACAGAAAAGCAAGGGCATATAATACATAGGCTAAGATACATATTTGTATATATTATGCATCGGCTTTAATATGAATCCAACATTATAAAAGATGGGCCATGTAAACCCAACGTTATTAACCCAGCCAACCCATATACTTGTTCGAAGGGTGAGGCTTAGGGTTTTCGTATGAAATACCAATCCATGGCAGGGATTAAAATTTTACCTTAATAGCATTCGAACCCTCTCAAAGACCTTTATCTCCTCTATAAATATCTTGCTCTTCGAACAAAGGAACCATGTTGCTGCTATGTTTGTGAAAACCTCGCTGTTGTTTGTAAGCCGTTAGTGCGTCGACCTTCACCCGATCAAGGAGGATCGTCGTCCTCTCCTTACCTCTTAGACCTGCACGTGAGTGGCTGCTGTGGTTGCAGCTGCTATCTTCTTCCTCCACACCTTTCCGTGCGGATGCTACTGTCGTACGTGTGGGGGCAAGCAAGGCTTCCTCCTCTATCTTCTTCCCGATAAGGACTTGTGGCTGCCGTTGTCTGCTACTACATCTTCTTCTTCCCTGCAACATCTCCGTCCGTATAAACGTCAAGAGGTAGGCAATCTCCCAAGTAAAATCACCATAAAAAAAAGCATACTAGATGATAGTACATAGTACATGTAGGTTTTCTCATCCGTTCAATAACTCTTAATAGCATGCATGATTCTACGTGATTTATAGTATGTTTGCATGCATTATCTTTAATTAATTAATATGAAAAATATGCTTAAAATATTTTATCCATAAAATCGTATGTCTAAAATTCACAAATTTCATACCACTAGAATCCCCATGACGTACTCTAAATTTTCATTTGATTTTATGGAGTGTTAACCGGTTAATGATTAACTTTATTAAATATATGAATTTCTAATAATTACACGGCGAATTGCAGTATCTACTGTAGCACCATAGTTACATGTTTTTACTTTGATGACCTTTTCATGGACACCTGAGTGTCCTTTGGTCATGAAATTTCATGAGCGTGTTATTGGGGTAGTGACCGAGGTATTGGAGTTGGTACCTCCTTTTTCCCGTCCTCCTAACTCAAGATAACCCTACTCTCAAGTGAAAATATTTTTGAACATAAGGTTAGATAAAGTTTTTCGAGCCCTTCATTTCGGTATATAGATTGCGCGATTACGACGTGTGTACGTCGAGAACTTGAAGTTCAAAGATATCGACACTATTCGTTAAGGAAACAACGACAATGTGCATTATGGTCGTTTCTTTAATATATATATATATATATATATATATATATATATACACACACACACACACATATATATATATACGTATATAAACCGTATACCTTTTACGCATATCTTTAAAAATTCATATTTATACAACTATGTAAAATAAAATTATAATATATATATATATATGGAATCTTTAGATTTTTCTCTTAATTATCATATATTTAGTTCCGGTAATTTTCTTTTATTGGAAAAAATATTACTATTCATCATGATCAAATTAAAAACAACATATCATGATTAAATCCTAGAAAATTCATATCTTATGATCAAAGCCGGTAAAAATTACAATATATATATAGTCATGATCCTTGTAAATTTCCATTAATTATTATGTAATTAGTTCTAAAAATTGTATCAGTCCTTTTAAAGAGATGCTATTTTCTAAATTATTAGATTAAATAGAAGTTAAGATATGAATTGATACCTACTTGCATGGACGTGATTTATTCTATTTTTCTCGAGATTTGATCTGTACCGTGGATCATATTGGCACTACGTCTTAGTCCGTAGACGCAGTCCCACGTTTCACGTTGGTTTCCCGATACACCCTCAACTCTCGGTGACATACGAGCCCTCTGTTGGACATTCCGTTCCTTCGGACTGACAAGTTAGTCATTGAGACCTCCGTAAGTCTCCTCGTAGCCTTGGATTGCCTCAAGACCGACTGAGCTGGTTGTACCACAAGAACCCTGGAACCCTGTTAGTCATGTCACTCTAAAGAAAACATGACTCCTGGCCCTCATAGAATGATGTTATGGAGATTCTGTGAGAGATATGTCTCTATCTGACTTATATGGTGCTCATTTGATTAGCGACTACATTGGTTATCGCCGTTTTCTTGTTGAAGGGGTGACGTTATTGACGGGCGCTTAGTGTAAAAGCAACCGTATTGTGGAGACACAAATTCTTCAATACTTTGTTCAGAGAATGAGTGACCACCACTGTGGGCGCGACTTCTTAAATATACGGCACTCTGACGAGACGCTAATCTCCCAGATTTTTTGAATTGTCTCAATTTTGTGTGCCATCGTACTAGGTTTGTCGAGGTCTATCTTGAATCTTTGTTCAATGAAATCTACCCTATTGTTCATACATGCTTGATCCTTGGAATTCTTGGCTATTAAAGTGGAATTAGTCTAGTCGAATGTCAGAGGCTATGGGTCCCAAATAAATGACATTTTAAATGCTACGGGTCCTGATCTGACCCTATTGGTCGAGGCAAAGTCCAAACGTGTCCCAGTATCATGATGATCGGGTGCTGGCATTCACCAACTCGGTCTACGGCAATTAGGGATAATCATACAGTCGTGAGAACTCCTAAGTGTGTGACCAAATACTACCTAGTGCTAATCCATGAGGGCCAATCATACAGTCGTGAGCACCCCTTAAAGTGTGGCCATTCCTTCATAGTACTAGTTACATGAAAGCTCTCGTGATAATATCGTCATAGAGAGAATATTGTACTAGTGTCATTAACCGCTCTCGTGATAATACTCATCATAGAGAGAAGATTGTTATTGTTTCCTCGTGAATGCTATATTATGAAAGGTACTTGTTATCTCGGCATGAAATTTCTTGCTATACTCTCTTGTTATCCTCGTCTCTACACTTCATAAATGTATCCAGCATCTTGCTTACTCGTCTTTATGGTTTTAATTTATCATCGCTTTATCGTTATAACTCGTGTCATTATAGTTCTTGATTTGCCTTACTTTTGCGTGACCTACATGAGCATGTTAAATTATAATTTACTTAAAGCTAGCTTGGAGCATGAGATATTAAGTCCTACTGAGCGTTCGCTCACCCTGCATTTTCTAATATTTTTCATGTAATGACCTTAGCGTTGACGAGACCGAATATGATGGGCAAGGGCAAGAGTGATGAGTACTCCGACATCTAGACGAACCATCTAGCCTGGCTATTTTGTGTCTTACGTTAAGTCTAGTCAAGTTTCTCATTTTAATTTTCCCTTATTGAGTCTTTTCTTTACTTTGGGTCCAACTTGTAATAAACTTATATTTGAAATGAAATTATATTTTGTTCAATTACATATGGTCTTATGGTTATGCTTTGATCGACTTGACTATTTAACTATCACGTTCCGAGCAAACGACACGTTCAGTTGCTATCGGTTCGGGGCATGACACCAGATTTCTTTGGCTGACCTACAAGATGAAACAAAAGGATATATGCCAGTGTTCACTGCATCCTTAAGAGCATTCAAAACAAACAAATTATTAGAATTCTTTTTCTTATCCTCCTCGGTCCACCTTGACTCATTTTTTGGAAGACTGTAAGGACCGTGAGTAATTAGATTCATAAGCTTCGGATCAATACTAGAAATCCAAATACAGAGTTTTCCAATCCTAGATGTATAATCAAAACCATCAAAGACAGGAACCGAGTTCACACTAGCCATCATGAATAGATTTTTTCTCCGAGACTGTGAGGTCCGCGTATAAAAATCAGAGACTGGGCTCTGATACCAATTGTTGGCCCAGAATAGATGGAGGACAAGAAGGGGGGTTGAATTGTCCCCCAGTCGAGATGACGGATTTTAAAAATAATCTAAACTAATCACAACGGAATTAAAATTAACAGCATCAATTAGCCTAAACACAAGTGAGATTAATGTTCTCTCAAGCTAACCGATCGCACACGTAAAGTATGTCTAACCAAATATGAACAATGACAGATAGCAGATAGCAGACGTAGCAATGTGTAAAGGTGCAGATAGTAAAAATCTATTAGTTGACCTGTGAGCGGAGATAGAAGAAATGGACAATCACACAGGCATGCCACACAGAACACGAAGATTTTTAGGTGGTTGGGGCCACGACGAGCCCCCTACGTCCACCCCTCACCGAAACCCGGTGAGGCTTCACTACCACGCTATGAACTGTAGCAACACGGGGACGAGACCCAACACCACACACGCTGCTTCTGCAGCAAATCACACACACGGGGCGTGGCCCCCAAGAAGCTACCACCGCAGCACATACTCACACACTCGGGGATCTTACCCCGCACTAAAATCGCACACGGAGACGCAGCTCCGTCCACACACAAATATTCTCAGTTCAGAAATATAGAAGGATGTTCAATACATGCTCAACATAGGATTGATCATATAGCAACAATAAAGAGGAATATCACAGAGATTTCAGTTTATCTCCTTATGGATGAAGGCCTTAGACGTCTCTTCCTTGAAGCTCTCAACGGTGGGAGGTCGATCTATAGCAGGATGAAGCAGTCGGTCCTCCTTCTTGAAGATCTAGGCTTGTCTGCAACGACAGCAGCTCGTACAAGATGAATATCTTGAGATCCAAGCTTCAAACCCACCTGCAAACACCAGAAAATGATGAATCTTTCAAAGCCCTCTCCTCTCCACCTTGTGGCCGCCCCCTCTCTTCTTTCTTCTGTGAAAAGAATAGAACACTTAGCCCTTTTTCTTGTTTTGATATGAAAATCGCAAGGATATATATAGTAGCAATAAAGATGAACAAAGGACCACAATAGCCCTTGCAAGACCCTCTCAAAACAACCCTTAACCATGTATTGAAACCCTAAGGGTAAGGGTGTAAAAGATCAAGCCAAACGGATCATAAAATGGGGATTTCGAAACCAAAATCGGAAACCCGATCCCGACCGCCCAGGACAAGTGTCGACTCTCAGAGTTGACTTTTGTTCGAGGGTGTTCTGCCAAAGAACAAAGAAACAACACACAGCAAAAAGTGTCGACTCTGAGAGTCGACACTTTTTTCCAAGTGTTCTATCTGCGTTAAAACCAAAGAACTTACCTATAAGTGTCGACTCACAGAGTCGACACTTGCTGCCTGCTGCAACAAGGCAGCAAGCTGCCCAACAAGTGTCGACTCTGGGAGTCGACACTTGCAGACAGAGAACAGAAAAACTGCCCAAGGCAGTTTAATGCAATCTGAGAAATCTTCAACCCCATTTGAAAACTTGATATGCCAATCAAAATGACATGCTATTGAGGGTCTTACAAACATCATTAAACCTTGAATTCAACAAGAATTATGGGAAGATAAATGAGCAAGATGATGCCACAAGATTATCATGAAAAACATGCTTGAAGGGCACTTTAGAACTCAATTCATGAAAAATACTTCAAACCCATTCATGGAAACTATAAATCAAATTCAGAGATAAAATCTTACCATGGATCCATTGATTTGAAGGCAGTGTGAACCTGCACTTGGTGTAAACAAATCACTCAAGTCAATCTTAAAGCAATACAAATCAGAAATTTCTTGTTGAACTTTCATGTTCAACCTTTGTCATACCTAGTTCAACCTGCATGATTCTATATTTAAATGGAACCACATGAGATTTGATTCACATTCTTTCAAACCTTTTCACACACAAACTTGCAATCCAAAAGATTGCTTCATACATGTCAGAGCCATTCGTAGTTCAGATCATACCTTGTCCACCTTGCCATCTAGCTTCTCATGAGTTAGATGTTCAGACCAAGACTATCAAGTTCAATCCAATGAAACCTGAACTCATTCCTTTCAACCTGCTACAAGAACCCATGTGATACTTCATCTATGAGAACAAAACATGGTCTTTCAATTCATTCACACCACAAGCTCACATGTCAAATGTAGATACATTAGCACTAGATTTGAGTTTCAGCAGATCATATCAAATATTGATTGAGTCCTAATCATGGAAAATCCATTTTCAAATTGATTCAAACAAATCACACATGAAATGCAAATTCAGTCCAACTCATATCTCAAGAGTCCTAAGACATTAAAACAAGCTGAATTTCAGCAAGCTATAGCATTTCATGGAATAACCATTCAGAGAAACATTTCATATAAAACTCATAGAGTGTCAACCAAATGTTCAAAGACCTTGACTTAAAAACCATAGGATCTGAAAAGTGAATGATGAATCCCTTAAATCACCAAATACCTTATCGAGAATTAAAACCAAATAACCACTTAATGAAATAAGGTATAGACATGTTCTTCATTGGAATCCAAGATTTGATAAAAGGAATGGGCTAACCACTTGCAAGCCCAAAGCAACACTTATATACAATGCATGTCTAAGCAAATGTGGAATAAGGTCGATGCATGTATTGAACAAGTCTACACAGGTCGGTGCATGTGTAGGGACAGGGTCGGTGCATGTTTGAAGCAGGTCGGTGCATATGACTAATCAACCTAGCACAGGTCGATGCACATATTGAGATAGGTCGATGCACATACGAAAAACACCAAAGATAGGTCGATGCACATTGAAGGGCAGGTCGATGCATGCGTGTAGATGGGGTCTGTGCATGTTATGAAAGGTCGATGTACATTTGTAAACCACTATACTCAACAGACATGAACTTAAGCAAGTTAAGAGTATCATGCAACCAAGTGCAAACATGAATCTCATTCAATCCAAATAGTTCAATACTCATGTGAAGCAAGTTAAGACATTTCAACAGTCCATTTGACAATGCATTGAAAAACACAATTTTCACATAAAGGCTCCAAAGTGTCAAGCACACTATGCATGAATCACATTCATGAAATCCACCATGCATTTTAAAACTACACAACAAGATAATCAACATATGTGCTCATTTAGCATCAAGAAGACATTTCAACAGTCCATTTAACAATCCACTGAAAAACACAATTTTCACATGAAGGCTCCAAAGTGTCAAGTACACTATGCATGAAACACATTCATGAAATCCACCTTGCATTTTAAAACTACACAACAAGATAATCAACATATGTGCTCATTTAGCATCAAGACATTTTCCATAAGACACGCACACATGATTTTCACATCTATTCATACGCAAACCGCACAATATATTGTAATCATCAAAACCATTATCAAAGACAAAGAGGGAGCGCAACGAACCCAACAGATACCAAGTCATTGACATCACAAGTCTCAGGCTAGGTCCCCTGATAGTAGCATGCTACAGAAGACGATCCCCAGCTTTGCAAAAAAAAAAGAGAGAGAAGAATGGGGTTAAAAATAGAGATGCCCTGCCGGCCTCAGTTAGCCCCTCCCTAGGACTACTGAGGGAAAAAAATTACCACCAACCCAGCTGAGGTGAAAACCTTCAAGGGTGCCTCAGGTAAAATAGGGTAACCCCTCGGTGTGAAAACCCATGAGGGCGCACTGGAAAAAGTAAAAGGGGGCCAGCTCTGGCGAAAACCCGCAAAGGGCGGTAGAGTTGGTAAAGAGAACAAAAAAAACTCTCTCATCCTTTCTACTTCTCGTTAACGAAAGTCATCGACCATGGCATCCCACCGATGCCGAACTCAGCACCACTCCACGACAATGGTGGCCATTACACCCCTGAGGGTCGGTCATCGCCAGCTCCAGTCCCAGCCTCCGGCTACAACACCTTAAACGGTCAGCCGGTCAGCTCCAGTCCTAGCTCCAGCTATAGTTCCAGTCCCAACCTCCAGTTCCAGTCTTCGGCTACACACCTCCGTGGTCAGCCAACTAGTTCCAATCTTTCGGCTACTACACATCAGCAGTTAGCCGGCCAACCCCAGTTCCCAAGACCAAAAAATTCCAATAATACACATCAAAGCACCCTCTAAGGATGACCCCCAGCCTCCAGTCTCTCGCATTATAGGCCACTATGCCCTGAAGGGTGGGCCCTCAGCCCAGCTCCCAGCTACACAGGACAACACACCCTTGGGGTTAGCCTCCAACCGTCAGTTCCCAGCTCCCAGTCCTCCAAATTATTGGACATGTATGCATTACTTCCCAGCTTCCCAGTTCCGGGCCAGTTCCCAATCTGCATATCAAGTCAAGTAAATCCCCATTACCCAGCACTCAGCCTCCAGTACCCAGCACTCAGCCTCCAACACCCAACACTCAGCCTCCAGTACCCAGCTTCTAGCTTCCAGTACCTAGTACCCAGTACCCAGCCTTCCACACCCAATACCCAGTCCTCGGTTCTAGCACCCGAATTTGGGTATCCAATTCCCTGTCACCTGTGCCAACATATGGTAAATGAATCAACCACGACTAACAGTACGTGGTTGCCAGCTCATGCACACAACACTGTTACATAAGAGGGGAGGCGGGACAACACAAGAAATGGCAAAAGAAATCCAAAGCTTTGTCATTCATACTCTATGAAAAGAGCCCAAGACATGCCATTGGGGTAACAAAAGTTTGTACAATCAGACACGTAGCATGACAAAAGAAGAACAATCAGATCACGGCTCGCTCCCCTCCAATGCCGACAAGCGAGATTGAGCAGCCGTGAGCTCTGCCTCGAGGGTGGACATGAGCTGAGTGCTGGCCTAGGCCATGCTCTCGGCCTCTCGCCTCTCAGCCCTGACGCGCTCCGTGGATGACTGATCCTCCTCCAAGGCCCTCCTCGAGGCCTCAATCCTGCTCTTGGCCTCCTCCAGTTGAATGGCTCGGCCTCGGAAGTGTGTTTGGGCTGCCTCGGCATGGCCCCGCTGCTCGACTACGGCCGCTACAAGCCAACCCAACTACTCCCGCTCCTCTTGGATGGCGGCCAGCCTCTAAACCCTCTGCTCCTGTGCCAGATGAAGTCGCAGGTACTCCGCCCATATCCCGACCAGCCCAGACATCCAAGGCTTACGTGGGAAGCTGAGGATGTGGTAACCCTGGGTGCACTCTGTCAGACGCTGCCTCAAGTCCTCCGGAGAAAGGAGGGGGTCACTCTGAAGATACCCTCGCACTCGCTGGAGCAAGGAGGCACCCAAACTCCCATCCACTAATGGCTCCGTTGGTGGAATGGAGAAAGACCATTCCACCCGCAGCCTCAGAGAGGAGTCACCTCTCCATCAGCACACCGGTCGAGGCTACACAATACCAGACAGAACAAATGGAGAGTGACAAATACATGTGAAACTTTCCATGATAAATAAGGCAAAAAACCTGAGAAAAAGGAATTATCAGTCCTTACCTAGAGCAAGCCCCTCCATACCTACGGCGTCACCTGTCAGGGTCGGGGAAGGCAGAGACTCCTCAATAACTAGGGAGCCCTCTCTCACAACCACATCCCCTCCAAAAGCCGTAGGGAGGTCGAGAAGCTCCTCCCCGCCATCAGTAGCAGGAGCCAACACGCGATCATCCTCTGACACCCGTGCTACACACAAAATAGGAGCATCAATACCCTGCCAGAAAACACAAACAAGGTGCCAAAGGGGGAGAGAAAAGGGCCCCGCATAGCTACGAAAGTAGTCTCAGCCTCCGCGCCCTCAATAGATGAGGCCCCAGAGGATGAGGAGCCTAAACCCTCCTTTGTCTCCATGACAAAACTACTACTGCCTGAGGAGTCTGAAGCGGTCTTCGATGAGTCTCCAGAGGTTATTGAACTAGAAGCCCCTGCAAACCAACAAAACAATGGGATCAGCGTACAACCTAATCTTACATAAAGAAAATAGTCCAGCCAGAGGCTTTAAATAAAAAGCTCACCGATCGGGGCAGTCTCCTTAGAGATCCCCTCTATGTCGATGATCTCTTCATCTTCTACAGTCGGAGTCACCGCTGCAGGATCTCCCTCTGCGGCTCCAGCCATGTCGCGAGGAAGCTCTTCCTCCTCCAAAGGAGATGAAGTACCTATGACTGACACCAGAAGAAACTTAGCGCTGCCAGGTGATACAAAAAGCTCACCACAAGTGGCTAAACTCCCAGTCACATACTTGAGGGTCCCATGGTCGAAGACCCAACTAGCCCCACCGTGCAAGCTGAGACAATGGCTGACAAAGCAGGGAGGGGTGGCCCAATTAGTGGCGGTGGTAGCGGCCTAGATACGCCCCCAGCAATAAGGGCAGTTAGGCTACCTACCACCCTTGGCTCGCCCTCGAAAGACGGAAGCTCCACCGACGGTCTAGCACTAACCAGCTCCCGGACCATCTCCAGGGCTACCACCTGCTCATCAACTGGTAAGCAAAACAACAAATCCAGTTAACAACCACAGTAAAACAAAAGCAAGGAGAGAAGAGGTCATCCCTTCCTGCCATGGCTTAGCAGTTACCTGAAGCATCCTGGGGTTCCCCAGGCCCCTACCCACCAGTAGAAGGGGGAACCTTGTCTCTAGTCCCAGAAGGGGCGAGATCCCCTGACGTCTCCACTGACCCTGCACAAAAAAATAACAACAACAAAAACATGGCAATGTCAGTCTCCAGAAGAAAGCATAGTCATGGACGGAGCATTACCAGTCCCAGAGGACCCTACCTGGCCGAATCTCCTCAGAGGCCTTCCACGACTCAAAGTCGGGGAATGTCTCGGCGTTGGGGCCAATCTCGTCCATCATGGGGAGAGCCTCTTTGACATCGAAGTCGCACTCGACCTCATCGTCTGGCAAAGGGTCGGCCTCCGGGGGTGGTGAGAAAGCCGCCTCCGCCCCAGTCTCTAGCGGAGCTACGAAGCCAGTCAAACACATAAAGTTAGTTAATCACAATGACTAAACCAATAAAAGACGAAGGGGTGAGCGTGGCACTTACTCAGAGCTAGCTCGACCTCGATATGCTCATCTGCCCCGGGGCCGTGAGAGGGCTCTTCGGTCTTCGCTGCCCCCGCATCCACATGAGGGCACTTTCACTTAGGCTGAATGGGCCCGTCACCATTCTCCGGGGATGCCCCCGCGGAGGAAGGATCTTCCCCTGCCAGGGAATCTTCCAAAGGATACATCAACAAATGGTGCCTCAGCCAAATAAACATGAAGTAGGGTTAAGGCAATGCAATAACAAATGCACTTTACCTGAAACCCGAAAGGGAGTCGACGGCAAAGGGACCAGTTTCTCCAGCTTCAATCCCAGCACTCGGGCAGCCTTTGTAACTGTCTCCCTGATGTCTCGCAGTGTGTAGGCGTGCTCAATATAAGAGATGAACTCCACCAGTCCGGTAGACCCGATCGCATGAGCAATATGGTGCCTCCAGTCACTGACAGTAGTGTTGGCAAAGCTCCCTCCCGGAGCACCCTGTTCAGGGAACCCTTCTTCCCAAAGCCACTGTTAGCTCGGAACTAGGTCCACCAAGTTCTCGGTGTCCTCGGCCGCGACGCCCCAGCACTAGCAACCGCAGGCCCCGCCTACACCAGCGTCAGGGGCTTGAGGGCCCCATTATAACCTCGCCCTAATGACGAGGAAGCCCGACTGCCTCAGGGCCACCGCTGCGCAAGCCGCTCCACATCTCGGTGAATCTGGGAAAAGCTGGTCCTCAAGTACTCATCATCAAGCAAAATGGGAGGCTGATCCTCCTGTAGAAGTCGACTCTCCTCAGCCTTCCGAATCGCCGAGGCCTTTTGGCGACACAGATGGCTATGCTCGAACCACCACCTAGCATAATGGACGTCAAACCTCCCCCAACGGTCTAACCCTGGTGTCGATAACTGCTCCGGATCCCCGTGGCAATAAAAGTCCCACCAAGCAGCTGCTACCAAGTGGCTATCCTGGCTCCTGTACAATCGCCCCGCCAAAGGAAACTTCTGGTTTGGCAGGATCGCCTGGTCATACATGAAGTTTCGGGCAAACCGGTGCAGGTAGTAGGGCTCCATGATGCTCGTAGCAGACCGGTGCAGAGCCAATACCGTCGCTCGGGTGCTGATCACCCACTCCATGTACACTGCAGCGTTCGGCTCTCGTTGATGTCGTAAGGCGTAGGCTGCCCCGTCACTCGAAGGCACCAGAACTAGGCGAAAGTCCCTTGAAGCACCATCAAATGGGAGCCCGTCCTCGCCCCTGCCAGGCAAGTATGATAGGGTACACCTAGCTCCCTCCAGCTATACTGCTGCATCTCTATCTGGCTGCCCTGTGAAGCTGAACAGCAAAGGGGCCATCGGGTTCACCACCGTCATCCTCATCACCAGCCCAAGAAAGAGTAAACTAGCCCACATGCTAAGGTAGTGGGTCGGTAGAAGTAAACTCCGCTCGTGTGGCGCGGGGTGTGCTGACAGTGCTTCCAACCCATGGTAGATGTTGGCTAACGCCGTAGGAGCCAACGCCAGCCTTCGTCCTTCTGCCAGTAAGCATGCGGGCCACAACAGCTCAGCCCTCAGAAGACTATCCTCTCCATGGGGAACCACAAAGGTCGCTAGCCAGTAAGCCAGATAGGCGGCCAGGTGGGCTACGTCTAGTAGCCCTTGGGGATTCTACCCCTCTCGCGGCGCGTAGATGTACCTGGGGTACGTCCGGAACTACAATTCCACCTATGTGTACTCCTCCCAGGGAGTCTAATCTCGTGCGAACTTCTGGTAGAAGCAAACCTGATGGGAATCGACGCCGAGCATGTACATTTTATTTTGCATTTATGTCCTTTAGTTTATTTGTATATGCATGGGAAAGTATATGCGCAATTGTACGGCTTTGTAAGCCAATGCGTCATTCCCATGGATTGTATGGGTTTCTATGTAATTTACCAGTAGGACCAGCAAGGGGGCCCTCAGCCCTTTCCCATTGGTCCATGTCATTCATGTGGGGCTGGTCAACCATCCTAGGTGGCCATCTAGAAGGGTTGAATGCCAATTGACCACATGGGAGACAAAGGGGGTAAATTTTCCAAGGTAGGCTACCTACCATTCCAACTTGTCCCCTCTTGGTCAAGAGGGCGCCCCTCCCCTTATTATTTTATTATTTTTGAATGTGTTATTCACACTTCATCCCAGCCGTCCATTCCCCATCCCTAGATCCAAGGGTCTACATTTGATTAGATACATAGCATATAAAAGGTTGTATTTTCCATTTGTTGGCATTAATGAAGAGAAAATTGTTGAATGCCAAGGAGCATATTGCGCCCCCAGCCCTCTCCCCCTGGTTTCATCTCCTCCAACCCCCAATTCTAGAGTGGTTTCATCTCTATTCCCTCCCCCCAATCTCTGGTTGTGATCTGTGCCACCGCCGCCGCCGCCGCCGTTCGTGCCGCCATCGGACCGCCATCGAGCCACCGTCGAAGTTCTGTCTTCAGCCAACAGCAGCCCCTTCCACGAAATTCTGCAGCCAGCCCCGACTTCTTCTTGATCTGAAAATTTTATGGTGTGTTCCTATCTTCAATCCCCACCACCACAAAACAAATCCCGTCCAAATTCTATCAGTTACTATTTTTCAAATTTCATGTGTTTCTGTTTCCCAGTTCTGTCTAGTTTCAGATCTGTGTGACAGCACCCCTGTAATCCCCCCCTCCGACCATCTTGTTGATTTTTTCAAACCCTCCCAATTTTACTGGGAGTTCTTTCCACCGTCCCCTCACTCCATGAATTTTCCTCATTTTTGATCGGCCTTCCATCCATTTTTCAAAATTCGTTTTGAGAGCCATCAACAGTGCTATCAACCTGTTTCCAAATCCGACCTCTGTCCAGTGCAAAAATCATATCAATTCGTAGCCACCTCCAATCAGTCCAAAAAAAATATTTCCATATTCCTTGTTCAAAATACTATAACTTTTGTGAAGATATCAGGAGCTGGATCGAACATCTACCTCACGATCAACGGCAGTTCTCAGACAAGTTCCCTGCTAATCTGAGAGTTTGGCTACTGTACAATAGGAACTTAAAAATTCAACAAAGCCAAGATCCGTGCAGATCCAGGTCCGATCTATAGGCCTAGGTTGAAGTACTTCTAGAGAGCTTTCCAACGGCGCCAGTTTCGTGTCAATCCGACATCGGGGCTGATCGCAGCGTCCGTTCTCGACGGAGCGCACGCCGGAAAACAAAACCGGCAGATCCTTGGCCGGTTATTCCGACCGGTGCCGAACGGAGCCGCCGATCCGGTCAACGTTCCAGCGTGCCGCCAGCCCAGGGAACGCTTCCCAAGTGCCCCCACCACAGTGGTGCCACCGGGCCCCACATGGCCCCTCCGGATAGCACGTGGGCCCCACAGTCACAAGTTCGGCTGCTGCCCAAGAGACGCGAGAAGCCGCCCGTCAACCCGAATTCAGTCCTCCCGGGCCCATTTGTGTAGCCCTTTACCTCCCTGCTGTAGACAAGCCAAAATTGACATTATTTTGAGTATATTTCATATCGCTCTGCGATGCCCCATTTGACCCTCAAATCAGCATTATTTGAGTGTTTCTTTCCCACTTTTCATGAATTTTCCCCTAATTTCCACTATTTTTCCTTTTTTCCCATTTTCTGGGCATTTATCTCCCCTTTTATGATTTTTTGAAATTAACGCCTTTGGAAAGGGCGCTTTTTTGAATCACGACCTGACCTGGGGCGTTTCTTAAAGAAGTGACGACCGCTGGAAAGGGCGGCAATTCCTGGAATTATCCAATTTTCGAAAAAGAATAAATGTTTGAAAAATGTTGAATCACGCCCTACCATGGGGCGTTTTTCAATTCACGCCTCTCCCTGAGGCGTCTTTCATAATTTCTAAATAAAAGAAATGTTTATTTCTAAAATTAATCCAGGAAGAAACGCCCTGACCCAGGGCGTGTTTTGAATTAACGCCCTCCTGACAGGTCGTCAATTATTGAATTGACGCCCTGACCAGAGGCGTGTTTCATCTTCTATCTTCGCAGCCCTTTCCCCAGAGAGTCCTTGCTTCGTTAGATACCTGCTTGGTTTGGGCTCTTGCCCATTCTTATCATTTCCCTCTTGGGACTCTTGCCCATGTTTATCTCTTCCTCAACCTATTTAATAGAGCCATTGGCTCTGTTGTTGGGTTGGACTCCTCCTCTTCGGATCCCTCCTTTTCGATCCCCCTTTCTTCCTCCCACGTATTTCTCCTTCTCCTTCTTCTCTGTTTGTTTTTCCTTTTTTTGTTTTGTGCTTGCAGGTTGCTGTTGCTGTCGTTCGGCAGAAGGAGGAGCGCCCGCGCAAAGCTTCATCATCTTCTTCAAGCTTCTCCCCTTTGAATATTAAAGCCACGACGCACAGGCTTCTTTTATTTTTATTTTCCTCTCATTATTGCAGCACACATACATATGCGTGCATCATCATATTATTAACTCCCCTTCTCAACCATGTGAGAAATCTCCCCACAGTGCAATCTCTTGCACGTCTCCTTATTTTCATGCATCATATATTTCATCATTGTTTTATTAATTTTTTCTTCTCAACCATGTGAGAATCTCCCCATAGTGCATCTATTGCACTCTTTCCCCTTACTTGCATGCATTCCTCATTCATTTTTCCCACACCCTTTTGCATAGGGGTTTAAGGGCCAACACCCACAAGGTGTGTTCTTGTACAATTTTCATGCTCATCTTTACATATAGAATTTGATGCTACACACCATATTCTAATCCATATTTTTTTATTGGTATTTGTCTTTTTTGCAAGGGTAATAAAAGCAAGAACTCTCTTCATCGGCCGGCCGATTTGAAGAGAAAGGAAGCACTCACATCCCCGCATCTTTTGAGGTACTTTTCGCGATCATTCCTCCCATGTTCTTATTGATTATATTCTTTTGAGGCCTTGCGTCTCTGGCGATCACACACTCCCCTTGTGCACCTCGTGCATATATTTTCCTCCATATTGATGATTATTGCGTGTCTTTTCTTTGATATTTTTCTTAAGTGGATTATTCTAAATTAGAGATCTACAAATTGGCGATCACGGTGGGACGCTTTGCGTTCTCTTTATTACCCCTTTTCCCCTTAGGCACCCGCGTGTGCCGTCTCCCCTATTGCACCCTCGGTGCGTCTCCTTTTGTGCCCCTCGGGCACCCTCCATTGGCTTTGCTTTCTTCCCTAAAGTGATTTGCCATTTTGTTGTCTTTTCCTTAGAATCTCCACTTATTTAAAATTCTTGATTAGCATGCTTATCCTGTTGATTACCTTATTTATGTGGTTGTGAGGGTGCCTGTTTAATATTTCTGGCCGTGCTTTCCTGAGGAATTAACGCCTCTGTCAGAGGCGCTTTTTTGATTTCACGCCCTAACTCAGGGCGTTTTATTCGTATTTTACGCCCACTGACAGGGCGCCTTCCAGCATATTTCCTGATATTTCTGGTTTTATTACGCTGCCTGAGAATTCACGCCCTGCGCCAGGGCGTTTCTTTGTTGATTAGCGCCCCTCAGTAAGGCGTTTCTTTTGATGTGACGCCCTCGGTCAAGGGCGTCCTTTCCCCTTATAGCGCCTCACCCTAAGGCATGTTTTTACTGCCCCTGGCACCTCGCTTTGAGTCACGACAGTCACACTGTCGTGTCTTTTGTTAGTATCGCCCCCTGCCAGGGCGTGTTTTTACTGTGGGTTTCCAGAACCTTTCCCGTGGGTGAGTTTTCATGATATTTCATATTGATTGATCATATTGTATGGTTGGCCTGATTTCCCCTGTTGCATTCATTCTTTGCATTGGTTTGGGAGCCCCCGCCTCTTCATTAGGATCCACACACCCTCTTGGAATCGGGACGACCCTCCATTGAGCATTCCGTCTCTTTGGACTAGAAATCCCTTTTCTAAGCCTCCGTAAGTCCCCGCACCCGTGGATTCCCTCACGGACGCCGGGCAGGTTGTACCCTTTTGAAGTCCCGAATTAGTTGGCCTAAACGTGGTGAGAGAGTGTTCCTAGTTGGCATTGGAGTTAAATCATATTTGAAACTAGGTTCCTCCCCTTGTGTGAATCATATCAATTTGCATAAAATCATTAATTCACCAAGATTCAAACATAAGAAATCAAGGTAACCATCACAACTTGTGTGTTTCTTTGCAAATTGTTTGCACACTAAATTGCTTGAATGGCTTACTTTGATAGACAAAATAACATGTTCAATTCAATTAATGTTCATGAGGGTGATCAACCTAGCACATCTTATTCCCCTCAAATTCAACATGTTCATCATTCTCACCATACTTTCAAGGGACCACGTCCTCATTCTTATGGTGTTGCCCGACCCATGGGCAATGTCCATCCTTATGGTCCCCCTACTCAATCACGAGCCACTATTCCTTCGGGACCCTCTCGTCCCAATGATGAGAAGGTCTCCCAAATTTTGCATGCATTAGATCATCTCACCCCTCAACAGATCCAAGCCCTTAAGGCCGCTGTTGAGGGTGCATCTTCTTCATCTCCCCCTTCCAATCCTAATCGGGTGGCCCATCACCCACCTCCCTCTTCTATTCACGACCCTCCACGGGTGGCCCATCACCCACTTCCCTCTTCCACTCATGTTCCTAATCGGGTAGCCCACTACCCATCTCCTTCTATTCACACTCCTCCTCGGGTGGTCCGACACCCGCCTCCTCCATCACGACCCCGAGGCCCATTTACTCCTTGCAATCCGGCCCGTCCGGGTTCTTTTACGGGTCATCCCGTCAACTCCCCTCCACGGCCTTTTTATGCTACCCCTCCTCCTTCAAGGCCCTGTCAACCCTCGGTTGCTCAAGTTACACCCCTCCAACAATCTCTGCTTGATAAGATTACTTTGATGGAGGAACAAATAAAGAGGGTCACGGCTCCTCCTACTCCAGTCAATCCTCTCCATGCCGCTTTGGACGAGATTACAAAGATGGAGAGAGAATGGAAAGACAGGAGGGATGATTACGGCGTCGGCAGTTCAAGTGAGCAAGAGCCGGCATTCGAAGAATCCGAGGCAGTATACGATGATGATGAAGCTCCGCAGGCACCCCTTCCGAGTTTCCTTAACTTTTCGCTTTCCCCATTTTCATTCGATGAACCCCCTGCTCAGGATGAAACCATCCCTGATCCAACCCCTATTTATGAGACTAATTGGTGTTACGATGATGGGTCGATACTTCAATCACCCACACCGGCACATTGTAAGTCTCCTCCTATCCTTGACACCGCATACATTACACCTCCTCCAGTTACACCATTAACCTCCGCAACACTGGCCTCCCCCAAGCCTTCCACTATTAAACCTCCACCCGTTAAGCCATCTACCTCCACACCATTAGCCTCCATCGAACCCACCATTGAACCTTCCCCAATTAACCTCCCATTACCGCCACCTCGGCCTTCTATTATCCCTTTAAAACCCACTTTGCCCATTCCACCATTTAACCCTTTACCCTTACCCATGGCTAATCTTGAGCAGGATCCACCCCTTTTTGCACCCGAGCCAATCCCAACTGCTTCCGAGCAAAGGGAGAAACTCGGCGTGTTTGAACCCCCGCTTACGCTCACCCATTTGCCAACGCTTTCCATCATGCCTCCACCATTCATGGAGCCTTCCGCCTCCGCTTCACCTCCCCTTACTACTCGGAATGGGGGGCCTTCTACAAGCACAGGTGCCGAGGACGATCAAGAGCCGGGCAGCAAGGATTTGGCCGCGCCATTCAAGATTCAAGAATTCATTTGCCGGATGCCAATCCGGGTTATTGTGCCAAGCACGGTCGAAGAAGCCAAGTCGCCGCCATGCCAAGCATTGATGCTGTGTAAGGGCCGGGCAGGGCACCCTTTGTTCCAATTTCCAAATTTTGAATCTTTGGGCAACATAATGCTTCCGAGCCCAACTTTCCAACTCCCTCACACCATTACTTTGCACTCTCCAAGGGAGTTGACATTCACCATTGAAGCTTCGGCAGGGGCTATTTCTCATACACTTTCACTGCCGTGGAGGGGCAGTTATCTTAATGCTAAGGGGCCATCCCTTATTTGTTCCACTTTCTATTCATCCATCTCTATCACTTTTTCTTCATGGGCCATTCCCAGGGTTAGGAGGAGGATCTCATCCTCTCGCCCTTCACATTCTTCATATTCTTTGCATTTCATGCATTCATCGCATCCATCCCATTGCATGCATTTGCACCTCCTGCTTCCCGGGTTTCCAAACCCGTATCTTCCCCGCCTTCCGGCACCTCCGGATATTCCGCACTTCCCATCTTATTTATCTTCGTCTTTTTATCCACTATCCCTGGGGCATCGCGTCCCTTTTCCTGCAATCTCCCTGGAACCTCCAGGAATTTTATCCCTCCTCTTTGGGCATCTCGCCCTTTCTGATTCTATTCCTCCGGAACCTCCGGACTTTCCCCTCGGGCATCGCGCCCCTTTCCATCTTCTTCCTCCGAAACCTCCGGACTTTCCCCTCGGGCATCGCGCCCCTTTCCATTCTCCTCTTCCGGAACCTCCGGACCTTTCTCTCGGGCATCGCGCCCCTTTCCACCTTCCTCCTCCAGAACCTCCGGATTTTCCCCTTGGGCATCGCGCCCCTTCTCATTTGCTACCTCCGGAACCTCCGGATTTTCCTCCTGATCCTCCTTCATTCCTCTCTCTTGGGTATCGCACCCCTTTCTATATTCTTCCTCCGGAACCTCCGGACTTTTCCCTTGGGCACGACGCCCCTTTCCATCTTCTCCTTCCTGATTTGCTTCCTCCGGAACCTCCGGACTTTTCCCTCGGGCACGACGCCCCTTTCCACCTTCTCCTTCCTGATTTCATTCCTCCGGAACCTCCGGATTTTTCTCTCCTCCTTGGGCATCGCGTCCCTCGGCATTTGCTTCCTCCGGAACCTCTGGACCCTCCATCTTTCTTCCGATTCATCTTTCTAATCTTCCTGAACATCACATCCTTCATTTTTTTCTTCCTTTTCCATCATCTTTTTCCCTATTTCGTCTCAGGGCATCGCGTCCCTTCTTTTGTCATCCCTCCGGAGCCTTCGGATTTTTCCTCTCATGATTCTCCTCTGCCTCCGGACCCTCCGGATCCGCCTCTTTCTATCTACCAATTTCTTCTTCTAATTCCTCCTGATTCTGGGTCCGACCCAACTTCTTCCACATCCACTGCCTTGGGCATCTGCCCATTCTCCCATTGCTTCCGAGGCTTTAGTCCTCACCCCTCTTCTTGATTTTCCGCTTCTTCTGTAGACTGTTCCATGTGATCAGGGTCTCCGCGCCTTAGTGAGGGAGTTCTAGCCCTCGCCTCTTTTCCTTTTTTTTCCTTATTCGTCTGAGTCTGGTCTTGGCACCACTCCTTCTTGTTAAGCCACTTTCAATCCTTTGCTTCCAATCCTTTACCTGCCTAAGAGGACTATCCCACGATGATCAACCTCTCGCGGCAGCTGCTTTAACAAAGGTTGCAAGGTAACATATTGGCGTAAGTAAACATTTATATGATATCATTACCTCATTACTTCACGCATGATTTTCAAAATGAAGTGCTTCCTAACAAGATTAAGAGTGGTGTTTTAGATCTTTATCTTAGGCTTTTGTTAAATTAAATCATTGTTAAAAAGAGTCTTTAGGATTGCTTATGCAGCACCTTGGTTAATAAGAACCCCGCGCTGGGAATTCAACATTCTCTCCCTGCTTGTTAAGAGTGACCCTTAGCTGGGCACCTCATACACTTCACGGCGTCCTTAGCCGGCTCCTTTAGTTAAACACCGTTGCTACCTTGGCCATGCCATGAGTATATCTGAAAGTCTTTTCTCTTCTTTACTCGGCCACGTGCAGGGGCAAGAGGTTGACGGATGAGATGACCAACCTATGTAATCCCCAATACGAGAGGAGTCTCAAATAGGGGCAGTCTTGACCCAAAATCAATATGAGTTTTCATGATATACATCTCGCCAAAAGGGCTATTATGAAAATCAAGTCAAAATTTCGATAAAAGTAAAAGTATGAATTATGGCATGTCAAGAGTGGCAAAGTCTCCGCAGGGAAAATCCTGGTCGTATGCATGTCAAGGGTCTAAAAATCAAAGGCATAAAGCCCCGGCACAACAGACTACCTCTTTGAAGGGAACACCTTGGAAGGAATTCAAGTCCCGATATCTCCCATCCTGCACAAAGCTTATCTCCAATTGTTCTTCTCTTTTCCCTCTAAGACCGAATGTTTCTCGGGTATGGCCTTGGTAGGGGCACCGTTGATCAAAGATGGTCGGTTATAGGATGCCACTTTCAATGCACGTCCAGCTTTGGGCAGTTTTAGCGAAAAGGGAAGGAACAAGGACCCCTAGCCAGTGGTTCAAAACAACCCTTTGATGCTGCATTAACAATGTCTAAGCCAAAATCCAAAAAAAAATTGAATATTTCCCGATCAAAATCCCAACAAAATGCAAAATATTTTCCAAAAATCTCCATAAAAATTCAAATATTTTCAAAACTCATAAAAATTTGCATATTCCAAAACTCATAAAAATTTGCATATTCCAAAACTCATAAAAATTTGCATATTTCCAAAATCCAAAAATTTGCATTGTATTTTCTGATGGTGTTTTGCAGGAACAGCTTTGCAGAGACCAAAAGCACGGGATGGGTCCTCTCTCTACTTATTGCTATCAATCTATTGATTCTTCCCAATATTCTCATGACATGCCACCCAGGGGCATCATCTCCCTATATCATTCTGATTATCATATTTCATGATTATTCATCTCCAAATCTTTCAATCAACTCCTGCTCGTTTTATCTGATTACTCCGCCGATGGGTATTATATCAGATCTTGATCATTCATCTCCAAATCTTGATTAGCCAGATTGTCTCCTCATGATAAAACAACAAACAATGCTATGATTTGACTTATACTATTCATGCCATATACATGCTATGCTTAAATGCCTTCTTCATTGTTTGTTATCTTTTATATCTTGGCTAATGAATTTTTGAGCGCAGGAAGAGGCTCTTGGTCCTGCCAGCAGGGCATCATCACTCAAAGTCCCACGGTGCTTGCAGCTCATTTCTCAGTTCCCATGCTTATTGATATCACCATCTCCCTGCATGCATTCTTCTATATGTTACATATGTTACTAGATTATATCAAGGACCTTGTGGCTTTGGTAAATCTGGGATTTGAGTTCCCCTTCATCAAAAATAATGATGATTCCAGAGAAGTCTTAGTCACACGGATAGGCCGTTGAGCCGTTCAAGACTGGGGATGATGGTTCCCTTTTTACGAGTTGGTGCGTGGTTAAACGGGCTTCGGCTTAGTATCAACTAGCAGAATTAGTTTCTTGACCCAGTCTGGGCAGTTTAACAATATTATCCTTGATTATATTATATTTTCATTTGTTATTTTCCCTTTAGCCCAGCATGCATTCATGTAGGACTTTGAATTAACATTGGAAAATCATTCTGATAAGCTGATGTTGAGAGTTGAATTGATCTTAATCTTTCTCGATATGAGATTTTCATTGTCGAATTGGATCCTCAGTTCGTTTTATCGCTGTTTTGGGTCTTTCCTCGAGAGCTCCTTATTTGGATTTTTATCATCTTATTTTTAATCATTTCCCTTTGATCCACCTTGGCTGCAGCACGTCCACATTGGCTGGTAACCGCTCCCCAATGGTGAAATCTACAGGTTTGTGACCTGGGGTACTTCCACCGCGCTGGAAGTTGATCATTTTATTTTATCTCCTTCGTGCACCGCGTGCACATCTCCCCTTTTATCCAAACATTGTTGATTTCGTTAGATTTCCCGAGATTTGTTTCATCTCGAGCTTTTGATTTCATTTCTTATCAAGTGATGTTGATTGCGTGTCTCATCACACCTTGGCATCTACTTTTCAGTTTGCTACGCTCCCTTGCAAAGCAGACGCCAAGGCGGGGCAGCTGTAGACACGCCAAAATTGACATTATTTTGAGTATATTTCATATCGCTCTGTGATGCCCCATTTGACCCTCAAATCAGCATTATTTGAGTGTTTTTTTTCCCACTTTTCATGAATTTTCCCCTAATTTCCACTATTTTTCCTTTTTTCCCATTTTCTGGGCATTTATCTCCCCTTTTATGATTTTTTGAAATTAACGCCTTTGGAAAGGGCGCTTTTTTGAATCACGACCTGACCTGGGGCGTTTCTTAAAGAAGTGACGACCGCTGGAAAGGGCGGCAATTCCTGGAATTATCCAATTTTCGAAAAAGAATAAATGTTTGAAAAATGTTGAATCACACCCTACCATGGGGCGTTTTTCAATTCACGCCTCTCCCTGAGGCGTCTTTCACAATTTCCAAATAAAAGAAATATTTATTTCTAAAATTAATCCAGGAAGAAACGCCCTGACCCAGGGCGTGTTTTGAATTAACGCCCTCCTGACAGGTCGTCAATTATTGAATTGACGCCCTGACCAGAGGCGTGTTTCATCTTCTGTCTTCGCAGCCCTTTCCCCAGAGAGTCCTTGCTTCGTTAGATACCTGCTTGGTTTGGGCTCTTGCCCATTCTTATCATTTCCCTCTTGGGACTCTTGCCCATGTTTATCTCTTCCTCAACCTATTTAATAGAGCCATTGGCTCTGTTGTTGGGTTGGACTCCTCCTCTTCGGATCCCTCCTTTTCGATCCCCCTTTCTTCCTCCCACGTATTTCTCCTTCTCCTTCTTCTCTATTTGTTTTTCCTTTTTTTGTTTTGTGCTTGCAGGTTGCTGTTGCTGTCGTTCGACAGAAGGAGGAGCGCCCGCGCAAAGCTTCATCATCTTCTTCAAGCTTCTCCCCTTTGAATATTAAAGCCACGACGCACAGGCTTCTTTTATTTTTATTTTCCTCTCATTATTGCAGCACACATACATATGCGTGCATCATCATATTATTAACTCCCCTTCTCAACCATGTGAGAAATCTCCCCACAGTGCAATCTCTTGCACGTCTCCTTATTTTCATGCATCATATATTTCATCATTGTTTTATTAATTTTTTCTTCTCAACCATGTGAGAATCTCCCCATAGTGCATCTATTGCACTCTTTCCCCTTACTTGCATGCATTCCTCATTCATTTTTCCCACACCCTTTTGCATAGGGGTTTAAGGGCCAACACCCACAAGGTGTGTTCTTGCACAATTTTCATGCTCATCTTTACATATAGAATTTGATACTACACACCATATTCTAATCCATATTTTTTTATTGGTATTTGTCTTTTTTGCAAGGGTAATAAAAGCAAGAACTCTCTTCATCGGCCGACCGATTTGAAGAGAAAGGAAGCACTCACATCCCCGCATCTTTTGAGGTACTTTTCGCGATCATTCCTCCCATGTTCTTATTGATTATATTCTTTTGAGGCCTTGCATCTCTGGCGATCACACACTCCCCTTGTGCACCTCGTGCATATATTTTCCTCCATATTGATGATTATTGCGTGTCTTTTCTTTGATATTTTTCTTAAGTGGATTATTCTAAATTAGAGATCTACACCTGCGTAGAGTGGACAGTGAGTCATTATTGTGTATTAATTGTTCCGGGAGCACGGTTTTCGGCCGGGTCCGTCTTCCCCACGCCGGGAGCGTGGAGGTATCGTATTCGCTCCTTGCTTGGCATTTCGCTTATTTCCATATATGCTTTATATGTCGCTACTAGAGAGCATATTTTAGGACCTAGCTTGCTATATATTTTCATATCACCGCTGCTGCAAGAGAGAGCGAAGCCGTTCCGTGACCCGATCCGGGCACGAAAGTGCGAATTGACCACCCTAGCTCTTGCCGATTTCTCAACCGTACACGTCCGACGCTTCCCTCGTTAAGGGACAATCATGAGCTTGTTTAGAGTCCGAGGGTCGCATATCCATTCGGAGTCGAGTCCGTGGTCCGTCCCGCATCAATTTGGTATCAGAGCGAGTTGAGTCTAGGGTGTCACAAAAAAAGAGAGAGTCGTTTAAGTCTAAGTGTCTAAGTCGGTCTTAGGAGTTGCATTTGCACACCATTAATCGGTATATAAAAGGTGTTATCTGAACATTAGGCTACGCCTATCGGGAAGGCCGCACACTTGCGCGAGTGATCTTCGGATCGGTTAGCTCCGCCACGTACCGAGTCGTGGTCGTCATCTCTAGGGTTGTAGTCCATTGTCTAGTTGGTTTATCTACTAGTGTCGGCATGGCCATCCTCTAGCTTCCCCGTGTCCCATGGATTACCAAACACCCGGATCTTATCCATGGTGGCGATACTATCTCAAATGGAAGGACCACCCGAACCACCCCACTAGGCCCGAAACCCGGGACTTCTACGGGTCCGATGACCTAGGTGACTACCTAGAGTGGGAAGCCATTATGGACGACTACTTCGAGGTGTACAATATGTATGGGCCCATGCAAGTCGATGTTGCCAAAAGGTGACTTTTTGGTGAAGCCGCCGAAACATGGAGGGACATCAAATATTGGAGGGAGGATAGGAATCTAAGGCCCATCGAGTCATGGTGGGAAATGAAGAGAGCGCTTAGGAGGGTCTACTTTCCCCGCCCACCTACCTCCAACCACGGAGGTCATACCACTCACCAACCCCACCAACTCACCCACCATCAAGTGGACCACACCTCTACCCAATCCCACCCCTTCACCGCCGTCCAAGCCCACCAAGGCGACCCCAATCTAGTAGCCCGCCCAGTCACCTCCAACCAGCCTCCCCTTGGCACCCCCATCCCAACCCACTCAAGTACCTCCAACCGAGTGGAAGCCCCGCTTATAGCCGAGCCTAGGACCACACCTAGGCCGAGGGACGAGGAGCGAGTCCACCCTAAGGTCCCTACTCCAACCCGCTCCTTTGAGGAATTCGAGAAAATGATTTCGGATTTGTTGGAAAGGATAAGAGCTTCTTCACCCTCGAGAGCTCCAATGCCACCACCCTCTACGTCCGAACGTGATTCGGAACCATCTCATTTGGAGCCACCAAGGCCCGAGCCACCCGTATTTCTAACGGGTACACTATACATCGCTGAGCCACTTTTTAGTTGGCTCAAGGATGGCTTGGTCCCACCTCCCTTTCCATCCATGGACCCCATCCTCCCTTTAGTGCCGGTCAACTCCTTCCATACCACATTTTGATCTAGTCACCATGTTGACACATTGGACGATCTTGTCATGGGATTAGATTCACAATGGAAGCTGACGCATCTTTTGGCGCGAGGCTTTGACCAACCCGCTAGTCTTAGCTTCACCCATCCGACCTTCAGGTCCATTACCTCCGAGTGCACCGTGGGTTGAGTCACCACGGACGTTCTTCTACTTCTCCCGCTACCGGACGAGCCCGAATTCATACCCTTTTGTCCGAGGGAGGAATCATACTTCTTGCCTACGATCCCCGTCCCACCCGTCACAATTCAAGAAGGTGACTATCCACACCTTCAAAACTTCTACACGTGGGACCGTGACTTGTGGGAACCCACCACAAGGGGTCATACCTTCGTTGATCCCTTTGACCCACTCCCTAGTGGATCCTTAGACCCTCCATATATACTTCACTTCTTAGAGGGAGTCCACTATCACACTCCTACCCCTCGGGCCGGGTCATCTATGCCCACCAAGCCCGTACACCTACAAGATACACCATCATCTAGGGGTAATACTCCTGGTCCTCCCACATCCACATCCCATATGCATGCATGGCCCACCTTAGGAGGTCTAGGATTTCCGCATGATGTCAACCACCGGTTACGTCAGATGCATGCATGGCATACGTTCGGGTGTCCTGGTCCGCCGTCATCCATGTACGGGTCGGACTAACTATAGATTTGTCTAGAGTCATGCATGAGTCTATTTCTTATTTGTGTGGTTTGCATATGTGTGTTAGTGCATGGTGAGTCTACATGTGTCTTGTGTAAGCTCGTTGTCGATCTCTTATGAGTAAGAGGTGAGTGGACTCGCTCGATGAGTATGGGATCGGTTCTATATCTACACCCGGATCTAGTCACCTACAGGGACTCAGTGATGATTCCTAGTGAGTCTTTGAGCCGCCACTTCCCCTTTGAGAGTGCCCCACCCGGAGTGTCCACCTCTAGACTATAGCAGCTTGTGCATATCGAGTATATATGGAATGAGCAGGTGACGGTCACTTGGAGTGGAGCATACCCGCGCTACTTGGCACGGTGACGGAACCGCCGGAGTACTCGAGCATCCATACCCCTACTCGACGGGGTCGAGTTCCTCCCACCCGGGGAGAGTTGATGGGAATCGACGCCGAGCATGTACATTTTATTTTGCATTTATGTCCTTTAGTTTATTTGTATATCCATGGGAAAGTATATGCACAATTGTACGGCTTTGTAAGCCAATGCGTCATTCCCACGGATTGTATGGGTTTCTATGTAATTTACCAGTAGGACCAGCAAGGGGGCCCTCAGACCTTTCCCATTGGTCCATGTCATTCATGTGGGGCTGGTCAACCATCTTAGGTGGCCATCTAGAAGGGTTGAATGCCAATTGACCACATGGGAGACAAAGGGGGTAAATTTTCCAAGGTAGGCTACCTACCATTCCAACTTGTCCCCTCTTGGTCAAGGGGGCGCCCCTCCCCTTATTATTTTATTATTTTTGAGTGTGTTATTCACACTTCATCCCAGCCGTCCATTCCCCATCCCTAGATCCAAGGGTCTACATTTGATTAGATACATAGCATATAAAAGGTTGTATTTTCCATTTGTTGGCATTAATGAAGAGAAAATTGTTGAATGCCAAGGAGCATATTGCACCCCCAGCCCTCTCCCCCTGGTTTCATCTCCTCCAACCCCCAATTCTAGAGTGGTTTCATCTCTATCCCCTCCCCTCAATCTCTGGTTGTGATCTGTGCCGCCGCCGTTCGTGCCGCCATCGGACCGCCATCGAGCCACCGTCGAAGTTCTATCTTCAGCCAACAGCAGCCCCTTCCACGAAATTCTGCAGTCAGCCCCGAGTTCTTCTTGATCTGAAAATTTTATGGTGTGTTCCTATCTTCAATCCCCACCACCACAAAAAAACTCCCGTCCAAATTCCATCATTTACTATTTTTCAAATTTCGTGTGTTTCTGTTTCCCAATTCTGTTCAGTTTCAGATCTGTGTGACAGCACCCCTATAATCCCCCCCTCCGACCATCTTATTGATTTTTCCAAACCCTCCCAATTTTACTGGGAGTTCTGTCCACCGTCCCCTCACTCCACAAATTTTCCTCATTTTTTATCAGCCTTCCATCCATTTTTCAAAATTCATTTTCAGAGCCATCTACAGTGCTATCAACCTGTTTCCAGATCTGACCTCTGTCCAGTACAAATATCATATCAATTCGTAGCCACCTCCAATCAGTCCACAAAAAATATTTCCATCTTCCTTGTTCAAAATCCTATAACTTTTGTGAAGAGCTCAGGAGCTATATCGGACATCTACCTCGCGGTCAACGGCAGTTCTCAGACAAGTTCCCTGTTAATCTGAGAGTTCAGCTACTATACAACAGGAACTCAAAAATTCAATAAAGCCCAGATCCGTGCAGATCCAGGTCCGATCTGCAGGCTTAGGTTGAAGTACTTCCAGAGAGCTTTCCAACGGCGCCAGTTTCGTGTCGATCCGACATCGGGGCTGATCGCAGCGTACGTTCTCGCCGGAGCGCGCGTCGGAAAACAGAACCGGCAGATCCGTGGCCGGTTATTCCGACCGGTGCCGAACGGAGTCGCCCGGCCGCCGGTCGACGTTCCAGCGTGCCGCCAGCCCAGGGAATGCTTCCCAAGTAACCCCACCACAGTGGTGCCACCGGGCCCCTCACGGCCCCTCCGGACAGCACGTGGGCCCCACAGTCACAAGTTCGGGGGCTGCCGAAGAGATGCGAGAAGCCGCCCGTCAACCCAAATTCGATCCTCCCGGGCCCATTTGTGTGTAGACACGCCAAAATTGACGTTACTGTGAGTGCATCTCATATTACCTTGTAATGCCCCAATTTGACCCTCAAATCAATTTTATTTGAATGGGTTTTCTCACTTTTCTTAGATTTCTCCCTTTTTTCTCCCTTTTCTTATTTTTCCCTATTTTTCTGGATTTTCTGGGCATTTTTCTCTATTTTTAGGAATTTTTTCGAATTAACGACTTGAAGAAGGACGTCATTTCATTTTTAGGAAAATTAAAAGAAAATAAAAAGAAAATTGATGTCACTTCCATCAGGCGTCAATTGCACTCAAATTCCCATTTTTCTAGATTTTTTCGAGCATTTGTCGGATTTTTTTGAAATTAACGACCAAGAATGGGACGTTATTTTAATTTTAAATAAAATAAAAATCAAAAAAATTGGAAATAACGACATTTTTGAGGGCGTCAATTTCAAATTGAATTTTTTAATATTATTTTTAACCCTCTTCCAAGGGTGATTTGGTGGCCTTCAGGGTGTCAGAAAAATACGAAAAAATAGTCATTAGAATCAGCACAGTTAGATGCACCTCCACCTAAAAAATGGGAAAATAATATTAAGAAATGAAAAATGACCCTGTTTTGAATATTTTGAATTAACGACCTTGATTCGGACGTCATTTAAATTGACGCCCGAATCAACAGTCGTCCATACTCTTTTGGCTGATTTTTCATCTTGATTAACGCCCCTTGGTAGGGTGCGTTTTTAATTAACGCATTTAGTTCGGGCGTCTTTCAATTTTCAAATACAGGGAGGTTTTTATTTCTAAAAAATGAATCTGGAATTGACGCCTTCTCGCCAGGCGTGTTTTGAATTAATGCCCTCGTGAGGGTCATCAATTTCAGAATTGATGCCCTGAGCTGGGTCATCTTTAACTTCAGAATCCTGTTTGAACGCCTCCTTTCCTACAGAGAGTCCCTTCCCTATTTGATCACTTCGTTGATAAGGGAATTGGAGTCCTTGCTTCCTATGGCTATTGCTTGATCTGATCCTTTCCAAATCTATTTTTGAACTCTTTAAATAGGGCTCTGTGGCTCTGTTCGAAGTTTCGGATTCTGGTTCCAGTTTTTTTGGTTTTTCTTTCTTCTTCTTCTCTTACAGGACGCTGCTGCTGCTTCTTGGCAAAGGAGGAAGTTCCCTGCGTTTATTGTTCTCATCTGATCGAAGGAGTCTCCCTCCTCATCGAGCATCTAAGCCGAGAAGCACATGCTCTTCTATCTGTCGAATTCTTCTTTCTTTTATTTGCATGCATGCATATACATTCATCATATTCATCTCTCTGTTAATATCTCTTTATTCTCAACCACGTTGAGAACCTTCAACAGTGCAATCGCGTTGCACACTTCTTATTATTCTTTGCACATCATTCATCATATATTCTCCCATACCCTTTTGCATAGGGGTTTAAGGGCCAACACCCACAAGGTGTGTTCTTGCACAGGATATTTCATGCTCATCTGTATATGAATTTGATGCTACACTCACCTTGGTTCTAATCCAGTCTTCTATTGGTGTTTGTTAATTTTGCAAGGGTAATCAATAAGAGGAACTCTCTTCATCGGCCGGCCGATTGGAAGAGAAGGAAAGGACTCACAATTCCCCGCTTCCTTTTGAGGTATTTATATTCGCGATCCCTCCATATTATTATTTATATTTTTGAGGCCCTCGCGTCTCTGGCGATCACACTCCTTATTAGCACCTCGTGCATGCTTATTTTTATTTTTATAATTGTTCTAAGTGGATTTATCATGATGCACAAATTGGCGATCACGGTGGGACCCCTTTTGTTTTTCTTTTGATTACCCTTTCCCTTGGGCACCCACGTGTGCCATCTCCCTTTTGCACCCACGGTGCATCTCCTTTTGTGCTCCACGTAGCACACTCCCTTAAGTGATTGGTTGGTTTGATAGATTTTTAGAAATTCCATTTATATATAAAAAAAATGATGATGAGCATGCTATATTCCTTTTGGTGGTCGATTGCCATGATTTTATTGTGATTGTGAGTGTCTTTGTCTCCTTTCATATTGGTATTTAACTCTGTTTCTGGGGACAGAAGAATTGGCGCCCCTTTCAGAGGCGTGTTTCTAGTGAGTAACGCCTTCACTCAGGGCGCGTTTTCCTATTTAACGTCTTCTGCCAGGGTGTTCCTTTTGTCCCGTGCAGAATTGACGCCCAACATTCTGGGCGCCTCTTGTTTATTAAGCGCCCCTGGCAGAGGCGCCTTTTACAGAATTGACGCCGCACTCCGGGGCGTCTCTTTCCTGTGTGTCACAGTGACTTATCGGTTGTCTTCTGCTTACATTCATCTGTTTATTACATCCATCTATTGCATATATGATTCTACATTCATCATTTGCTTTTGGTTGAGAGACCTTCTCACATTGTTAGGATCCACACCCCCTCTTGGTGAAGGAAGGACCCTCTATTGAGCATTCCGTCTCTTTGGATCGGAAATTCCTAAACCAAGCCTCCGTAAGTCCCCGCACCCGTGGATTCCCTCACGGACGCCGGGCAGGTTGTACCCTTTGAAGTACCGGGTTTAGTTGGCCTATACATGGTGAGAGAGTGTTCCTAGTTGGCACCGGAGTTAAACCACATTTGAAACTAGGTTCACCCCTTGAGTGATTATATCAATTTGCATAAAATCTTTAATTCACCAAGGATCAAACAAAAGAAATCAAGGGTAACCATTCCAACTTGTGTGCTTCTTTGCAAATTATTTTGCTTAAACTTTGATTGTATAATGGCTTACCTTGATAGACAAAGTAACATGTTTAATCTTAAATGCATTAATGAGGATGCACAACCTAGCACATCTTGCAATCCTCAGTCTCAACATGTTCAACATCATTCTCACCATATTTTCAAAGGACCACGTCCTCATTCTTATGGTTTTGCTCGACCCATGGGCAATATCCAATCTCATGGTCCCTCGCCTCAATCGCGAGCCACTACTCCTACGGGACCGTCTCCTCCCAACGATGAGAAGGTCTCCCAGATCTTGCATGCATTAGATCATCTCACCCCTCAACAAATCCAAGCTCTTAAGGCCGTTGTTGAGGGTGCATCTCATTCCTCTCATCCTCCTTCCAATCCTATGCGGGTGGCCCATCACCCACTTCCTTCTTCTATTCACATTCATACTCGGGTGGCCCATCACCCATCTCCTATTCACACTACTCCTCGGGTGGTCCAATGCCCGCCTCCTTCTATTCCTCCTCCATCACGGCCCCAAGGCCCATTTATTCCTTGCAACCCGGCCCGTCTGGGTTCTTCTATGGGTCATCCCATTAATCCCCCTCCACGGCCTTTTTATGCGGCCCCTCCTTCAAGGCCCTGCCAACCCCCTGTTGCTCAGGTCTCACCCCTCCAACAAACGCTTTTCGACAAAGTCACTTTTTTGGAGGAACAATTAAAGAGGGTTACGAGCCCACGGCCCGCTCCTCCTACTCCAGTCAATCCCCTCCACACCGCTCTGAACGACATTACAAAGATGGAGAAAGATTGGAAGGACAGGAGAGACGATTACAGCATCGGCATTTCAAGCAAGCAAGAGCCGACAGATTTCAACGTTCAAGTGGACACTGTCCGCCCTCCACCCATTCACCCCATTCATTCATATGGCCCTCCATCTCCACATTCACAATACCATTACACTCCTCCACCCACATATACACCTCCACTACGGTGTCCACTTGAACCGGCTGATGAAGAATCGGCAATTGAAGAATCTGAGGCGCACAATGATGAAGCTATGCAGGCACCCCTTCCGAGTTTCCTTCGCTTCCCTCTCCCTCCACTACCGCTTGATGAACCCCCTGCTCAGGACGAAGTCACCGTCCCCAACGCATTCCCCGTTTATGAGACTAATTGGTGTTACGACGATGGGTCAATACTCCAATCACCCATGTCGTTGCACCAAGACATGTCTCCTATCCCTAACACCTCTCGCCCCATCCGGCATTTTCAACACACTAAACCTTCTCCGTTCACCCCTCCCGTAACCACTCCAATAGCCTCCACTCCACCGGCCTCCACCGAACCTCCATTACCCTACATTACGCCAGTCTCCGCCAAGCCTTCCATTACACCTCCTCTTTGTTCGCCACCTCAGCCGTTCACTATGCCTATGACCCCTACCCCATTACTTAACCCTTTACCCTTACCTGTGGCTAGTCCTGAGCAAGGTTCACCCTTTTTTGCACTCGAGCCAACCCCGACTACTTCCGAGCAAAGGGAGAAGCTCGACGTGTCTGAACCTTTGCTTCCACTCACCCTTTCACCTCCACCATCCATGGAACCTTCCGCCTCCGCTTCACCCCCCTTTACTACTCGGAACGGGCGTCCTTCTGTAAATACTTGTGCCGAAGATGATCAAGAGCCGGGAAAGAAAGATTTGGCCATGGCCATGCTGTTCAAGATGCAAGAGTTTATTTGCCGGATGCCAATCTGGGTTGTTGTGCCAAGCATGGTTGAAGAGGCCGAGTCCCCGCCACTGCTCACTAGAAGAGAATGCCAAGCGTTGATGCCGTATAAGTTTGTGCCCAAGGGCCGGGCAGGGCACCCCTTGTTCCAACTTTCAAATCTTGAACTGTTTCTTCCATACAAGGGACGAACGCCCATCTTGATCAATATTCTTCATACGCTATAATCCTTGGGCAACACGATGTTTCCTATCCCAACTTTCCAACTCTCTCACACTATTGCTTTCCACTCTCCAAGAGAGTTGTCACTTACCATTGAAGCTTCATCCATTGGGCCAATTGGCTATACACTTTCACTGCCATGGAGGGGCAGTTACCTTGGTGTCAAAGGGCTTTCCACTATTCTACCCACCTTCCATTCAACGCCATCCACATGGGCCACTCCAGGGGTAAGGAGGAGGATCTCATCCTCTCGCCCTTCTTGTTCTTCATATTCTTTACATCTCATGCATTCTGTCGCATCCATACATTCATCGCATCTGTTGCATTGCACTCGCATACATTGGCACTTCTTCTTTCCCGGGTTTCCAAACCCGTGTCTTACCCGCCTTCCGGAACCTCCGGATCTTCCGCATTTCCCATCTTCATCCTCTTCTAATCCACTCTCCCTGGGGCATCGCATCCCCTTTCTTGCTATTTCCCTGGAACCTCCAGGTGTTTTTTCCCTCCTCTTAGGGCATGACGCCCCTTCTGATTCCACTATTCCGGAACCTCCGGATCTTTCTCTTCTCCCAGGGCATCGCGCCCCTTTCCGTCTTCTTCCTCCGAAACCTCCAGATCCTGCTCTTTGGGCATCGCGCCCCTACACACCCTCAAGTCCGGATCTTCTGGGCTTCTTACTGATTCTCCCTGGGCATCGTGCCCCTTTCCGTCTTCTTCCTCCGGAACCTCCGGACTTTCTCCCAGGGCATCGCGCCCTTTTCTATCTTCCTCCTCCGGAACCTCCAGATCCTTCACCCCTCTCTCAATCCCTTGGGCATGACGCCCCTTTCCATTTTCTACCCCCGGAACTTCCGGACCTTCCATCTTTCCTCCAATTCATCCTCTTGCTTCTCCGGGACATCATGTCCTTCATTCTTTTCTTCCTTTTCTATCATCTTTTTCCATTCCGAGGGTAACGCGTCCCTCGATATTTCCCTCCGAAACCTCCGGACCCTCCTGATCCTTTTCATCCACTCTTCCCTGGGCACCGTGTCCCTTGACATCTCATTCCTCCGGAACCTCCGGACCCTCCATCTTTCTTCCGATTCATCTTTTTGCTCCTCCGGGACATCACATCCTTCATTTTCTTCCTCCTTTTCCATCATCTTTTTCCCTATTTCTTCCCTGGGCACCGCGTCCTTCGATATTTTATCCCTCCGGAGCCTCCGGATGATTCCTCCTATCACGATTCTCCTCCTTTACTCCCAGACCCTCCGGATCTACCTCTTTCCATCTATCAATTTCTTTTTCCGATTCCCCCTAATCCTGGGTCCGACCCAACTTCTTCCACATCCACTGCCTTGGGCATCTGCCCATTCTCTCACTGCTTTCGAGACTTTAGTCCTCACTCCTCCTTCTAATTCTCCGCTTCTTCTGTAGACCTTTCATGTGATCAGGGTCTCCACACCTTAGCGAGGGAGTTCTAGCCCTCACCTCTCTTCCTTTTCTCCTTATTCATCTGGGTCTGGTCTAACTACCACTCCTTCTTGTTAAGCCACTTCAAACCTCGGCTTCCAATCTTTTTATCTGCCTAAGAGGACTATCCCACGATGATCAACCTCGCCTCTGACAGCTGCTTCAACAAAGATCGCAAGGTAACATATTGGCGTAAGTATGCATCTTTATGATATCATTATCTCATTGCTTTACGCATGATTTTCAAAATGAAGTGCTTCTTAACAAGATTAAAAGTGGTGTTTTAAACCTTTATCCTAAGTCGTATCTTTATCTTTACTAAATCACTGTCAAAAGAGTCTTTAGGCTTGCTTCTGCGGCACCTTTGGTTAATAAGAACCCCGCGCTGCGAGTCCGATGTTCTCTCCCTGCTTGTTAAGAGCAACCCTTAGCTGGGCACCGCATACACTTCACGGCGTCCTTAGCCGGCTCTTTGGTAAAAACACCGTTGCTACTTCGGCCATGCCAGGAGTATACCTGAAAGTCTTCTCTCTTCTTTACTCGGCCGCGTGTAGGGGCAAGAGGTTGACGGATGAGATGACCAATCCGGGTAATCCCCAATACGAGAGGAGTCTCAAATAGGGGCAGTCTTGACCCAAGATCAATATGAGTTTTGAGTTTTCATGATACATCTCGCCAAAAGGGTTATTATGAAAATCAAGTCAAAATTTCGATAAAAGCAAAATTATGAATTATGGCATGTCAAGAGTGGCAAAGTCCCCGCAGGGAAAACCCTGGTCATATGCATGTCAAGGGTCTAAAAATCAAAGGCACAAAGCTCCGGCGCAATAGACTACCTCTTTGAGGGGAAATATCTTGGAAGGAATTCAAGTCCCGACATCTCCCATCCTGCATAAAGCTTATCTCCAATTGTTCTTCTTTTCTCCTTCTAAGACTGAATGTTTCTCGGGTATGGCCTTGGTAGGAGCACCGTTAATCAAGGGCAGTCGGTTATAGGGCGCCACCCTTCAATGCACACCCAACTTTGGGCAGTTTTTAGCGAAAAGGGAAGGAACAATGACCCCTAGCCAGTGGTTTAAACACCCTTTGCTGCTGCATTAACAAAGTCTAAATCAAAATCCAAAAAATTGAATATTTCCTGATCAAAATCCAAAAAAATGAATATTTTCTAAAAACATCAAAAAAAATTCAAATATTATCTAAAATCCATAAAAATTTGAATATCTTTTTTTTTAAAAACCCATAAAAATATGCATATTTCAAAATCTAAAAAAATTGCATTGTATTTTCTGATGGTGTTTTTACAAGAACAATAACTTTGCAAGGACCAAGAGCACGGGATGAGTCCTCTCCATTCACCGCTATCAATCTCTTGATTCTTCCCAATATCATCATGATTCGTCACTATAGACACTCCTGATTATCATCTCTCTATTGATCATTCATTTCCAAAATCTTTTAGTAAACTCCTGTTGATTTCACTTGATCACTCTGCCACTGGGCATTACTTGATCCTGATCACAAAATCTCAATCTCGCATGCCAAGATTGTCATCCTCATGGCAAACAACAAACAATGATGCTATTCATGCCTTTCACGTTGTGCACGCTTGAATGCTATTCATGATATGATACATACATGCTATTGATGCTTTGATACATACTATATTTTCATGCTATTCAATGCTTTCATGCTTTGATTCATTCTATGCTTGCTATGCTTAAATGCATTATTCATTGCTTGTTATTTATATCTTGGCTAATGAAATTTTGAGCGCAGGATAAGAAGCTCTTGGTCCCACCGACTGGGCATCACCATCCAAGTCCCACGGTGCTTGCATCTCATCTCCCAGTTCCCCCATGCTCATTGCTATCACCATCCCCCCTGTATGCATTCTTACTATATGTTACATACGCTATTAGATTATATCAAGGACCTTGTGGCTTTGGTAAATCTAGAATTTGAGTTCCCCTCAATCAAAAATAATGATGATTCCAGAGGAGTCTTAGTCATACGGATAGGCCGTTGAGCCGTCCGAGATTGGGGATAATGGTTCCCTTTTACGAGTTGATGCGCGGATAAACGGGCCTCGGCTTAGTATCAGCTCGCGAAATCAGTTTCTTGACCCAGTCTGGGCAGCTTAACAATATTATCCTTGATTATCTTATATTTTCATTTGTTTTAATTTTTCCTTTTAAACCCAGCATGCATTCATATAGGACTTTGAATCAATGTGGAAAAATCATTCTGATAAGCTGATTAGAGAGTCGAATTGATCTTAATCTTTCCAGATTTGAGATATTCATTGCTGAATGGAATCCTCAGTTCGTTTTGTCGCTGTTTTGGGTCATTTTCTCGAAAGCTCCTTGTTTGGATTTCTATCCTCTTATTTCAGTCATTTCCCTTGATCCACCTTGGCTGCAGCAGGTCCACACTGGCTGGTAACCGCTCCCCAATGGTGAAACCTACATGTTTGTGACATAGGGGTACTTCCACCGCGCTGGAAGTTGATCATCTTCTTTTATCTCCTTCGTGCCCGCGTGCACACTCCCTCTTTTATCCAAACATTGTTGATTTCATTGAATTTCTCGAAATTGCATCATCTTGAACTGTTGATTTAATTCTCATCAAGTGATGTTGATTGCGTGTCTCATCACACTTTGGTATCTACTTTTCAGTTCGCTCTGCTCCCTTGCAAAGCAGACGCCAAGGCGGGGCAGCTGTAGACACGCCAAAATTGAGGTTACTGTGAGTGCATCTCATATTACCTTGTAATGCCCCAATTTGACCCTCAAATCAATTTTATTTGAGTGGTTTTTCTCACTTTTCTTAGATTTCTCCCTTTTTCCTCCCTTTTCTTATTTTTTTCTATTTTTCTAGATTTTCTGGGCATTTTTCTCTATTTTTAGGAATTTTTCCAAATTAACGACTTGAAGAAGGGCGTCATTTCATTTTTAGGAAAATTAAAAGAAAATAAAAGGAAAATTGACGCCACTTCCATCAGGCGTCAATTGCACTCAAATTCCCATTTTTCTGGATTTTTTCGAGCATTTTTCAAATTTTTTTAGAATTAACGACCAAGAATGGGACGTTATTTTAATTTTAAATAAAATAAAAATCAAAAAAATTGGAAATAACGACATTTTTAAGGGCGTCAATTTCAAATTGAATTTTTTAATATTATTTTTAACCCTCGTCCAAGGGTGATTTGGTGGCCTTCAGGGTGTCAGAAAAATACGAAAAAATAGTCATTAGAATCAGCACAGTTAGATGCACCTCCACCTAAAAAATGAAAAAATAATATTGAAAAATGAAAAATGACCTTGATTCGGACGTCATTTAAATTGACGCCCGAATCAACAGTCGTCCATTCTCTTTTGGCTGATTTTTCATCTTGATTAACGCCCCTTGGTAGGGCGCGTTTTTAATTAACGCCTTTAGTTCAGGCGTCTTTCAATTTTCAAATACAGGGAGGTTTTTATTTCTAAAAATTGAATCTGGAATTGACGCCTTCTCGCCAGGCGTGTTTTGAATTAATGCCCTCGTGAGGGTCGTCAATTTCAGAATTGACGCCCTGAGCTGGGTCGTCTTTAACTTCAGAATCCTGTTTGAACGCCTCCTTTCCTGCAGAGAGTCCCTTCCCTATTTGATCACTTCGTTGATAAGGGAATTGGAGTCCTTGCTTCCTATGGCTATTGCTTGATCTGATCCTTTCCAAATCTGTTTTTGAACTCTTTAAATAGGGCTCTGTGGCTCTGTTTGAAGTTCCGGATTCTTGTTCCAATTTTTTTGGTTTTTCTTTCTTATTCTTCTCTTACAGGACGCTGCTGCTGCTTCTTGGCAAAGGAGGAAGTTCCCTGCGTTTATTGTTCTCATCTGATCGAAGGAGTCTCCCTCCTCATAGAGCATCTAAGCCGAGAAGCACAGGCTCTTCTATCTGTCGAATTCTTCTTTCTTTTATTTGCATGCATGCATATACATTCATCATATTCATCTCTCTGTTAATATCTCTTTATTTTCAACCACGTTGAGAACCTTCAACAGTGCAATCGCGTTGCACACTTCTTATTATTCTTTACACATCATTCATCATATATTCTCCCATACCCTTTTGCATAGGGGTTTAAGGGCCAACACCCACAAGGTGTGTTCTTGCACAGGATATTTCATGCTCATCTGTATATGAATTTGATGCTACACTCACCTTGGTTCTAATCCAGTCTTCTATTGGTGTTTGTTAATTTTGCAAGGGTAATCAATAAGAGGAACTCTCTTCATCGGCCGGCCGATTGGAAGAGAAGGAAAGGACTCACAATTCCCCGCTTCCTTTTGAGGTATTTATATTCGCGATCCCTCCATGTTATTATTTATATTTTTGAGGCCCTCGCGTCTCTGGCGATCACACTCCTTATTAGCACCTCGTGCATGCTTATTTTTATTTTTATAATTGTTCTAAGTGGATTTATCATGATCCACATTGTGTAGCCCTTTACCTCCCTACGTGGAGTGGGCAGTGAGTCATTGCTGTCATTATTGTGTATTAATAATTCCGGGAGCACGGTTTTCGGCCGGGTCCGTCTTCCCTACGCCGGGAGCGTGGAGGTATCGTATTCGCTCCTTGCTTGGCATTTCGCTTATTTCCATATATGTTTTATATGTCGCTGCTAGAGAGCATGTTTTAGGACCTAGCTTGCTATATATTTTCATATCACCGCTGCTGCGAGAGAGAGCGAAGCCGTCCCGTGACCCGATCCAGGCACGAAAGTGCGAATTGACCACCCTAGCTCTTCCCAGTTTCTCAACCGTGCACGTCCGACGCTTCCCTCATTAAGGGACAATCACGAGCTTGTTTAGAGTCCGAGGGTCGCATATCCATTCGGAGTCGAGTCTGTGGTCCGTCCCGCATCAAAAATGGCCCGTGGTAGAAATGACGGACCCACACCTTCAGAGGCACCCGGGCAGTATGTGTGGCCTTCTCTCTCCCTACCAAAGCCAAGTCCCTCCAAGTCTTCAGCAAGTACCGTAACTATGAGGAACCCGGTATCGTCCCTGCCCATCAGTGTGACTGCGATGGAGGTCATCCAGCACCACCTCCTTATATCCCTCGTCGTTGATCGACAAGCCTGAAATCTTGAACAGAGACCACAGGTCCAAAGATGTCTCCCCCTCTGCCGTCGCCACTGTGTTCCACCGGCAGTTGAAGCGTTTCGCCAGTGCCTAAATCAACCTCGCATAGTAGTGTTGAATACTTGTGCACCATGATTACTGTTATGGTTTTGATGATAGTAACTACTATAAGTCACACTGTGGTGCATCTGTTTAAACAATCAGTCATTTCATCGAACATGTTGTGTGCATGAGCAGTGCATGATTTTGATAGCAAATACTAAGTCACACTGTGTTTGCATATGAACGTCATTGTGTATCTGTTTAAATAGTTAGTCATTTCATCGAACAGGTTGTGTGCATGAGCAATGCATCAGTGCATACCACTGTTCCTATCTTGCATTAGTTCATTCATATAGTCGGTGCATCTCTTACGCTGCTACACATAAAGTCTATACATTCTCCATGCATCTTCATTAACAAGTCTATACATTGGCATTGATCACATAGCTTGCCATGCAAAGTCTATACATTCTCCATGCATCTTCATTACTAAGTCCATACATCCTGCAACTCAAAGTCTATACATCATCCAGTTGCAGGCACATCAAGTCTATACATCCTTCAGCAGTAAGTCTACACATCAGAAAGTCTATACAGCCAGCAAGTCTATACATCAGCAAGTCTATACAGCTAGCAAGTCCATACAGCCAGCAAGTCTATACATCAGCAACTCTATACAGCCAGCAAGTCTATACAGTCAGCAAGTCTATACATCAGCAAGTCTGTACGTTGGCTGCTAGCACAAACTCAAAGTCTGTACGTTGGCTGCTAGCACAAACTCAAAGTCTATACGTTGTCTGGTTGAAGTCTGTACAATGTATAGTTGCTCCAACACAGTTGCTCTAACACAAAGTCTGTGCATAGTCAGTGCATTCGTTTGCTTCATGGCAAAGTGAAAGCCATATGATCGCGTTCAAGCCTTGATGCAAATCTCTTCCACAAGCTTCATTCAAATAGCCAAGGTCACTGCACAAGATGAGAGTCCAAAGATAAAGATTCAGTTGGTACTTTCTAGACCAACAAGGATGAAGTTACAGACATGAACATGCTGCTAATGGACACAAGCGACGGAGCTGAAGCGGCTAACGGACCGACCCGGGATGGACCGGGGTCTGCCCAGCTGGCGGTCGACCGCCAGCACAGGGGCGGTCGACCGCCCCAGCCATGGATTGCCAGTTTGAAAGTCTGTCAGCTGGCGGTCGACCGCCAGCCCGTAGCGGTTGACCGGAAATCCCAGGGACCATCCGTCTACAGCATGTTTCAGTAGAGGTCGACCGCCAGAAGCTGTAGGTCGACCGCCAGCCCCGAGCCATCAATTGTTGGCTTTTGTTTCCACTTCGAAAAGGGCCATTCAACATGGATTTGTTTAATCCAAAAGTCACCTAATCACCCATGATTTGTGGATCTGGTCTGGGGCTTGTCTATAGACCATTCAAAGTCTATAAAACCAATACAAGAGGGTTAGAAACCCTAGTTGATGTAGTTGATGAAGTGAATCAAAGAGAGCTCAAGGGAGGCCATTTCGAGGGTACTGTAGCACCTGCGTGAACAGTACTTCGGGCTGGAGTTCTTCATCCTTCCAAAGTGATTCAAGCTCAGATTTGAAGCCAAGCAACCTCCAAGCAAGCAAGAAGCATTCAAGGCTCTCAAAGGTGATCAAAGCTACATCCATACACCTCTTCATCAACTCAAGGAGATTCAAGAAAAGATCAAGCTACATTCAATATTCTTCTTCATCAACTCAAGGAGATTCAAAGGAAAGATCAAGCTACATCCTATATCTGCTCCATCAACTCAAAAGGATCAAAGGAAGATCAAATCCTCAACAGATTCAAGATCCAACAATCTCAAACAAGATCTAATTCATTCTAGCATATCTTCATATCTTGTTTGAGCATTTTCATCTTGTTTCTTTCTGCATTTCATTCAATCTATTGAAACTGAAGATCGTCCCTATCGGTGGTTAGTAGGAAGGCAATCGGGAGTTCTCCGATCTGCGGTGTAGCCGTCCCTGCCGACTTTGTGTGTAGGAAGATAGAAAGAGGGTTTTCTCTGTTCTGTGGTTTGGGGCGTGTCCCCGATCAAGCTGTGAGTCAGCAAGGAAGTCTCACCAGGTTTTGGTGAGGGGTGGACGTAGGTTGCGGGGTTGCAACCGATCCACCTTAAAAATCCCTGTGTTGTGGGTTGTTCTTCGTGTGTGATTGCTCTATCTCTTCTACCCCCATTCACAAGTTCATGTGCTTTCAAACTTGGTTATCTTATTTTATACACTCAAGCTCTCATAATTGTATCTTGGTTGATCACCACTGCATTCACACACATATGAACTTTGAGTGATCAATATAGCACACACACACGTACGGTTGTTGCAAGCTATTGCATGCTCTGTGCCACTCTACTTAATTCCACTGTGCATTGTGTCTAAGTGATTCATGTTATAATGTAAGGCCCGGATACAGAGGGGGGTGAATGTATCCCTCTACAAATATGGCTTAATTAAAACTCTAATGCTCAGTAATGCGGAATTAAAACTGTTGCAGAAATAGCCTAAGGAACCTTAGAAGGATCAAAGCAAGACAGCAACTCAAGAAGCCCTCAAACGATCCTAAGCAAGCATCTAATGCGCAGCAATTAAGTGAACATATAAGAAACTCAATTAACCTCTAGGATATAGATAATCAATTAAATCACGGTCCTAGCATGCATCTAGCGGAAGCAGGAAATCAAACAAACCACTGCACGATGATTTTAGGTGGTTCGGTCAACAAACCTACGTCCACCCCTCACTCCAAACCAGAGTGAGGCTTCCACTAGTAACACTAGCACAGCAGACTCAGTCTGCAACAAAGGCTGTCAAACAGCTTGACCAAGGGAACAACCTCTCCTCTTCCTCCCAACTGGAGGGACACCCCAAGTGACTCCCAGCCACTTGGAAACCAGAGACACACGGTCTCTCTTCCTCCAGACCAGGAGGGAACACCTGGACTTGCTACCCACAAGCCCAGAACCGGAGGAACAAACCTCCCTTCCTCCAAACCGGAGGGGAACCTAGAGACCCAAGTCTCTCTTCCTCTGAACCCCAGAGGGAAGCACAACCGGAGATAAATCTCCCTTCCTCCAATCCGGAGGGAAACAACCGATGACACCCTGTCAAAGGCAACCAGAGACGCAAGTCTCTCTTCCTCCACACCGGAGGGAACCAACCACAAGTAGCACCCAGCTACTTGCAAACCGAAGACACAAGATCTCCCTTCTCCTGAGTCCACAGGAGGAACCCGATCCCCAACAGGACAATCGGAAGAACAACAAGTGAATAGTTCAAAAGAAAATCAAAACTCAGCAACAGAAAGCTGAAAAGATAAAATCAAATGTGGCTCTCGCAGGAGCTGGCTGGCCTGGATTTGATCCACGGTCCAGCAGAAACTTCTTCTACTGCTTCTCTCTTTCTCCCAGCACGAACTCTCTCTTCTTCTTCTTCTTCTTTCTTACTTCTTTTTCTTCTCACAACTTCTGCCTTCACCTTCTTCTCACTCTCTGTATCTCACTGTCTCTCTTTCTTTTTCTTCTTCTGCTCTCTTGATCTAGCTCTGAGCCGTCTCTATCTCTTCTTTCTCTTCTGCACCTCTTCTTCTTTTCTGGCTGCTTCTACTTCAGTCACTCTCTACCCTCCTGTCTGCTCTTCAGAGGAAGAAGACACATATTTATAGCAGCAGCAGATTAGGGCAGCGTGTGCTCTCCACGCTCGATCCAGAACCTTCCTGCCACGTGCCCTTTTCGAATTTTTTCCTCTAGTATTGGATCACGTGCAGCCCAGTTATTGGGGAATATTCTTCCTCGGACCTGCAAGGAGATAAAGACCATTAATACTCAGAGTTCGCTATATATATCTACCTGAAATGAGTCGGTTGACACTCAAGCTAAAACAGCACGAGGTATGAAGGAACGACAAGCGGTGCACTATACTGAGAACGACATGAGATACAGTGGTGACAAAACAAACACTACAAAGAGAACGACACGAGGTTCAAGGGTGACAAAACAAATACTACAAAGAGAACGACACGAGGTTCAAGGGTGACAAAACAAATACTACAAAAAGAACGACACGAGGTCTCATGAGAGCAGCACGAGGTGAGAAGGAAGTCTCACGGAGCGAAACGGTAGACAAACACGCGATCAGAGGGAACCTGGACGAAGATAGAAACAAACAACACGAGGACATAAACTCAAGAATAACACGAAGACACGAATACAAAAATAACACGACATAACAAACAACAAAGAGAACGGCACGAGAACAACATGGACTGAAACCAACTCGAAGACGAAAATGACACGAAAACAACATGGACTGAAACCAACTCGAAGACGAAAACAACACGAAAATAACATGGACTGAAACGTGTAGCAGTTCGTTGTACATACTTCCAATGTACAGACTTTGAAATAAAGAGTGTACAGACTTGAGAGATCAAGGCACGATGTATAGACTTTGCCCAAGGAAATGAATGTGAGACTTTGGCTTGGAACGAAGGTAAGGATGAGGCTGTAAAGACTTGGCCAATATGAGACACTGTACAGACTTTGTCAAGTGACTGGCTGTACAGACTTCAGAAGATGAAGACTCTGTATCGACTTGAAACAAAGGCAGTGTATAGACTTAAGCATTCTGAGCATAACAAAAGCGATGAATGTATAGACTCCATGATCAAAATGCAATGCTGACTGATGTATACACTTGGCAAATAGATTGATGCATGAACTAACATGTACAAATTTTAAGACTTAATGAGCAACAAAAAAAGGGACAAAGCAGCATGGCGTCAACCCAGCTGTTCCACTGCGTCAACGCAGCCATTGCATCGCACCCATATTAGTGAAAGACAGACATGCAGACATGATCTATGCCATGCTCACAGTTAAACTGTGTACCAATGAACTGTAACATGAACATTATCAGCAGAGAAGCAATGCACAGAACAGAGCACAAACCAATTTATCACAGCATGACTCAAGCATACACATGCATTCTTCACAATTCAGACATGGCACACTCATGCAATCTCCCACAGAATAGATCAGACATATTCAAGACAAAGTGGTGACTCAATTATGTTGCTATCATTAAAACACCACATCATCAACAAAGCACAAGGGGCACAACAATCTCCCCCTTTTTGATGATGGTAACATAATGAGTCACACTGACTCATCAAACTATTCTCCCCCTTTGACAGAATCAAAAAGAAGGGAAATGGTTTAATAGTCAACTGTAGCACATAAAAGCAGCACACAAAGACAGCACATAAATGTAGAGAATGAGTCATAGTTCTTAAAAAAAATGAAGATCTCCCTTATGACAATGAAACAGCTCTCCCCTTATCAACATGCATGATTGACTACTCTACCCTTAGAAGTAAAAAATCATAACTCCCCCTGAAGCACAAGAATGGATTCTGGTTATCCAATAAATCAATCTGAAATCAGCCATTTCAAAGAATCTGAATTCTGGTGAAAATACCACAGAATCAGAACATATTGCAGAACAAGATGGAAGATTCCAACAGTGTGGAGAGAAATGCATCTCAGGAATCAATCTGAAATCCACCACCATAAGGATTCTGAAGTTCAGAGGGATGTAAGTGAACAAGGTAATAATGGGAGTGGCACCTCACATTTGTATGGTCAGAAAAAATGCAGATGGAATCAGTCAACTGATAAGAGAGAATAAGAATAATGAAGTTCACTTTGTTGATCATGCAAGAATCTAATCATGAGGGATTTGAATGCATACAACACTTCAATAAGTCTTAAAAGATGTAGACTCTTCTATCATAAAGAATTATGAAGTGGCAACTTAATCAATCTGATTTAATTTTGATGTATACCAACTTTGCCAAATTAAACTCAATGCTCATATCTGAATCCAAGTTTTAATAAAAGTGAACCAAATAGTCAGAAAAACACTCAAAAACAATCATCTTTTATCTTACACATATGATCTCAATTGCTCCTTTGAAAAATACACAGGTTAGTACTGAAATTAAACATTTTTTCGAGAACATGAGTTGACAGATTTTTCAAGATAATTTTATTTCAATCACATTATATTTTTCCTGAGCAATTTAAGTTGATCAACATCTTTCTACATGAGGCACAACAAGTCTTAGTTGAAGTGACCCAGTTACTCTGTGTGATAACTGGCATTGCCTCTCACTTTGAGAGCAGAGTTAGCAATATGAGTGTCTTTTTTCATGAGAAGACACCTTTATCAGAGGCCAGACTCCCCAGCTACTCAACACAAATAAGTTATTGCTCTGTCAGGTTTTGTTTCACTAAAAAAAAATTTTTGTCAGAGATAACTGTGGCACCTCATGACATGAGTTACTTTATTTCATTGATAAGGAACTCAGTTTCTCAGTGACCGAGTCATTGCTCTGAATTCACAATTTTTATTTAGTCAACTTTTTCAAGTTAATGTTTAACCAAACCACTCACTCTATGTATCTCTACCAAAGTAGCCTAGATTTCAAATTTCAGATATCAGATGAGAGACTTTAAGGATTACATGACACAAGAGGTTAAAGTTTATTAAACCTCATCAACAGATATTTTCAATTCATTTAATTACAAAGCTGAGAATACATTAATCCTATATCAGTCTGATTCAGTGATAATTCTTAAATCCATATGATAGGAGTTTCTGCCAAAATCTCAGACTAAATTGCATGACATGCAGCTTAAGTTCCTCAGATCAGAACAATAAATTTAGCTGACCAACAACTCAATAATGGAGCCTAAATAGTCACACCAGCTAAGAGGTATATGAAGGAAGAGTACAAGCTGGTGGAAGAGTAAATCAGCAATAGAGAAGAGCATCAGAAGAGATTTTTATCATCAGACAGGAGCTGAGTCTGGAATACAGACTGATCAGCTATTTTAGAGATATCAGCAGAGAATACAGTTGAATAGCGCATAGTTAAGAGAATGAATCAGGTTACTTAAACAAAAGGAGTTCATGAGGTGAAGAAGATATGAAATAGGAATGCTCCCCCTGTCTAAGTGCAGTGAATTTCTTTTTTGATTTTTCAAAATTTTATGATATGCACTATCCTACATATGCAGTATGCAACAATTCTAACAAGGAGAGCATGATGATCAATCAACAACAAACTAGCTCCCCCTGACAAAATGCATGATGTGCAATGAATCATTTCTTTTCAAATTTTATTTTCTTCAAATTTATGATATGCAATACACTGCTCTATATGAGAACTAGACCCATGGTACTAGGCGAAGGACTCGGTCCAAGGACCACCTCACACATGGCAGTAGCATCCAGACATACTCCATATGCCCTTCAGCACTGTTCCATTTAATATATCATGATGGTCATGCAAATGACACATGCAGTGCAAAGCAATCTCATTTGTTTAGTGCAAACAACAGCATGAGAAGAACATCAAAAATCAACCAAGCAAAACAACAATTTCAGATAATGAAATTGAAACAGATTTCAGAACTGACCTGAATTGAGTCATGGGGTTTTCTTTTTGAGTGCCTTGGTTAACCCCTTTTATTTCTCCCTCCAAGGCACACCTGCAAAGTATTTGATCATCTTGATCCTGCAGGGACCCAAGCAACTTTGGGTCATGTGTTAGCCCTGACAGGTTTTCTAAACATTTTCATTGCAACATTATCATCAAATTTCATCAGTGAACAGTCATCCATAGAATGTGCAAATTTTCCACAGTATCTACATGAAATGGCTGGTGTTTGATTCTTATGATGCATATTGACAGCAGGGTGATGTTTATAAACATGTTCATAAGAATTTCTGTTATATGCATGAGCAGTTTGATGCTTGTTCTTAACCATCCAACATTCAGCAGATTTATGGCCTGGCTTCCTACAGTTATAGCATGAAATTTTCACAAAAGGTTTTGCAGGGAATTTGACAAAATGGGGTTTAACATAGTTCTTTTGAACATACCAACAGTCCTTGACTGTATGCCCATTTTTCCCACAGTGGGAGCAAGCAAAAGAATTTCTTCTATGAAAACTATTTTTACCCCAAGTAGATCTAGACCAGCACTCAGCAGCCTTGTGCCCAGGCTTATTGCAGTTGAAGCACACAATGTGCTGACTAGAATTGTGTTTAGATCCATATGGATCATGAAAGTGCATGGAAGACCTGGCTTGTAGTTTGTTGTCTTCTTTCATGATAAAATAATCATTCATGAGATGACCATGTTTCCCATAATAATAACATGAAGCATCAGGCTTCCTAGCAACATGATTTCTATCAAAAGAGTTTCTAGAATGTACAGTTCTACTAGCATGCTCATCCTTTAACATCAATCCACAATCCTTCATTATGTGACCTCCTTTCCCACAATAATAACATGAACCCTTTTTAATGTGAGTGTGTGAGAGATCATGTGAATTGTGTGTAGCCTTCTTTATAGCAACAGGAGTGTCTTTATCCTTCTTCGGTGAAGTTTCACCCTTTTTCAGTTTTTGATTTTGTTCCACAGTTTTGGGTTTTTCAGTGGATTTTTGTGCCGTGAATTTGAAAACAGAAGGAGCAGAGGTTGTGTTCTGATTGGTGGCTTTGACAAAAACAGTAGATGTTTCATTCCCATTACTCTTTTTCTTTGTCGGACTATAGCCCAGTCCCTTTCTCTCAAAGTTATCACTCTTTCCAAGAAGCTTATTCAGATTGTCCTTACCTTTGACAAATTTTGATAGAGAATCTTTCAAATCTTTAATCTCAAAATTCAAATCAGTAATTTTAGCTTCATATTTGGACAAATCTGTTTCACAGGAAATTACTTGTTGATGCAAGGCATCATTCAGACTTTTAAGTTTTTCTACTTCCTGTTTTAATTCTATTTCCTTGTCAGCTTCAGATAAGGACTTGTAAAGATCATCAACTTCTTGTTGAAGGGATGTGATAGTAAGCTCATATCCAGCTATTTTCTGTTCACTGCAACTGACATTTCCATTTAACATTAAGTTGATGGTTTTTAGACTCTCAATTTTTTGTTCAGCATTCATCAACCTATCAGAATTATCCACACTCACACACTTGCCTTTTTCCATTGTTATTAGCCTATCTGTCAACTGGGTGTTTAGATGTTTCAACTCATTGATTTCTTCTTGCAGTTTACCATTCTGCTCTAGGAGATCAACATCAACCACCCATTCATCTTAGAGAGACTGACATTCATGAAACATTTCCTGTTGTTTTTTAGAATCTTTCTGTAATTCTATGTTTACAGATTTTATGGCATTAAGCTTTTCAATCAGCAATTTGTTCTCCTGTCTAAGTTTCTCTGATTTTTTATCATTTTTATTGGAGAGCTCTTTAAGAGAGTCATTTTCAGATTTCAGCTTGTTTAATTCAGACTTAACACATTCAATTTCTTTCAGCAAATCCTTGCTCTGAACAGAATCATGACTAGCTAGACTAAGCTTCTTTTCAAGTTCAGAGATTTCTTTCACATGATCTTGATTCTCAGTTTTCAATAAAGAAATTTGTTTCTTCAACATTAGAGAATCAGACATACATGCATCATGAATATTTTTCAATTCAACACACTTTCTACAAGGAGAACTTGAACTATCTAAACCAGTACCCTTCTTCAATTTTTTATACTGTTTTCTTAACAGTTCATGAGATTCAAATAATTCAGCATAAGCATTCTCCCAATCTTCTAGAGAAAAATTCTCGAAGAGATTTACCTCATCATCATCATCTTCAGTCTGACTGCTGCCTTGATTGCTGCCAATTGGATTACTTCTGTTAGCCATCATGCAGTTGTCCCCGTTTACCCTGTGAAATTGCTTCAGCCTATCCAGGATGTCCTTTGCTGAGCTGCAATTATGAAGACAAGACCATAAGGCTCTGTCAGTAGCTGCTTTCAACAGGTTAAAGGCTTTCTGATTTTCTCCATCCTTTGATCTGTGTCTGTCGGTCCATTTGGACACTTTCGTTGGTAAGGTGTGAGGACCTTGTGAAATTAATTTCCACAAATCAGGATTAGCAGAATTTACATAGGCATGTAAAGCAGTGTACCACTGACTGAAACCAGAACCATTAAAGACGGGTGGTAAAGCCATTGAAAAACAAATAGCGAATAAGTTCAAGGCAACATGAACAATTATGCACTAAAAACAAATTAGCACCTAAGACAGCAAGATCGAATCTGCAGGTCGCTGGACCTTGTATGCAGACACCGCTCTGATACCAATTGTTATAATGTAAGGCCCGGATACAGAGGGGGGTGAATGTATCCCTCTACAAATATGGCCTAATTAAAACTCTAATGCTCAGTAATGCGGAATTAAAACTGTTACAGAAATAGCCTAAGGAACCTTAGAAGGATCAAAGCAAGACAGCAACTCAAGAAGCCCTCAAACGATCCTAAGCAAGCATCTAATGCGCAGCAATTAAGTGAACATATAAGAAACTCAATTAACCTCTAGGATATAGATAATCAATTAAATCACGGTCCTAGCATGCATCTAGCGGAAGCAGGAAATCAAACAAACCACTGCACGATGATTTTAGGTGGTTCGGTCAACAAACCTACGTCCACCCCTCACTCCAAACCAGAGTGAGGCTTCCACTAGTAACACTACCACAGCAGACTCAGTCTGTAACAAAGGCTGCCAAACAGCTTGACCAGGGGAACAACCTCCCCTCTTCCTCCCAACTGGAGGGACACCCCAAGTGACTCCCAGCCACTTGGAAACCAGAGACACACGGTCTCTCTTCCTTCAGACCAGGAGGGAACACCTGGACTTGCTACCCACAAGCCCAGAACCAGAGGAACAAACCTCCCTTCCTCCAAATCGGAGGGGAACCTAGAGACCCAAGTCTCTCTTCCTCTGAACCCCAGAGGGAAGCACAACCGGAGATAAATCTCCCTTCCTCCAACCCGGAGGGAAACAACCGATGACACCCTATCAAAGGCAACCAGAGACGCAAGTCTCTCTTCCTCCACACCGGAGGGAACCAACCACAAGTAGCACCCAGCTACTTGCAAACCGAAGACACAAGATCTCCCTTCTCCTAAGTCCACAGGAGGAACCCGATCCCCAACAGGACAATCGGAAGAACAACAAGTGAATAGTTCAAAAGAAAATCAAAACCCAGCAACAGAAAGCTGAAAAGATAAAATCAAATGTGGCTCTCGGAAAAGCTGGCTGGCCTAGATTTGATCCACGGTCCAGCAGGAACTTCTTCTACTGCTTCTCTCTTTCTCCCAGCACGAACTCTCTCTTCTTCTTCTTCTTCTTTCTTACTTCTTTTTCTTCTCACAACTTCTGCCTTCACCTTCTTCTCACTCTCTGTATCTCACTGTCTCTCTTTCTTTTTCTTCTTCTGCTCTCTTGATCTAGCTCTGAGCCGCCTCTATCTCTTCTTTCTCTTCTGCACCTCTTCTTCTTTTCTGGCTGCTTCTACTTCAGTCACTCTCTACCCTCCTGTCTGCTCTTCAGAGGAAGAAGACACATATTTATAGCAGCAGCAGATTAGGGCAGCATGTGCTCTCCACGTTCGATCCAGAACCTTCCTGCCACGTGCCCTTTTCGAATTTGTTCCTCTAGTATTGGATCACGTGCAGCCCAGTTATTGGGGAATATTCTTCCTCGGACCTGCAAGGAGATAAAGACCATTAATACTCAGAGTTCGCTATATATATCTACCTGAAATGAGTCGGTTGACACTCAAGCTGAACAGCACGAGGTATGAAGGAACGACAAGAGGTGCACTATACTGAGAACGACACGAGATACAGTGGTGACAAAACAAACACTACAAAGAGAACGACACGAGGTTCAAGGGTGACAAAACAAATACTACAAAGAGAATGACACGAGGTTCAAGGGTGACAAAATAAATACTACAAAGAGAACGACACGATGTCTCATGAGAGCAGCACGAGGTAAGAAGGAAGTCTCACGGAGCGAAACGGTAGACAAACACGCGATCAGAGGGAACCTGGACGAAGATAGAAATAAACAACACGAGGACATAAACTCAAGAATAACATGAAGACACGAATACAAAAATAACACGACATAACAAACAGCAAAGAGAACGGCACGAGAACAACATGGACTGAAACCAACTCGAAGACGAAAACAACACGAAAATAACATGGACTGAAACCAACTCGAAGACGAAAACAACACGAAAATAACATGGACTGAAACGTGTAGCAGTTCATTGTACATACTTCCAATGTACAGACTTTGAATTAAAGAGTGTACAGACTTGAGAGATCAAGGCACGATGTATAGACTTTGCCCAAGGAAACGAATGTGAGACTTTGGCTTGGAACGAAGGTAAGGATGAGGCTGTAAAGACTTGGCCAATATGATACACTGTACAGACTTTGTCAAGCGACTGGCTATACAGACTTCAGAAGATGAAGACTCTGTATCGACTTGAAACAAAGGCAGTGTATAGACTTAAGCATTCTGAGCATAACAAAAGCGATGAATGTATAGACTCCATGATCAAAATGCAATGCTGACTGATGTATACACTTGGCAAATGGATTGATGCATGAACTACCCTGTACAAACTTTAAGACTTAATGAGCAACAAAAAAAAAGGGACAAAGCAGCATGGCGTCAACCCAGCTGTTCCACTGCGTCAACGCAGCCATTGCACCGCACCCATATTAGTGAAAGATAGACATGCAGACATGATCTATGCCATGCTCACAGTTAAACTGTGTACCAATGAACTGCAACATGAACATTATCAGCAGAGAAGCAATGCACAGAACAGAGCACAAACCAATTTATCACAGCATGACTCAAGCATACACATGCATTCTTCACAATTCAGACATGGCACACTCATGCAATCTCCTACAGAATAGACCAGACATATTCAAGACAAAGTGGTGACTCAATTATGTTGCTATCATTAAAACACCACATCATCAACAAAGCACAAGAGGCACAACAATTCATTCACTTTATAGGAGTGGTTCATGCTTCCGATAGCTAAGAGTTTTAAATAGGCCAAAGCATTTGATAGGATCTATTCAACCCCCCCCCCTTCTAGATCCGTTTACACCTCGCGGGACCCAACAAGTAGGGGTACCTATACAGTGTCGATGTCATTGTGTATCTGGTCCCTGCTTGGCCCAGAAGCACCTTATAGTGGTGTACTATGCCCATCAGCCACTCGGTCGTGCCCTGGTGGTATCGATGTGAGGAGATCACTGACCAACGACCGTTCCAGCTCACGATTGTTTGCCGAAGGATCCCATCTAGAAGGCTATGGTCGTCATACCCCTTGCCAGCAAACTGTAGCCCTGATGGCTCTAGCACCAGCCCCGTCATTCCCTCAGTCTCAACCCGGTGATGGCCGTGCTGGTCCTAGGAAACTGGACCTAGTGCTCCGACACAGACCCCGAACTGGTCCTCCCTGTTAAAAAAGCCCAGACACTCCGCACTAGGAAACTCTTGCTGCCTCCAGAAATCTGGCTGAAGTAGTTAATAAAAGATTGAGATGAGTTCTGATATGCTGGATCATTCTCTTCCGCTTCCCTCTGTATCCGAGGTTTTAATCTATATACGGCTATCGCCAACTGCAAATGCCTTATGTTTAATTTCTGCTATCTGTTGAGGCTTCTTTGCCATCGTTCTTTATCACTACCTCAGCCACATTTCGAGGGCCTGAGACAGTCTATCTCATGGCTCCTCGTATGTGGAATGGAGAGGAATATCTTCAGGAGTTTTGGTTCATGGCTCTGCTCCTAGTGAGGCCCCAGAAGAGAGTTCGTCTCCCCCTCGAAGCCTCCTCTCTGCGATCATCCGAATAAATAGCCCAGGTTGATGAATAAACCTCCTTGTTTCGAATGTTCAAAGCCTCTGCCTTAACAAACCCTCAAAACCCCCACTTCAAAAAGCCTCCCGGCGTGAGCCCCTCTCGGCGCACGTTTCGCGCCGAGGGCTAGCCGCGCCGGTTGAACTTCAAGCCTTCACGCCGAAAGCTATATTATTCTTCTCGCCAATACCCTCATCCCTTCTATGCCAAGGATGGTCATCTTAATACGTTCACGCCGATGCCATCAGGCCGTGCCATCATTGCTCTAAATGCCCTATCTTCCTATGGAGAGGCATCACCCTTTCCTCTGTCCTCACGGGAGCCATATCAAAGGGGCCGAATTCCCCCACATTCTACAACCCATTGAGCCACGGAGCCCTGCCATTGCAGGCTCTCCGTTGACTGCATTGGGGATATTACAACAAAGGGATGAAGTCCCCTGTGATCTGGACCCTTTGAATCTCGGGCTACGCCCGGCACTCATTTCGGTTTCTACTCCGGCACTCGTGAGTAGATAGCCTATAATATTCTCTTGGCACACTCCCAAAGTAAGGGGAGATGCTGTCAAATTTTACCCAGAGCTTTACTCTACCACACGGCACGATGTTTCATCAGGAATTGCGTATCTAACCCCTCAATACGGCGAGAGTCTGAGCTACATCATCTCATGACATCTTGCCATCACAGGGAATACATCTCGTAATTGGTGATCTCCTTGGACCCCCTCGTGAAGGAAGCCACTCTGATCCTCTATTTCCATTCATCCATCACCCTGAGGTCCCCATTAAATGAAGAAACCCTCATAAGACCTGAGAAAACCAACAAACAAACGGCTCTCGGTGCCGCATGACTCCCGGCGCCGTCCCCTCCCGGCGCCAATCTCGCGCCGGGTGAAGGGCCCGTCGAGAAGCCCACCGCGCCGACTGCCCCTTCGTCCCAGCCACGCCGGTTGCCTATCGCGTCGGTAACCCTTTAGCTTCCCGTCGTGCCGGGATCCCGTCGCGCCGTTTGGCCTTCGCGCCGGCTCCAATCCATACCATTTCACTTCAACAATAGCTGCCACCCGAATATCTGATGTCTCAGCAACTTCATTGAACCTAAATCTAATCTAAACTCAATATACCACTCCTGTCAACCTTCATGCCAGCCTTCATTATCTCACGAGGGAACTATGGTTCTTCACCCAGGTCCATGGGAGATACATTAATGGGGGGATTTCACCTCTACATTACATCGAATCCGACATTTCTTCTGTCACCCCGCTGACCCTCGGAGTTCTGCCACCGCATGTCCTCCAACGGTCCTTAGAGGGGAATATTAACAAATGACGCGATGGTGGACACTGTCCCGTCATATGTGGATCCTTCTCGGGCCCAGGGCTACGCCCAATCCTCTTTTGGTTTCCATTCCGGCTCTCCGTGGATGGATGTCTCATATTCCCATTTGGCATAGTCCAAAGGAAGGGGACGTGCTGCCGAATTTATGTTATAACATCGTCGTCACACCCCGCATCTCATGGTTCCTCGTGCATGGCTGCATCGACCCTCGAGTATATCAAATGGTGTTGACAGAAGGTCGGGTTGTGCCAAACCAGAAATCTCCGCTATGCGCGATGGTGGTCTTCGGGCCTACATCCTCCACCACGTACCAAGGGTCCATAGTTCTGTGAACTATGCATCCCTTGTATGATAAATAAATGCATCCCGTATGCCTTCGTCATGGTCATCATGTAGTTTTTTTTTTAAATTCGGCTCCGACGGCCCACTATCTCGGTAATTAATCAAAGGTGTTCCCTCCTCGTGGGGGATGTAATTAACGCCATAGCCTTTATGGTGTGGCGGACTGCTGGTCCCGACCGAACCTCACTTTTACCCGACACGGGTCAGAATGAGCGCATAATAAGATCGTCACCTACATGACTGGCACGCCCGCGTCGTTAATCAGCCAGTTAGTTACCAGTTAGCTAATTGACCGATCGACATGCGAAATAATGAATAAACAAGAAAGAAAGAAAAAAAGTCGCGAAACAAGTCTGGCACGCCCGGTGGGACAAGTTTCACCTTTCATCTCTTTGCCGAGATATTCGGGCTTCGAAGCCCTCCCAAAGGCTACTGATTATTGCCTTGTTTGACATTCCAGGCAAACCAATGACGATCAACGGGATAACTGGCGTCGACTTCGATCTTTCGATAGTCGCTGGACACGCGCAAGGGTATCTGGCAGTACCCATGGAATTCGGCAGCTTCCCTCCCGCTGTAGGCTTCCCCAACTTTTTGGGGTTGGCCTTCGTCGATATCCTGGAGGTCGAAGCCCCAGTGCCTGCCAAGGAAGTTGTGGAGAAAGCGGAGCCTCTGAAGGTTCCCTTCTGCAAAGACTCGTCCGAGACTCCGGCCCCGACTGCTAGCTGTCTGGTGCACCACGTCATACGTGGGACCCACCCCAATGTCATCAACAAACACCCTGGAGGACGCTAGCGTCGCCAGGCCCGCAGGAATGCTGCTGTAATCACCGGAACCCTATCTCAGTCCGGGAAATCTATGCTAGTCGGGGGTATGCGCGTCTTCCTCGACGGACGCACTGCACGGGTGACCCCAGACCGAGTCATCCCCAACATTCCTATTTACAATGACTATCAAGCTCTCACTGGAAGGAAGGCAGAAATAGAAGAAACCGGCCACTATGGTCAAGGAAGCCCGGCACCCAGGCCGAAGAAGTTCAAACAAGTGTGGGTTCCCAAGCGAACCCGACCTACCTACCAGCTAACACCTATCCGCCGCCGTCTTGTGAACGATGAGGCGGAAGTGAGAAGAGAAAAGGGCCTGCCCCCAAAGGAGAAAGAAGAGGTGGTTGCGGATCCTCCGCGCCACAGAAGTTTCCGGGCTGCGGCCCGTCAAGCCAATGTCCCTGCTGCGGGACGAAGATTCCAACTGCCAGCCGACAGAGCTCGGCTGGCCTATATCCCTCCTACCGGAGGTCGACAATCACCCCCCGTCCTATATCAAGAGCGGGGTCAGGAAGAGATGACCTGCTTGGTCAGAAATTATTTCCGAGGCTTAGGCAATCCCTCACTCGGACAACAGCGACTGATGCAGACAGTCGCCATTGAGGAAGGTTACTGCCCATCAGCGGCAGAAGAAGGAAATATGGAAGATAGAATGATGGTGTCGTCCGTCGACGACAATGGATATAATGACGGCTTTGAGGTCGAAGCCGGTGAAGCCTTCCCCGAGCGGGAAGAAAGAAGAAGAGTTTCTGTGTTCGAAAGGCTGACCTTTCCGCAGTAAGCCAGAAGGAGGGTCTATCAACAAAGGAGAAGGATGCAGGTTTTTACCTGTAACATGGCTGGCATATCCAGCTGATATGGGGAGCTTCCTGAAGACCCCCAAGAATTGGCTCAATTGGCCACACGGTCGGGGCCAACTACCCGCAGAATAGAAGCGGCAAAAGAGCTTCTGATGATGGTTAGAGGGAAACAGCCCCAGGTCTATCCCCACTGGGATGACAAGGCCCCCGTCTTGACCGCTAATGTGGTGACGGCGGAAGAAGAAGACGACGTCCTCCTCGACATCCTGCCTGAGGGTACGTCCGGGGAGACAACAGAGGGTATCCCCACCACTATAGACCCATCAGTTCTAATGCTGCTACAAAAATATCAACGGGAGATAGACTCTCTGAAGAAGCAGCTGATGGAAAAAACTGAACATTCATCAGCTTCTAAACCACCTGAAGTCCAGGGTGAGTCATCTCGGGGAGCGGCTTGTCATGACGACCCTCCACCACTCTATACACTGCCCCAGCCGTCAGAGCCAAGCATGGCGACAGCACAACAGCGGCCGCCACAACTTCAACCGCTGCTACCTCCGGTGCTCCCTCAGGTGCACCCGACACCCCCGCTGCTGCGTCCTCCACAGGCGACCACCCTAGTCACCCCATACTTGCAGCTGGCACACTTCTATCCAGAACCGGTTGATCCCACAGTCGTGAACCGGATGATGGTAGAGAGGATGATCGAGATGAAGCTCGCAGAGAAAAGTGAAGGCGAATACGTCGCATTTGATGCCTATCGGGTACCCTACCCGCAACACCATGCGGCTAAACGACTTCCCCCGGGGGTCAACAAGCCGCCTAAGTTTGACAAATTCAATGGGAAAGGGTCCCCTAAAGAGTATATTGCATATTATATGACCGTTATGGGTGATCCGGCCACCGACGAGTCATATTTGCTGAAATTCTTCGGGTCCTTGCTGACAGGGCTCGCATTTGAATGGTACTCTAGCCTCCCGGCCGGGTCAATCAGTGATTGGCCGGATATGCAGAGAAAGTTTAGAGAAAGATTCCATGTCACAGAGAGGGAGGTCACGGTGGCCGAACTCTACTCAACAAAATAAAGGGCAGATGAGACAGCCCTTGATTACATCAAGAGGTGGAGGAACCTCGGAATGAGATGCAAGCGGCCCCCGCATCAGGAGGACGCGGTACAAATATGCAAACAAAACCTCAGGAGGGAGGTCCTGGAGAAGATGATTGGAATGAAAATACGGTCGTTTGACCGGCTGAATAATGTAGTGGCCGAAGTGGAGACTTTCCTAGCCAAGCCTGTCCCGGCGTCAGCTGCCAGCACGACCCAGAAAGGCAAGGCTGCGGAACGGCGCCCCACACCTAAAGAAGTGAATGCGCTTGATATCAAGGCGTTCGAACAGCAGAAGGAGAAAGGCAAGAAGGCGGCTCCCCCGCAACCTGCAAAAGCTCTAGATGATAAAGAAGGTCCTTCGCTGAGGGACAAAATAAAGAAAGCTTATTCCTTTCCAAAAGATAAGACCCGAGTCCTGTTCGACTGGGTAACAGAATACAGCATGGTCACTTTGCCCAAGCCAAGGAGGCCGGAGGACCTGAAAAGAAAAGACAGTCTGAGATTCTGCCCCTACCACCAGATGTTGGGACATCCAATCGAAGATTGTTATGTTTTCAAAGACGTCATCGAAGGAATGATAAAGAAGAATGAAATAGAGCTGGGAGAGTACAAAGTAGACCCTCCTCAGCCACATGAAGCTCCTTTCAGGAGAGTAGCAGTCAACATGATCTCCCTCTACCAGGCATTACCTAAGGAGATCTCTGAAGCAAGCACACGGAGCACCTATGAAATCCATTTCCTGGAGCCCGTGAAAGAACAACAGGGGTGGCAGCAGATCCCTGTGAAGCACAAGAAGAAGAGGGCACCCCACCCAAAAGAGGGGGCACATATCCGTGGCATTACACCCCAGCCTGCTCCGCCAGTGGTAACACCCGTATGGGTCACTCCACCTACAGCTGTCAGAATACATACACCTAACAGGAGGAGACAGACTCCGCTGCCAGTAATCAAGGAAACCAATCCTGGAGTCCTTCGACTGCAGCACCTGATTCAAGGGCTAGAGGAATATGTGCAGCCCAAATTGAAACCTTTGTTGGTACGGGACCACGTCCCATGGCAAGAGCTAGAACAACTCTCGCTCAAACAGGTGGAGGAAGCCGAAACAGCACCCCCTGAAGAAGGCAGCCTGTTTTGGGGGCAGGCACCCGCAGAAACCAAAAAGAAGAGAAAGCAAAAGAAGAAGAAAAGAAAGGCCGTTGGGGCCAATAAAACACAGGTTGTCTCCTGCAATACCCTATCAGCACTCTTCAACCTAATCGGAGAAGAGGAAGAAGAAGAAATTTGCTTCACACCCCATGCCGGGGGAGGCAAAGCCGAGGCCGCAACTGCTGCGCATGCCACTCGGTCGGGCCAAAAATGGGGACGTCAGCTACCACCCAATCACAACATCATGTTCAGAGGGGAGTAACCCTACAAGACACCTCCGCCAGAGTTTAAGGGAGTCCAAATCCCTCCTCCGTCGGGCCTATACAACAAAAGCGGGGGCAAGGCAGTCCCTTCATTCTTTGAATTTATGAAGATGTCAAAAGGGAAGCAGCCCTGCCAAGATGCTAACCCTACACCCGGGGCCATTTACCCGCAGCCAGCGCAATCTACTGAGGATGCAAATGCAGATGAAGCTTGCCCTACGGCAACTAATAAAGAAGACCCGACAGCCGGTGCCAGCCAAGAGGGTGCCGGGTCCGAGGAAGATGAAGCAGGTCTGTCTGGACCAGCAAATCAGAACTTCCCCAAGCCCAGATGGGCTGAAGAGATGAAGCTCTCCAATGTCTGGGCTGGGAGCCGAATAATGAAGCTGCTTAAGAAGCTCCCCGCTCGATTTACGATCTGAGAAATTCTCTCCTTGAGTGAAGAAACTCGACAGGCGATCATCACTGCTTTGCAGACGCCTGCTCATTTTGAAGCCTGCATAGCTGAGACTATACCAGAAGCTAGTATGACCTTCTCTCCAGAAGACATGCTACTACCTACTGCCAGCCATAACAGGCCGCTATACATGAAAGGGCACCTGAATGGAAGGGAGCTGAACAAAATACTGGTTGATCCCGGTGCAGCAGTCAACATTCTATCTTACAGAATATACGAGAGGCACCACTTTAACGTGCATCTCGAGAAAGTCGGGGATATGCGTATTACTGGCTTCAACCAAAAATGTGAGGTTTCAATGGGAGTGGCAGAGTTCACACTGACCCTGGCAGATTTCACTACAACGGTGCAGTTTCATGTCATTGACTCTCGCACCTCTTACAAAGCACTACTCGGCCGCCCGTGGCTGCATGAGAATATGGTGGTGCCCTCTACGCTCCACCAATGCATCAAATACAGCCTCCAAGGGAAGGAGGAGAGGATATTTGCTGATCTCCATCCATTCGAGGTATTTGAATGTCACTTGGCAGACGCCAACCTATACACGGGGCCTCCCCGAAAGGTTTCTGAAGCTAAAGCCCCCATAGGGGCCTCGAAGAATAGATCGGGTGAAGGTTGATATCCACCACCGCTGCGCGGATATGTCAAGCCGAAGGTGGTCTCCCACATCACATCTTCTGGAGACATCGGCAGGGAAACACCCCCAGCATTATATCTCAAAGCTAAGGAAGTGCAGGTCAATCGACAGCACGACCGCATCGGAGTCCCGGCCGGCCTCACCAAGCCAGTCCCCGGCCTCGATGATCCCACTGTCGAACCTTTCAAAGCCTGGGAGGTGACACAGGAAGATGGACCCAGCAGCTTGTTCTATACAGTTGAGGAGCATCCCACTCGAGAAGACACAGACTACAGCCTCCCTGAAGATCTAGCCAACTCGCGGGTTCCTGTTCAAGGCCTGGCATTTACAACTGATCAAATGGCCAGGATGTTTCAGAAGCAACACATTTCTCCCGATCAGTCTCAAAAGCGCAAAGAAGCTTTCCAGAAGATGTGGCATCCTGCAAATCTGGATAAGGAAATGAGACGTGTCTCTCAACATCCAGGGTTGGGCTTCACCCTGGAAGAATATTATTACAGTGGGCAGTACGAGGTGGATACTATCTCCACCTTCTACCCTACTGAAGATAGCCCTCTGGGGGCAACCTTTGATGAGTATCCGGCGGAAGCCGAATATCTTGAACTGGCTCAGTCCGGAAATCAAGAAGTAGAAACCTCGGCCCCTTTCCGATGCTGGGAGCAGGTTCACCCTGAAGAAGCGGCCCTTCAAGCCGAATTTGATACGGCCAGCAGCAGCGAAGCTGAAGACAGTCAAGAAGCAGGAGTCTCTCCCTCCATAGAGGTCATACTAATGACAACTTCAACACCTTTTCTGCCAATTAGGGAGGCCTTGGTCAACTCCAATCAAGGGGAGCCAGCTACCTGGGAAGAAAAAGCCACTTCTGCGGAAGATACAACTGTCCCAGAAGGCGAAACTTCCTCAACTTCTGCTGCAAAATCAGCATGCTGTCCAAGTCTGGCAGTAAACAGTTACCAGCCCATCATGGCTGCAATCTCATCTGCAAACGCCAAGGCTGCTCTCTCATCCTTGGAAGCTACGACAGCAATGGATTTGCTAATAGAACAATCCACTCAGCCGCTGGCACAAGAAATCAAGAAACCTCAGGAAGCTCTGGCGGTGTCTGACGAGGAAGTCGAAGTGCTCGACCCTCAAGATGGCATTCTAGACTTCGTTGACCTCCAACCGGCACCTCCGGAGATAGAAGACGGAGGCCAAGCCACAGTCGATGAACTAATAGAAGTCAACCTGGGAAATGAGAAGGACCCTAGGCCTACCTTCCTCAGCACCCAACTATCCCCAGAAGAACGGGAGCTGTACATTCAGCTACTGCTAAAATACCGGGATTGCTTCGCCTGGACTTACAAAGAGATGCCGGGTCTAAGCCCCGCTGTCTCGCAACATGAGTTGGCAATTAGCCCTGACGTCGAGCCGGTAAAGCAACCACCGCGGCGCATGAGGCCAGAGCTCATCACCCAAATTTGTGCTGAAGTCGACATGCTCATTGACGTGGGATTTGTTGAAGAAAATCAGTACACCACGTGGCTAGCAAATATCGTCCCCGTGAAAAAGAAGAATGGACAGATCCGGATATGTGTCGACTTCCGGGATCTAAATAAAGCCTGCCCCAAAGATGACTTCCCGGTGCCGATAACCGAGGTCATGATTGATGCTACAACCGGCCATGAGGCCCTATCATTCATGGACGGGTCTTCTGGCTACAATCAGATTTGGATTGCGGAGCATGACCGAGTCCATACTGCTTTCCGAACTCCTAAAGGCATTTATCATTACAAGAGAATGCCGTTCGGACTAAAGAATGCTGGCGCAACCTATCAGCGCGCAATAACCAAAATCTTTGATGAACTGCTCTACCACAAGGTCGAGTGCTACATAGATGACCTGGTGGTCAAAACCAGAAGAAAAGAAGATCATCTGCAAGACCTCCGGATTGTTTTTCAGAGGCTGAGGCAGCATGAGCTAAAAATGAACCCTATGAAATGTGCGTTCGGAGTGTCGAGCAGAAAATTCTTGGGCTTCATCGTCTGATATCGGGGAATCGAGATAGACCCCGCGAAGATCAAGGCGATTCAGGGGTTACCTCCGCCAAGGAACATCTCCGAGCTGAGATCACTACAGGGCCGTTTGGCTTATATCCGGCATTTCATTTCCAATTTGTCAGGGCGATGCCAGCCTTTTCACAAGTTGATGATGAAAGATGTCCCCTTTTATTGGGATGAAGATTGCCAGGCAGCCTTCGACAAGCTAAAAGACTACCTGAAAACTCCTCCAGTGTTGGGCGCACCGGTGAAAGGACGATCATTGATACTGTATATAGCAGCTACACATAATTCTCTGGGGGCAATGCTGGCCCAGAATAATGAAGAATGGAAAGAACAAGCCCTCTATTACCTCAGTCGGAGACTGGTCAGAACTGAAGAGAAATATACTTATATTGAGAAGATATGTCTGGCGCTGGTCTTCGCAGTTAAAAAGCTCTGACACTATATGTTGTCGCATGAAATCAGCTTGGAATCCAAAGAGGATCCCCTGAAGTACATTATGTCTCAACCGGCACTCAAAGGCCGCCTGGGCAAATGGGCGGTAATCCTTATGGAGTTTGATATCTCCTACGTGCCGCGTAAGGCCGTCAAGGGCCAAGCTATTGCAGACTTCTTCGCTGAGCACCCAGTGCCCGGGGATTGCCCGTTGGAGCCGGAGCTTCCTGAAGATAAAACCCTAGAAGCCGTGCAAGTACAGCCCTCCTTATGGCAACTATACTTTGATGGCACTTCTAGAATTGACACCTCTGCCACCGGGTCAGCGAGCAGGAGCAGGCATAGTCTTGAAATCCCTAGAAGGAGAAGTGGTGCATACATCCTGCTCCATAAATAAACAATGCACAAACAATGAAGCAGAATATGAAGCCCTGATAATCGGGTTGCAAATTACTCTGTCCATGGGAATTCAGATGCTGGAAGCATTCGGAGACTCCATGCTAGTTATAAAACAGCTGGAGGGAGAGTTTGATGTGCGAAAGCAAGAGCTCCTCCCCTACCACCAGTTGGCAACTCGCCTGATGTCAAGATTTTACTTCATCATCATCAAGCACATCAATCGAGGCCGGAATGCTCAGGCAGACGCCCTCGCTAAGCTGGCCAGTTCATTGGCGGTCCCGCTAGACACAAGCCTGAATATAACAGTGATCAACTGCCGACAGGTCCTCAGCGTGACAGAGGTCCTGACCGACGAACAAGAGATGGAAGTAGCAGTCATCGAAGGGGTTCAGCAGCCCGATTGGCGAGAGCATCTCCTACGTTGGTTTCAACACCAGCAACTTTCAAAAGAAAAGGAACAGAGAATGAAGCTCCTGAGGATCAAGGATTCTTACGAGATGAGAAGCGGGACCTTGTTCCGAATTATGGCAGATGCCCGAAGGAAAGTCCTACTCCGTTACTTGTCTTCAGCAGAAGCAGGACATGTGATGCAGGAGGTCCATGCAGGATCAGCTGGAGCACACCAAGCTGGCCCGAAGATGAAAATTGAGATAAAGAAACTGGGTTACTATTGTCCCACCATATTTGATGATTGCTGCAAATTTGCCAAAGCTTGTCAGAAATGTCAAGAACACGCTAATGTGGCAAGGAGACCTCCAGTGCCACTGCATCCCACCCTACCAAGCTGGCCGTTTGCTCAGTGGGGCACGGACATAGTAGGGCCGCTACCAGCATCCTCATCAGGGTGCAGATACATCTTAGCAGCTACGGACTACTTCTCCAGATGGGCGGAAGCAGTAGCACTAAGAGATGTGACGGGAGAACTAGTTGCAAGATTCTTCCGGCAGAATGTAATATTTCGGTTCGGGATCCCTAGCCGAATCATCTCTGATAATGGCAGTCACTTTAGGAACCAGAAGGTTTATCGGCTGGCCGACAAATACAAAATCGACTAGAGGACATCGTCCCCCTACAACCCTCAAGCCAATGGACTTGTAGAAGCCTTTAACAAGACTTTATGCACATTACTGGCAAAGACTGTCAAGTCTAATAAAAAAGATTGGGAAGAAAAGATGTACGAAGCACTTTGGGCCTATCGTACTGTCTACAAGACCCCAACCGGCTGTTCCCCCTTCTCCCTTGTCTACGGGTCAGAAGCTGTGGTGCCGATTGAACTTGAAGTTCCTTCATTGCAAGTTGCCATCCAGCACGGACTAGTCAATGGTGAGCAGAACAATGCAGAAAGAAGATTGGAAGAGCTCGCTGAGCTCGAAGGAAAACGCCTCCGGGCGCAGCAAAACATCCAGCACTACCAAGCTCGCATGGCCCGTGCTTTTGACAAGCTAGTCAAGGGTCGAGAATTCAAGAAAGGAGACCTGGTAATGGTCAAAAGAAAAGAAGTGATGGCCTCCAACCCCAAAGGGAAGCTGGTCGAAAACTGGGTCGGGCCGTATATCGTCCACCGAGTATATGAAGGGGGTGCCTATGTCCTGGTGGACCACAAAGGAGTCATCCAGTTCTCTCTCCTCAACGGAAAACATATAAAGTTGTATCATGCAGTGCAACCAACATTCCCCGAGTGATCGGTCGGAATGACCTCTCCTTGGTTAGCGGCATTCCGCCCTAATCAAGCTACCCTCTCCTTGGTTAGTGGCATTCCGCCCTAATCAAGCTACTTCCCCTCGGTTTAGGGGCATTCCGCCCTAATCGAGCTACCTTCTCCTCGGTCAGCGGCATTCCGTCCTAATCGAGCTACTTTCTCCTCGGCTAACGGCATTCCGCCCTAATCGAGGTACTTTCTCCTCGGTCAGCGGCATTCCGCCCTAATCGAGCTACCTCTCCTTGGTTAGCGGCATTCCGCCCTAATCAAGCTACCCTCTCCTTGGTTAGTAGCATTCTACCCTAATCAAGCTACTTCTCCTCGGCTAGCGGCATTCCGCCCTAATCGAGCTACCTCTCCTTGGTTAGCGGCATTCCGCCCTAATCAAGCTACCCTCTCCTTGGTTAGTGGCATTCCGCCCTAATCAAGCTACTTCCCCTCGATTTAGGGGCATTCCGCCCTAATCAAGCTACCTTCTCCTTGGTTAGCGGCATTCCGCCCTAATCGAGCTACCTCTCCTTGGTTAGCGGCATTCCGCCCTAATCAAGCTACCCTCTCCTTGGTTAGTGGCATTCCGCCCTAATCAAGCTACCTCCCCTCGGTTCGGTGGCATTCCGCCCTAATCGAGCTACCTTCTCCTTGGTTAATGGCACTTTGCCTTAGCCGAGCTACCCTTCCTTGGTTAGTGGCATTCTGCCCTGACCAAGCTCCCGAAAGAATACACCACGCTGTTGCCGTTACAGGCCTTACGCCCGAATCGGCGAGAGATCACTCCTTTACGTTAGCATTCAGCCCTTGCTAACGAATGAACTGTTCTGCTCGGCGCAAGGTCTGGTGCTCCGGCCGACAGCCATCTACTATCAACCAGGGGGTCGAACGTCGCACTTCGACCTGCCACCCTATACATATCAAAAAAAAAGAAAGAAAAGAAAATGGAGTTAAAAAATAGAGATACCCCGCCAGACTTGCTCCTATATTAGGACAAGTGCAAAAATGGCTATAACCCTGCTGTTCTGCTTGGCGCAAGGTCTGGTGCTCCGGCCGACAGCCATCTACTATCAACCAGGGGGTCAAACGTCGCACTTTGACCTGCCACCCTATACATATCAAAAAAAAAGAAAGAAAAGAAAATGGGGTTAAAAAATAGAGATACCCCGCCAGACTTGCTCCTATATTAGGACAAGTGCAAAAATGGCTATAACCCAGCTGTGGCGAAAACCCGAAAGGGCGCCGCAGGCAAAATTGGGTACCCCGCCATGTGAAAACCTGAAAGGGCCCGTGGACAAAAGCAAGAGGGGGCTGGCTTCGGTGAAAACCCGAAAGGGCGCTTAAGTCAGTAAAGTGGTAATTTCTAAATTCCTCTTCTGTTCGCCACCTGATGAAACTCCATAAGGGACAACCCTCAAAAGTCCCACCAGAAATCCTTGAATAAACCCATGTTCGACCCTCGTCATCATCGGCGAGATCGGGCGATCTCTACCCTTCACTCGGACCTTACGTCCCTATTGATAATCCCATCTTTACTTCGGCATGTGACCCATGCTGATGAATAAACCCATGGTCGACCGTTGTCATCATCGGCGAGATCAGTCAATCCCTACCCCTAAGCTTGGACCTTCCGTCCTTGCTAATAAGCTCACCTTTGTTTCGGCGATAACCTATGCTGGTTAATAAACATGTGTTTGACCCTCGTCATCATCGGCGAGATCGGTCGATCTTTACCCCTAACTCGAATCTTACATCCTTGTTAATAGACCATATCCTTTGCTTCGACATCTAGCCGGTGTCAAAGAACCGAAGCAGGGTTCAATCCTTGTCATCATCGACAAGGTCTGTCAACATTTTCACGGTCCAGTTCTTCTGTATCCTATACAAATAAAAAAAAAGAAAAGAAAATAGGGTTAAAAATAGAGATACCCCGCCAGACTTGTTCCTATATCAGGACAAGTGTAAAAATGACTATAACCCAACTGTGGTGAAAACCCGAAAGGGCGTCGCAGGCAAAATCGGGTACCCCGCCGCGTGAAAACCCGAAAGGGCCGCGGGCAAAAGCAAGAGGGGGCTGGCCTCGGTGAAAACCCGAAAGGGCGCTTAGGTCAGTAATGTGAATAAAAAATTTTGAATGATGAATAGTGATGAACCATCCTCCGTCCAGAAGGCCATTTACAAGGTCGAGGCGGAGTCTTCATCTGATATCCCACTTACATACATCTATTGTCTACCCTTTTCGACCCTTGTCACCATCGGCAAGATCGGTCGCTACCCTTTTCGATTTTTGTCACCATCGGCAATACCGTCTACCCTTTTTGACCCTTGTCACAATCGGCAAGATCGGTCGCTACCCTTTTCGGTTTTTGTCACCATCGGCAATACCGTCTACCCTTTTCGACCCTTGTCACCATCAGCAAGATCGGTCGCTACCCTTTCTGATTTTTGTCACCATCGGCAATACCGTCTACCCTTTTCGACCCTTGTCACCATCAGCAAGATCGGTCGCTACCCTTTTCAGTTTTTGTCACCATTGGCAATACCGTCTACCCTTTTCGACCCTTGTCATCATCGACAAGATCGGTCGCTACCCTTTTCGATTTTTGTCACCATCGGCAATACCGTCTACCCTTTTCGACTCTTGTCACCATCGGCAAGATCAGTCGCTACCCTTTTTTATTTTTGTCACCATCGGTAATACCATCTACCCTTTTCGACCCTTGTCACCATCAGCAAGATCGGTCGCTACCCTTTTCGGTTTTTGTCACCATCGGCAATACTATCTACCCTTTTCAACCCTTGTCACCATCGGCAAGATCGGTCGCTACCCTTTTCAGTTTTTGTCACCATCGGTAATACCATCTACCCTTTTCGACCCTTGTCACCATCGACAAGATCGGTCGCTACCCATTTCGGTTTTTGTCACCATCGGCAATACCATCTACCCTTTTCGACCCTTGTCACCATCGGCAAGATCGGTCGCTACCCTTTTCGGTTTTTATCACCATCAGCAATACCGTCTACCCTTTTCGACCCTTGTCATCATCGGCAAGATCGGTCGCTACCCTTTTCAGTTTTTGTCACCATCGGTAATACCGTCTACCCTTTTCGACCCTTGTCACCATCGGTAAGATTGGTCGCTACCCTTTTCGGTTTTTGTCACCATCGGCAATACCATCTACCCTTTTCGACCCTTGTCACCATCGGCAAGATCGGTCGCTACCCTTTCCGATTTTTGTCACCATCGACAATACCGTCTACCCTTTTCGACCCTTATCACCATCGGCAAGATCGGTCGCTACCCTTTCTAATTTTTATCACCATCGGCAATATCATCTACCCTTTTCGGTTTTTGTCACCATCGGCAAGACCGTCTACCCTTTTCGACCCTTGTCACCATCGACAAGATCGGTCGCTACCCTTTTCGGTTCTCGTCACCATCGGCAAGACTGTCTACCCTTTTCGACCCTTGTCACCATCGGCAAGACCGGTCACTACCCTACCCGGTTCTTGTCACCATCGTCAAGACCGTCTACCCTTTTCGACCCTTGTCATCATCGGCAAGACCGGTCGCTACCCTTCTGGTTTTTGTCACCATCGGCAATGCCATCTACCCCTTCGACCCTTGTCACCATCGACAAGGTTTGTCAACATCTCCCCCAATCAGGGTCAATAATGGAATTACCACAAGCGACCAGCAGTCACGATTTCGACGCCTCTTGTCAGCAAGACCTATGTCTGCACCAACCTGGCAGCCTCTGGAACCCTGTCCCGCGGTGGAGCGAGGCCCCCATCCTTTCTTTGAAAGAGTGGACGCTCTCCTGCGACACGGACACGAAGGTACTTCCAAGCAGGTCGCCAGAATTGCCACAAGACACTACAGAATGTGAGTGTGAACGTGGACACCAAAAAAATATATAGTGAAGGAGACTTCTATTCCATTACAAAAAAGGGAAGTGAATACAAAAGGAGCCCTTCTGAGGGGACATATTACAAAGGCGGATCTGTTAAGGTCGCCTGAAAATATCCGCAAAGTCAATAAGCCTAACATGAGGAGCCACCCCCAGTTCATGGAGCTGCATTTCCTCTTCCTGAACCCGAGTCACCTCAGTCTCCAAAGACGCAACTCGGCCCTCCAGCAAAGAAGTTCTCTCGATGCCTTGGACTTCCGCAGCCTCCAGCCGCGGTATCTCAGCCTCTACGGTAGCCAATTCAGCACGGAGGTCTTCCCGTCGGTTACGTAGAATATGTGCCTGGGTTGCGGAAGCCTCAACCTGAGCCCTGCTCTCCTGAAGATCAGAGGTCAGAGACGTCAGCCCTGCCTGACAGTCAGCTTTCTGCAGCTTGAGGGCCGCCAGCCGGTCACCCATCATCTTCTCAAGAAAATCCCGGCGGTTCACAAATTTCAGCATGAAAAGCACCCGCTGGGCCCAGATGTCTAAAGGGCAGCCTAATGCCTGCAGTCCGATCGTCAGTCGCACAGCTACCTCCTTCAACTGCGAGTAAGATAGTGTCGGCTGAGATTCCACAACCTGACGCAACATCTCTAGATGCTGCCAAACAAATTCCTCCGATGAGGTAATGCCCAGGGAAGCTGCCGGAGGCACCTCGAAAGTCACTTCCCCGTCTATAGAAGCCCATAAGCCGGTATCCGGCTCGGAAGAGGAAGATGGAACGGCCACCAAAGCCGAAGAAGCAGATACCACGGCAGCATGTTCCTACTCCGTCAGACTCCTGTCAGGGCTTCCTTCCATAGAGCCTAGGAGGGACAGAGGTTCTAACTCTGTCTCCGACACAAATGGAGCTGCAGAATCATGCGCGATCGTCATTATGGCCGCTGATACAAAAGCAGACCCCCTTTGCGGGTCGGCCTCAGCCCTCAATTCTGTCGTCGACGCCAGAACAAGACTCTCCCCCGACTGGCTCGGCTCCGAGGGTAATCCCCCAGCAGTCGAATGTATCCTCACCGGCACGGGGCGGAGTAGGGTGGTTGTCCCTGAAGGAGATGTGATGGCCAGCGGTAGCAGATCCGAGGCCTCTGATGAAACCACAGCAGTACCAGAAGTCGATGTCGGGGAATGAATAGCGGCTTTGGGTTCCTGGAATGAAAATTCATGTAAACACCAAGGTGGCAAAAAAGAGAGGGGGATATACGGCTCTGTAAAGGGGCGGACATGATTTACTATGATGACAGTATCCATCTCTTCAAGCCCCTGAATAGAAGATTCCAACCCTGCAGATGAAGCAGCAAAAGGAGGGGTTATCTCCACCTCCACGTCCAATCCAGCAAATTCCTCCTGCAACACTCCCTCGGATGATGCCCTCGGTAGCCTCGGAGGACTGAAAATCAAAGCATCGCTTGATAGTGTAAAGGGAGCCGTTGCCCCTTTGCTGTCTGCTGCAGACACTTGTTCATCACCTTCTGAAGAATGATGGCCAATCTCTTCGTCAGAAGGGGTGGCAGAGCTACTCGAAGAAATATCTATGCTGATCTCGGGTTGGCCCGCCTCCTCCGTCGCCTGACGGGACGCTGAGCAGGTGAGCACACGCCGCAATGGGATAGCACCCTTCTTCCGCACAGTCTTATGTCCCGCGGGCTGTGAAGGAGCTTCCGCAACAGGCACCTTAACCGCCGTGCTGACCACTCCTGCCATCACAACAAAACAAGTGCATAAGGCAGGACGGAAAGCTCAATAAAAAGGGGAGTCTAAAGAACTATAGTTGTTCGGCTCACCCTCAGCCTCGCCGGCAGGCGTAGGAGAAGGAAGTCTGACATCCTCCTCAATAGCGAGGAGACTCTTCCCTGCTGCTCCAGCTATCTCAGTCGCCCCTGCTGTGGCTGTGACGGAAGGCCCTATCTCTCCTGCTTCCAGGAAGGATTCCTCAACACCCGTGGTGTCAACCACTCCGGGAGCTGAAGTTATACAAAGAAGACGTCAGAAGGATGAAAATGTCGTGAAAAGAGCATTCCTTTAGAACCGCAAAGGGATAATGATGTCACCTTCGTCTGCTTGCTGGCTGACCTCTTTCTGAGCAGCAAACTGCTCGAATGATGGCACCTCGGGCAGGGGAGTCTTAGCCGCGTCAGTCGAAGGCCGCTTTGAAGAAGTCTTCCGAGCTTTCTTCACTCGGTTTATTGTAATCTTCATCGCGGAGGCCGCTCTCTTCTTGCCAGGCGGCAGTGGAGTAGTAGTCGGCACTGGTGCAGGAACCTCAAAATATTCCGGTTTCTGCCCCTGAGAGATAATTTTTCTATAAAGTCCCTGCTGCTTGATATCCGGATGGTCTGTCAAATGAAGCACATGCCATTATGAAGGAGCTGAGCAACGAACTAATCTACATGTCAACGGAGGAGCACTTACCTGCCCGGCCCTTGTAAAAAGATGAGAGTGGCCAATACTGATAAGCCACCTCCTTACTTCGGGAGGTAGCCTCCCGAACAAGCCAGCATATGTCACCGATCTTTTTGCACCTGTCAACCAGGTCGGCCAAGTCCGCATGCCCGCGGGAATCTATACAATGATATAAGCCGAGGTGGTCAAAACCCCAGACATCGGCATAATGAAAAGATACGAATAGAGGCTTGTCCAGAACATTAGCTACAGGACTCTCAAGGGTCAGTCCATGGATGCTCATCAGGACGAACAGCCAAGACGTATGTTGATAGTATGTCGGGGTTCTGTCCTCTCTATTAACAAACGCCCGACACGGGCAAAAGCGATCCACCTCGCACTTCCATGAAACTACTTTGGAGAGCGGCTCCTCGATAGGGAACGGGTACTGCTGAAGCTCCAGGCGTGAACCACCAATCTGGCATAGATGTTCTAAATTCTGCGTGAAAGCATCTTCACTTATGTCAGCAAGCACGGGTATCAGTGGTTCAGTTACTCCCTCCTTGATGGCTTTTCTGCTCGCTATATATGCCTCTGCCTCCTTCGGGCGGTGGGAAAATAATCTCTTCAAATGGGCTTCGTCAATGTCAAAAACGGGCCCAGGCTGCTGGCTCAGAAATGTGCGCTCAGCCACATCCCAACATGTCATTCAGGCATTGCGATAGAAGCTCGTGCGAGCATTCCACCATTTCACATACTCTGGAGTGACCCTGGGAACTCGGTTCGGCATCGGCACTCTGAAAATGTTGGCATCCCGGCGGTGAAAATAGTCCCACCAGGAGCGACCTTCGGCCACAACGGTCGAGCCATGCTTTGACCTGCTGTCCAAAGGGAACAGGGCGACCGAGGGCGGAATATGCTGATCATAGCTGAAATTCCGACCGAACATGAAGGGATAGTAGGGTTCTAAATAAAATGCGCCCCCCTTTCTGAATACTAAAACACTGGGACAAATTGATAAAGCCCAGTCAATGAGTTCGGGCTCCAAGACTGGCCGGGTCACAGTGTTGCCCGAAATGAAGTGTGCGAAAGTCTCCACTGCCTCGAGCTTACACTCACGCTGACGGTTCACTAATGGAGATGAATGTGCGGCCAAATTCCAAAAGTGGATAGTCCCCACTGAATCCATCGGAACCCTTGCCAGTCGGCCACGGATGGAGAAGAGTTGCTGGGACACTGGACCCGGTTCAGCACTTGCAAACTCTAGCATTCTGGGATACAATGTCATTGTCTGCAAAGTCCTGGGAGCTAGCTCTGGAAATAAATTACACACCCAGGCATTAAAGAAATGAAACGGCCCCACCGTTCGAAAAGAGCGGGGGATTCGATGCCTATGAATATCTCCAATGGATTTGTAAATCAGGCACAGTGCGACTGGACATATTGCAAGCCGTATGCCCCAAGCCATCTGACAAGCCGGGTATATTGCCTCCGGTCTAATAACTGTCTCATCCCCCTGCGGGAAGGCAAAAGTACACATCCAGAAGGTAAGGTAGGCAGCACAATGGGTAAGGGGATCCGCCCCCATCGGATTCGGCCCCCCGCGGCTTATCCCCCGAAGAGAAGCAGGCAGCTCTGACTTGAACTTAGGTGGCCTGCTGGGCTTACCCGCAATAGGAGCTACGTGAGGGAACTCGTTGTACCTCAAAGGGCCGCCGAAGAAATACTGAATCCAATGTCCCGCTCGGACTCTCAATTTACGGCTCTTCTCCCGGGGCTGGTATCCCTTCGAGGATCCCCTATTCAGCGTCAGGCAGAGGGAGCGGTATGCCTTCATCAAGTACCGGTACGAATAGCCGAAGTAATATTCACCTTCGCCGTCTGTTTCGTCCTTGATGAAGTCATGAATGCAGACCTCCTCATAGGGCTCTCCGTCAATTGGCAGACCCGATAACTGTGATAGGCTCCAAAGATCCAGACAGGTTTCACCTTCTGCTGTATAGAAAGTATTGAACTGCGGGAAAAATACTTCGAACATGCCGCAACACAGCCCTTTTGAAATGGGATACCTGAAGCGAGATGCATACTGATGCGGGACAATATGCTCTGATACCAAATTTGATGCGGGACGGGACTGACAAATGGACTAAACCTATGATGAAGACCAAGTGCGGCCAGCACTCACACGCGACAAGGCAAGCCGATAGATCGACCTCCGTACTGTCCCTCCGAAGAGAGGCGTCTCTCAACAAGAAACCCAAGTCCACGGTCGTCCCTATGAGGGAAGCGAGTGGATCAAAGCGGCAAAGGAGCCGACGCGCAACTATAGGAGTCTAGTCCGAGCTCGGTGCTCGACTAGGGCCACGGAATGGGATACGCTCACTCACGATCTCGCGGTGTTGAATGCTAGCTAGGATCCCTACACTCTCACGCGGCATACAAAATCACATACTAGTAAAGCAAAATGCCAAGGGGGGGAGCGTCGCACGTACCTCCACGCCTAGGCGTGGGGAAGGAACCCCGGCCGAGACCGACAACCCCGATACACACAATGAAAGAATAGGTACAAGCCAGCAATGGTGCCCACTCCTCGCAGGGAGATAACAGGCTACAACAACTCCATTCGGGGCGGCCGATACACGGGCTGACGGGCGGCACTCGGTGGAGGGGTTGATCGCGAGGAAGGCCCGGACGCCGACCGGCAGAATCGCAGCAACGCGCGACTCGGCGAAAAGGGCTCTCACGGTCCGCTCCGGGATCCGATTGGGATGCCGTCAGCGACGGCGCACAGTTAGGTCGCAGGAGGAAGCCTCGGCCAAAGGGCGCCCTCAGATTCCGATCGAAGTAGCCGTGGCCGCACCTGCAAGTGGGGACAAGAAAACTGCCTCCAGAACAGCGCTGTCGAGCGGGGAAAATGGTAACTCGCTGTTCTGGAAGACGAACGAGGCTCCGCTTGAGGGAGGACGCTGGGGACGCAGAGCAGCAGGTCCGGACAAAAGGGCTCGACCAGATCTGGTCGAGGTTGGACGCCGTGAACTCGGGAAGTCGCCGGGTCTTCTGGCGCTGGGTGGACTGGACAGATCCGCGCGACTTCACGGGAACGGACGCCACGAACAGCTCGGGCGTCGGAAGGAGACGAGGTTGGCGGCGTTGGAAAGAGGACGACGAGAGGTACCAACCCTGAAGAAATCAGCTCCAAACTCGGCGTCGTACGTCCTGTGGGATTTTTGCAAGGAGGAGGTGGGATCTGGGCGCGTAGAGATGGAGGCTCCTGCGCTAGCTCACGAGGAAATCCGCCACGGGTGGTGCCGACCTCGGATCGAGGCGAAACCAAGACCCACGCGTCGCTGACTTGTAGACGTATCCACAGAAAAAGGAGGGGGCTCATATTCGATCAGCACCGGACAGGGTCGCCGCTGCAACTCGGGGCTGAATCTGGAACTCGCGAACACGAACCGGAGACGAAGTAGAAAGGAGGGAGAACCTCGGCGTCGCACCGAGGGGATGGGGAGTCGCACCCCGGGGTTGCTCCCGTCGCAGGAGCAGAGGAGGAAGAGAGGGTCGCCCTCTCCAAGGGGTGGCTGCGCCAATGGCTGCTCAATCAATTTTTTTTCATCTATTCATTTCTTTCCTAAAGAAAATACAAGAGATCTTTTATATGGGGAGGGGGAAGGCTAGGGTTGAAACCCTAGCCACAAGGGAAAGGGGGGGGGTGTGCGCAATGTGGCATGGGGAAAAGGGGGGTGCGCACATTGGCTAGGGGGGGAAAAGGGGGGAGGCGCACCACTCCTAGATTCTAGGAGGGAATTGGGGAAGGGGGGGCGGCCAAAGGAGGGATGGGGTGGCCGGATGGGGAAGGGAAAGGGGGATGCGCATCCCTCTTCCTAAAATCTAGGAGAGGGCCGCACACTCCACTCCTAGAAAGTAGGAGTGGGGCGGCTGCCACCTCCTCCTCTTGGAGGAGATGAGAGGGGCGCCCAAAACCCTAATGGGCCAAAAGGTTGGACCAAGAAGTGGCCCACTAGTCCTATTGCCCAACCAATGAGCCTAGCACACCCAATAAAGGTCTAATTGGCCCCAATTGGCCTACAAAGGTCCACAATAAAGAATAAACATGTCCACGCAGGGACTAAACCAAGGCCTGGTATGGCCATCATGTAAAAGAAGGTCCTCTAAACCATGCCGTAGTCACCGAGCCAAAGAGATGCCGGCGTGCTCCGCGTGCTCCGTCGAGAAAGGCGGCGCGTGTCCTCACCAATTCTCCCCGGGTGGGAAGAACTCGACCCCGTCGAGTAAGGGTCACGGTCGCTCAAGTAATGCTCCAGCAGGTCCGGGTCGATCAGCTCCAGCTCTCCACGTGTGATCCAGGTGTCGTCTGTCGCAGGGCGCCCTCTCCAGCGCACTAGGAAGCGCTGGTAGGCTCCGCTCCTGGTCGTGGTCACCTGCTCATCCAGTATGCAATCTATATGCTCACGTGTCTGTAATGGGGCTGGAGGAGGTGGACGCTCAGAAGGTGTAATGCTCTCAACAGGAGGGGTAGGCCCAAAAAGCTCACTGGGAATCACCGCGGGATCCCGATATGCCACCAGATCTGAAACATTGAACGTCGAACAGATCCCATAGTCGTCTGGCAGCTCAATCTCATACGCATTCGACCCAATTCGCTTCAAGACTCGAAAGGGTCCGGCACCGCGGTCCTGGAGTTTCTTCACAGCCCCCGAAGGGAACCGTTCAGGTCTAACCCTGATCATGACGTACTCTCCCACTTGGAACTCACGGGTGCGTCGATGCGCATCAGCTAGATCCTTATAACGTGCGTTGCTGGCCTCGAGGTGGTGATGATGCAGACTCCGAACTAGCTGTGTTGACTCATACCTATGTGAATGCAGTGGTGGTCCTGGACATCCAAACACAGACCTAGCATGCCTATGACTCCTACATGATTGGTCAACACGGGGAGGACCAGGACAACCAAAGTTGTATCTATCATGCATGGGTGTCCTACGGAATGTGGTAGACTCATGGGGACTAAATTGCCCAAACTCACTCATGACATTCCCTATATGAGACAAACCCCTATATGATGGTGGACATGAAGAAACATGGGGAAGAGACATGTGTCCCTGGCCTCCTAAGCTCGGGCATCTGGATGCCGGTAAGGTGAGGTGTTGACTAGAAGGCCTAGGTGGTGTATGATAGTGGACCTCCTCGACAAGGTGGGGAAAAGAATATGGGTCGAGAGGCTCACTAGGGAGGGGATCGAAAGGGTCAAAGAAATGATGACCCCTCCCGACAGGTCCCTTCACAATACTTGCCCATGTGCAACATTCGCCCAGGTGCAGATAATCACCTTCAGGCACTCTCATGTATGGGGCAAGAGGCTCATGAGGAAGGCAAGGAAGGCAAGGTTCCTCCCTCGGGACCGTGAAACCATAAGCGGGGACAAAATCAACCTCCATGGGTATGGGAAATAATAAAAGGACCTCGGATGTGATATGTCCTATGGTGTAGACCGAGGTAATAGACCCCAAAGCAGGGAGTGTAAAGCTATGACTATAGGGTTGGTCAGACCCTAAGGTCAACATATAAGTCAACTCCCATTGATAATCTAAACTCCTAAGGAAGTCCTTCACATTTTCAAGAAAGCAGAAGGACCGAAAAGTGGTGTGAAAGGAGTTAAGGGGTATTATTGGGAGGGCTGGTCCCATGGGTGTATAGCAAGGAATGGAGACATCTAGAAGTGGACCCTCCCTTAGCCAGCTAGCTAAAGACTCTCCAATGACCAGTTCACCCTCGGAAGGTAAGAATGTCTCTATATGAGGGTCTAAGGGTGAAGCCTCTCTCTCGGGAGTGGAAACTGAGTCCTCTATGATGTGGGGGGGGTCACTCCCTAACTCCTCAACCTCAGTTAGGTACTCCTCCATCAACTCCTGTTCAGCCTCGTAACTCACTGGAACAAACCCAGGTGATGACATGGAGGTGGTCGGCGTAACGCCGTCATGGAAGACAAACTCACCGGGAAGGTGAGATGGGTGTAAGGTGCAAGTCCTCCTATCTAGGTCGATGGTCGCACTTCTTTCCTCCAACCAAGTTCGCCCTAAAATGATGCATGGACCAGCAAGTGTGCTGATCTTGCACCAAGCGCCATCGAAATATTTAACGGGGCCAAACCACCGTTGAAACTCGATAAAAGCTAAACCATCACGGAGAACAATCTCCCCAGTCTTAGAGAGTGACTCAACAATGTCTTGTGAGACACAGTTAGACGACACCCTACTGATGAAGTCGATCTCCGTATGCATCCCATTAGGTAGGATGGTAGTGGACATGACAGGGCGCTGGAATGACTCGGTCATCGGTATAGGGATCGGGTCTCCTGACGACTGAGTGGTAGGGGCGACACTTAGGGGTCGTACCATAAGAGCATCGAATCGGGCCAATAGGGATGACTAATCTGACATGTGGTCTCGAGGAACCACCATGGGGTTGGCGCGGAGCTGGACATGCAAGACTCAACGAGACAAGGACAAAACTCTAACTAGACACAAACCTAACATTACAATGCAATGGTGGGTTACCTAGATGAACTAAGAGACTCAATGCAACCTAGATAACTCTAAGGCCTCAATTGCACCCTAGACAACCTAAAGACTCGAATGACCTAAGACCCCAATTTGTTAGAACAAACTGGTTAACCTGGCTCTGATACCAAATTTGATGCGGGACAATATGCTCTGATACCAAATTTGATGCGGGACGGGACTGACAAATGGACTAAACCTATGATGAAGACCAAGTGCGGCCAGCACTCACACGCGACAAGGCAAGCCGATAGATCGACCTCCGTACTGTCCCTCCGAAGAGAGGCGTCTCTCAACAAGAAACCCAAGTCCACGGTCGTCCCTATGAGGGAAGCGAGTGGATCAAAGCGGCAAAGGAGCCGACGCGCAACTATAGGAGTCTAGTCCGAGCTCGGTGCTCGACTAGGGCCACGGAATGGGATACGTTCACTCACGATCTCGCGGTGTTGAATGCTAGCTAGGATCCCTACACTCTCACGCGGCATACAAAATCACATACTAGTAAAGTAAAATGCCAAGGGGGGGAGCGTCGCACGTACCTCCACGCCTAGGCGTGGGGAAGGAACCCCGGCCGAGACCGACAACCCCGATACACACAATGAAAGAATAGGTACAAGCCAGCAATGGTGCCCACTCCTCGCAGGGAGATAACAGGCTACAACAACTCCATTCGGGGCGGCCGATACACGGGCTGACGGGCGGCACTCGGTGGAGGGGTTGATCGCGAGGAAGGCCCGGACGCCGACCGGCAGAATCGCAGCAACGCGCGACTCGGCGAAAAGGGCTCTCACGGTCCGCTCCGGGATCCGATTGGGGTGCCGTCAGCGACGGCGCGCAGTTAGGTCGCAGGAGGAAGCCTCGGCCAAAGGGCGCCCTCAGATTCCGATCGAAGTAGCCGTGGCCGCACCTGCAAGTGGGGACAAGAAAACTGCCTCCAGAACAGTGCTGTCGAGCGGGGAAAATGGTAACTCGCTGTTCTGGAAGACGAACGAGGCTCCGCTTGAGGGAGGACGCTGGGGACGCAGAGCAGCAGGTCCGGACAAAAGGGCTCGACCAGATCTGGTCGAGGTTGGACGCCGTGAACTCGGGAAGTCGCCGGGTCTTCTGGCGCTGGGTGGACTGGACAGATCCGCGCGACTTCACGGGAACGGACGCCACGAACAGCTCGGGCGTCGGAAGGAGACGAGGTTGGCGGCGTTGGAAAGAGGACGACGAGAGGTACCAACCCTGAAGAAATCAGCTCCAAACTCGGCGTCGTGCGTCCTGTGGGATTTTTGCAAGGAGGAGGTGGGATCTGGGCGCGTAGAGATGGAGGCTCCTGCGCTAGCTCACGAGGAAATCCGCCACGGGTGGTGCCGACCTCGGATCGAGGCGAAACCAAGACCCACGCGTCGCTGACTTGTAGACGTATCCACAGAAAAAGGAGGGGGCTCAGATTCGATCAGCACCGGACAGGGTCGCCGCTGCAACTCGGGGCTGAATCTGGAACTCGCGAACACGAACCGGAGACGAAGTAGAAAGGAGGGAGAACCTCGGCGTCGCACCGAGGGGATGGGGAGTCGCACCCCGGGGTTGCTCCCGTCGCAGGAGCAGAGGAGGAAGAGAGGGTCGCCCTCTCCAAGGGGTGGCTGCGCCAATGGCTGCTCAATCAATTTTTTGCATCTATTCATTTCTTTCCTAAAGAAAATACAAGAGATCTTTTATATGGGGAGGGGGAAGGCTAGGGTTGAAACCCTAGCCACAAGGGAAAGGGGGGGGTGTGCGCAATGTGGCATGGGGAAAAGGGGGGTGCGCACATTGGCTAGGGGGGGAAAAGGGGGGAGGCGCACCACTCCTAGATTCTAGGAGGGAATTGGGGAAGGGGGGGCGGCCAAAGGAGGGATGGGGTGGCCGGATGGGGAAGGGAAAGGGGGATGCGCATCCCTCTTCCTAAAATCTAGGAGAGGGCCGCACACTCCACTCCTAGAAAGTAGGAGTGGGGCGGCTGCCACCTCCTCCTCTTGGAGGAGATGAGAGGGGCGCCCAAAACCCTAATGGGCCAAAAGGTTGGACCAAGAAGTGGCCCACTAGTCCTATTGCCCAACCAATGAGCCTAGCACACCCAATAAAGGTCTAATTGGCCCCAATTGGCCTACAAAGGTCCACAATAAAGAATAAACATGTCCACGCAGGGACTAAACCAAGGCCTGGTATGGCCATCATGTAAAAGAAGGTCCTCTAAACCATGCCGTAGTCACCGAGCCAAAGAGATGCCGGCGTGCTCCGCGTGCTCCGTCGAGAAAGGCGGCGCGTGTCCTCACCACATACACACTGTGGTACACCCCGGCCCTGACCAGCAGCGGTGCATACTCTTTCAGAACATATTCTTTAAATTCTACTGCCCCTACACGGAAGAGATGAGCATCTGTCACCTTCGTGTCTGCAAACCACCCAGCTGCCAACTGGAATTTGAACTGAACAGCCAAGCAATTCCGCACAAATGGTTCGTCTCTATAGCCCCACTTGATGGGTGCCAAAAATAAACCGTAGCCGGGCTTCTCCCTGTTGACCCGACCTACGGTGTTGTCCCACCTGGCTGGTGTGAACTCTGGAGCCCATGTTAACATTTTCTGCTCTACCTCTAGCTCTGTTACTCCGAAGACGGCGTCCCACTTACGCCGCTCCCCCGGAAGGTAGATAGTATCGCCACGATACACAGAACCTTTCAAGCTGTCCCAGTCCAGTAACATGGCCCGCTCCACCATCCGAGCCAGCATGACGTCCCTCTTCCCAGATACGTTGAAGGTGCAAATGAAGGGCGCGAGGTGACGGTCCTTCGGGAAGTCCGGGCGATATCCGTCATCGCGACTGAAGTCCAGTCCCCCCTCGACAGTCACAATGCGAGAGGCGGATACTGTATCTATTTCGGAGTCAGAGGACTCGTCGATTATGGCGATCCTCCCAAGACCCCGGTCCAACTGTCCGACATTCCTCCAAGTCACAACTGGACCGGAAGCCCTGCCCTGGGGAGAAGAGTCAACATCAGCAGTGCCGGAAGCAACACGGCTAGAAGAAGAAGCCATTTTCAGCGAGCTACAAGCACAAAACCAAGAAAAGGAGATAATAAGATGATATGAAGAAGAACATAGAAAAGAAAATTTCAGAAGAAAATTTTGACAGCATCCCCCCTTATTCGGAGTATGCCCAGAAGTCAAATGGGAGAGCACCCACCAGGAGGGGATGACTCCGCAATGAAGAGAGACGGAGTCCCAAGGAAGAAAACGGTCAAGGGAATGCTCCCCACGCCGAGAGTAGAAGCAAAGGGAAAAGAAGAGGTTGAAGAGAGAGAGAGATCGGTGAGAAATGAGCTTCTCTCTCCCCCTCTCGGTGCCTATATCGGCCCAGCCAAAAGGCGCGCCGAGATGGGGGTCGCGCCGATAGTTGAGCACGCCAAAAGGCGCGCCGAAACGGCCTCTGCACCGAAAGTCAAAATGCCAGAAGGCGCGCCGAGAGCGTCACAGCGCCGAGAGCGCCACCGCGCCAAGAATTCCCACGCCGAGGCCACCACCGCGCCGAGAAGGTAGTGCCGGAAGCGTCCATGGGGCCAATTATCCCACCAGGGGTGATACTGTCACCGGATCAAACTAAAAATGCTGGTGTTCATCCAAATTTGCTTATAAAGCATGGAAATCACGCAAGCAGAATGAAGACTCAGAGTCAAAAGAATAGCCAATGCACAGGAGTAGGCCTGAAGAGACCACGAAGTGTAATGTGTGACGTGATATACACCCGCATGTCTCGTGTCACTCATGCTTCGCTCACGCCACCTACGGGTGGGGGGCATTTGTTGACACCTAAAATATACCAGAAGAGACCATAGCAGATTCATAGTTTTGAAGATCAGTCGAGGGCACAGCTCATGTACCATCCCTGGGAGATCTGAGAGTCTGAATAGAAGAAACCCACTACCCCTATCATGTTGTTCGACTAAAGCCATCTTTGGCTAGGTCGCTGTCCAGTACTGCTGTCATTCAGATAGTCAGACTGATAAAACTATACCAACATTCAGGCAACCATCTGCCTGCTGAAACAGATGTTCAGACATCTCCGATACTCCTGAAGCGGGATGTACAGCGCCTCGCACATGTTTGTGAATGCAAGGTGTAAATAGTCCCATGGAGTCTGAATATATATACATGCCAAGAGTCCCACTGTCAAAAGGAGTCCACTGAGTGGATCCTGGGTCGAATGGGCCGAATGACAGGGAAGTGGGCCAAACCCAAAGGTGAAATGGGACGCGCCGAGGTCCGCCACGCTGGGAAGATGATGCTGGCGCGCCGGGAAGCTCAGGCCGAAAGGGTGAGGGACTGGCCTCTATAAGAGGGCGGCCCTTCGAACAGAAAAGAAGGGAGGGAAGAAGAGAGGAGAAGAGAAGAGGATCCTTCGAAGAAAAAAAAGAGAGAGCCCTTCAAGAAGAAAGGAATAGGGTGCTTAGCCACCAAAAGAAAGGGGGGAGCTCGAGCGCCCTTCGTAGAAGCTGAAGAAAGAGAGAGGGGTTCGAGGAGAGAATCCAGGTGTGAGGGCCGTGCAACTGCAACTTCTTTGCTCTCTCTCTCTCTTCTCCGTCTGTCTGAGTATTCCTCTTTTGTTTTTCGCTTTCGAGCATCTTTGCTCTAGTAGCATCGAATGCTAATGTAACCCTGTTTGCAGGGATGAAGTTTGGATTTCTTTTCCTTTTGGGTTAGATTTCTTTCTCTTAAATCGCATATGTGTAAGCCATTTGGCTGAAGTAGTTAATAAAAGAATGAGATGAGTTCTGATATGCTGGATCATTCTCTTCCGCTTCCCTCTGTATCCGAGGTTTTAATCTATATACGGCTATCGCCAACTGCAAATGCCTTACGTTTAATTTCTGCTATCTGTTGAGGCTTCTTTGCCATCGTTCTTTATCACTACCTTAGCCACATTTCGAGGGCCTGAGACAGTCTATCTCATGGCTCCTCGTATGTGGAATGGAGAGGAATATCTTCAGGAGTTTTGGTTCATGGCTCTGCTCCTAGTGAGGCCCCGGAAGAGAGTTCGTCTCCCCCTCGAAGCCTCCTCTCTGCGATCATCCGAATAAATAGCCCAGGTTGATGAAGAAACCTCCTCGTTTCAAATGTTCAAAGTCTCTGCCTTAACAAACCCTCAAAACCCCCACTTCAAAAAGCCTCCTGGCGTGAGCCCCTCTCGGCGCACGTTTCACGCCGAGGGCTAGCCGCGCCGGTTGAACTTCAAGCCTTCACGCCGAAAGCTATATTATTCTTCTCACCAATACCCTCATCCCTTCTATGCCAAGGATGGCCATCTTAATACGTTCACGCCGATGCCATCAGGCCGTGCCATCATTGCTCTAAATGCCCTATCTTCCTGTGGAGAGGCATCACCCTTTCCTCTGTCCTCACGGGAGCCATATCAAAGGGGCCGAATTCCCCCACATTCTACAACCCATTGAGCCACAGAGGCCTGCCATTGTAGGCTCTCCGTTGACTGCATCGGGGATATTACAACAAAGGGATGAAGTCCTCTGTGATCTGGACCCTTTGAATCTAGGGCTACGCCGGGCACTCATTTCGGTTTCTACTCCGGCACTCGTGAGTAGATAGCCTATAATATTCTCTTGGCACACTCCCAAAGTAAGGGGAGATGCTGTCAAATTTTACCCAGAGCTTTACTCTACCACACGGCACGATGTTTCATCAGGAATTGCGTATCTAACCCCTCAATACGGCGAGAGTCTGAGCTACATCATCTCATGATATCTTGCCATCACAGGGAATACATCTCGTAATTGGTGATCTCCTTGGACCCCCTCGTGAAGGAAGCCACACTGATCCTCTATTTCCATTCATCCATCACCCTGAGGTCCCCATTAAATGAAGAAACCCTCATAAGACCTGAGAAAACCAACAAACAAACGGCTCCCGGCGCCGCATGACTCCCGGCGCCGTCCCCTCCCGGCGCCAATCTCACGCCGGGTGAAGGGCACGCCGAGAAGCCCACCGCGCCGACTGCCCCTTCGTCCCAGCCACGCCGGTTGCCTATCGCGCCGGTAACCCTTTAGCTTCCCGTCGCGCCGGGATCCTGTCGCGCCGTTTGGCCTTCGCGCCGGCTCCAATCCATACCATTTCATTTCAACAATAGCTGCCACCCGAATATCTGATGTCTCAGCAACTTCATTGAACCCAAATCTAATCTAAACTCAATATACCACTCCTGTCAACCTTCATGCCAGCCTTCATTGTCTCACGAGGGAACTATGGTTCTTCACCCAGGTCCATGGGAGATACATTAATGGGGGGGTTTCACCCCTACATTACATCGAATCTGACATTTCTTCTGTCACCCCGGTGACCCTCGGAGTTCTGCCACCGCATGTCCTCCAACGGTCCTTAGAGGGGAATATTAACAAATGACGCGATGGTGGACACTGTCCCGTCATATGTGGATCCTTCTCGGACCCAGGGCTACGCCCGATCCTCTTTTGGTTTCCATTCCGGCTCTCCGTGGATGGATGTCCCATATTCCCATTTGGCATAGTCCAAAGGAAGGGGACGTGCTGCCGAATTTATGTTATAACATCGTCGTCACACCCCGCATCTCATGGTTCCTCGTGCATGGCTGCATCGGCCCTCGAGTATATCAAATGGCGTTGACAGAAGGTCGGGTTGTGCCCAACCAGAAATCTCCGCTATGCGCGATGGTGGTCTTCGGGCCTACATCCTCCGCCACGTACCAAGGATCCATAGTTCTGTGAACTATGCATCCCTTGTATGATAAATAAATGCATCCTGTATGCCTTCGTCGTGGTCATCATGTAGTTTTTTTTTTTTTAAATTCGGCTCCGACGGCCCACTATCTCAGCAATTAATCAAGGTGTTCCCTCCTCGTAGGGGATGTAATTAACGCCATAGCCTTTATGGTGTGGCGGACTGTTGGTCCCGACCGAACCTCACTTTTGCCCGACACGGGTCAGAATGAGCGCATAATAAGATTGTCACCCACGTGACTGGCACGCCCGCGTCGTTAATCAGCCAGTTAGTTACCAGTTAGCTAATTGACCGATCGACACGCGAAATAATGAATAAACAAGAAAGAAAGAAAAAAAGTCATGAAACATCATCATGTGCACCTCAAGGATAAAAAAATCAATGGGGATAACCATCCCCCTTACATGCCCCCCTCCCTGGGGTTCGATCTATTTTTCTAACCTGACGAACCAAGGAAGCCCTGCCACTGCATAGGCTTCAATGCTCTCAAAAGGGATATTAAGATGGTGCTTCAAGCGCGTACATGGGTCAGGGGTCCAGTACTCCCCCTACTCTTTGGCGTTCACCCCGGCATTCCGTGGGTGATTGTCTATCATTCCCTGGCAAATTCTAAGTTTAGGGGAGGTGCTGCCAAAATTCTGCCAGGATGATGAAAGACGATATTAAGCCGTCCCCGGGACTTTGCACTACACTGGTGACAGGGATCCTCTGGACCCCGATCTTCCCCAATTCATCTTCAATCCTGGCCTTCCTTTGGAACCTAAACCTAATCCAGTTCCAATCTGATGAACTGATCCACTTTGGCCCCATAGAACCCATCTACCTTGGCCTGAATCATCAAGAAACCCAAAAACAGGGCTCCGAAAACCATTCTAAACCATCTCGGCGCCATCTCTTATACATCCCGGCGCCATGAACAGTAGAATAGGTGAATAGTTCTCGGCGCAAGCCTTCTTGCACCGAGAACCCCATCTCCTGGGTGCGCCGAGAACCCATCTCTTGGGCGCGTCGGGAACCCCTTTTCCCACCTTGTCTTCACGCCGAGAACCCATCACTTGAGCTGTGCCGGGAACCCCTCTTCCACCTTGCCTTTACACCGGGAACCCCATCCGCTTGAGCTTGCGCCGAGAACCTATCCTGCCATCTAATTGAGCCTCTGATAGCTTGATCAGACCTACTCAGGGATACCCATGAGTCATCAGACCGGTCCCGGGGGTAAATCTAAAGGGGGATAGACTCCCTTATGTTCCACCGTCCCGTATCGGATTCATGAATAACTCCTTTAGCTCGGGAGGACTCTGCCACTGCATGAGTACCACCGGCTTCTATAAGGGAAGAATCGAACATTGCCCCCAGGGCATACATATGCAATTCAGGAGGTTCGGCCTCTCTTTCTCTCGGCTTTCATCCCGGCATTCCGTGGGTGATAGCCTATTCTCTCCTGGGCACAACCCAGATTATGGGGAGATGCTGCCGAAATGTCGATCGATGTTTTAACCCCAATAAGCCCCGGGAAATGCACATCATACACCTCCCGTTCGGCTCGATCTATCGGGGGATACAAATACTTCAAGGCTCTCGGCCGGATGAGAAACGTGAGCGGGGACATGTCTCCGATGATTGCCCAGGCCCCGTCCCGCCATTGCGTGGACGGTGTCCTATTTCTACCCGGCATGACCCACACAAGAGGAGGTCATGTTGATTTAATAAGTCTGTCGTTTACCCAATTACATTCTTAGAATAACAAGAGCTTCAATATTATGCACTTTTTTTTAAACCGCCCCGAGGGGGCCCCCTATTTTGGCGTTTAATCAAGGGTTGTCCTTCTTAGGAAGGGCGTAATTAACGTCATAACCTTTATGGTATGACGGACTTCCGGTCCCGACTCGGACTTCACAATCGACTGATTGAGTCAGATCGAGCGCATAATAAATCGTCACTCCGGTGACTGGCACGCCTAACAAACCAACCAATAAACCAATAAACATAAAAATAAAATAAATAAATAAACGATGAATAAAACCATTCCCACAGGTGGCTGTGTTGGTTGGCTCTAACGGCCTTGCCCCCATGCGCCAGGGTGCTGTAACACGTCCGTGCTGGACCGTTACCTGATGTTCGACCAGTTTTTAAGCTTGGGCCTATTGGCTCTGACGCACCTGTCCTGGTGCGTCAGGCTCGTGTAACGCGCCTGTGGTGGTGCGTTACAGCCCTGTTGTGGTCGTGATGGCCGTTGGGTGGTTCGGTGCTCTCCCATGTGTTGGGCAGTCGTAGGGTTGTGTTCTAGGGCTTTGTTTGTGTGGCAGTGGTCTTCTGGATCGGTCGGGTTAGGTGACTGGGTGTGGTCTTTTCCCTGACTGTGACAATTCCCTAACGACGCAATCTAGAACTGCCAATGGCCTTATCTCTGGTTTCGTGGCAGCTGTTCCGTGACTGTCGGGTCTACCTAGCAGTTGAATGACGGTCCATTTTGCCAGAGTGTCGTTGTTGCTGCTTCAGTTTCTGCTTGTCTTGGCTTGATCTTGTGGTCTGCCCGTGACCCATGGGTGTCTGTTGATGTCCTATGAGGGCAGTAACCATGATGGGACAGCCAGGAGTGCTTGTGCTCACTGCGTGTGGGTCTGTGCGTCGATTGTTTGTGTCGGTGTTGTCTGGCTCCGGTCAACCGGGGGTTACCCAGGGGTTGACAGGTGGCTTTGTGTGTCTCGATGGTTCTGTCCAGGTCGAGACATTGGTTCTGGATGCCTCGAGGTGTCATCCTACCTCGATCCGTGTGTCCAGGCGTGCTGAGGATTCTCGATGTTCCCTCAGGTCTCCGTGCATCGCTTTCTTGCGGAGTGTGTCGTTTCTGTGGTATAGGAGTTAGACCGATTGGCGGCTTGATCCGCTGTTCGTGACGATCTTACCTTTGAGTCATCCGACTCAAGGATCGTTGTGCTGGTAGGTCTAGTTGCCTTGTCTTGAGTCGGTCGGCAGTTGTCTATACCGCCATTGGTGCTTGGAAGTACGGGTGACAGTGTTTGTTTAACCTGTTTGTACTTCGGCACTTGTGTTTTGGGTCTCTGTGTTCGTAAGCCTCCACTTTCTGTTACCCTCGACTTTCAGTTGTCAACCCACCTCAGGAGTGGTGGGAGGGGTGTTCCCGTTAAACGCTTCCTAAGCTAGTTCCATGAACTCCCGGCTCGGTTACCGTAGCGTCCTACGGGGGGAGAATACTAGTTAGAGACCTGGCTTAGGCGAGAGCCAGTGTGTGCACACGTGGTTAGAGACTTGTGGACGAGGCGTCGACGGGCGTTCCCCTGACTAGTTACTCGAATTCGGTTGCTGTTCTGGTTTGGGTCCGGTCAGCGTGTACTGGAGTCTCCGCCTGTTTGGTTAGGTGTTGTTAGACTCGGTACGTTGAGCGCAGCATAAGACGTCAGTGGACGTAGCTGGCTATGGAGAGGCACTCCCGTCACGTGACACGTGACTCTTGGCGTTTCTGTGCGTCGCGACCTTCCCGGGTTAGCCTTTCTGTGGCTGTACTCGAGGTCGGTGTTCTGTCGCCTCCGCGACGTTCTGGTCGTGCGTGGGGCTATGTGCACGACGTCCTAGTCGTGTTGTCGGTTGTCGGTCTAAGTTTTCCTAGGCTTTCTTGTTGTCCTTTCGAGTCTTTGCTTTAGGCCTGGCGTTTTGTCGGCAGATCGGCAACTCCTGACCGTGTCAGCTCTGAGTCGCCTTCCTGCTGTTGCTTGGAGTAGTTTGGGGTGCCGAGGTTAGTTCGGTAGCCGTTGTTTGGCACGGGCTCCCTCCCCCTCTTCCTTAGCTTGCTCCCTACTCCTGCTATCCGTCTGTTCCTTTACTGCGTTCTAGTGTAGACTTGCAGCTTTCTAGTGTAGCTTTCCTGTTTGGTTGCTGCTGTTGTTTACCCTGCATTTTAGTGTGTTATTACGTGTTTTTCAGTGGGGATCCGCGTGACCCCTACTGAGCCAGTGACACGAGGCTCACCCCTACTCCTGGATCTGCGTGCTATTGTGGCTAGCTGGTACCTTCTTCGGGCTTCCCCCGAATTTCTGGTGCGTCTTTCTTTTCTGTTGACTGTACTTGGTAGACTTGCTGTCTTTCCTTTGGACTTGACTCTAGGTATATAATTGTTAATTGTAATCTGTTAATTAAGAAGTAATTTTATTTCTGCTATTTCAGCAACCTGGTCTAATGAAATTTAATTGCTTACTGCTATATCTGTCAGTTCAATGTACTACACGACACTCCTTTTTCCCTTCGGAGCTTTACCACTCTTGGGAGGCCTCGCAGGTTCCAAGTGGTATCAGGTGTATTCAATTATCCTATCAGGTATATCTGGTATCCGGGATCCGGGTCGTCACAGTATGTTCCTCTGGTCATGCTGTGAGGCAACCGTTGTCGCAGACTGAGTCTGTTTTTCTAGCCTATGCTAGTGGAATCCTCGTCCAGTGTGGACGAGGGGTGAACGTAGATTGCAGTGGGCAATCGAACCACCTAAAAAACCCTTTTGTCTCCTCGTGTGATTGTTGCTTTCCTTTCTGGAGATTTTTGATTGTTGATTGGTGGACGTTGCCATCTACGTTGGCTTCTTTATCCCCTCATGTGCTCGATCAATTAGTTGTGTATTACCGATTGCTATCTGGGCGTTCATTTCGTGATGAGCATATGTTCCTATCGAGTGTGAAGTGCTTTGCATCTTATCTCTCGAGTCATCTAGTGTGATATTTTAGTCTCAATTTCTTAAAATATGGGTGATCTATTCATCCCCCCTTCTAGATCACTCTCTACATTTCTATCAAATCCGCTTTATCCTACAACGACCCGGGGATCGACCCTTGAGTCAGAATTGTCCCACGGCGTGCACCAGTTGTATTTCGGCCCTTTCGGCCCTTTTTTAAAGCCCACGTGGCTCCCATAAAGCATGACACAAGTTGAATATGCATACCCATGCCCCGGGTCCCAGTTTCTTACCCGCATCAGCCAGTGTGTGGCCCATCTTCTGGGCCCCAGTTTGCTAATCCCCCAGCTACAGGATATACTCGGTCCCCTGGCCTTGGCTTCAGAAATATCCACGCCCTTCTTCAGCACAGAACAAAGGTGTTCGGATTCAATCCAATGTAAATAAACACCGGTTGCTTGCGGCTGGTGGGGAAAGACGTCCCGTACACGAATCCCCGCAATCATCTGCGCACTCGCACCCATGGAGCCTCCCTTTTCTCCACTTGTTGCTTGATACCCCATGTCCACGTGCCATGCCCTGGTGGCGCTTCCCCCAGTCAACTTTTGGTTCCATAGGTGATTGTCGAGAAATCGACTGGCATGCCTGCTCCTTGTCCGGTCACCCGGTCCTCCCGGAAACCTCTCGTGCAAGTTGACCCTTCTCGACTTTCCGTAAAAGGTGAGTGTACGGTACTACCGTGAGAGGCATATAGTTACAAAGGAGAATACCCCCGAGATAACATCAACTCCCTTATTTTCCTTTATTATTTTATTCCCCCCCCCCTCACCGTGGTCACCGACCCAGCTTTCACCTGCCGCGCCGAAACGGCGTCGAAACAGACGCCGAGCTGGTTGTACCATAAAAATCCTAAAAACCACTAGCCTACAGTGTAGGATAGGGTTCAACTGACCTTTGGAAGGATAGAACGAGGTTCTATCAGCAATCTAGTGAGTCTGTTCTGAACGCGGCCTCTCTCCAAACTGCCTTCAGGCTCTATTTGTGAACACGCCTGATCAGAGACTGTGTTCTGTCCAACCCTTGAGTGGATCGTGGCCTTCGGTCAGACCGCATTCTTCATGAAAGGCAGTCCCCACCCTGACCGCGTTCATTATAAGGCAGCCTATCGACCCACCGCGTTCTATCCACTGTTTCCAATGATCGAGTTTTTGTAATGATTGAGTGCCTGCATGTTTCTAAGTCTGAGGTTCATTATGCTAGGCATATTTCCACATTCCCCTTGACCCATTGAGAGTATTATTGAAAGTCATGTACCTTAATACTTGATTTTATTTAAATTCTTCAAGAGGTTGATCTAAGTTCTAACTTAGTTCACATTTCAAATGAGATCCTTGATATTGTAATAACATATAGTTATTTGATTCCTTTCATGTTATTGGAACATAACTTCTTTGGATTCATTGGCCACTAATGAATGAACAGAATTGTCTAGGAAATAATGGATTGAGACCCATGGTCCAATCAACCATAATGCCAGTGCAATAGGGGCTGGTCAGATCCTAGGAGGAGCAGCCGAATTACTTATTAACTGCGGGAGTATTGATCAAGTGGGGTTTTGGCGTTGCACCTACCCAGTGCAAGATTAATGCTACACATTTCCAAATGAATGATTGAATGAATGATCGAATCGATTGATTGAAATGATAGGATTGTCCTTGACCAGAAGGGGTAAAATTGTTATCAAAATTCCAAAGTTAATGGGCCAATTCTAATGTTATATTCATCCTAATGTTCAGTCCATTGATATATTGTGCTAGCATATCATTAAATTCTTTAATGATCTATTTCTGATCATAGCTTATACTTTGATATTGTCTTATACTCTAAAGTTCTTTCCTGATTGATTATGGCATACTGTATCTTCCATTGTCTTGTGATTTAACATGTGATTTTCATACCATGGCATATAGACATATTGCATAAGACAATTAATTACTTATATTTGCCTAGTTAATGAGGAGTAAACCCTACTGAGCATTCGCTCACATAGTGTTTTCAATGTTTTTCAGGTAGTTCTGATGATGAAGAACCTCAATCGGACGGGCTGGGATTGGAGTGATCATTGAGCGACCTCCAAAAAGTTCTATGTCTTTGGAGTGCATTAAAAAGTGTCCAATGTAATGAGTCTTAGTTCTAAGAAAGTTTGGAGACTTTATGTCAAGAAAGAAGTTGTAAAAGTTGGAGTTGGAATTGATATATGTAAACTTGGGAATTTTTCTGATTACTAATGATATTCATTTTGGTGGAATTATGGTGTCTTGTCCCTTTTGATTTCTGATTTTTGCTCTAATTGAATGAATGATTATGACTATCGTGCTTTGAGTTTCTACATCGGGGCATGACAAACATTCAAGACGAGATTCCAGCCCTAGGTCCCACTTCATTAACATTCAAGATGGGATTCCAGCCCCGGGTCCTAGCTTCATCAACACCCAATACGGGCTTTCAGCCTTGGGTTTCAGCTTTATTTACACCCAAAATGGATGTCTAGGCCCGAGTCCTAGCTTCATCAACACCCAATACTGGCATCAATCCTCGGGTCACCACTCCTCCGACATCCTCAGATCCCAAAATGGCTCTCAAGTCCCGCGCTCCGACCACAAATCCAATGACGTGCCTGAGCATCCAGCCCCAGGTCACCATGCCTCTGGAGCCCAATACTGGTCTCAAGCCTCGGGTCTTGTTTACCTTTTCAACGGCCCACACAAGCATCAAGCCATGGGTCCCAACTGTGCCAACTCCTAACATGGGCGACGAGCCTCGGGCTTTTGGCACCTTAATACCAAAGATGGGCGGCCAACCCCAGGTTCCAAGTTCACTGGTTCCTAACGTGGGTGCAGCATCTTAGGTGATGGAAACACCTTTAACATTCAGCATTGGTGCCAAACCCCATATCATCACCGCATCGGTTCCCAACACGGGTTTTAAACCCTGGGTTCCGTCATAATGTCAGCACCCTGCACAAGCAACTGCTTTGGATCACCATTTCTCTGGCCCTGAACATGGGAACCAACTCCCGGGTGCTGGCTACACTGACATTCACCAAAACGTCATGTCTCAGATAGTCCCGGACTAGGGTCATTCAGTTTACCACATCGGTGTTGAGTCGACCTTGGCCCTACCAAAAGGTGTCACAGTGGCTGCATAAATAGGTGGCTCGCCACCACCGTCCCTGACACACTAGTATCACACCGGCGGGAACTACCCCAGACCAACACCCAACCTCCCAAGCCCAAGCAAGGGGGCAACTCCAAGGAGGAGTGCTAGCTCTCCCTCAAATGAATGTGGGTCACTTAAAAAGAGGCCCAGCCCGTCTGGAGGGCACGAACCAAGAGACCCCTCCACTCACCGAAATGGCACCAAGCTCAAGATCCGACAGAGTGGTCGCTGGCTCAAGATCTTGTTACGCAATGAAGGACTCGTCAAGGTGTACTTTAGTCCTTGACAGATTGGGGGTACCGGTCCACCCTTAGAAGCACCCCAAAAGGGAAAAGGGTAATGCAGATAATTAATATCATGTAAAGGTGTTTGCATGCTACCCCACCGGTGTTATTTGAAAACTCAGGAAACCACCTTGCCCATGTCAATTGACGATTTGGGGCAAATCCCACCAACACCCCCCGGTAGCTAGGGAGAAACTCCACCAGAGTGGACTGACGACTTTGAGGAATTCTCATCAACACCAACTGGTGACACCAACAAAGCTCCATCGGGTCTCCACCGGTGGCTACCAGTGAACCCTATCAAGAGGTCTATCCTTTCCAATTATTTCATGTCTTGAGCAGCAACAATACCCAAGCGGATGCTTAGTCTAATCTCGACTTCGACCATCAAGCCCACAAGGGTCGAGCCACCCAGATCCCAATCAAGGTCCTGGCTGTCTACCGCAAAGACCAACCAGTCTCCAGATCCACCCTAAAGCTCCAAACTACTCGGTCAAGGGTTGATCCACAGCAACTGCTACAACAGCAACAAGCCGTTGACATTGCAATTTATAGGCCACGTCCCCTGACAGCGACAAGCTATGGATGATAGCCGCAAGGCTCACAAGTACTAAAAAAAATAACAAAGCAAAAAGAGGCTAAAAATAAAGGTGCCCCAACGGTCTCTATCAGCCCCTCCCACGAGACTACTGAGGGTAAAAAAATATCTCAAACCCAGTTGAGGTGAAAACCTGCAAGAGCGCCTCAAGCAAAATTGGGTAACCTCTCAGTGTAAAAAGCTACAAGGACGCACCGGAAAAAGTAAAAGGGGGTCAGCTCTGGAAAAAATCCGAAAGAGCAGTGGAGCTGGTAAAGAAAAAACAAAATGAAAATCTCTCCTCCTTACCAGGAGCAGCCAACCACCTTACTCTAAATCCCTGACCAGTCCACCTACTTTCTTTTGGCCATTACACCATCACGGTCGGCCCACACCTAAACCCTTGAGCAATACACCACCACGATCAATCATCTCCTAGCATTCGAGCCAATATACCACCACGACTGACCTACCTATTTCCTTCTGGCCTTACACCATCCCGGTCAGCCTCTACCCCCTTGAATAATATGCCTCCATGGCCGGTCAGCCTCCACGTTGGTCATGCACCTTCAAAATTGGCCCATACCTAACCTTGACTAAAACACCTCCCTGGTCGGTCAAACACCTAATCCCTGGCTGAAACACCATAATGGTTGGCCTACACATCACCCAGTCCTTGACCAATACACCTTCCCGGTTGGTTAAATCCCTAACCTTTGGCCAATACACCTCTCCTGTCGGCCCACATCAATTCTTGGCCCATACACCATAGAAGGTTAGTCAGCGTAGAACCTCGGCCATTGAACCACCAAGGCTGGCTCACTCAAGGTCCAATCCAAGCTCCAGTGGCAAGCTACATAGATCAGATAGCCTAAAGGTCTACACCAAAGCTTCAGATTGCTCAGCAATCGGCCAATCCCCAGCAAGCAACCACAACATCAACACAATGGGTCATTGGCCATGATCCCTGTTGGCCTAGAGTAGATGGCAGACAAGAACGGGGGTTGAATTGTCCCCCAGTCGAGATGGCAGATTTTTAAAAATAATCTAAAATAAACGATATGGAATTAAAATTAACTTCGTTAAATGGCCTAAACTCAAGTGAGATTTAAGTGATCTCTCAACCTTTCCGATCTCACACGAATATACAATGCGAGGAATGAGTTAAGTACAACTAAGCACGGATATCCAATGAACAAACGATTACTAATAACCGATAGCAGAGCTAGCGAAGTGTGATGGTGGAGTGAATGCAAATCTATGACAAAGACCTGTGAATTGAGATAGGAGATATGGACAATCGCACAGGCACACCACAAGCAACACAAAGATTTTTAGGTGGTTCAGGACCATGACGGGCTCCCTACATCCACCCCTCACCAAACTCGGTGAGGCTTCACTACCATGCTACAAATGTAGCAAGCGCGGGGACGAACCCCACCACTACACACGCTGCTTCCGCAGTAATCCACACACACGAGGGCTTGCCTCAAGATGCTGCCACCGCAACACACCACACACGCTCGGAGAACTCACCACGCACTAAAGTCCCACACGGAGACGCCGCTCCGTCCACATAAAAAAAATATTCCGAGTTCAGCAAAGTAAGAAGGATGTCCAATACATGCGCATATTCAGAATAAACTGAAGAAAGAATAGTCAAGATGAACCAAGGAGGGATGAAGAGATATATCCTTGATATGAAGAAGGCCTTGAGATGATTCTTCCTGAAGCTTTCAACGGTGGGGGAGTCGATCTTCAAGAGGTACGAAGATGAGCAAACTTCTCCTTGGAGATTCAACCTCGTCGTAGCTTGAGCGCTTAGAACGGATGTAGATATGTAGGATTCCAAACAAGATCGCCCCTTCAAGTGAAGAAAACTTGAAGCACATAAGAGGAACTCCCTTCCTCTCCCACCTGCGGCCTGGACCCTCCTTCACCCTGTAAAAGATAGAACATGTTAGCCCCTTTTCTTATTCTCCGTTCTGAAAACCGCAACATATATATGGCAGAGAATGGATACGCAAAAGACAAGAAACCCCATGAAAAGGCCACCCAAAACCCCTCTAGATAATGTATAGGAACCCTAAGGACAAAGGGGTCAAGTTTGGGTAAAAAATAGGTGGGGTCCAATGGGGTTCGAAACCCCGCTCCGGACCGCTCTGCACACGTGTCGACTCTCAGAGTCGACACTTTTTGCAGGGCGTTCTGGCAGTATCACAAACAAAGGTACCCAGAGCAAAAGTGTCGACTCTGTGAGTCGACACTTTTTGCTGTAGGTTCTGTCTGTAACAAAAAGAAGAACCCTGGCCCAAAAGTGTCGATCACAGAGTCAACACTTGCTGTCTGCTGCAACCAGACAGCATGCAATACAATAAGTGTCGACTCTGTGAGTCGACACTTGCAACAACAAACCAGAAAACTACCTAAGGCAGTCCAATGCAAGACAAGGCCATTAAAGAGCCTTTCAACCCCAATCAAAAACATGATTTTGCCAAGTAAACAACATGCATTAAAAGGATTATAAACAACATTCAAACTTGTTTAAACAAGATTTATAGAAAGCATGTTAACTAGAAAGCCACCTTTAAAAGACCATGAAAAAATAAGCATGAAGGCACTTTGAAAACCCAGCATAAGAAAAATACTTCAAACCCATTCATGGGACCATGAGTCACATTCAAAAATAATACAATGATATGCACCCATGGATGTAAGAGCATTAATGTACCTGCTCAATGCACAAATGTATTTTGACATTCTTTGATCAATGCAAATGAAAGGAATGATTACCTTGCCATATGACATATGGATAAATCCTTCAACCTGCATAAAGAATCATTGTGAATCATCCACATATGAAGATGATTCTAAAACACTCAATCTAATCATTCAAAAGGATTCTGGACTTTCTTCACAATTAAACCAAGGACAACAAACTGTAACCCATGTTTTACAATTTGATGAGCAGCTGAACAACCCATTCATCCAAGCAATATAACTATGCCATATATCAAGATTTCATCATGACCAACAAGAAATCCATAATAACAAAGTGAGTATACTAGATATCCAGGTTTCATCATGATTAATCATGAGCTAATGAAATGGGTTTCACCTATGAAATCATAGAACCCATACAAACAAAGTGCTTGAATAATCACCATGCATGAACCTACAGCAGTAGAAGTGTCGACAGCTAGTGTCGAAACTTAAAATGTGTTGGTCTATCTGCAGAGTAGATAGGCCATGACCTAGGGAGGGTCGACCCCCATGTGTCGACACCTCTCCAGCAAGATCTGAAAAATGAATGCAGACCACCGCAAGTACCTAAAACCACATGTAACATAAAGGCAAGATTTTACATGAGTCCAAGGAATATGATGATCTTATCAACAAGAGCTTGAAATGAAATGGCTATGCTTTTACACAAAGCAATGTAATCAATTTCATATCCATAAGAACTCAACCATTTCACACAAGTATGGTCATTAAAGCAAGAACATTTACCTCAACAGTCCCATACAAAAACATGCATGAAACTCAATAAACCCAACTTAGTGTTTGGACCAAAAACACAAGCTTCTCTCTTCTAAACATAATTCAAATCTTAAAGATAGCCACACCTATCATTGATTACAACATGAATCATTTCCATACATAGCAAAGGTGTGATAAGATTCAAGTATATCAAAAGCCTAGCAAGAGTCATTCTAATAAGCTATTTGACAATCCACTGAAAAACATAGCTTTCACATGAAAGCTCCGAAGACTCATGAGCAGCATGCATGATTCAATATCAAAGATATATACATGAAGGACCATGCTTCACAACCCTGTAACGCAACCTGCAAAACAAGATATCTTACCATGTGTGTGTTTTATTTCTGTCGTGATTGTGTTTGTCGTCCCACCGTCTCCGCGGTCTTGTCCGTGTGTTTCTCATCCCACCGCGTTTATCATCCCACCGTGTGGTGTTGCCGTCCCACCGTGTCTCACAGTCCCACCACGCATGTTGGTTGTTTATGTGATGTTCTGTCCATGTCGTGATATAGTGTTATGTTATATCGATGTTGTGGTGTTATGTTCATCTTTGTGCTATTATGCTTTAGTTTTGTTCATGTTTTTTGGTTTTCTTATTTTGAAAATCCCATAAAAATTTGAAATATGAAAATCTAAAAAAAATGTAATTTCGCCTGCGTAGGTAAGTCAGGTATGGCTCTCTATCCCTACTCTTTGTTGCATTACTATATGTTACCTTTATGCTATTATAGCCTCTCAAAGACCGGCTGGTTCTCCGTATGTTCTGGGATCTGATGTTCCCCTTTACCAAAAACGATGATGATCTAGGAGCATGCGGTTAATCATTGGATAGGCTGTTAGGTTGAGTCGGGCGGGGAACGATAGACTCTGTCTTGCACGCCGTGATTGTAAGAAGGCTCTTGACCCCGTCTTATTTGGTCTAGCAATATTATTCTTGAGTATTTTCTATTTTATCTTTCTTTGCATTTGTTTTGATGATTTCTTTATTTTAACCCAGTATGCACCATGTCATGTTTGAGCATTCACGCCTCATAATTTCTTTCAAGGTTTCTCCTCAGCAATGGTTAATTGTGCTTAATTCTCTTGGATAAGAGTTTCTCATTCCACTCTGAATTTGAACGTTCTCTCTGATCTACTCATTTGGTCTGGTTGGCTAGTGTGATTCCTATCTGGATTTTATCTCAGTTTCCTTTTCCAGCTTTTCAGCTCTTGCTCTTCCGATCCCCTCATTGGCTCTGGATTGTGTCCCCTAATGAGGTCGGTCGTGTTTTCCCTTTCCTTAGTTAGTTAGTTCTCCAGACATGTCTCATCCGTGTCAGCTATTCCTTGTGGTTAGTTCGATATTTTCGGGAGAATTCCTATTGCTTGTTGGTTGCGCCTGGTGTCTATTTGCCTTGATGCTCGCTTTTCAGTTCTTTTTGCTTCATCTCCATTTCACGTCGCTGTCACTTTCACTCCATCTCCATTCCATTTCACCTCTGCGCTGCTTTCGCTTGCTCCCTTGCAAAGTGCACATCAAGGAGGGGCATCTGTTAACACCCGTTTTCAGCTTGCAAGTCAAGTTCTTTCTCTTATCCATCTTTCATGATGTCCTAAATTACCCATTATTTCGGAGTCTTCCTTGAGCGTATTTTGAGCCCATTCTTGATCATTTCCTAGCCCATTAACCCTTGGAGGTTTGGAGACTATTCTTCCTCGATTGCCGTGTAACTACACTGGGTCTGCTAACCCAGTCTGGCATGACCGCTACCATCAGGTAGCGGTCATCCCATGACAACGACCTGCTTCCTTATTTTACGTGCGTCGACTCCATCACTGATGGGAATCAGCTCTGAGCATGTACATTTTATTTTTGTATTTATATCCTTTTGTTTATATTTATACCCTTGGCTAATGGGGTTTACAAATTGTAAGGCATTATAAGCCAAAGGGTTAGTCTTTAAAGTCTTTGGGTTTTTATGTAATATGCCAGTGGATCCAGCAGGGTCCTCCACCCTCTTTTCCATTGGTCCACCTAGATCCTAGGGTCCATGTGGGGCTGGTTCAAAGTCCAAGGTTAGACTTGGACCAAGGGGGGGCAAAATAAAGAAAAATTAATTTTTTCTACCCCTTTTTTTCTACCCCTTCTTTATCCCCATGTGGGGAGTTGTTTAATATTTTTATTTCCACCTTTCCCTTTATGCCCCTTTGACCAAGGGTATTAGTGGTCATTTGTCCTAGGTCTAGGGTTTAGTATTTAATGTCTCTTGTTACATTTTAATCACTTTTAATGAGAGAAATTACAAGAAATTGTGTGAAGCCAAGCATTGGGCGCACCTCCCCCTCTCTCCCTTCTCTTGTTCTTCATCTTCTTCCGCTTGATCCAAGGTGTGAAGCCCTCAATATTGGAGTGAATCCAATTTCTACCTTCCCTATGGAGTGTGAAGCTCCACCACCGCCGTTCGTGCCGCCATCGGAGCCGCCAGCAAGCCTCCACAAGCCGCCATCCCCCCTGCTGTCCTGAACTCTGAGTTCCAGAACAGCAAGCTAAAGAAGAGGTCGGTTCTCCCAGCTCCCAGCTCTGATCGAGCTGAGATTTTGAGAGCTTGTTCCTCTGTCTGTTAGATTTTATGCAATATAGACTTTTCCCCATTAAGATCCCATTTGATATTATTTCTGATATTTTTAATCCACCCCTGACAGTCTGTCAGTCAGCAGATCTGCAGGATAGCAGTCTGTTCTTATATTTTTCTCATCTTCTTAGTCATCTCTAAAATATCTCCAAATATTCCTGCGTGATTCCCACATACCCCCCTTCCACCCATAATTTTTCTGGAGTCTAGATCTATTATTTTCCTATCGGTCAAAATTCATTTTCAGGCAGATCTCAGTTTGCCCTGTGTGTCTGTAAGTCCAAGTCAGCAGAAACCTTTGAGGAACAGTCATTTTCATCTTCAATCCATTCACTTGATGGATCTGAAATAATTATATGGTGTAGCCCTTTGAGTCCTCTATCCATCGGTACCAAGTTCACCTCGATCCAACACCGGATCTGGGCGTAAGAATTCTTTCGTGAAGGTGCGCAGATCAGATCCGAGCCCAGCCAGCAGAAGCAGTCCGGGAATTAATTCCTCAGAAAATACGCCGGCACACCTTCGGTCTCCGCCGCTCTCGGGGGTCAATCAGCAACCCCCCAGCAGTGCCCCAGTAGGCCGCATCAGCAAGGAGACGCCATGGCACTGCTATCCTAGCAACCGGACCCACCTGTTGTCCCGCGGGCCCCGCAGAATGGTGCCAATCAGCAGCCCGTCTCCAGCCCGAGAACCGGCCAAATTGCTGCCCGTCAACCCGAGTTCGCTACTCCCGGGTCTCACATTGTAGCCCTTTACCTCCCCGCGTGGAGTGGGCCTTAAAATCATTTCTGTAATTATTGTTAATATTTGTACACCTAGAATACGTGCTTCGGCTGGGGTCGTCTTCCCCACGCCCAGAGCGTGGAGGTAAACTCACCTCCCTCTTTATCGCATTTGCTCAATTCGTATATTTTCATATGCCACTGCTAGAGTGATAGGGTAAATTAGCTCGTTATATCATATTAATCACTGCTGCGAGAGAGAGCGAAACCCGTCCCGTGATCTGATCCGGGCACGAAAGAGAGTTGACTACCTGACTCATTGTCGGTTTCTCAACCGCGCACGTCCGTACGCTTCCCTCGTTAGGGACGATCACGAGTTTGCCTAGAGTCTAAGGATTGCATATCAATTGGCGTCGAATCGCGTCCCGTCCCGCATCAAATTGGTATCAGAGCGAGTCGAGTCTAGGGTAGTCTATCATAGCATGGTCTAAGTCTTTCCAAGGTGTCACATTGCATCTCTATATCTGGTATATCAAAAGGTTTTCCCGGAACGGTAGGCTACGCCTATTGGGAAAGGTGCACACTTGCGTGAGTGTGATCTTCAGATCAAACCTCTGCCACGTACCGAATATTGGAGTTTAGGTCGTCCTTCACTTCGCCTTGGCCGGTGCATTCCAACCCCGTGTCCATTGCATGCCCACTCATAGGGGTACCCTATACTCACCACCACCACCACCTATGGCCGATCCCTGAGTCCCTAGTCCCGATGCGTCATCGGTGGCTGATATGTTTCGAGCTATTATGGGAAAAATGGATGATTTGAGCGCTCGAGTGGATAAGATGGAAGGGTTGAGTACGCGAGTGGATGGCCTAGGCGCACGTTTGGACGGAAGGATGAAGGCCTTAGAGGATAGGGTCGTAGAGTCGGACCAGTCTTTTCACGGTCTGGTAGGGAGGGTAGCCGTCCTAGAGAGACCCCCAGTTGAGGTGCACCCCGCGGCGACAAATGGTCAACCGGAGCCGGTTCAGCCACCTATTGCTCCTAGGGCTCAAGGGGTAGATGATAGGAGGTGCCGAGCCCCCGAGGTTGAAGACTACGAGTCCGATAATGAGAATAGGGGATATGGTCGTGACTGTCATGTTCAACGATGGAACCGTGATTTGGATGAGGACGAGTAGACCCTCAGGACCGTTCGTGCAGACCCTCCCACTTTTGACGGGTCCTTAGACCCGAAGGTCTATCTTGATTGGGAGGCCGGCATGGACCGATATTTCGAGTGGTTTGAAATGACGGACCACCGAAAAGTCAAGTTTACCAAAATGAAACTGCTAGGGCATGCACAAACTTATTGGAGAAACATGGCGAACCTGCTGTTTCACCGTCAGGAGCCCCAGGTAGAGATGTGGGATGAGATGAGGTCAAAACTTAGGAAAAAGTACCTTCCTACCTTCTACCGCCAGCGTCTCATAGATAGGTGGCAGAGTCTCACCCAAGGAGATCGGTCCGTCTCCGATTACATCACCGAGTTCGATGAATATTTTTTACGATGTGACGCCACGGAGGAAAGCTCCCTGACTGTTTCCCGATTTCGGCGTGGTCTGCGACCACACCTACAGTATGAGCTTTTCCGCCGCAAGGTGGACAAGTTGGAGGACGCGTATCAGGTTGCTCTCGAGATGGAGCAGTTTGAGGGAGAGTTAGAGTCTACCCAACGGTTGGGCCCCGTCCCCCTTCGTAGTGCCAAGCCATGGAGCTCCTTAGGCCCATATCCGAGGGCCCCCATGGCTCGACCTCAGGAGCCCACCCGTCAGGAGCAATTCACTCCAAGGCCCCGCCCTTCCCCACCAAGGGATCTACCTCCACCCCAACCACCGGCACCCATTGCCCGCCCCCCGGGACCTATTGCCCGTCCTCCGGCACCCACACCTCCTCCCCTATTGCCTACACCCCCAGTCCATCGGGAGGATAAGGGTAAGTGTCACGCCCCGATGCGGAATCTCGGGACGTACAGTTAGGGGCACGCGAGCAAGAATTTAATATTCCGAACCATTGCAAACCATTGCACAAAAGGTTGGAAAAGGTAAATATCAGAGTTTTATTGATAATAAAATGCTGAGTACATTTGGGTAGACAACTACATTCGAATAGTAATCCAAACTAGAACAACTTCTCACTATTACATAAGGAATACAAACTGACTGAAAAGCTATAAACTAACACTCGTATCACTCTAGTCCATCCCCGACATGGTCATCACCTGGAAAGAGGGGAAAAGTAGGAGTGAGCTAAACACGCTCAGTAGATAACCGTAAGCAGGTATAAGTATTTAACCAATTATTACAATTTACATGAAATGCAGTAAATGAACAAATGTCAACACGATAAAGAACAATATATGATATCGAGAATGTAACACTTTTACCACAAGTAATGATCAAGTAATGAACTAAGTATAGCAACTACAAGATAAAGAACTTTGGCCATCATTCAAGTATGTTACACATGTAACCAGGTAATCACGCACGATTCAAGTATCACGAATTGTCATAGACGTAACAAGTCAAGTCAAGTACTCGGGTGCAATGCCTCACCCTGTCATACACATCCCATGGGCTCACTATCGTTTCGGGTGCTCTCCCCAGGACCAGACCGGGCCCTTATGATGCGTTGGCATTTCATTGGATCCATGATCCCCCGTCTAGACATAGTCAATTTATGGCCAATCTAATCAATAGAATTTCTGTCAAGTGTAAGATGAGAGGACGACCCTTGTCTCCTCTGATTCAAGAGTATAACACAACGGAAAACCCAAACTAAGGGTAGTCGTACGGCGAACACCGGGCCGTACTCACACGAGTAACGAGTCACGGAGTCAAGTATGAACGGTTGACAGTAAGCCGTTCGAGAAAAGTAAGTGTATAGATTTAATATACGAACCTCTCGGGTCGTATACGGAGATACGGTTCTAGAAAATCCGTATTTAAGTATAACAATAATTCTAATCATAAGATGAGTTGTGTATAAAATAGTTACCGGAATACAATGACCATTTAACCCATTAAAAATAATGGTTGATTCCGGGCTCGAGTATGACCGAAGGTTAATCAAGGATAATCGGTCATTTTAACAAGTTAAAACGATGGCGATCGGGACATTAGAGGATATACGGTATATGCTTATACACCGTATAGGCCTAAGTTGCCCATTTTATACTTTAAGCAATAAAACACCGGTCTAAATCATGCTTTCTATTGTAGACCATGGATAAATTTACCATTTGGTATCATTTCCTTTCATGGTAACAATTTAGAATTTACCGGATAGAGTGTCCGGTGTAATTTTACATCGGCCAAGACTTGCATAAGTCGACCGTCATACTAATCTTGGCTAATATATACTTAATCTTGCCTAATCCTATGTAAACTTGGTTAATCATGCTTAAACATAACTAATTATGCTTTAAACATGACTAATTATGTCTTAAACATGACTAAACATGCTTAAACATAACTAATTATGCTTTAAACATGACTAATTATGTTTTAAACATGACTAAACATGCTTAAACATAACTAATTATGCTTTAAACATGACTAATTATGTTTTAAACATGTCTAAACATGCTTAAACATAACTAATTATGCTTTAAACATGACTAATTATATTTTAAATATGACTAAACATGCTTAAATTTGATCTAATCATAGTTAACGATTTATTAATAACACTAACATGTATTTAGTGTGATTACTAAGGTTTAATCATATACTACATGACCTTAATCTTATTCAGGCTTAAAACAGATCAAACGATGGGAAAACAGCAAGTTTTGGACATAAAGGGTATGACCCTAACATGTCTCTTCACAAAACACGGGTTCCTGTACAACAGGAACGAAAAAGGAACAGTGCCGAATAGGATGGGTCGACCCATGATTGCATGGGTTGTAGAGGGGTTATACGTTTAAAAAAACTTGAGTTTTGTGTCTAACCAGTGTTTACAATGAAAATAAAAGTGGATTACAATGCCTTTTAAGCTTAAAACATGATTGAACAATTAACAATCATTACAATAACAGAAATTTAATCTCCTGATGATATGTTATTCATGTGGGTTAACAATTGGTTACTTAACAAGGAATACTATCTACGGATGGTATCATGATCACTATAAACACGATGTAAAACATGTAAAAGCATGATAGCTCCTTGTCTAATGATGCTAACAAGTTCATTCTTCTATGCTTAGATTGGTGCCTTGGTTACCTACCGAAATTAACGGAAGAAGGAGAAGGAATAGAAAGAAGCAAAGGAACTCCTGGAGAACGAAGTGATGAATAGTAAGCTTGCAGAGAGTTGCAGAGCTCCCCACGGCCTATTCTCCCAGCAACTTAACTAACGAGGGAAGCCTTAAGGCTCCCTCCCATATATATAGGCTTTTAAAAGCCACGAGTTCCTCATTCGGGTGGGAATGGTCGCACACGTCGCCGCAACGGGATGACCACAGTGTGGACTCCGTGTTTGCCGACTTAAACACGTTCTCACGTGTTTTATTGAGGTAGGAGATTAAGTTAAACCTCCTTAAAGCTTAGGATTAGCTTAAGTGATTAAGGGTGCTTAGCTCATAAATCCCACTAAACGATTTTTAATGAGTTTGACCCAGAAGACAAAATTGCTAATCAAGACGTGATCTTTTAGATTATGATTTTTATGGAATTTTATCACAAGGTTTAATGTTAATCTCCCAATCTTAAGATTAAAATAATAATTTAACCGAATGTTCAACGGTTTAGTCGATAGAGAGAGTTTTTGATTTTTACCGATGAAACTCCAGAAGACAAAGTTGCTAAGAAAAATACTCTCTATCAGATGTGATTTTTGCAGATTTTTCCAAGATAGTTATATTTTCAGGTGAATAGTGTTTTCCGCGTTTTTAAGTCAGGCTTAAATCACTGATTAAGCCATGTAAATGATTTTATTAGGGTCAGGTACAGGAGACCAAAGTGTTTATCATGGTGTTTACTAATTAACTATCATTTTTCAGAATATTTACACGATAGTCAAAAATATTTACTATTTACTATTTACCTCAGTCACTATTCAACATTTACTATTTACGAAATTTAATATTTGTACAGAAACTCGGGGTCTTACACCCTCCCCCACTTAAAGAATTTGGTCCTCCAAATTCACTGGACCAAAATACAGTAAAGGAAAGATAGCTCACCTAGAATAGGTCGGGATAACGCTTCCGTATAGCGTCCTCGGATTCCCAGGTAGCTTCTTCAATTCCACGCCGACTCCATTGAATCTTAACCATTGGTATGGAACGATTCCGAAGTTGTTGTTCCTTCCGATCCAGAATCTTTACTGGTCGTTCTTCATAAGACAAGTCCTTCTTCACTTCGAGGTCCGCATGTTGAATGACGTGACTAGGGTCGTACACGTATTTCCGAAGCATAGAAACATGGAACACGTTGTGTACTCCAGCTAGTTGAGGAGGTAAGGCCAATCTATAGGCGACTTCACCCACTCGATCAAGGATCTCAAATGGACCAATATACCTTGGGCTTAACTTGCCATGAATACCGAATCGGCGAATACCTCTCGACGGAGAGACCTTCAAAAATACATGCTCGCCAATCTGGAATTTCAAATCTCTTCTTCTATTATCAGCATAACTTTTCTGCCTTGATTGAGCTACAAGTAACCGGTCTCGAATAATTCGAATATTCTGTGATGATTCTGAGACAAGATCCGATCCAAGCCATTGCTTCTCGCCAATCTCATCCCAACATAATGGAGAACGACAACTCCTTCCATACAAAGCCTCGAAAGGTGCCATTTGTATGCTGGATTGATAACTATTGTTATAGGCGAATTCTATCAATGCCAAATGATCACTCCAGCTGCCATCGAAGTCAATCATACAAGCTCTCAACATATCTTCCACAATCTGATTTGTTCTCTCGGTCTGTCCATCTGTCTGTGGATGAAATGCAGTACTGAAATTCAGACGGGTACCAAGAGATTCTTGCAAACCCTTCCAGAAATGAGATGTAAATCTCGGGTCTCGGTCAGACACAATGCTGACTGGAATACCATGAAGTCTAACCACTTCCTTCAGATATAATGCTGCTAGTACATCAACCGTCCACTTGGACTTAATAGCTAGAAAATGGGCTGACTTAGTCAATCGATCCACGATGACCCATATTGCATCATAGCCACCTCGAGTCTTAGGAAGACCCATAATAAAGTCCATACCAATACTCTCCCACTTCCATTGGGGAATATCAAGTGGTTTCAATTTACCTGCCGGTCTAAAATGCTCGGCCTTTACTTGTTGACAAACAAGACATCTGCTTACAAAATCTGCAATTTCCCTTTTCATGTTTGGCCACCAAAATGTCCTCTTCAAGTCTTTGAACATCTTAGTGCCTCCCGGATGGATAGTGTATCGGGATCTGTGTGCTTCTTCAAGGATCCGATTCTTTATATTAGCCTCATCCGGTACACAAGTTCGACCTTGAAACACCAGTCTTCCATCATTGGCTATCGAGAAGTCAGGTCTGCCACTTAAGTTTTCCTTAATCTCGACTAGCTCGGGATCAATATCTTGTAATAGCTTGATTTCCACTAACAGTTCGGGCTTGAGTTGCATCTGGGAAATCAAAATCCGATCATTATCAATATTGAGATCCAGACTAGCCATCTGCTCCAGTAACTTCCATTCTTGTAACATAAGACTGGATAACTTGGCCACAGGCTTCCGACTTAACGCATCAGCCACGACATTGCCTTTGCCAGGGTGATACTCGATAGAGAAGTCGAAATCCTTTATATATTCCAACCACCTTCTTTGCCTCATGTTTAATTCCTTTTGAGAAAATAAGTATTTCAGACTTTTGTGATCCGAAAATACCGTGAATGATTCTCCATATAAATAGTGCCTCCAAATCTTTAATGCGAATACTACGGCTGCCAATTCCAGATCATGCACGGGATAATTAACTTCATGCTTCCTTAACTGCCTAGAAGAATAGGCAATCACCTTGCCATGCTGCATAAGCACACAGCCTAAGCCAATACCAGAAGCATCTGTGTAGACCACAAAACCGCCTTCACCCGAAGGTAAGGTCAAAATAGGGGCAGTAGTCAAACAATCCTTCAGAGTTTGAAAACTCCGTTGGCATTCAGCTGACCACTCAAACTTGATTTCTTTGCGGGTTAATTTGGTCAAAGGTACCGCAATTTTAGAGAAATCTTGAATGAACATTCGATAATAACCAGCCAGGCCAAGAAAACTCCTTACTTCAGTAGCATTAGTAGGCTGTTCCCAATTCTTGACTGCTTCCACTTTAGATGGATCCACAGAAATTCCATCCTTAGTAATAATATGTCCTAGAAAGGACACTTCACTCAGCCAAAATTCACACTTGCTGAATTTGGCATATAATTGGTGATCTCTCAATAATTGAAGAGCCGTTCTTAGATGCTCGGCATGATCTTCTTCACTCTTTGAGTAGATCAAAATGTCATCAATAAATACCACGACCCATTGATCAAGATAAGGTCGGAACACATTGTTCATAAGTTGCATGAAAGCTGCCGGTGCATTCGTTAACCCAAAGGGCATAACGACAAACTCAAAGTGACCATATCGGCTTCGAAAAGCTGACTTGTAAATATCATCTTCCTTAATTCTCAATTGATGATACCCAGATCGAAGATCGATCTTAGAAAAATACGAAGCTCCAGCAATCTGGTCAAATAACTCATCAATCCTCGGCAGTGGATATTTATTCTTGACAGTTATCTGGTTGAGTTGCCGATAGTCGATGCACAACCTCATCGAACCATCTTTCTTCCGAACAAACAATACAGGAGCTCCCCAAGGGGAAACACTCGGGCGAATAAAACCCTTCTCGAGCAACTCCAACAATTGCTGCTTCAATTCCCGCAATTCCGCAGGAGACATGCGATAAGGGGCTTTAGAAACAGGAGACGATCCAGGAATAAGATCAATAGAAAATGTCACTTCACGCTGAGGCGGAAGTCCTGGTAACTCCTCTGGAAAAACATCTGGGAAGTCTCGGACAATAGGAATGTCCTTAATCTCGGTCTGCTGTTCAGGGGACGCATGAATAAAAGCCAGGAAAGCTTCACATCCACGCCTCAATAACTTATCAGCACGAAGAGTCGAGATAAGAGACACCGGACTAGGATGTTTCACTCCTTTGAAGAATAATCCGGGGTGCTTAGAAAAAGACACCGAACAAGAATTGCAGTGAACATTGACCTCATACTGGGCCAACCAGTCGGCTCCTAGGATTACATCATAATCCTTCATGTCTATGCAAATCAAGTCGGCTGGAAAATTCCGATCATTCACCATAACTTTACTAGAAGGATAATAATGCTGAATAGCTGAACTGGTCCCAATAGGGGTTGATATCTCTAACGGAGAGTCCATCAAAATAGGTTCTATAGCTAATAACTTAGCAAATCTCCGGGATATAAAAGAATGTGTTGCACCAGTATCAAATAGAACAAAAGCCGGAAAGTCGGATATAATGAGAGTACCTTCGACGAGTCCACCATCCTCGGAGATACCCTTTTCCTTTGTATGAAGAGCCTGGAGCCTGCCCTGAGGCTTCTTGACGTTTAGAGGTTTTGCCGGGATAGCTTGTTCCGATAATAAGGGGCAGTTGGGAATGCGGTGCTCCTTGCTTCCACATCGCAGACATGCACCTTGCTTGCGCCAACAATCCTCCATTTTGTGACCGGGACGATCACAATATCGGCATACGCCTTTGAATGGAACCACAGAATCAGGTTTCTTGTCTTCTTGTCTTGGCGCCTTGCCCTTCCACGAACCAGAACCAGAACTAGAACTAGTACTAGTGAAAGGTCTTTTCTTGTTAGGACCAGTGCCAGAATCAGTCTTATCATTCTTGAGTGCCTTCGGTTGATTCTTCTTACTACCTTGACCACGAATCCTTTCCGTCATTTCCAATGTATCTTCTAATACTTGTGCCTTTCTTACCATCTCAGAATATGTAGAAATTTCTAGTGGTGCCAGTTGATTAATATAATGAAGTCGAAGACCATTAAGGAAACGCTTCGCCTTCATTTTCTCAGTTGAAATGAGATGTCTCGCATAACGAGAGAGTCTTGCAAACTGGGCTTCATATTCTGATACCGATAAGCTTCGCTGCTTCAGAGCTGCGAATTCCGCGGCCTTCTTTTCTTGCACGCGATCAGAAAAATATTTATCATTGAAGAATTCCTCGAATTCCTCCCACGAGACTTGTTGGTCACCGAGAGTCGGTTTAATAGACTCCCACCAAGTACGTGCATCACGTTCCAGTTGGAAAATGGACAAGAGAACACGCTCCTGGTCAGTGCATTGCATGACCTCAAAAATCCTTGCCATCTCGTCGAGCCAGTTCTCGGCTTCATCAGGATCGGTTGAACCAGCAAACCTAGGCGGGTTCATCCCTCGGAAATTCCGATACAATTCACCAGTACCATGAGCTGCGCCATGAGGTGCCGCTCCGGCTCCAGCTCCTGCCTGAGCCAATGCATTCAAGGCTTGCGTAAGTCCTTGAACCGTACGTTGCAAATTCCTCATCTCAGCACGATTGGCTGCCATTTCAAGTACCTATAAGGTAATCCATTGTTCATGAGTCGATTATTATGAGAGAAGAATTCTCTGATGAGAGGAGAGAGAAAGAACTAGAGGAGTGAGACATGATTACGGTTAATAGCTTAACCCGATTTCTACCCAAATCTCACAAGGTCTAGTTTTTCCTAAACTTATAGGAGAGAAGGAAACCTAGGATAATTTTAACCTAAATTTCTAGGTCAATGCGACCTAGGCTGTGATACCAACTAAACTGTCACGCCCCGATGCGGAATCTCGGGACGTACAGTTAGGGGCACGCGAGCAAGAATTTAATATTCCGAACCATTGCAAACCATTGCACAAAAGGTTGGAAAAGGTAAATATCAGAGTTTTATTGATAATAAAATGCTGAGTACATTTGGGTAGACAACTACATTCGAATAGTAATCCAAACTAGAACAACTTCTCACTATTACATAAGGAATACAAACTGACTGAAAAGCTATAAACTAACACTCGTATCACTCTAGTCCATCCCCGACATGGTCATCACCTGGAAAGAGGGGAAAAGTAGGAGTGAGCTAAACACGCTCAGTAGATAACCGTAAGCAGGTATAAGTATTTAACCAATTATTACAATTTACATGAAATGCAGTAAATGAACAAATGTCAACACGATAAAGAACAATATATGATATCGAGAATGTAACACTTTTACCACAAGTAATGATCAAGTAATGAACAAGTATAGCAACTACAAGATAAAGAACTTTGGCCATCATTCAAGTATGTTACACATGTAACCAGGTAATCACGCACGATTCAAGTATCACAAATTGTCATAGACGTAACAAGTCAAGTCAAGTACTCGGGTGCAATGCCTCACCCTGTCATACACATCCCATGGGCTCACTATCGTTTCGGGTGCTCTCCCCAGGACCAGACCGGGCCCTTATGATGCGTTGGCATTTCATTGGATCCATGATCCCCCGTCTAGACATAGTCAATTTATGGCCAATCTAATCAATAGAATTTCTATCAAGTGTAAGATGAGAGGACGACCCTTGTCTCCTCTGATTCAAGAGTATAACACAACGGAAAACCCAAACTAAGGGTAGTCGTACGGCGAACACCGGGCCGTACTCACACGAGTAACGAGTCACGGAGTCAAGTATGAACGGTTGACAGTAAGCCGTTCGAGAAAAGTAAGTGTATAGATTTAATATACGAACCTCTCGGGTCGTATACGGAGATACGGTTCTAGAAAATCCGTATTTAAGTATAACAATAATTCTAATCATAAGATGAGTTGTGTATAAAATAGTTACCGGAATACAATGACCATTTAACCCATTAAAAATAATGGTTGATTCCGGGCTCGAGTATGACCGAAGGTTAATCAAGGATAATCGGTCATTTTAACAAGTTAAAACGATGGCGATCGGGACATTAGAGGATATACGGTATATGCTTATACACCGTATAGGCCTAAGTTGCCCATTTTATACTTTAAGCAATAAAACACCGGTCTAAATCATGCTTTCTATTGTAGACCATGGATAAATTTACCATTTGGTATCATTTCCTTTCATGGTAACAATTTAGAATTTACCGGATAGAGTGTCCGGTGTAATTTTACATCGGCCAAGACTTGCATAAGTCGACCGTCATACTAATCTTGGCTATTATATACTTAATCTTGCCTAATCCTATGTAAACTTGGTTAATCATGCTTAAACATAACTAATTATGCTTTAAACATGACTAATTATGTCTTAAACATGACTAAACATGCTTAAACATAACTAATTATGCTTTAAACATGACTAATTATGTTTTAAACATGACTAAACATGCTTAAACATAACTAATTATGCTTTAAACATGACTAATTATGTTTTAAACATGTCTAAACATGCTTAAACATAACTAATTATGCTTTAAACATGACTAATTATGTTTTAAACATGACTAAACATGCTTAAACATAACTAATTATGCTTTAAACATGACTAATTATGTTTTAAACATGACTAAACATGCTTAAATTTGATCTAATCATAGTTAACGATTTATTAATAACACTAACATGTATTTAGTGTGATTACTAAGGTTTAATCATATACTACATGACCTTAATCTTATTCAGGCTTAAAACAGATCAAACGATGGGAAAACAGCAAGTTTTGGACATAAAGGGTATGACCCTAACATGTCTCTTCACAAAACACGGGTTCCTGTACAACAGGAACGAAAAAGGAACAGTGCCGAATAGGATGGGTCGACCCATGATTGCATGGGTTGTAGAGGGGTTATACGTTTAAAAAAACTTGAGTTTTGTGTCTAACCAGTGTTTACAATGAAAATAAAAGTGGATTACAATGCCTTTTAAGCTTAAAACATGATTGAACAATTAACAATCATTACAATAACAGAAATTTAATCTCCTGATGATATGTTATTCATGTGGGTTAACAATTGGTTACTTAACAAGGAATACTATCTACGGATGGTATCATGATCACTATAAACACGATGTAAAACATGTAAAAGCATGATAGCTCCTTGTCTAATGATGCTAACAAGTTCATTCTTCTATGCTTAGATTGGTGCCTTGGTTACCTACCGAAATTAACGGAAGAAGGAGAAGGAATAGAAAGAAGCAAAGGAACTCCTGGAGAACGAAGTGATGAATAGTAAGCTTGCAGAGAGTTGCAGAGCTCCCCACGGCCTATTCTCCCAGCAACTTAACTAACGAGGGAAGCCTTAAGGCTCCCTCCCATATATATAGGCTTTTAAAAGCCACGAGTTCCTCATTCGGGTGGGAATGGTCGCACACGTCGCCGCAACGGGATGACCACAGTGTGGACTCCGTGTTTGCCGACTTAAACACGTTCTCACGTGTTTTATTGAGGTAGGAGATTAAGTTAAACCTCCTTAAAGCTTAGGATTAGCTTAAGTGATTAAGGGTGCTTAGCTCATAAATCCCACTAAACGATTTTTAATGAGTTTGACCCAGAAGACAAAATTGCTAATCAAGACGTGATCTTTTAGATTATGATTTTTATGGAATTTTATCACAAGGTTTAATGTTAATCTCCCAATCTTAAGATTAAAATAATAATTTAACCGAATGTTCAACGGTTTAGTCGATAGAGAGAGTTTTTGATTTTTACCGATGAAACTCCAGAAGACAAAGTTGCTAAGAAAAATACTCTCTATCAGATGTGATTTTTGCAGATTTTTCCAAGATAGTTATATTTTCAGGTGAATAGTGTTTTCCGCGTTTTTAAGTCAGGCTTAAATCACTGATTAAGCCATGTAAATGATTTTATTAGGGTCAGGTACAGGAGACCAAAGTGTTTATCATGGTGTTTACTAATTAACTATCATTTTTCAGAATATTTACACGATAGTCAAAAATATTTACTATTTACTATTTACCTCAGTCACTATTCAACATTTACTATTTACGAAATTTAATATTTGTACAGAAACTCGGGGTCTTACAGTAAGGGACCACTTATCAGAGAGACTAGTAGGTCACGACTGCAGTGTTATCACTGTCAGGGGTTTGGCCGCTTTGTCGGCCAATGTTCTAGTCATACATCACTAGCCCTAGGGGACAAAAGGGTTGGAGAAGCTCCACCTTCTGGGATTGTGTCTGTCAGCTATGAGGCCGAGCCAAAATTAGCTGCTGAATTCTATGAAGAAGATCCAGAAGAACCCATTGACACCCAGGATGTAGCACTCGGATGATGACCACCTAGAGGTGATGTTACCACATTAAGTCTAGGGTCATGCATAAGTCAGTTTTTCTTCTTTGTGTGGTTTATTTGTATGGTTTGTTAGGAGTCTATGCATACATTTGTTAGTGCATAGTGAGTCTGCATGTGTCAAGTCAAGTCGGTCTAGTGCAAGCTCGTAGATGTCAGTCCCTTGCGAGTGTGAGGCAAGTCGGATCTAATGCATACGTTGTAGACTTGTCAGAGTATGGGATCAGCTCTACATCCATGTCCCGGATCTAGTCAGCTACAGGGACCCAGCGGTGATTCCTAGTGAGTCTTCGAGCCGCCTCCTCCCCTTTGAGAGTGACCCCACCCCGGAGTGTCCACCACTAACCTCGTTCCCACAGCATCATGCGCATATCGAGTATATATGGAATGAGTAGATGATGATTATTTGTAGTGGAGCGTACCCGTGCTACTTGGTACGGTGACGGATCCACCGGAGCTACTCGAGCAGTCGCACCCCTTACTCGACGGGGTCGAGTTCTTCCCACCCGAGAAGAATTGATGGGAATCATCTCCGAGCACGTACATTTTATTTTTTGTATTTATGTCCTTTTGTTTGTATTTATACCCTTGGCTAATTGGGTTTACAAATTGTAAGGTATTATAAGCCAAAGGGTTAGTCTTTAAAGTCATTGGGTTTCTATGTAATATGCCAGTGGGTCCAGCAGGGTCCCCCACCCTCTTTCCCATTGGTCCACCTAGGTCCTAGGGTCCATGTGGGGCTGGTTCAAAGTCCAAGGTTGGACTTGGACCCAGGGGGGACAAAATAAAGAAAAATCAATTTTTTCTACCCCCTTTTTTCAAAGGGGAGCCCCCTTCTTTGTCCCCATGTGGGGAGTTGTTTAATATTTTTATTTCCACCTTTACCTTTATGCCCCTTTGACCAAGGGCATTAGTGGTCATTTGTCCTAGGTCTAGGGTTTAATATTTAATGTCTCTTGTTACATTGTAATCACTTTTAATGAGAAAAATTACAAGAAATTGTGTGAAGCCAAGCATTGGGCGCACCTCCCCCTCTCTCCCTTCTCTTGTTCTTCATCTTCTTCCTCTTGATCCAGGGTGTGAAGCCCTCAATATTGGAGTGAATCTAATTTCTATCTTCCCTCTGGAGTGTGAAGCTCCACCACCACTGTTCGTGTCACCATCGGAGCCACCAGCAAGCCGCCATCCCCCCTGCTATCCTGAACTCCGAGTTCCAGAACAGCAAGCTAAAGAAGAGGTCGGTTCTCCCAGCTCCCAACTCTGATCTAGTTGAGATTTTGAGAGCTTGTTCCTCTTTCTGTTAGCTTTCCAACATCATAGATTTTTCCCCATTCGGATTGTGTTTGATATTTTTCCCGATATTTTTAATCCACCCCTGATAGTCTGTCAGTCAGCAGATCTGCAGGATAGCACTCTGTTCTTATATTTTTCTTATCTTCTTAGTCATCTCTAAAAAATCCCCAAAAATTCCTACGTGATCCCCACATACTTTTCGTGAAGGTGCGCAGATCAGATGTTGTTTTCCTAGATCTATTATTTTTCTATCTGTCAAAATTTATTTTCAGGTAGATCTCAGTCTGCCCTGTGTGTTTGTAAGTCCGAGTCAGCAGAAACCTTTGAGGAACAGTCGTTTTCATCTTCAATCCATTCACTTGATGGATCTGAAATAATTATATGTTGTATCCCTTTGAGTCCTCTATCCATCGGTACCAAGTTCGCCTCGATCCGACACCGGATCTAGGCGCAAGAATTCTTTTCGTGAAGGTGCGCAGATCAGATCCGAGCCCAGCCAGCAGAAGCAGTCCGGGAATTAATTCCTCAGAAAATACGCTGGCACACCTTCGGTCTCCGCCGCTCTCGGGGGTCGATCAGCAACCCCCCAGCAGTGCCCCAGCAGGCCGCAGTAGTAAGGAGACGCCAGGGCACCGCTATCCTAGCAACCGGACCCACCTGCTGTCCCGCGGGCCCCGCAGAATGGTGCCGATCAGCAGCCCGTCTCCAGCCCGAGAACCGTCCAAATTGCTGCCCGTCAACCCGAGTTCGCTGCTCCCGGGTCTCACATTGTATCCCTTTACCTCCCCGCGTGGAGTGGGCCTTAAAATCATTTCTGTAATTATTGTTAATATTTGTACACCTAGAATACGTGCTTCGGCTGGGGTCGTCTTCCCCACGCCCGGAGCGTGGAGGTAAACTCACCTCCCTCTTTATCGCATTTACTCAATTCGTATATTTTCATATGCCACTGCTAGAGTGATAGGGTAAATTAGCTCGTTATATCATATCAATCACTACTGCGAGAGAGAGCGAAACCCGTCCCGTGATCCGATCCGGGCACGAAAGAGAGTTGACTACCCGACTCATTGCCGGTTTCTCAACCGCGCACGTCCGTTCGCTTCCCTCGTTAGGAACAATCACGAGTTTGCCTAGAGTCCAAGGATTGCATATCAATTGGAGTCGAATCGCTTCCTGTCCCGCATCAATCACCCTTGTGCGTCGACTCCACTTTGCCTTCTTTGCTATGGCCAGGTCGCGGTTGTCCCTTGGCCGCATTCTCAAGGTAGCGGTCGCGCGACTGACCGCATTCTGGTTGTAGAGTCCTGACTGTTCCGGGCTCCATTTTTTCTGACCGAGGACGCTGGGGAGTCCTAGTTCGTGCCTTTTTCCCCAAGGATAGGGTGCCAGATCGATTCTAATCCCTTCTTGGGATATTATCCCACCTTTATCTCGCAGTTTTATCAAGCTAAATCCTATTTTCTGGTGTTTATATCTAAATTTCGAGCTAGGGTTTCTGAAGCTCTATAACTAGTATCCTTGCTCCGTGGGCTCGCGGGAGGGCAATTTCTACTTGGGGGTAAAGCCATGCCCCGTTTCCGACTCTTCTTCTTCGACCCCCAATCACCAGGGAAGTCCTAAATTTCGTCCTCCCTCCTCTAGTCTTCCTTTTCTTCACCATCTTTCTATATTTTCACTCAATTTTATGCACTGCTTTCTGCACGTCTCTGCACGCATAGCACTTTTGCATCATCGTTTTCATCTCTATTCTCTACGTTTTTATATCTCCTTTGCATTCATATTCATACACAACACACACCTATCTATTTGTCCCTTCTACCGGGGTTAAAAACTCTCCCCCGATCCGTTATCCCCCTTTTCCTCATCTTGATTTCTGCATGCGGGATGGATGCTAAACATGCATGTTTCTAATGAGTTTTTCCCTTGTTTTGGCTTTGTTTCACAGAAAGGTAAGATTATAATGTGAGGCCCTCGCTCTCTGGCCGACTGGAAGGCGAGGAGGTGCATCCCACGAAGGTTTCCTGCATCCCTTCATCAAGCGCGATCATGTTTTAGCGGCCATCTTTTGGCCGTGTTTTCTCTCTTCTTTCCAAGGTACGCAACAAGCCCCTTAGTCTACTTAATATCCTTTCCTGCTGTTAGCCCTTGGTGGCGATCAGGGTTCATTTCTTCATCGCCCCTTTCCCCTTTATGTTATTGCATGCTTATGCTTATTATTATTGTTCTTGTTTGGGGGCAGATTAATATATCAACACACGTGTCGAGCATCAAGAAGAAAACCCACTACCTCTGCATGCCCTTTTATAGGTGTTTGGAAGGACAGCCATTCATGCATACACCAACTGCATGCAAAATCCGTTCACGAATGGACACGTGCTTCCGTTCATGAATAGGTGCATGTTGCTCCCTTCGTGAGTAACCATGCATCAACAATCGACAGTCGACAATGGCCGGGGGACGGCGAGGAGGAGGGGCAACCACCTCTGCAAGTTCTCTCTCTCTCTCTCTCTCTCTCTCTCTCTCTCTCTCTCTCTCTCTCTCTCTCTCTCTCTCTCTCTCTCTCTCTCTCTCTACATGGGTTAATATTTTTATGGACGAGAGTAGGAGCTTTTTCACATAATATTAAAGATTATAGGGACTTTTGACAAAAAATTATAATTAAGAGATTAAAATATAAGTATATTTATTTGTAGGTATTATAAAATAAAAATCCCAAAAAACACTTATTACATGATATTACAAAAATATTGCTAGTATACATATTAAGCAAAACGACTTCGGTACTTATAATTAAACACAAATGTATAAATACTCTGATAGTTAATTTCCGTAAAAAATATTTGACGAGACATAAATAGAGGGCTATTTTTACTTATATTTATGAATAGAATTATTTTCGCACTTATGTTTACATGGTGAAGTTGTTTTTAAATAAATAAGTGAATTTTAACACTTTTTAACTTGAGCTAGTTAGATGTATTTGACAGCAGATTACCGTGCACAACGGCAAGAACATTTTTACCCATGTTTATTTGACGAGGTAACGAGGTTATATTAATTTGCATGTATCTAAAAATATAATTCGTTGGGTAACATTTAGGTTATGTTTGGTATCCGAATAAGTTGTAGTGTGAATAGGTGTAAGTCATTCTGAGTTAATTTATTTCTATTTTATTCTTATATGCGTTTGGTATGCGAGAGGATAAGTATGTTAGTATTCCTATTATTCGTTTGGTAAAAAATAAGGATATGAACGAGAATAAGTGATAAAAATAGATTATTTTACCCTTCTTATCCGGGGTTAAAAGAGATTGTTATCGGATCGAACGAAAGAACTTAAACGGTGGCAAATTGAGCGCGAAGCCCAGCGTCGGGTGCTAAGAATAAGTGGTCTCGGTCGGAGAAGTAAGGAAGCACGGGGAGTTAATTCGAGTCGTTGAATGCTAAAACCGGTAATGTTCTTGCAAAAAAGTTCAACTTGAGATGGGATGTCACGAGATAATCTTCTGATATTTAAGTCAGTGACTCGCTGAGAAAACAAAAAATAATGGAACTGTACGGACAGTTGTGTGCCTTTAGATGGTGCTCCTTTATACCTTTTATTTATAGGGTCCCAAGTGTCAAGAGATATGCACCAGTGGGGTTTAGTCCTGGCGGTGTTTGTGAGAAGAATAGGAGGCAGGTCATAGGTATATTTGGGTATAATTTTAGAAACTTTATTAACGATTACGGCGACGAGTGAAATCCGGAGTAAAATATAAAAAAGAAGATTAATACTTTGTGCACCGCACTCAGTGCACAAAAGTCAACTTAAATTGTAACATGCTCTCCTATTGACCCCTCAAAAGTTGAAATGACCACTCTTAATGTAAAACGGACAGCATGTGTCAGTCCCGTGTTAGATCCGGTCAGCCCTCTGTCAGCCCCTTTTTTTGCTCGGCGGAAAAATGCGGGAGTGAAATATTTTATAAGACTGAAATATTTTGTTATAGGAACGAAACGTTTTGTTTGACTACAGAAACGAAAGATTAGAAATGAAACTTTTTATTTGACGAGAGTGAAATATTTTGTTATAGGAATGAAACGTTTTGTTATAAGAATGAAACGTTTTATTTGACTACAGAAATGAACGAATAGAAATGAAACCTTTTATTTGACGGGAGTGAAATATTTTATTACAGGAATAAAACGTTTTGTTATAAGAATGAAATATTTTGCTTGACTACATAAATGAACGAATAGAAATAAAATCTTTTATTAGACGGGAGTGAAATATTTTATTATAGGAATGAAACGTTTTGTTATAAGAATGAAACATTTTGTTTGACTACAGAAATGAAACGTATAAGTGAAATATTTTGTACATTATTAAAGATTTTAAATGTAGTCAATCAAAATATTTTATTTGAGAGGTTAAACATATTACACAGAGGTAAAACATATTATGTATAAGTGAAACATTTTGTACGTGCGTGAAGATTTTAAATATAGTCAAATAAAATATTTCATTTCTATTCGTTCATTTCTGTAGTCAAACAAAACGTTTCATTCTTGTAACAAAACGTTTCATTCCTATAATAAAATATTTCAGTCTTACAAAATATTTTACTCATATTTTTCTATCGAGTAAAAAAACGGGCCGACAGAGGACCGACCGGATCTGACACGGAGCTGACGCGGGCTATTCTTTTTACATTAAAAGTGGTCATTTCATCTTTTGGAAGGTCAATAAGAGGACATGTTATAATTTGAGTACTTTTGTGCATAGGATGTTTTGCACGTGACATTACTGAAAAAAGAATGTTACATCTCCCATTATCCAATAAGATCGGAACATGAATTAGAAAGAGTAACCCCCACGTCACAGTTTCTATAATTATACAGATAAAAAGTTGTTTTTACATATTTTTCTTTAATTTAACATTGCTCTCCCATGATAATAGACTAGTGGCACATGCCATTAACATACCAATGCGATGGATACAAATTTAAGTGGTGCATGTCGTCACTTCCTCCCCCCTCCGTCCTCCATGGTTATGGCCCTGGCTGCGGCTGTTGCTACTACCACCGCGGTCTCCAGCGGACCTGGCCATTCGCCGCCTGACTTTGCCCTCCTCCAGCGGCGGCCCTCCCCTCCCCGTCCGCCGCCACTCACATGGCCGGCAAGCACCACCTCATCTCCCGTCCTCCAGAGCCAACGCAGCCTCTCCGCCGCCTCTCTTCGCCCGCCCGCCTCCGCGGCCCCCTCCCTCGCCTCTGCCCTCGAGTGCGCCGCTGCCCTTCTCGACCTGCGCGCCGCCTCGCAGATCCACGCCCGCGCCCTCCGCCTTGGCCTTCTCCCCTCCCCCGACGCCTATCTCGCCAGCCAGCTCCTCCGCCTCTACGCCGCCTGCGGTGACCTCCCCGCCGCCCTCTCCGTCCTCCAGTCCACCCAGCCCGCCACCCTTACCCCTTTCTTCTACAACGTCCTCATCCGCGCCCACACCGAGGCCGCCCTCTACGTTGCCGCCGTCGGCCTCTTCGCCGAGATGGTCGCCTCCGGCCTCGCCCCTAACGAATACACCTTCCCCTTCGCTCTCAAGTCCTGCACCGCCCTGGGTCTCGTCGGCCTCGGCCGGCAGCTTCACGCCCTCCTCGCGAAGACGGGGATGCTGGGTTCCAACGTTTTCTCCGCCTGCGCCCTCCTGGATATCTATGCAAAATGGGGTTCTTTGGGGAATGCCCGTAAGCTGTTCGACCGCATGCCCGAGCGGAATGATGTCGCTTGGAATGCCATCATAGCTGCGTATGCACAGAACGGGTATTGGGCAGAGGCTTTGAGCATGCTAGAACTCATGGGAGAAGAGCAAGTGCTCGAAGTGGATGCGACCAGCTGGAACTCGGTCATTGCTGGGTGCTTGCGTTGCGAGGATGCGGATTCCGCACTGGCGACTCTTGGGATGATGTTCTCCATAGGGGTAAGGCCCAGCGTGGCCACGTTCAATACGCTTCTTCCGATTATCCCCACGTTGGGCTCACTGAGGAAGGTTAAGGAGTTGCATGGCATGGCATTGAGGTATGGGGAGGTAGTTCAGATGGAGTTTGTGGATGACGAGAGGTTGCGCACTGCAATCGCAGCAGGGTATGCATACAATGGGCGCATGGACTGTGCATCTCACCTGTTTGAGACGATTGAGATCAAGACCTTCCAGTTATGGCTTTCAATGATGTCGGGACACATTCACAGGGGAATGAGCTGCAGGGCTTTTCATGTCTTTCGCCGCATGGCTGTCCAGTGTAACAATGAAAGGAGGACAATATCAAAAGTTTGTCTGACGTTGCTACTCCCTGAATGTAGTCCACTGTGGAAAAGTGGATTGGAGATCCATGCCTACGCTTACAGACATGGTTTGGAATCCTATACATCCGTATGCAATGCTCTCATTGCCATGTATGCCAAGAGAGGAGATGGCCTGGCATCTAAGCAAGTATTTCAGAGGACTAATGAGAAGGATGTCATCACTTGGAACACCATGGTCTCGTGCCATGCTTTTGCCCTTGATTTCGATGCGGCCTTCGAGCTTTTCCACCAGATGCTCTCCGAGGGTCAAAAACCTGACGAGTACTCCTTTGGTTCTGTCCTCGATGGATGCGGGTATCTGTCTTCCCTTCAGCAAGGAATGTCATTACATGGTGACATAATAAAGAGAGGATTTTCACAATCATATTGTGTGGTCCAGAATGCTCTGATTGATATGTATGGTAAATGTGGATGCGTAGAGGATGCAAGAAGGCTTTTCGATGAGATAGAATTGAAAGATGTCATCTCATGGAACACCATTATCTCATGCTATGGCTTTAACACCCGCCCGCGTGAGGCTTCTCTGCTGTTTCACATGATGCTAGAGCAGGGGTGGAAGCCGAACCGGGTTACCTTCATCGGTCTCCTGTCCGCGTGCAGTCATGCAGGATTGCTTGACGAGGGTTTAAGCTACTTTGAGACTATGATCAGGGATCATGGCATTGCCCCTGATGTTGACCACTATACATGTATTGTTGATAATTTGGGCAGGGCTGGCCAGGTTGATGGAGCATACAAATTGATCAAAAGCATGCCTGTCAAACCCGATGATTGCATCTGGGGTGCATTACTTGGTGGTTGCAAGATCCATGGGAATGTCGAGCTGGCTGAAGTTGCAGCCAAGCACTTGATCGAGCTGGAACCTAACCATCCTGGTTATAAGGTGTTGCTGTCCAACATCTATGCTGATGCATCTAGGTGGAATGATGTGGCACGGGTCCGAGGAGCGATGCAAGATTCTGGCCTGAAGAAGTGCCCTGGATACAGTTGGATTGAAGTTGTTGGAGGTGAGCTTCATAGGTTCTTCAGAGCTGATAGATCTCATAAAGAGTGCGCCGAGATATATTCTGCACTTGATGGTCTGACAAAACAATTGCAAGACGAGGGATATGTCCCCTGCATGGATACTAAATCCAGACTCTTTTCAATTGATGAAAATTAGCACAGAACTTTGGAAACATCGATCACATCGACCACAAGCAGGAATGAGTTTATGAGATGGAAACCAAGCAAAAACTTGGGCGTTGCCATCCAATTGTGCGATGACTCCCATCCAATATGAACTCCCGAGCACGGAGCACCAGTCAAATGAGATAAGGTTGCATCAATTTAAAATCTGTTAAACAAGACACCCCTCGACAAATCTCTACCGTTCTCTTGGTTCCCACGCATCGGGAGGGACCTCTCCCTGGATGGCGAGTTCCCCGGCTCCTCAAGGCCTCCTCCGTTCTTAACCATTCCAACCCCGATACGATGTCAACGTGCCGGCCGTTGTCTTGCTGCTCTGAGACCTCGCCTCCCCCGCCGAGACCGCCATCCGACGCCACCATCCTCTGTTCTCTCTTGCTGGGAGAGAGCCCTCCAACAGGATGTCGTCAGAGTCCCGTCAATCTCGCCGGTGGCCATGTTGCTGCACCGAACAAAGCCATTGTTGTCGCCGATGAAAGGCCATGCTAACGCTGCCGTCCTTATGCCAACGTCATTCTCGCCCGTGATCTTGGTGGAGTTATATTTGCTGGACACTGTAATTACACACCGAGTGTGCAGTGAATTTTTATATTTTTATATTAAAAAATTATTCTCAAGGTCCACTCAACTTATATGTCCGCACTGGCCGCGTCTTTTTTTTAACCTCGTAATTTAAATAGGACCCAGCCTATCCTAAGATATCTTCAAACAGTGGAGGCTAAAAACAACTAATAAGTGATCTTGGGCTTTAAATTGAGCGGGAGCTGGTTATTAGGTGTCCAATCGACGCAGATTGTCGCGATTGACCGAATCACGTCCACCTCTCACTACGCGATTTGGTGGAAGAATGTGTCCGTTGCAACAGTTGCGATTAGAGGTGAGCATGATTTATTTTAGTTTAAGTTGAAGAGATTTTTTTTGAAAATAAATCGAATCGAATTAAATGTTTAACTTGAATTAAATTAAATCAAATTATTTTAAAATCAAATTAAATTAATTTAAATTAAATTAATTTTATTTAGTTTGAATTATATTCTTGTCTCCTTTTAAAAATTAGATTACAATTAAAAAAGAGTAGAGAAAAGTAAGATAAAAGAATTTATTCTAAATAAAGTAAATATTAAAGAAAATAACATCAAAAATTATAACTTGTAAGAGTAAGTTTCATGATATTTTCATATAAAAAATTAAGAACTTTAGTTACGGTAGAATGGAAGGTGATTTGAAACTTATTTTATATAGTCAAAAATCTCATCAGGATGGGTGAGATTGGACTTTTGAAAATACGGTTTATAGTTATATATACGCTTATATAAACTTGATAAAAATATATTTAAATTTGGTTTATTCGGTTCGGTTCAATTTTTTAAATTTTAAAATCAAATTAAACCAAAATTTTAAATATGGTTCAGTTTGAACTCTGTTGTACCTAGACATTTTCTCAGCAAACATAACGAGAAATGAGGGTTCGGGGATTTTCCCGAACACCTTCAAAGCGTTGTTCACCTAGCCCTTTCTACGACACACCAGGCTCAATTAAGGGTCCTAACCAGTTCACCGTGACCAACGACATCATCAACAGTTGATTGGGGTCACCCCCGATCACCCAACTTGCGGGTTTACCCGCCCTCAACTAAGCCACCCGGGCCAACCCGGGGCACCCAGATCACAAGCCACGACATGTGGTATCCAGCAACAAGGTCGGGATCTACTCCCAAGACATCACACCAAAGCCCTCTAACCCAAAGGAATACTTGTCTCAGTCAACCATGGGCTTTGGAGACCCATAGCGCGCTCATGCGGCCCATGCACGTGTGTCGGGAATTTTCTTGAACACTTCGCGGGTGCGCATATCCCAGCCATTCTAAGGTAAGTCGGGGGGCGACCCGTGGCCCCAACACACCAGCCATATTCTACGGCAACCCTCCAGCAAGTCAGGCTCACCCCCGACCCTCAGATATACGGCGACAAGCCATTTACTTTCAGCTCCCAAGCCAACTCGGGGTTGCCCTGTCAACCCGCCTTACAACGCGGCATACGTCACGAGGCCGGGCCCACACGCCCAAAATGCCTTTTCTCGACTCCTGCCAGCCCTCACCCTTAGCCCGGGGCCAAATCTAGGGCCCGCCAGTTGATGTCGCCGAAATGTTCATCGTTAACAACTGCGGCAATCAATCAAAAATAAATACCGAACTCACAATATAATCCAAATTAACGGTAATACACTGGTGATCACAGGTCGAATCCACAGAGAGGAATGTTGAGATTGAAAATTTTGATTTTTCTTTTAAAGTAAAAATAGATGAATGTTTATGTTTGATTTTCATAATTTAAAGGACGTGAAATAAACCTATCTAATCCAAACAAAATTAAATGCAAAATAAAATAGACGAATTTGAGACAGTTGGTGGGGCCGTGGTATGATAACGGTGTCATCTCCTTGAGTCTTTGATTTACGAGTCGTCGGGAACGACCACGTACACTCGACTGGATCGGAACCGATTCTCTTGACCGTCTTTAGAATAAGTTTAGAGGGTGAATGATAAAGAATTTAGGAAGAGGAATTAGAGAGATGGAGGGAATTTGTGCTAAGTAAAACTGAAAATAATAACATTACTGGAATTAAAACATGAATTAAAACTAACTTGCAATGTATAAAAATTACAACAAAATAAATAAAGTACAATAAAAGAAATGACAGGAGATGGGGAGAGAGGAGAGAAGAGCTATCTAAGTATATTGATGCGGGAGGAGACCACGGACACGACAAGCTCGTGACTGTCCCTTAACGAGGGAAGCGTCGGACGTGCGCGGTTGAGAAACCGACAGTGAGCTAGGGTGGTCGGTTCTCACTTGTGCCCGAATCGGGTCACGGGACGGTAACGCTCTCTCTCGCAGCAGCGGTGATATAAATATAAAGCGAGCTAATTGTCCCTACACATGCTCTCTAGCAGCGGCATAAACAAATATATATGAAGTAAGCAAAATGCCAAGTAAGGGAGCGAATGCGATACCTCCACGCGCTCGGCGTGGGGAAGACGGACCCGGCCGAAACTCGTACTCCCGGGATAAATATTACACAATGATGACATCAATGAAATATCGCCCACTCCACGCAGGGAGGTAAAGGGCTACACAAATGGGCCCGGGAGGACCGAATTCGGGTTGACGGGCGGCTTCTCGCGTCTCTTCGGCAGCACCCGAACTTGTGGCTGTGGGGCCCACGCGCTGTCCGGAGGGGCCGTGTGGGACCCGGTGGCACCGCTGTGGTGGTGGATGCATGGATGTGCGCTCCCTGGAGTGGAGGCGCGCTGGTTCGCCGGCCGGAGGCCGGGCGGCTCCGATCGACGCCGGTCGGAACAACCGGCCACGGATCTGCAACTTCTGGTTTTCAGCGCGCGTCCCAGCGAGAATGGACGCTGCGATCAGCCCCGATGTCGGATCGACACGAAACGGGCGCCGTTGGAAAGCTAACTTCAAATACTTCAATGTAGGCTTAAAGATCTGGCCTGGATCTGCACGGATCTGGGCTTTAATGAATTGTTGAGTTGCTGTTGTACAGTGACAGGACTCTCAGATTTGCAGAGAACTTATCTGAGAACTGCCTTTGACCGATATGTGAACGTCCGAATCTGAAGTTATGGTCTTCATAAAAGTTGTAGGAAATCAAGATAGGAAATTGGGACTAGTTTTTATGAAGGGTTTGGAGGTCGTGGTGGTTTGTTCAGATTTTTGAAGTGGAGGATGGTCGGATCTGGAACTTGGTTGAAAATACTGTAGCAGAGATAGAACATGAATTTTGAAAAATTGATAGAAAGCGAATCAAAAATAAAAAAAAATGGTGAATATAGGGGATGATGGGCAGAACTCCCAGTAAAATTGGGAGAGTTTGAAAAAATCAAAAAGAGGGTTGGAGGTGAGAAACACAGGGTTACTGTCACTGTAGACAGAGACAAAACAGATCTGGGAATGAAAGATGCACGAAAATGGAAAAATACTAAACGAGGGATTTTAGACCTGAATGTTTTTGTGGATGATGGGGTGGAAGATAGGAACACACCATAAAACTTGCAGACCACGAAGAGGCCGTGGCTGGTAGCAGAATTTTTTGGAAGACACCTCTATCCAGCAGGACAGAATACCAAAGACGGCTTCGCGGCGGCTCGAAGGCGGCACGAACGGCGGCGGCACAGATGAAGATCAGAGATAGAGGGGAGGGGATAGGAGGTAGAAACCACTCTAGAATTGGAGTTTAGAGGAGAGGAACCAGAGGGAGAGGGCTGGGGGCGCAAGAAGCTTCAAGCATTCAACAAAATTTCTGATTTTTTTCATTGATTTCTAAATGAAAATACAAGGTTATATATGACTCCAATCAAATCAATTGTGCACCCTTGGATCTAGGGATGGGGATTGAAGGGCTGAGATGAAGTGTGAACAGCACACTAAATATAATTTTTTTAATCTAACTTGACCATTTCTATTCAAACTTAGACTAATTCTATTCCAACTCCACCTAAATCACACCTACCAAGCCTAATAAGACAAGGAAGAGGGCGCCCCCCTTCATGGGCTTCTCATGGGCCTAGGCTGGTCCAAGGCCAACCACTCAAGTTCAATAACCCATGTCTAGACTTGGGCCTTCCAAGTCTTGGTGGTCCATGAGAGGAGAAAGCCCACTTGGGCCTTAAGTGGCTATTAAGATCCAATATGAACTAGGCTTCTAATGGACTTTAATAATGGCAACCTAGCCATGGACTTTACATTACAAGTGGCCCATTGGCTTGTTATAAGCCTTACAAGGAGTCCAAATGAAAGAAATGAAACAAATACACAAGTACAATCCCATACAAGTCATAACACACAAATACGTTCCACCCGTATAGCTTTTGATGCCCCCATCAATTCTCCCCGGGTGGGAAGAACTCGACCCCGTCGAGTAAGAGGTGCGGCTGCTCGAGTACTCCGACGGATCCATCACCGTGCCAAGTAACGCGAGTATGCTCCACTCCAAGTGACCGTCACCTGCTCATTCCATATATACTCGATATGCACAAGCTGCTGTGGGCTAGAGGTGGACACTCCGGGTGGGGCACTCTCAAAAGGGAAGGAAGTGGCTCGAAGACTCACTAGGAATCACCGCTGAGTCCCTGTAGGTGACTAGATCCGGGTGTAGATATAGAACCGATCCCATACTCATCGAGTGAGGTGACTCGCTTCACACTCATAAGGGACTGACATCGACGAGCTTGCACAAGACACATGCAGACAAACAAATGACACACAAACCATGCAAACAAACCACACAAAACAAACCACACAAGGAAAACACACTGACTCATTTATGACCCTAGACACACCTAATGTTAGTCCGACCCGTACATGGGTGACGGCGGACCAGGACACCCGAATGTGTGCCATGCATGCATCTGACGTAACCGGTGGTTGACATCATGCGGAAATCCTAGATCTCCTAAGGTGGGCCATGCATGCATATGGGATGTGGATGTGGGAGGGCCAAGAGTATCTCCCCTAGATGATGGCGTATCTTGTAAGTGTACGGGCTTGGTGGGCATAGACGACCCGGCCCGTGGGGAAGGGGTGTGGTAGCGGACTCCCTCGAAGAAGTGAAGTGAATGTGGAGGGTCTAAGGATCCACTAGGGAGTGGGTCAAAGGGATCAAAGAAGGTATGACCCCTTATGGTGGGTTCCCACAAGTCACGGTCCCACGTGTAGAAGTTTTGAAGGTGTGGATAGTCACCTTCTTGAATTGTGACGGGTGGGACGGGAATTGTAGGTAAGAAGTATGATTCCTCCCTCGGACAAAAGGGTATGAATTCGGGCTCGTCCGGTAGCGGAAGAAGTAGAAGAACCTCCGTAGTGACAACCCACGGTGCACTCAGAGGTAATGGACCCGAAGGCCGGATGGGTGAAGCTAAGACTAGCAAGTTGGTCAAAACCTCGGGCCAAAAGATGCGTCAACTCCCATTGTGAATCTAATCCCATGATAAGATCGTCCAACGTATCAACATGGTGACGAGATCGAAATGTGGTATGGAAGGAATTGACCGGCACTAAAGGTAGGGTGGGGTCCATGGATGGAAAGGGATGTGGGATCGAGCCTTCCTTGAGCCATCTAAGAAGTGACTTGGCTATATAAAGAGTACCCGTTAGAAATACGGGTGGCTCGGGCTTTGGTAGTTCCAAATGAGATGGTTCCGAATCAAGTTCGGAAATAGAGAGTGATGACATTGGAGCTCTCATGGGTGAGGAAGGAATGTCCTTCTCGTGGTGAAGGGGTCCTTGGGGTGGCTCCGGGAACAACCAATCTACCCCGATAGACCGATCTAGGCTAGTACTAAACCGATCTAGGCTTGTACTAAACCTTTGCACTTGTCCCATCATGGCTTGGAACATTGCGCCCACTTCATCGGCACTATGGAATTGGGGTGTGGCCATGGTGGCTAAGATGGGGTTGGGTCCCCTAGGAATGGATATGCAAGGCCATTTTTTTTATTGTAAAAGTAAAATGTGATGCTAACTAATGTACCTAGACATAACCAAAACTCGGTACGTGGCGGAGACAACCGATCCGAAGATCACTCGCGCAAGTGTGCGGCCTTCCCGATAGGCGTAGCCTAACGTTCGGACAACACCTTTTGATATACCGACTAATGGTATGCAAATTCAACTCTTAAGACCGACTTAGACACTTAGACTTAAATGACACTCTTTTTTTTGACACCCTAGACTCAACTCGCTCTGATACCAAATTGATGCGGGACGAGACCACGGACACGACAAGCTCGTGACTGCCCCTTAACGAGGGAAGCGTCGGACGTGCGCGGTTGAGAAACCGGCAGTGAGGTAGGGTGGTCGGCTCTCACTTGTGCCCGGATCGGGTCACGGGACGGTAACGCTCTCTCTCGCAGCAGCGGTGATATAAATATAAAGCGAGCTAATTGTCCCTACACATGCTCTCTAGCAGCGGCATAAATAAATATATATGAAGTAAGCAAAATGCCAAGTAAGGGAGCGAATGCGATACCTCCACGCGCTCGGCATGGGGAAGACGGACCCGGCTGAAACTCGTACTCCTGGGATAAATATTACACAATGATGACAGCAATGAAATATCGCCCACTCCACGCCGGGAGGTAAAGGGCTACACAAATGGGCCTGGGAGGACCGAATTCGGGTTGACGGGCGGCTTCTCGCGTCTCTTCGGCAGCACCCGAACTTGTGGTTGGATCACACCATAAAACTTGCAGACCACGAAGAGGCCGTGGCTGGTAGAAGAATTTTCGGGAAGACACCTCTGTCCAGCAAGATAGAATACCGAAGACGGCTTCGCGGCGGCTCGAAGGCGGCACGAACGGCGGCGGTGGCGGCACAGATGAAGATCAGAGATAGAGGGGAGGGGATAGGAGGTAGAAACCACTCTAGAACTGGAGTTTAGAGGAGAGGAACCAGAGGGAGAGGGCTGGAGGCGCAAGAAGCTTCAAGCATTCAACAAAATTTCTGATTTTTTTCATTGATTTCTAAATGAAAATACAAGGTTATATATGACTCCAATCAAATCAATTGTGTACCCTTGGATCTAGGGATGGGGATTGAAGGGCTGAGATGAAGTGTGAACAACACACCAAATATAATTTTTTTAATCTAACTTGACCATTTCTATTCAAACTTAGACTAATTCTATTCCAACTCCACCTAAATCACACCTACCAAGCCTAATAAGACAAGGAAGAGGGCGCCCCCCTTCATGGGCTTCTCATGGGCCTAGGCTGGTCCAAGGCCAACCACTCAAGTCCAATAACCCATGTCTAGACTTGGGCCTTCCAAGTCTTGGTGGTCCATGAGAGGAGAAAGCCCACTTGGGCCTTAACTGGCTATTAAGGTCCAATATGAACTAGGCTTCTAATGGACTCTACTAATGGCAACCTAGCCATGGACTTTACATTACAAGTGGCCCATTGACTTGTTATAAGCCTTACAAGGAGCCCAAATAAAAGAAATGAAACAAATACACAAGTATAATCCCATACAAGTCATAACACACAAATACGTTCCACCCGTATAGCTTTTGATGCCCCCATCATATATTCATCCTATTGCCTAATGGAATGGGGGAGAGGATCCCCGTGAGCCGCCATGCACTCCTTTATATAATGCCCAAAAGTGAACCCCATCTCATGTGAACACCCAAGCCTTCTTTCTTTGAAAAATCACATTTTATTCTTCTCTTCTCTCTCTTTTCTCCACGTAAAGGTGCCTGCATAGGGGACTTTGGCCGCTGCCAGCGTTGAATGTATGGGAAAAGTTGGCCGCCAACATTGAAGCCTGCTGCTTAGCCGCATTTGAAGACTGGCGTGCGAAGGCTGCTGAAGCCCTGCCTACCAGCGCGTGAAACACGCCCGCGTGAAGGGGCCCTCGCCTGCCGCTTTGACCAAGCCAACACCATGCGCGTTTGCCGCGTGAACGGCCCAAGTGAAGCCACGTCGAGGCCGCACCACCTTACGTGCCAACTGCCTTGGCAGCTTTGGCCGCCCTTCGCGCCACGTCGCGCTCGAGCCTGCCTGCTGCATGCAACGTCGCTCGCGCCATTCGCCATGGTGCGCCCGAAGCTGCCATCGTTGAAGCCCCTGGCTTCTACCGCGTCTAAACCGCCTGCCAGCGTTGCCCATTTCCCACGTTCTCCAATCGCGTGTCGGCCGCCAACCGCGTGAGAAGGCTCTGTCTTGCTGCTACTTTGAGCGTTGACCGTCGAAGGCGCCCAGCCATTGGTGTTGAAGACCAACCACCGCCTGCGAACGTGTTCGCCTCCGAAGACCCGCGTGAGAAGGCACGCCAAGCGCCCTCCAGCCAACGCCTGTGAGAAACACGGCGCCAAGGTCGTTGACCTCTCTGTCGACTTGAAGTATCGCGCCCTGCATGGCGCGTGAAACACATGTGCTCACGAAAGTCCTCGCGTGAAGGGGCCAGCCAACGCCTTCTGCCACCCTGAGGCGCGCCTGCCAGCATATATATATCTTATATATATATATATCTTATATATATATATATATATCATATACATATATCTTATATGCCAACTATTTGTATTTTCCCCCTTTTTTTCTTTTATTTTAACTAAGCTTGGGCTTGGTCGGCCATGGGCCTTTGGCCCATTTATATATCTTTTTTTTTCTTTTTGTAATGGACTTTTGGCCCATTTATGTGCAGACTTGCGTCATCCTTTTTGTTGTCTTCTCCTTTATTCCTGCAAAATAGTATCAAAATTTAATTAAATGTCACAATTAAACATTTTGATATAAAATTGTAATTAGGTGTGATAAATATATAGTGATGAATATTAAAGCTCATAAAAGTGTGTTATAACATTAATTAACATGTAAAAATACACACTTATCACATCCCCCAACTTACTCATTGTTAGTCCCTTAGCAATGCAAACAATTAAAAATTTAGGACCAACAAGAATTTACAAAGTCCATACTTTCATATCCAGCTTTTCTTTCACAGAATTAACTAAAGATTAAGAATCTGGAAGTATTAACACATACAAGCCTTAGATTTGACAATTAGGGTACATGATCAAGAATTCAACTCAAAATTCAATAGCACTAGTGCATGTGTAAATACTAAATCCACAGTGTAGACAATTGCATCCCCCATTTGCTATTGCAAATAAGTGTCTTTCAATCCAGCACCTCTTAATCAGAGCATTAAGCATATTAGTTTTTTATCTCCCTTATTACTTTGTCCCTTCGGGATCTTTTTATGTTTTCTACACACATGATGATGCACTACCCTTCACTGTTTAACGCGAACCTCGAAGCAGGCCCGATTTTACAGATCAAGGTTCTCTTTTCCTTTTGACACGAATCTCAACACGTCTTATGTGACGACCCGGATTCCGGATACCAGATATACCCGGTAGGACAACCGAATACACCTGATACCACTTGGAACCCGTGAGGCCTCCCAAGAGCGGTAAAGCTCCGAAGGGAAAAAGGATTGTCGTGTAGTACATTGAACTGACAGATATAACAGCAAGAATTAAATTTCATTAGATCGGTCTGCTAAAGTAGCAGAAATAAAATTACAATTTAATTAACAGATTTTTAAACAATTATATACCAGAGTCAGGTCCAAAGCTAAAGACAGCAGTCTAGCAGTACAGTCGACAGAAAGAAAAGACGTACCAAGAAATCGGGGGAAGCCCGACGGAGGTACCAGCTGGCAGCTACGACTCGAACTCCAGGATCCGCGGAAGCAGAACGAACACATCACCCCACCTGAAAAGGAGGGGTGAGCCTCGTGTCACTGGCTCAGTAGGGGTCACACGGATCCCCACTGAAAAACACGCAGTAACACAGAACAACAGAGACAGCAGCAAGAAACAACACTAGAAAGCTGCAAAAGAAAGGGAAGCAGGAGTATGGAACAGGTAAGGACGAGGGGAATAACCCGAACAGGCAAGCAGGCCTAGAAAGGGAAAGAGGAGTAGGGAGCAACAGGGAAAAGGGAAAAAGCCAAACAAAACACCCCAACCTACACCTACAACAGGCATGCAAAAGAAGGACTAGAAAAGACCTAGACAGGCACAGACAACACGACCGGAGTGTCGTGCACCAGACAAGACACAGACCTCGAGTACAGCCACGGAAAGGCCAACCCGGACAGGTCACGACAACCCCACAAGTGTCTCGACTACCCACCGATCGCGGCCTACGCGAGCCCGGTCGAGTCGCAGACCCACACGAAAACACAAGTACAAGTACTAGTCAGGGTCACGCCCGTCGGCGTCAGTCCTCTGCCCCTGACCATGTGTGCACACACGCCTAGAGCCAGGCCTCTAGCTAGTTTTCTCCCCCCGTAGGACGCTACGGTAACCGCAGGAGCCGACGAAAACTAGCTTACAAACCGTATATCGGGGTCACCCCTCGACTGCAGGACGTCTAGGGCGACGAGAAGAGGAAGCTCGAAACGCGGCGCTGAAGTACAGACAGATAAACATGCACTGTCACCCATACCTCAAACACCGAGGGCAGCACAAGAAACTACCGACAGACTCGGAAACGTAGTCTTAGCCTTCATAGGAACATCAACCGACGTCCACGGGGAAAGCGGCTAGACCACGGGAGCGACCGACAACACCCTAACATAGGCAGACACACACACACTGACACACCACAAACCTACCCCCAAACAGCCCCTAACATCACCTAGAACGCCCATAACACACGGCCGCACCCCGAAAAGCCCAACGGCCATCACGGCCACAACAGGACTGTAACGGCCTAGCACAGGCACGTTACAAGAGCCTGACGCACCAGGGCAGGTGCGTCAGAGCCAACAGGCTCAAAAGTAAAACACTAACCACGTAACGCACCAGGGCAGATGCGTTACAGCGGCCTAACGCACGAGCGCAGACGCGTTACGCCAACAGACCCCAAGTCTGAAACTCGGACAACCAGCACGTAAAGGTCCTCGGCGGATGCGTTACGACACTGTGACGCACGGGGGCAGGGCCATTAGAGACATCCAACACAGCCACACAACACAGCCAAAACAGGGTGTAACGGCCTGGGGCAGGCGCGTTACACAGCCTGACGCACCTGGGCAGGCGCGTCAGAGGAACCGACTTAACCAAATCGCTATACGACAAAACAGGCGTGACGCATCAACCCAGACGCGTCAGAGAGCTGTGACGCGCCTCCTCTAGGCCGTCACAATCCCACAGCCACGAAAAACTTAAAACGCCCAGACGCTGTGACGGTCTATCGTAGGGCCGTCAGAGACTGTGATGGTCTCTGGAACGACCGCTACACCGGCCATGGCGGGAAAACAGAGGAATGGCCGAATCGGCCCGTTCCACGCCCCATTCACGCCGAAACACAGGGGAAACAAAGCTAGGCGATGGCAAAAGACATCTGGAGGCTAAAAAGTCCACATGCACGCATTAAAACGAGAGATCGGGGCGATTCCGACGAATCGACCCTAAACGAGTCACCGAGGTTCCCGGACTCCTACCGACCACGAATGACAACCGATCGACACGAAACTAGCATGGATGGGATCCAGACATCCCAGCGGTCATTTTGACACTAACTATGCCGCGGATGGTTGCCATTTTCTGGCGAACCCTGAAAACCCCAAAAACGACGATTTTCACTAAGCTGGCCCGATCTCCCCCGATCGAGCACCAAACTGCGCACAGAAGCAGGGAAAACGTGCAGAATGAAATGGCGGTCCATCTCCCTACCTCCACCGAGGAAACCGTGTCCCGAAGGGACTAAACTGCACCGAAAACCGCACCGCGATCTCAAACGCCGGCTTTGAATCCACCGTTCGGGATCGCGCCAAAACCACTCCATCCTCGCCCCGTCGCGCACCCAACCAGCTCCACATCATCCCCAGCACTCGCCCCTAGGTCCTCCGTCTGCAACCGGAGCCGAGAAGGTGAAAACGGAAGAGAAACGGGAGAGAGAGACGGCGGCGGCGAAATGAGAAGGAGGAGAGAGGAAGGAAAAGAAAAAGGAAAAGAAATTAGGAATTTTCCTAATTTCTGAAAAATCTGATTTTTGGCCCTATTTCCAAAAAATACGTAAAAATAGTCAAAACGATCGGCTCGACGAGTACATCGTCACTGTGTCATCCACGAGTCGATGAATTGAGAAATAAACTCACCATAGGGTTCCGTAACTAGTACGAGAGAAAAACCCACACGGATTATAAAACTCAACTCGGGAGCTACAAAAGCGAACCGAAACTCACCGAAAAGGATCCGAAAGACCCAATAAGGATCCAACAAAGATCCGGGACATTACATCCTCCCCTCCTTTAAGAAATTTCATCCTCGAAATTCAAGGACTGGCAAAGGTAAGCAGGGAAGAACAACCCGACAACGACTAGAAACGGAAATCACGAAACCTAACGCCAGCTGAAGACTGTACTGGACTTAGCGACTCTGGAAACTGTATATCTGAGATTCCCATGTACTTCACACAATAACTCTCTGATACCAACTATGACGACCCGGATTCTGGATACCAGATATACCCGGTAGGACAACCGAATACACCTGATACCACTTGGAACCCGCGAGGCCTCCCAAGAGCGGTAAAGCTCCGAAGGGAAAAAGGATTGTCGTGTAGTACGTTGAACTGAAAGATATAACAGCAAGAATTAAATTTCATTAGATCGGTCTGCTAAAGTAGCAGAAATAAAATTACAATTTAATTAACATATTTTTAAATAATTATATACCAGAGTCAGGTCCAAAGCTAAAGACAGCAGTCTAGCAGTACAGTCGACAGAAAGAAAAGACGTACCAAGAAGTCGGGGGAAGCCCGACGGAGGTACCAGCTGGCAGCTACGACTCGAACTCCAGGATCCACGGAAGCAGAACGAACACATCACCCCACCTGAAAAGGAGGGTGAGCCTCGTGTCACTGGCTCAGTAGGGGTCACGCAGATCCCCACTGAAAAATACGCAGTAACACGGAACAACATGGACAGCAGCAAGAAACAACACTAGAAAGCTGCAAAAGAAAGGGAAGCAGGAGTATGGAACAGGTAAGGACGAGGGGAATAACCCGAACATGCAAGCAGGCCTAGAAAGGGAAAGAGGAGTAGGGAGCAGCAAGGAAAAGGGAAAAAGCCAAACAAAACACCCCAACCTACACCTACAACAGGCATGCAAAAGAAGGACTAGAAAAGACCTAGACAGGCATAGGCAACACGACCGGAGTGTCGTGCACCGGACAAGACATAGACCTCGAGTACAGCTACGGAAAGGCCAACCCGGACAGGTCACGGCAACCCCACAAGTGTCTCGACTACCCACCGATCGCGGCCTACGTGAGCCCGGTCGAGTCGTAGACCCACACGGAAACACAGGTACAAGTACTAGTCAGGGTCACGCCCGTCGGCGTCAGTCCTCTGCCCCTGACCACGTGTGCACAAACTGGCTCCTGCCTAGAGCCAGACCTCTAGCTAGTTTTCTCCCCCCGTAGGACGCTACGGTAACCGCAGGAGCCGACAGAAACTATCTTACAAACCGTATATCGGGGTCACCCCTCGACTGCAGGACGTCTAGGGCGACGAGAAGAGGAAGCTCGAAACGCGGCGCTGAAGTACAGATAGATAAACATGCACTGTCACCCGTACCTCAAACACCGAGGGCAGCACAAGAAACTGCCGACAGACTCGGAAACGTAGTCTTAGCCTTCATAGGAACATCAACCGACGTCCACGGGGAAAGCGGCCAGACCACGGGAGCGACCGACAACACCCTAACATAGATAGACACACACACACTGACACACCACAAACCTACCCCAAAACAGCCCCTAACATCACCTAGAACGGACCCACAACACACGGCCGCACCCCGAAAAGCCCAACGGCCATCACGGCCACAACAGGACTGTAACGGCCTAGCACAGGCGCGTTACACGAGCCTGATGCACCAGGGCGGGCGCGTCAGAGCCAACAGGCTCAAAAGTAAAACACGAACCACGTAACGCACCAGGGCAGACGCGTTACAGCGGCCTAACACACGAGCGCAGACGCGTTATGCTAACAGACCCCAAGTCTGAAACTCGGACAACCAGCACGTAACGGTCCTCGGCGGACGCGTTACGACACTGTGACGCACGGGGGAAGGGCCGTTAGAGACAGCCGACACAGCCACCCAACACAGCCAAAACAGGGTGTAACGGCCTGGGGCAGGCGCGTTACATAGCCTGACGCACCAGGGCAGGCGCGTCAGAGGAACCGACTTAACCAAATCGCTATACGATAAAACAGGCGTGACGCATCAACCCAGACGCGTCAGAGAGCTATGACGCACCTCCTCTGGGCCGTCACACTCCCACAGCCACGAAAAACTTAAAATGCCCAGACATTGTGACGGGCTATCGTAGGGCCGTCAGAGACTATGACGGTCTCTGGAATGACTGCTACACCGGCCACGGCGGGAAAATAGAGGAATGGCCGAATCGGCCCGTTCCACGCCCCATTCACGCCGAAACGCAGGGGAAACAAAGCTAGGTGATGGCAAAAGACATCTGGAGGCTAAAAAGCCCACATGCACGCATTAAAACGAGAGATCGGGGCGATTCCAACGAATCGACCCTAAACGAGTCACCGAGGTTCCTGGACTCCTACCGGCCTCGAATGACAACCGATCGACACGAAACTAGCATGGATGGGATCCAGACATCCCAACGGTCATTTTGACACTTACTACGCTGCGAATGGTTGCCGTTTTCCGGCGAACCCTGAAAATCCCCAAAACGATGATTTTCACTAAGCTGGCCCGATCTCCTCCGATCGAGCACCAAATTACGCACAGAAGCAGGGAAAACGTGCAGAATGAAATGGCGGTCCATCTCCCTACCTCCACCGAAGAAACCGTGCCCCGAAGGGACTAAACAGCGCCGAAAACCGCGCCGTGAGCTCAAACGCCGGCTTTGAATTCACCGTTCGGGATCCCGCCAAAACCACTCCATCCTCGCCCCGTCGTGCACCCAACCAGCTCCACAGCATCCCCAGCACTCGCCCCTAGGTCCTCCGTCTGCATCTGGAGCCGAGAAGGCGAAAACAGGAGAGAAACAGGAGAGAGAGACGGCGGCGGCGAAATGAGAAGGAGGAGAGAGGAAGGAAAAGAAAAAGGGAAAGAAATTAGGAATTTTCCTAATTTTCCAGAAAATCTGATTTTTGGCCCTATATCCGAAAAATATGCAAAAATAGTCAAAACGATCAGCTCGACGAGTACATCGCCACTGTGTCATCCACGAGTCGATGGATTGAGAAATAAACTCACCGTAGGGTTTCGTAACTAGTACGAGAGAAAAACCCACACAGATCGTAAAACTCAACTCGGGAGCTACAAAAGCGAACCGAAACTCACCGAAAAGGATCCGAAAGACCCAATAAGGATCCAACAAAGATCCGGGACATTACATCTTAGGTGAAGTAGGCCCGGTTACTCAGATTTGAGACATTTTTCATGGTGCATTTTTCTCAATTTTTTCAATTGTGCTTTTGCACTAATTTTGATAGATAACTTTGCAGAAAGCTTATAAAAGATCTCTTCTTCAAGAAGTGCTGAATATCAGGCACATACCCAAAATAGCAGAAGGCTTATCCCGCATGTTTCATTAGCATGCAAAGTGAATTTTCATTTTTTTAAAGTGCGGATGAACTTTAAAGAGATTCTTAGATCAGTTTTTTATGGCTAGATTAAATGAATTTTCCATCATCCTTCTCCTAGTCTTTTCTATTCCAGAATTACTTTCAATGGAAGTATGAATCATGAAACTCAAAATGGGTGTTATTTTTGAAAATTTTTTATTAGGATTTTATTGCATGAGATTGTATATGAATGCAACATGTGCAACATGATTTCCGTCCCCCCAACTTAAATGACATTATCCGCAATGGTATGAACAATATGGATGAATAGAATAATGTAGATATGAAATTTGTGAAGGAACGGGACAACCTGACGGAAGTGAACATCGACGGGCATCCTTGCTGGAATGAAAGGTGGTACTTGGCTTTGAAAATCTGGGCAACAATGCAAGCAATCATCTATCTCTCCCCCCAACTTATCCTTTATTCACACCTGCAAAATAAAAGAAAACCATAATAAAAATTTGGGTTGCCTTCCAAGAAGCCATTTATTAACACACGGAAATCACTAAAATGTTTGGTTGCCTCCCAAGAAGCGCTAAGTTTTACGTCTTCAGCCAGACGCAATGTAGCTCACTAACCAACGGGTGGCATTCAGAATGAGCCACCAAGTGATCTTGTCCTCCCTCAAATTCCAGCCCTTATGCCATTGAAAGACAAGAATATGCACGTACGTATCGGGGCTACAAATAGGTGGGTCTCGCACTTTATTGATGTTAACTTTAACCATAAGTGTGAGCCAGTTTTCAGATTTTGGGATTATGAAAGGATCAATGGCTAATAATCTTTCAAGATTGAGATGGAACCTTTACACAACATCAACCCATTGGTCTCCTTGTCCAGTATCTTCCCTCCTGACTAACCCTTTACTGACTACTTCCTCCACTGGAACTTGGTCAGGCACTCGTGGCTTATGAACAAGATTATCATTATTAGCCACATTCCTCTCAGTAACAACCTCATGAGCATTAAGGGCACTGATCAACTTATCTTCTTGAGGGGAAGTCAAATCAAAGGTGAATATTGCTGGCACATCCCCCTCAGGTACTAGAATGTCATAGTGGAGAGGTCGTACTGTTGAGGGAATCAAATTGGAAGGAAGAGTGAGCCCAGAGTCTAACTCATTCACTGATTCAAACGTAATTGGATAGGGCTCAGGGGTAAGATCAAATGTGAATTTTTCAAATAAGACCTCGTCATCACACTCATCACTCAATTTTCCAATAATGGGGTGGGTAGATGAAATATAAACTTTTCCAACAAGGCCCCATCATCATGTTCTTCAAGGGGAGGAGGATATTCAAAATTTGGTTTCATTAAATCAACAAGATTATTACTCACAAAGTAATCCTCCTCTTCATGCATTTCCTCAATTGAGTTATGTGGGTCACTATTGTTCATAGTGGTATTCTCAATCTCAAAACATTCGTAGAATGGGGTGACGATATCAATATGATCATCATTATCCTTGAAGCCACCCCCTACTTCCATCCCTTCCTCCAGCATGGTATTGCTTGTGCAACCCTCCTCATTCCCAGTGGTGACATCTTGAGCCAAAATGACAGGCAGAAGATCATCATCATCATCATTCACATATTGAGGGGGTTGGTGTAATATTGAAGGAGGGCCATGGTAAGTAGACTGAGAATACACGATTTGAGGTTCAAAGTAGTGGCCCGATGAATCACCCCTAGTATCGATATTACTTTGGATGGTTGGGTGAGAGGAGTTGGGCTGAAGTTGATTGTATATGGGCTGCTCGTTGTAGACATGCTAAAATCGACACTATGTTGAGTAAATATCATGTCACCACATGATGCCACAAAGTGGACTTCGATACTGGCTTAATATGAAGTTTTTTTAGTTTTTTCAATCATATTTGTAATTCACGACCGTCAGCAGGGCGTCATTTAATTGACGGCTATATAGGTGTCGTTATTTCAACAATTGGTGACCGCGTACGCAGGTGTTATTTTGTGGTATTTCATGATTTTTACAAATTCCATATAAAATAAATTCAAGGAATTGACGGTAGTTTCTAAGGCGCTCATTAATTGATGCCATTTTCCGAAGGCGTTATTTCCTATTTTTAAATATGGAAAGTCCTTTATTTCTAAAATTAACCCAGGAATTAACGGCTGTGTACGCGGTCGTCATTTCAAATTCATGACTTCCCGGAAGTCGTCATTTAAGCTCCCGTGTCCGCTGCTTCTTCCTGACAGAGCAATCCTTCCATCTTTTGATCTTGATCCTTTCCTTGGAACTCCATCCATATTCCGGAAGTTTATCTCTAGTTTTAATCCTATTAGAACTAGATTTTTAAACTCTATAAATAGTTCTCCTTGAAAGCCACCCGTGAGAGAGAGCTCTAGCAGAAGAGACTTTTCGAGAGAGTTTTAATACAGAGAGAGAACTCTGAGGGAGGATTTTTAAGAGAGGATTTTTGAGAGAGACCGTTGCGGTTCTGCAAGAGAATCCTTTTGTTTTGTGTTTTATTAGATCTCCTGCAGGTTCTTCACGATGGAGGTCTTCCTCCGACGGCATCCCTCCTACTACGGCTGAAGCTTTCTTTTCCTCTCTCCCTTTACTGCTGCAACAACAGCAACAGGACACTTTTCCTCTTTAGTTTATTTGCTATACATCTCACACGTATATCTCCTTCTAGCTATCTTTGCTAGAACAATCGCATATAGCTTCCTCTGCATATCATATTGCTTACTTTGCATCCATAGCATATTTCCCACCTTTTACTCCTTTTAGGGGTTTTAAACAAAACACACAAGGTGTGTTCATGTTTATGTTGCATAGTCTTATTTTCTTAGAACATTGATACTACACTTTGGCTAATCCATCTTGTTTATTTGTTTGTCTTACAAGGGTAATCAAAGTAAGAACCCCCTTCATCGATCGGCCGGCCGGTAGAAGGAGGAAGGAAGGACTCACACTCTCACCCGCTTCTTCACAAGGTCCATGCGATCATCCCTTAATTTTTGAGGTAACCCCTCTGGCGATCACCCTCCTTAGAGCGTCACATGCTCCATTTTATTCTTTTTCCTTCATCTCCCACATATCATGCTTAGCTTTATCCATCTTTTCTTAATATTTCTCTTAAGGAATTTAAATTTCCTTTCTTTTTAATCTCTACGTGACACATTCACAAATTGATGATCACGGTGGGACCCTTGATGTTTTTATTTTGATTACCCTTCCTTCGGCACCCACGTGTGCCCCTCCCTTTGGCACCCTCGCGTGTCCCTTCCTTTGGCACCCACGCGTGCCCCTCCTTAGTGCTCTACGTAGCACACTCCCTTTGGGCACAAGGTGCACATCTCCCACTGGATTAGCCAATTTTTTGAACTGTCCATAACATTTTTAAGAAAGGAAATTTCATTTCTGTTAGTTTTCATTAATTTCTGTTCTCTGGAATTGAATAGTGACTACCCTGCAGCCGCTATTTTAACAGTCAGCGACCACTCACAGAGGCGCTGTTTGCATTTATTTTCCAGTATTTTCATCATTTTTCTAATCGACGCCCCTCCACAGAGGCGTCATTCCTGCATTCAACGCCTCAAACCAAGGCGTCAATTCTGCCGTTACTGTTGATTTTCTTATCCTGATCCCTGTTCACTGATATTTGACACCCCTCCACAGAGGCGTTATTTGCATATTCAGCGCCTCACACCAAGGCGTTATTCTACTTTGCTGTTCACTGTTTGCCACGGTTTATAGTGATTAGCGACTGTCATACAGTCGCGGTTTACTGAAACAGCGACTGCTGTCAGGTCGCCATTTTGTTCTGTTTTCACAGAACCTCAATTGATACTATTATCTGCACCTGTTGGCTGCATTTATTGTTTATCTGATTACTATTGATTGATCTGCCTACATTAGCTTGCATTCTACGGCATTTGGTTGAGAGACCTCCTCTCTCTACACTCCTAGGATTCCACACCCTTTTCTTGGAATTGGCTTCTTTCCCGAAATTCTAATGTAGAGGCAACCTATTATCCTTTTTGAAGCGGATAGTTCATAGTGCTTATTCTAATAATAGCCAGAAGCGTTCCGCTCGAAAAGAGGAGTTGAGAGGGCGTCATCAACCACAAGTTAGTGAAAGGGAATGCTATCTTCCTAGCAACGGAAGGCCGTGCAACGGGGAGGGCTCGTCAAGGACCCTCCATTGAGCATTCCGTCTCTTTGGACTGGAAATTCCTCTTCCAAGGCCTCCGTAAGTCCCCGCACCCGTGGATTCCCTCACGGACGTCAGACCGGTTGTACCATTTGAAGTACCCGGAGTATAGTTAACCCATCCATTGGTGAGGAGAGAGAAAGAACTTAGTTGACCCAGAGATTACACCCAAACTTGAAACTAGGACCCGCATTGAAAAGTGAGAATTGATTACACTTTTAAAATCCATTTTAATCTCAAGAAAAACCTTAAAATCTTGGGTTCATTACAACTTGAGTGAACAATTTGTTTGATTGGGTGATTATCTCTTACTTATACTTGTTGGTTTGAAATATTTTCCTCTCCTCAAACATGCAACTTCGTTCAGGTAAAATCATTAACATGGCCAACTATGGGTATTCTTATGATGGTTATGAGGAGGGTCAATTTGACCCATCCTATGAAGTTACTCCTCAAGATTCCACCCATTATGAGGGAAACTATGCTCCCTCTCATGCTTATTATTCCCAAGTTCATGTGGTAGATACTACTACTCAAGAGGTTGAGCCTTCCTCCCAAGCTCAACCTACCACACAAAACACATCTGGGGACGTCTCCCCATCTCTTAATCTTAATGATCTAATCAATGCTTTGTCTCAATTGGACGATTCCCAACGTCAGGTGGTCTAGGCCACTTTAAAAGGGAAATCTATCCCTTCATCTTCAAACCCCCCTCAGGCCGCGGTTGGCCATCCATCTCTTAATGACCAGGCGGTCTCACAGAAAATTCCTTCACGTCCACCAACTCCTATCATGGCTATGCCAGCTCAACCGACAAGCCATTCAGTGGTTAGGCCCCAATATCCTCCACCTCCTCAAATCTTAAGGAGGCCTATGCCAAATCTGCTCCCTTCTAATCCGGCCCCAGTCGAGTCCGATACCAATACCATACTCCTCTAGAAGATAGCTAGTATGGAAGAGCAGCTTAAGAAGGTCACAGCACCGAAGAATGCTCCGGAGATTGCTCTCCCCACCTTGCCAGTTTTTCACTTGCCTCCTTCCGAGATGCCGAATTTTCGGCGCTACAATGGAACGGGTAACCCGTTCATTCATTTGAAAGATTTTATGTGCGAGACTTCCTTCTGGCAGGACAATAAGATCTCCTTGGCCTATCTCTTTAGAAGGTCTCTAGATGATCCGGCACTCGAATGGTTCTATTCCTTGGAGCCGACTGAAGCCAGTGATTTTGATATTGTTCAGCGGACTCTTACAGAAATATAAGGACCGTGTGGGCCCTTCTTTGTCAATCACGGATCTTGTTGCTGAGAAAATGAAGCCCGAGGAGGACTTCATTCTGTTTGCCTATAGATGGAGAGCTATGGCCTAGAAACTAAAAGACACCCTTTCGGAAACGGAGCAAGTCAAGATGATTATATCAAATTCTACTCCGCAGTTCCGTCACATTCTGGCCATGAATAGGCTGAGCACCATGGAAGAGCTTTATGAGAGAGCTAGATACATACAAACTTAGATGAAAGATTTGCCCATCATGGGCATGTTTGAACAAAAACCAAGGCTGGTCAAGAAGAACACTAATGTTAACAATAGTAGTGGCACAACCGAGGGCACTGTGACTAATGAGCAGGTGGGCGTGGTTGGAAACCCCGCACCTTTTCGCCACCCTAACCCAAGACCTCCACAACCTCCACAACAACTCCCCTTCTTTAATCCCACTCCCCAAACAAATATTCCTCCTTGACCCTTCCATCCTCCTCCACAAAATCAAGCTGACCACCCAAACCCACCAGTTCCTCAACAATACCACCAGGTTCCGCCACCCACCAATTATGGCCCCCAGCAGCCAAGAAGACCACTAGGCCCCAAAAGGGCCCAATACCCTCCATTACCCGAGAGTCTTCCCGACATCTTTAATGCCCTCATGGCCGCCAACCTGCTCACCTTGCCAAAAGAAAGAACGGCCTGGCCTGCTAACGTGGGGTATTGTGTCTTCCACCGATAGCCTGGTCACAATATAAATCATTGCTTCCATTTTAAAAATTATGTCTATGACTTGAATGATCAGGGCGGCATTAATTGGGACCAAATGAGGCAGTTTATTGCCACTTTGAAGACAAGAAGACCTCCACGGCAGCAACAGGCTTAGCAGCCACCTCAGCAGCAAGTTCCACCTCCTCCTCAGCAGTAGCAAGCTCCCGCACCTCAACTGGACATGGGGATTGTCCATAATCCACTGCCAGAGCACCCCCCAAATCAGCAAGTGAACCCTGTTACCACCTTCCACTAAGTGGAAAGAGGACAAGGGTGGCATGAAGAGAACGCCTCTGTCGGGGCTATAAACCAAACTCCAACTCAACCACCGTGCTTGTTAAGAACACCTCTCCGTTCGACGCCTTCCCCCCAACCATCCCGTCCCCTTTTACGCATCACTAACCAAATTCCCTCCACTACCACTAATCCCTTACCAGTTAGGCCTCTTCTCATCCGCCCTCCACCATCTTCCGTATTGCAACAAACCCCTCCTCCAATCATCAATTCCTCACCATTACCATCTAGGCCACTCCTCATTCACCCCTCGCCAACACCTAACCCCTCCACTACCACCAACCCTCCGCCAGTAAGGATTCTGCCACCACAACCCACAAATCCTTCATTTTTACCTAGACCCCTCCTTATTCGGCGTACTCCTTCTCCAGCCATTCAGGCGCCCCCTATCCCTCCTACTGTTGCCTCTCTTGTTACCATTATCCCTCAGCCGACAAGGCCCCTCATAGGAGCTCCTCCTGTCGCTCCCCCAACACCTGTTAATCCTAATATCCCCTCTTCATCCACGAACCCTCCACCTATCCATAACCCAACAGAGGCGCGATCGTCGCAAACCATGGTGCTCCGCAGTGGCCGGATGTTCCATCGTGTATTTTCGCAAAGGGAGCCAGAGCCCACACAGGGGCAAGAAGAACAGGAGCAAGAATAGGAATCTATACCGGGCACACAATATGACTTGCTAAAGCACTTAGACAAGACCCCGGCAAGGATTTCTATTTTAGAGATGATAAAGAGATCCACCACTTACCAGCAAGCTTTGAAAGAATATTTACAGAAGGTGATGGTTAATGAGGACATTCCAGCTAAACAGATTACGTTAGTTCTGACACCGGCAAGTGGTCAGCCGGCCATTATTTTCCATGAGCATGAGTTAGCTCCGAAGCCAGCCCGGAAATATGCTTTATGCATCACAGTTGACATTAACAAGGTGGTAGTTAAACAATGCTTGGTGGATACTGGAGCGTCCAATAATGTGTTGTCGCCAAGCACTTTGAAGATGTGTGACATTCCGGACAGTCAAATTCGGCCATCTACCATTACAGTGACTGCCTATGATAACACGAAGAAACCTCCTCTAGGCATGATTACTTTAAAAGTTGGGTTGGGTCCGATCTCGATCACAGCAGACTTCCACATTCTGGACATGGATCCAACTTTCAATGGCATTTTGGGTCGCCCTTATATTCAAGAACTTGATGTCGTGCCCTCCACGAATCACTAATGCATAAAGTTTCCACACAAAGGGCGCATCATCAAAGTCATAAGCATGCCTATTTTGCCGTCAGAGGATATACATTCAGCAACGTTAGTACCTTCCATATGGCCGGCTAATGGGCCTTTGTTGTCAGTGTTAGATCTTGCCGATCCACGGTAGAATTTGCTAAGGCCCCCAACCACAACCCCTGCATCAGCTTTAATGCCTCCCCTACCCTCCAAGGGGAAGAAAAAGAAGAATATGATGAATACCCCAGGGTGGAACATTTTGATGAAAATGGGGTACAGATCTGGCAAAGGCCTAGGTGTGAACCTCCAGGGCAGGGTAAAGCCCATTAAGAATCACAAGCTTATTCTCCGAGGCGGCCTGGGATACAAAGGGCTGAGTAAAGAGGAACATGGTAAAAATGAAAAAGAGCCATGGGCTGTTATGACCTCCACTCTCAAGATAGATAGACAACCCCTCACATGGAGTCTGCAAACACACTTTGTAAAAGGGGCTACTCAATATGATGAGTAGACCACATTGGTTACTTCCATGTTAGATCATCAAGATGTACATGCACGTCAGTTTGCTCGCCATATAGCCCCGCTAGTCACGTATAAAGCTCTGGAGTCTTTGAGGCCGGACAAAAGAAGAAAGATGGATGATCCGGAATGTGACTGATATAGATGGTTTGATATGAATGACATTACCATTGCTCTAAGCCGTCTATTCATGCCGACTGATCCGGAATGGCCGCCGCTTATTCATGAGTTAATAGAAATGCCAGCAGTGATTACAGACAAGAGGCAGCTCTTAAGTAACTATACAGATACTGGAGAGCTAGATGTGCCATTCGAGAAAGGCTTCACTTTGGATAGGCTGTGGGCCAGCCTTTTCTCTCTTAATCCTGTGCATCCATCACTTATCACCTTCTGGTCCTAGCTATTTTTCCCCGATATTCCCAGACCACCCGCGATCTTGATTACTTTTTCTCCGAATTTCTTTTAAGTTTCTTCAATTCCCCTTTGCTCCTCGAGCAATTTTCTCAATTCTCCATTATGCCCCGCGTGGGCAGTCTCTTCTCCAATCTTTCTCTAATCTTTCACTTTCAACACTACCTCCTAGTCCTTCCTCCCATTGCTTTATTCTTGAAAATGAAAACAAAAAAAAACTCCAAAATTCAAACTTTCCAATCTTCCATCTCTATTGAAGAGACCTCCTATTTTGCTCCGGAGTGTGCCTCGATCCAAGGGCCTCTCTTTCAAGGTTCGTTAGCGGACCTCCTTTTCTCCTCTGACGAGGAGCCTTCTCCTGTACCTTCTCCTGTATCCATTGCGTCTTCCTCTTCTTCTCTTCCTCCTCTAGGTCAGGATAGTTCTTCTAGCTTGTCATCTTGTTCTTTTCCCTCCTTTTCTAATAAAAGTCTTGGGGTAGCTACTCATAAGAAGGCCAAGGGTAGGCAGATTCCCCGTAGGTTCTTGCTAGATCTACCTAGAAGATGCCGGGCATGTTTGGCCCTTCCCGAGTTTCTAGAGGATCTAGTCTTCCTGCCAGAAATAGAATGTGAGGGTGTAGGCTTTATAGATGAAGGGTTTGGTGTTTATGAGATTATGAATGATGAAGACCCTATTGAAGAGGGGGATGAAGAATACGAAGAATATGAAGATGAGGCTGATGCTTTTGCTAGTGGCATGAGAAGATTTGACGAACCATCAGCCTCAGTTGAAGAACCCACCAAAGAGATTAATCTGGGTACCGAGGAAAACCCTAGGATTCTCCTCATCAGCAAAAATTTGTCACCTTCTGAAGAAGAGGCGCTCATTCAAGTTCTTCAAGAATATTTTTCAGATTTTTAGATGGATTATCGATTCTTTGAGCAGAAAATTGAAAACCATTTAAGGTAGAACCAAAGACAAAAGAAGTTTGAGTTTTGTTTCCAAAGCTCTTTTTATTCTCAGGGTTATAGCCCAACCCTTCTCTCTGAAAGTTCACAGTTGTTCCAGAATTTTATCCAAGTTATCCTTTCCCTTAACAAATTTAGACAGAGAATTTCTTAGGTCTTGGATTTCAGAATTCAAAGAAGCAACATTCAACTAATATCCAGCAATTTCAGTTTCACATGAAATAACTTGCTGATGCAGAGCATCATTCAAACTCTTTAAAGTAACAATTTCATGTTCAAGCTTTTGTTCCTTATTAACCTCTTCCTCTTTCAACACACATTTCCCTTTTTCGATAGTCAACCATTTTTCTGACAAGACAGTATTTAAAACGATGAGCTTTTTATTTTGTTCTTTCAGGTTGCTATTTTCTTCCAGCAATTTATCCTCAGATTCATCAAATTCCTTTTTCTTTTCAAGCAGCAGTTCATTTTCCTCTTTTAAAGACTTGATCAAACTTTTCTGCATATCATCATCGGAATTAAGATCATCAATTAATTCTTTCAAGAAAATACATTCATTACATGTTTTTTCAGCTTTCAGTTCTTCATTTTCAGCATGATCAGATTCAGCATGGTTAACATGTTTTAGTTTCTTTTTCAATGATTTCTTTTCTTTTCCTATTTTCTTCTTTTCAGTTTTGACGTTGTGATACTTATCTAACAAACCATTATAAAGAGTCATCAATTCTTCAAAGGTGATTTCGTCAGAGCCAGAACTTACCTGTGATGAAGACTCATCCAGTTGATCACTGCTGTGATCTCTGACCATAAGACACGTATCATCTTGCATATCAGTTCTGACCTTCAATCTGTCTAAAATTTCTTTAACGCTCCTGCACTCAGAAACATAAAGAAACTCATCAACATCGATTGCCCTCTTCACTAGATTTAGGGCTTCCACATTTTTAGCATTCTTAAATCTTTCAACTACAGTCCATGTAGATTGATCTTCTGGAAGATCATATGGACTGTGTGCTATAAGAATCCACAAATTGGAGTCTATAGAGATTACATAATCTTTGAACTTTCCTAGCCAACTATAAAAACTAGAACCATCAAATATCGGTGGTTCAGCCATGAAAACAGATTTAAAACAAAGATGAGCACAAAGGATGCACCAAAGATGCATGATCTGATCTATAGATCGTTGGATCTAAGGACACAGAAACCTGCTCTGATACCAATTGTTAAGACGATGGAAGTCGGTCCAATGGTGCAACAAGGATTCAGAGGGTGGGGGGGTGAATGAATCCCCTTTTAAAAACTCGATCAAATTAAAACTTAATCTAATGACTTTAAACTTGTGCGGAATTAGAAGCAATCAATCTCTGCAGACTATGGAAACCAATGATGCACTTAATCAAATAGATTAACTATAAAAGTGCAGACTCCTAAGCAAGTCTACACTGTCGACAGAACCAAATCAAGCATACACTACATCCATTTAGTCAGAACCGTAGATAGGAACTCGCCTAGCATACATCTAACAGTTGACAAAGTGGAAAGCAAACCACGGCACACAAGATCTTTTTAGGTGGTTCAATCCTCAGGACCTACATCCACCCCACACTACAACTAGAGTGTGGATTCCGCTGCCAAACAGCTTGAACGGCTGGGCATCACAGCTTGCCAACAACAGCTGAGCTTCACAGCTTGCGTAACTGCTGACTAACAGCTTGACCGCTGGCAATACAGCTTCGCCACTGCTGGGCATTACAGCTTAGCCACCGCTGATACACAGCTTAATCCGCTGGGCCTTACAGCTTAGCCTCCGCTGATACATAGCTTAGAAGAGGAATGAAAAACTAAAACAGGAAACGAAGAAGTTCAGCATCAGAAAGCTGCCAGTAAAAGTGATGGGAATCGACACCGAGCATGTATTTTTTCTTTTGCATTTATGTCCTTTTAGTTTGTGTTTATATCCTTGGGAAAGTATGTACGCAAATGTAAGGCTTTATAAGTGAAGGAGTCATTCCCATGGATTGTGTGGAGTTTTATGCAATTATACAGTAGGACCAGCAAGGGGGCCCTCAGCCCTTTTCCATTGGTCCATGTCACCTATGTGGGGCTGGTCAACCATCCTAGGTGGCCATCTAGAAGGGTTGAATGTCAAATGCCACATGGGTAGACAAAGGGAGTAAAAAGTTTAAGGTAGGCTACCTACCATGTCAAGCTTGTCTCCCACTTGGGTTTTTTTTTTTTTGTGTGTGTTGGTCACATTTAATCTAGGCCATTCATTCCCCATCCCTAGATCCAATGGTGGAGATTGGATTAGATTGGAGACATATAAATACTTGTATTTTCCATTTGAATATTAATGAAAGTGAAAAAATCATTGTGCAAGAACCCCTCTCTTGGAGAATTTCGACCTCTCCTCTCTCTCCCCCTGGTTTCTTCATCCCCAACCCCCATTCTAGAGTGATATCTCCTTCCCCCCACCTCCGGTGATCATCGGTGCCGCCGCCGCAGCCGTTCATGCCACCATCACGCCGCTGCGGAGCTGCCTTCGGTGTTCTGTCCATCCTGGATAGAGGCTTCTTGTCCAAATATCTACTCTCCACCACATGACGATCTCAAGCTGTAATTTTTATGGTTGAAGCCCTTCGAAGCATCTTTCCAACGGCGCCAGTTTTGTCACATTCCGACGTCGAGGCTGATCGCAACGTCCGTTCTCGCCGGAGCGCGCGCCAGAAAACAGAACCGGCAGGTTCGTGGCCGGTCATTCCGACCGGTGCCGAACGGAGCCGCCCAGCCTCCGGCCAGCGAACCAGCGTGCCGCCAGCCCAGGGAGCACTTCCACAAGTGTCCCCACCACAGTGGTGACACCGGGTCCCGCACGGTCCCTCCGGACAGCACGTGGGTCTCACCGTCACTAGTTCAGGTGCTGCCGAAGAGACGCGAGAAGCCACCCGTCAACCCGAATTCGGTCCTCCCGGGCCCGTTTGTGTAGCCATTTACCTCCCTACGTGGAGTGGGCAGTAATTCATTTGCTGTAATATGGTGTATTAATTGTCTCGGGAGTACGAATTTCGGCCGGGTCCGTCGTCCCCACGCCGAGCGCGTGGAGGTATCGTCCTCGCTCCTTACTTGTCATTTGCTTAATTTCATATATGCTTGTTTATGCCGCTGCTAGAGAGCATGTGTAGGGATATCTAGCTCGCTTTATCTATTCATTACCGCTGCTGCGAGAGAGTGCGACACCGTCCCGTGACCCGATCCGGGCACACGAGAGAGCCGATCACCCTAGCTCATTGTCGATTTCTCAACCGCGCACGTCCGACGCTTCCCTCGTTAAGGGGCAATCACTAGTTTGTCGTGTCCGTGGTCTCGTCCCGCATCAATTTGGTATCAGAGCGAGTTGAGTGTAGGGTGTCAAAAAAAAGAGTGTGTCATTTACGTCTAGTCATTAGTCATTGTCTACGTCGTGTTTAGGGTCATCATTGTTTTAAAACAAAAAAAGTGTCTTTTGGGTCGCATTTGCATACCATTAGTCGGTATATAAAAAGGTGTTGTCCGAACGTTAGGCTACGCCTATCGGGAAGGTCGCACACTTGCGCGAGTGATCTTCGGATCGATTAACTCCGCCCCGTACCGAGTCTTGGTGTCTTGTCCTTAGTATGCATGCATCCCAACCTTTGCATTAGTCGGTCTAGTGTCTTGTCTCCGTATGTATGCATGTCCATGGACGTTCCCCAAGGCCATGCGTTCAAGTGGTCATCTCTGGTGGCCCAAGCCAAGGCCTTCCTAGCCCAACCCTATATCGTTTCTAAAGCCACTCTACCTAATGGGTCCACAACGGAACTCCATTTCACCGATAGGGAGTCGAATAATTAGGTTACTTTTGATATCGTGGAGTCTCTCTCCAAGACAGGCGAGATTATCCATGATGGTGATTTTACTTGTGTTGAGTTCTATAGGAAGGTCGGCTCCGTTCTTTACACCGATGGTGCATGGTGCAGGATCGGCACACTTGCTGGTCCATGCATCATTTTAGGGCAAACGTGGTTAGGAGAAAGAAAGGCTAATCTTGACTGGGGCAAAAGGACTTGCACCTTATACCCACCTTACCTACCTGGAAAGATTATCCTTAAGGATAGGGCTCAATCGAGCACCCTCGTCTTTCTCGCCACCCAACCCCAGTGGCCCACTCCACCTTCGGATTCATACTTGCCACCTCTCCTAGAGCCCACCCCTCTAGCCACCCATCATGGGAGCCACCCTCCCTTCGGGGAGCCACATTTAAAGGATGTCCATCCCGAGCCACCCGTGTTTCTTACGGGTATGCTATACATAGCCGAGCCACTTCTTAGTTGGCTCAAGGATGGCTTGGTCCCACGTCCTTACCCTTCTATGAACCCCACCTTACCTATAGTGCCCGTCAACTCCTTCCACACTACCTTTCGGTCTAGTCACTGTAGACACGCCAAAATTGACGTTACTGTGAGTACATCTCATATTGCCTTGTAATGCCCCAATTTGACCCTCAAATTAGCTTCGTTTGAGTGTTTTTTCCCACTTTTCTTGGATTTCTCACTTTTCCTCCTCTTTTCCTCTTTTTCTCTATTTTCTGGATTTTTCTGGATTTTTTGGATATTTTCTCTAATTTTTCAGAATTAACGACCTGGGCTAGGGCGTGTTTTAAATAACGCCTTCACCTAAGGCGTGTTTCAAATAAATAACGCCTTCTCCTAAGGCGTGTTTTAAATAAAGCCTCTTCCTAAGGCGTGTTTCAAATAAGTAATGCCTTCTCCTAAGGCGTATTTTAAATAAAGCCTCTTCCTAAGGTGTGTTTCAGAATTTTCAAATAAAAGAAAGACTTATTTCCAAAATTGATCCAGGAAGAGACGCCTTAGTCTAAGGCGTGTTTTTAAGAAACGCCCTCTGGGCAGGTCGTCAATTCAACAATTGACGCCCTGAACCAAGTCGTGTTTCACTTTTGTATTCCGAACGAACGTAGCCTTTCCCCAGAGAGTCCCTACTTCGTTTGGGTTCTTGCCCAGCTTAATCCTCCCCTCTTTGGGCTCTTGCCCCTTCTTATCTTTTCTTCCATTGGACTCTTTCCTTCTTATCTCTTCTTCTATTCTTAATAGAACTTCTGTAGCTCTGTTAAGGGGTGGTTCTTATTCTCCTGCTTTGGCTTCCGGTCTCCTTCTGGGGGTTTTTGTTTTTTTCTTCTTCCGTTTTTTTCTTCTTCTTCTTCTGTGTTTTTGTTTCTTCTGTTCTCCTTTTCTCCCTCCCACGTTTTTCTTCTTTCTCCTTCTGTCTTCTTTTTCTTCTTCTGTGCTGTTTCTTTTTCTTCTTTCTTCTTCTGTATTCTTCCTCCCCTTCTTCTTCTGTCTTCTCCTTCTTCTTCTGTTTGTTTTCTTTCTTTACAGGAACCGAAGGTGGCATCGGCTAAGGAGGCTTCTTCACATCAAGTCATCATCCCATCTTTTGAAGTTTCTCTCCATCGAGCATCAAGCCAAAGGGACCACAAACAAGATTTTTATCTTATCTCCTTTTTATTCTATTTCTTATCTTCATAATTCATGCATCATGCATCATATATTTCATCATTATTATGTTGATTTTCCTCTCAATTATATTGAGATCTCCCCTTTAGTGCATCTCTTGCACTCTTTCCCCATTATATATATATATATATTTTTACATGCATTCATATCTCCCACACCCTTTTTTGCATAGGGGTTTAAGGGCCAACACCCTTAAGGTGTGTTCTTCACCATGATTTCATGCTCATCTTTATTTAGGAATTGATGCTACACTCACCACATATCTAATGCAATTTCTTTATTGGTGTTGTCTTTGTTTTGCAAGGGTAATCAAAGGAAGAACTCTCTTCATCGGCCGGCCGATTTGAAGAGAAAGGAAGCACTCACATCCCCGCACTTTTGAGGTATTTTTCGCGATCATCTCTCCCATGTTTTCATTATTATATTTTTGAGGCACTTGTGTCTCTGGCGATCACATCTTTTCCCCATTAGCACCTCGTGCTCATGCTTATTATTGTTATCATTTTTTATTGATATTCCTTAAGTGGATTTATTAGGATCTACAAATTGGCGATCACGGTGGGACTCTTTGTGTTCTTTGTTTATTACCCCTTTCCCCTTAGGCACCCGCGTGTGCCGTCTCCCCTATTGCACCCTCGGTGCGTCCCCCTTTTGTGCTCCTCGGGCACCCTCCATTGGTTTTGTCCTCTTCCCTAAGTGATTTGTCAGTTTGTTGATTTTTCTTTAAAATCTCCACTTATTTGAAATTTTGATGAGCATGCTTATATCTTATATTTGTTGATTGCCTGCGACTGTGAGTGGTTGTTACTGTTGGCCGTGGATTGACAATTAACGCCTCTGTCGGAGGCGCCTTTTGATTTCACGCCCTTACCCAGGGCGTGTTGTTTGAAGTTAACGCCTTCTGACAGGGCGTTTGCTATCTGTCTCCAATTATTTCTGCTTGCTTGGTGAATTCACGCCCGTTGCAAGGGCGTCTTTATCGTTATTAGCGCCTCCCTTAAGGGCATTTTCTTGGATTTGACGCCCACTGGACAGGGCGTCCTTTTATTTATAGCGCCTCACTCTAAGGCGTATTTCACCCTGCCCCTGGGCCCCTCACGTTGATTCACGACAGTCACACCGTCGTGTCCTTGTTTAGTAGCGCCCCCTTCCAGGGCGTGTTTTTACTGTGGGTTTCCAGAACCCCCCGGCTGGGGTTTTTCATGATATTTCGTGCTTATCTTTATTGATTATATTATTGTGGTTGGCCTGTTTCCCCTGTTGCATTCATTCTTTGCATTGGTTTGGGGAGCCCCCTCCTCTTCATTAGGATCCACACACCCTCTTGGAATCGGGATGACCCTCCATTGAGCATTCCGTCTCTTTGGACTGGAAATCCCTTTTCCAAGCCTCCATAAGTCCCCGCACCCGTGGATTCCCTCACGGACGCCGGGCAGGTTGTACCCTTTTGAAGTCCCGAGTTAGTTGACCTATACGTGGTGAAAGAGTGTTCCTAGTGGTCATTGAAGTAAAATCATATTGAAACTAGGTTCCTCCCTTGTGTGAATCATTCCAAATCTTTGATAAAATCTTTAATTCACCAAGGTTCAAACAAATCAAATCAAGGTAACCATCTCTTTTGTGTGCTTCTTTGCATATTATTTTGAACTTTGATTGCATAATGGCTTACCATAAACAAAATAACATGTTTAATTCAATTCATGAGGGTGATCAACCTAGCACATCCTATCCCCCTTAATTTCAACATGTTCATCAAAATTCTCACCATTCTTTCAAAGGGCCATGCCCTCATTCTTATGGTCATGCCCGACCCATGGGCAATGTCCAATCCAATGGTCCTTCAACTCAATTTCGAGCCACTACTCCCTCGGGATCCTCTCGTCCCAATGATGAGAAAGTCTCCCAGATCATTCATGCATTAGATCATCTTACCCCTCAACAGATCCAAGCCCTTAAGGCTGCCGTTGAGGGTACATCTCATGCATCTCTCCCTCCTTCCAATTCTATATGGGTAGCCCATCACCCACCTCCTCCTTCCAATCCTGATCGGGTAGCCCATTACCCATCTCCTCCTATTCATTCTACTCGGGTGGCCCATCACCCGCCTCCTTCTATTCCTCCTCCCTCACGGCCCCAAGGCCCATTTATTCATTGCAATCCGGCCCATCCGGGTTCTTCTACGGGTCGGCCCATTAATTCCCCTCCACGGCCTTTTTATGCGGCCCCTCCTCCTTCAATGCCCTGCCAACCCTCGGTTGCTCAGGTCACACCCCTCCAGCAAACTCTCCTCGATAAAATCACTTTGATGGAGGAACAATTAAAGAGGGTTACGAGCCCGCGGCCCGCTCCTCCTACTCCAGTCAATCCTCTTCACGCTTTCCTGGATGATATTACCAAGATGGAGAATGAATGGAAAGATAGGAGAGATGATTATGACTTCGGCATTTCAAGCAAGCAGGAGCCAACATTTGAAGAATCCGAGGCAGTGTACGATGATGATGAAGCTCCACAGGCACCCCTTCCGAGTTTTCTTAATTTCCCGCTCCCTCCACTGTCATTTGATGAACCTCCTGCTCAGGATGAAACCATCCCTGATCCAACCCCTATTTATGAGACTAATTGGTGTTACGATGATGGGTCGATACTTCAATCACCCACACCGGCACATTGTAAGTCTCCTCCTATCCTTGACATCGCATACATTACACCTCCTCCAGTTACACCATTAACCTCCGCAACACTGGCCTCCCCCAAGCCTTCCACTATTAAACCTCCACCCGTTAAGCCATCTACCTCCACACCATTAGCCTCCATCGAACCCACCATTGAACCTTCCCCAATTAACCTCCCATTACCGCCACCTCGGCCTTCCATTATCCCTTTAAAACCCACTTTGCCTATTCCACCATTTAACCCTTTACCCTTACCCGTGGCTAATCCTGAGCAGGATCCGCCCCTTTTTGCACCCGAGCCAATCCCAACTGCTTCCGAGCAAAGGGAGAAACTCGACGTGTTTGAACCTCCGCTTACGCTCACCCATTTGCCTACACTTTCCATCATGCCTCTACCATTCATGGAGCCTTCCGCCTCCGCTTCACCTCCCCTTACTACTCGGAATGGGGGGCCTTCTGCAAGCACAGGTGCTGAAGATAATCAAGAGCCGGGCAGCAAGGATTTGGCCGTGCCATTCAAGATTCAAGAATTCATTTGCCGGATGACAATCCGGGTTATTGTGCCAAGCACGGTCGAAGAAGCCAAGTCGCCGCCATGCCGGGCGTTGATGCCGTCTAAGGGCCGAGCAGGGCACCCCTTGTTCCAATTTCCGAATTCCGAATTCATTATTCCTTACAAGGGGCGAATGCCCATTTTGCTCAACTTTCCATATATACCACATTCAATGGGCAACACAATGCTTCCCGTTCCAACTCCCCAACTCCCGCACATTGTTGATCTTTGCCTTCCAAGGGGGTTGCCACTTATTGAAGCTCCTTTTATTGGGCCAATTGGCTGTATTCTTTCACTGCCGTGGAGGGGCAGTTATCTTGGTGCTAAGGGACCGTCCCCTATTTGTTCCACCTTCTATTCATCCATTTCCCTCACATTTTCTTCATGGGATACTCCAAGGGTTAGGAGGAGGATCTCATCCTCTCGCCCTTCATATTCTTCATATTCTTTGCATTTCATGCATTCTCTTGCATTCATGCATTCATTGCATGCATCCCATTGCACACATTTGCACCTCCTTCTTCTCGGGTTTCCAAACCCGTATCTCCCTCGCCTTCCGGTACCTCCGGATATTCCACATTTCTCATCCTGTTCATCTTCATCTTTTTGTCCATTCTCCCTGGGACATCGCGTCCCTTTTCCTGCTATCTCCCTGGAACCTCCAGGAATTTTATCCCTCCTCTTTGGGCATCTCGCCCTTTCTGATTCTATTCCTCCAGAACCTCCGGATTCTCCACTTGATTTTCTCCACTTTTTCCGGGGGCACCGCGCCCCTTTCCACTTTGTTCTTCCGGATCCTCCGGACTCTTTGTTCCTCGGGCATCGCGCCCCTTTTCATTATCTTCCTCCGGAACCTCCGGACCTTTTCCTCGGGCATAATGCCCCTTTCCATTCTCTTATTCCCCCGGAACCTCCGGATTCCCCATCTGATTGTCGCAGTCTTTTCCTTGGGCATCGCGTACCTTTCCACCTCCTCCCTCCGGAACCTCCGGATTCTCCACCTGATTGTCTCCGTCTTTTCCTAGGGCATCGCGCCCCTTTCTATATTCTTCCTCCGGAACCTCCAGATTCTCCACCTGATATTCTCTATCTTTTCCCCGGGCACGACGCCCCTTGCCATCTTCTCCTTCCTGACCTCATCCCTCCGGAACCTCTGGACTTTTCCCTCGGGCATGACGCCCCTTTCCATCTTAATCCACCGAAACCTCCGGATTCTATTTCCCTCTTCTTTGGGCATCGCGTCCCTTCCCTTCTCATTCCTCCGGAACCTCCGGATTTTTCCCTCGGGCATCGCGCCCCTTTCCACCTTCCTCCTCCGGAACCTCCAGATTTTCCCCTTGGGCATCGCGCCCCTTCTCATTTGCTACCTTCGGAACCTCCGGATTTTCCTCCTGATCCTCCTTCATTCCTCTCTCTTGGGTATCGCGCCCCTTTCTATATTCTTCCTCCGGAACCTCCGGATCCTCCACCTGATTGTCTCCATCTTTTCCCCGGGCATCGTGCCCCTTTCCACCTTCCTCCTCCGGAACCTCCGAATTCTCCATCTTATTCTCTCTATCATCTTCCAGGGCATCGTGACCCTCCTGATTTCATTCCCCCGGAACCTCCGGACCCTCCATCTTTCTTCCGATTCATCTTTCTACTCCTCCGGGTCATCACATCCTTCATTTTCTTCTTCCTTTTCCATCATCTTTTTCCCTATTTCTCCCCAGGGCATCGCATCCCTTCTTTCAATATTCCTCCGGAGCCTCCGGATTCCTCCTATCATGATTCTCCTCCTCTGCCTCCGGACCCTCCGGATCCACCTCTTTCCATCTACCAATTTCTTCTTCTGATTCCTCCTAATTTTGGGTCTGACCCAACTTCTTCCACATCCACTGCCTTGGGCATCTGCCCTTTCTCCCACTGCTTCCGAGGCTTTAGTCCTCACTCCTCTTCTTGATTTTCCGCTTCTTCTGTAAACTGTTTCATGTAATCAGGGTCTCCACGCCTTAGTGAGGGAGTTCTAGCCCTCGCCTCTCTTCCTTTTTTTCCTTATTCGTCTGAGTCTGGTCTTGGCACCACTCCTTCTCGTTAAGCCACTTTTAAACCCTTTGCTTCCAATCCTTTTGACTGCCAAAGAGGACTATCCCACGATGATCAACCCCGCCTCTCGCGGCAATTATTTTAAGAAAGGTTGCAAGGTAACATATTAGGTAAGTACGCATTTTTATGATATCATTATCTCATTGCTTCACGATGATCTTCAAAATGAAGTGCTTCTTAACAAGATTAAGAGTGGTGTTTTAAACCTTTATCTTAAGCTTTTGTTTAATTAAATCTCATCAAAAAAGTCTTTAGGCTTGCTATGCAACACCTTTGGTTAATAAGAACCCCGCGCTGGGAATTCAATATTCTCTCCCCGCTTGTTAAGAGCAACCTCAGCTGGGCACCTCACACACTTCACGGCGTCCTTAGCCGGCTCCTTTAGTTAAACACCGTTGCTACTTTGGCCATGCCATGAGTATTCCTGAAAGTCTTTTCTCTTCTTTACTCGGCCGCATGCAGGGGCAAGAGGTCGACGGATGAGATGACGAACCTTGGTAATCCCCAATACGAGAGGAGTTTCAAATAGGGGCAGTCTTGACCCAAAATCAATATGAGTTTTCATGATATACATCTCGCCAAAAGGGCTATTATGAAAATCAAGTCAAAATTTTGATAAAAGTAAAATTGTGAATTATGGCATGACAAGAGTGGCAAAGTCCCCGCAGGGAAAACCCTGGTCGTATGCATGTCAAGGGTCTAAAAAAATCAAAGGCATAAAGCCCCGGCGCAACAGACTACCTCTTTGAGGGTTAACACCTTGGAAGGAATTCAAGTCCCGACATCTCCCATCATGTATAAAGCTTATCTCCAATTATTCTTCTCTTCTCCCTCCAAGACCGAATGTTTCTCGGGTATGGCCTTGGTAGGGGCACCGTTGATCAAAGGCGGTCGGTTATAGGGCGCCACTTTCAATGCACGTCCAGCTTTGGGCAGTTTCCTTAGCGAAAAGGGAAGGAACAAGGACCCCTAGCCAGTGGTTCAAAAACAACCCTCTGATGCTGCATTAGCAATGTCTAACCAAAATCAAACAAAAAATTGAATATTTCTTGTCCAAAATCCATAAAAATTTGAATACCTTTCTCAAAACTTCATAAAAAATTGAATATCTTTTACAAAACTTCACAAAAATTTGCATATTGATCAAAACTCATAAAAATTTGAATATCTTTTTCAAAACTCATAAAAATTTGCATATTCCAAAATCTCCACAAAAATTTGAATATTTCCAAAATCTCCACAAAAATTTGAATATTTCCAAAATTCAATCAAAAATTTGAATATTTTCCAAAAAATCATAAAAATTTGCATATTGATCAAAATCTCCATAAAAATTCATATATTTTTCAAAACTCATAAAAATTTACATATTTCCAAAATCCAAAAATTGCATTATATTTTCTGATGGTGTTTTGCAGGAACAACTTTGCAAGGACCAAGAGCACGGGATGAGTCCTATCTCCACTTATTGCTATCAATCTATTGATTCTCCCCGATATTTTTATAACATGCCACCCAGGGGCATTTTGATTGTCATCTCCCCCATATCTCCTGATTATCATTTATCTCCAAATCAACTCCTACTAATCACTCCGCCAATGGGCCTTATCAGATCTTGATCTTTCAACTCCAAATCTTGATTAGCCAGATTGTCTCCTCATAACAAATAATGATGCTTTGCAATGCCATGCTATTCATGTTATCCATGCTTTACCCTACTATGTGTTATTCATGGCTATGTTTGCTATGCTTTGAGTCATGCCTCATTCATTGCTTGTTATACTTTTTATATCTTGGCTAATGAATTTTTGAGCGCAGGATAAGAAGCTCTTGGTCCCACCGACTGGGCATCAACATCCAAGCCCCACGGTGTTTGCAGCTCATTTCTGAGTTCCCCATGCTTATTGATATCACCATCCCTGTATGCATTCTACTATATGTTACATATGTTACTAGATTATATCAAGGACCTTGTGGCTTTGGTAAATCTGGGATTTGAGTTCCCCTTCATCAAAAATAATGATGATTCCAGAGAAGTCTTAGTCACACGGATAGGCCGTTGAGCCGTCCGAGACTGGGGACGATGGTTCCCTTTTTACGAGTTGGTGCGTGGATAAATGGGCTTCGGCTTAGTATCAGCTCGCAGAATTGGTTTCTTGACCCAGTCTTGACAGTTTAACAATATTATCCTTGATTACATTATATTTTCATTTGTTTTATTTTTCCTTTTAGCCCAGCATGCATTCATGTAGGACTTTGAATCAATTGCTGAAAAATCATTCTGATAAGTTTCTTTTGAGGGTTGAATTGATATTAATCTTTTCCAGATATGAGATATTCCATGCCGAATTGTGTCTTCAGTGCGTTTTGTCGCTATTTTGGGTCATTTTCTCGAAAGCTCCTTGTTTGGATTTCTATCATCTTATTTCAACACTTTCCCTTGATCCACCTTGGCTGCAGCACGTCCACTGGCTGGTAACCGCTCCCCAATGGTGAAACTTACAGGTTTGTGACCTGAGGTACTTCCACCGCGCTGGAAGTTGATCATTCTCCTTCGTGCCCTCGTGCACATCTCCCCTTTTATCCAAACATTGTTGATTTCGTTGGATTTCCCGAGATTTGCTTCATCTCGAGCTTTTGATTTCATTTCTTATCAAGTGATGTTGATTGCGTGTCTCATCACACCTTGGCATCTACTTTTCAGTTTGCTCTACTCCCTTGCAAAGCAGACGCCAAGGCGGGGCAGCTGTAGACACGCCAAAATTGACGTTACTGTGAGTACATCTCATATTGCCTTGTAATGCCCCAATTTGACCCTCAAATTAGCTTCGTTTGAGTGTTTTTTCCCACTTTTCTTGGATTTCTCACTTTTCCTCCTCTTTTCCTCTTTTTATCTATTTTTTGGATTTTTCTGGATTTTTTTGGATATTTTCTCTAATTTTTCAGAATTAACGACCTGGGCTAGGGCGTGTTTTAAATAACGCCTTCACCTAAGGCGTGTTTCAAATAAATAACGCCTTCTCCTAAGGCGTGTTTTAAATAAAGCCTCTTCCTAAGGCGTGTTTCAAATAAGTAATGCCTTCTCCTAAGGCGTGTTTTAAATAAAGCCTCTTCCTAAGGCGTGTTTCAGAATTTTCAAATAAAAGAAAGACTTATTTCCAAAATTGATCCAGGAAGAGACGCCTTAGTCTAAGGCGTGTTTTTAAGAAACGCCCTCTGGGCAGGTCGTCAATTCAACAATTGACGCCCTGAACCAAGTCGTGTTTCACTTTTGTGTTCCGAACGAACGCAGCCTTTCCCCAGAGAGTCCCTACTTCGTTTGGGTTCTTGCCCAGCTTAATCCTCCCCTCTTTGGGCTCTTGCCCCTTCTTATCTTTTCTTCCATTGGACTCTTTCCTTCTTATCTCTTCTTCTATCCTTAATAGAACTTCTGTAGCTCTGTTAAGGGGTGGTTCTTATTCTCCTGCTTCGGCTTCCGGTCTCCTTCTGGGGGTTTTTGTTTTTTTCTTCTTCCGTTTTTTTCTTCTTCTTCTTCTGTGTTTTTGTTTCTTCTGTTCTCCTTTTCTCCCTCCCACGTTTTTCTTCTTTCTCCTTCTGTCTTCTTTTTCTTCTTCTGTGCTGTTTCTTTTTCTTCTTTCTTCTTCTGTATTCTTCCTCCCCTTCTTCTTCTGTCTTCTCCTTCTTCTTCTGTTTGTTTTCTTTCTTTACAGGAACCGAAGGTGGCATCGGCTAAGGAGGCTTCTTCACATCAAGTCATCATCCCATCTTTTGAAGTTTCTCTCCATCGAGCATCAAGCCAAAGGGACCACAAACAAGATTTTTATCTTATCTCCTTTTTATTCTATTTCTTATCTTCATAATTCATGCATCATGCATCATATATTTCATCATTATTATGTTGATTTTCCTCTCAATTATATTGAGATCTCCCATTTAGTGCATCTCTTGCACTCTTTCCCCATTATATATATATATATATATATATTTTTACATGCATTCATATCTCCCACACCCTTTTTTGCATAGGGGTTTAAGGGCCAACACCCTTAAGGTGTGTTCTTCACCATGATTTCATGCTCAACTTTATTTAGGAATTGATGCTACACTCACCATATATCTAATGTAATTTCTTTATTGGTGTTGTCTTTGTTCTGCAAGGGTAATCAAAGGAAAAACTCTCTTCATCGGCCGGCCGATTTGAAGAGAAAGGAAGCACTCACATCCCCGCACTTTTGAGGTATTTTTCCCGATCATCTCTCCCATGTTTTCATTATTATATTTTTGAGGCACTCGTGTCTCTGGCGATCACATCTTTTCCCCATTAGCACCTCGTGCTCATGCTTATTATTGTTATCATTTTTTATTGATATTCCTTAAGTGGATTTATTAGGATCTACAGTCACCATATTGATACATTGGATGACCTTATTATGGGATTAGACACGCAATGGAAGTTGACGCACCTACTGGCCCGAGGCTTTGACCAACCCGCTAGTCTTAGCTTCACCCATCCGGCCTTCGAGACCATTACCTCCGAGTGCACCATGGGGTGTGTCACCATGGAGATTCTTCTATTCCTCCCGATGCCGGTCGAGTCCGACTTCGTTCCCTTTTGCCCAAGGGAGGAATCCTATTTTCTACACATGTCCGTCGTCCCACAGATCATAATGTATGACGGTGACTATGAATTCCAAACTTGGGACCATGTCATGTTGGAACCCACTTCATGGGGTCACACCTTCTTCGACCCTTTTGACCCCTTCACTAGTGAACCTCCCGAGTTTTCATACTCACTACCCTTCTTCCGCGGAGTTCACTATCCCACCTTTTCCACTCGGGCCAAGCAAACTCCACATAGCCATAGGTCCAAACCATCATTCGGGGGTAAGGAAGACTTTGGTTTCCCCGATCCCTCTAAACCAGTTGCACCTCCCGGACTTCCCGCATCCAAACCCAATGTCCATGATTGGTGCATCGTAGTATGTTTAGGAGTTCCCCATGACGTCAACCTCCGGTTACGTCAAATGCATGCATGGCACACATTCGGGTGTCCTGGTCCGCCGTCACCCATGTACGGGTCGGACTAACATTAGGTATGTCTAGGGTCATATATGAGTCGGTATTGTCTCTTCTTTGTGTGGTTTATTTTGTGTGGTTTGTTTGCATGGTTTGTGTGTCGTTTGTTTATCTGCATGCATCTTGTGTAAGCTCGTTGTCGTTCTCTTATGAGTAAGAGGCGAGTGGACTCACTTGATGAGTATGGGATCGGTTCCACATCCATACCCGGATCAGTCACCTATAGGGACTCAGCGGTGATTCCTAGTGAGTCTTTGAGCGCCCTTCCCTTTTGAGAGTGCCCCACCCGGAGTGTCCACCTCTAGCCCATAGCAGCTTGTGCATATCGAGTATATATGGAATGAGCAGGTGCTGGTCACTTGGAGTGGAGCGTACCCGCGTTACCTGGCACGGTGACGGATCCACCGGAGTACTCGAGCATCCATACCCCTACTCGATGGGGTCGAGTTCCTCCCACCCGGGGAGAGTTGATGGGAATCGACGCCGAGCATGTATTTTTTCTTTTGCATTTATGTCCTTTTAGTTTGTGTTTATATCCTTGGGAAAGTATGTACGCAAATGTAAGGCTTTATAAGTGAAGGAGTCATTCCCATGGATTGTGTGGGGTTTTATGCAATTATACAGTAGGACCAGCAAGGGGGCCCTCAGCCCTTTCCCATTGGTCCATGTCACCTATGTGGGGCTGGTCAACCATCCTAGGTGGCCATCTAGAAGGGTTGAATGTCAAATGCCACATGGGTAGACAAAGGGAGTAAAAAGTCTAAGGTAGGCTACCTACCATGTCAAGCTTGTCTACCACTTGGGTTATTTTATTTTTTGTGTGTGTGTTGGTCACATTTAATCTAGGCCATTCATTCCCCATCCCTAGATCCAATGGTGGAGATTGGATTAGATTGGAGGTATATAAATACTTGTATTTTCCATTTGAATATTAATGAAAGTGAAAAAATCATTGTGCAAGAACCCCTCTCTTGGAGAATTTCAACCTCTCCTCTCTCTCCCCCTGGTTTCTTCATCCCCAACCCCCATTCTAGAGTGATATCTCCTTCCCCCCACCTCCGGTGATCATCGGTGCCGCCGCCGCCGCCGTTCGTGCCGCCATCACGCCGCCGCGGAGCTGCCTTCGGTGTTCTGTCCATCCTGGATAGAGGCTTCTTGTCCAAATATCTACTCTCCACCACGTGATTATCTCAAGCTATAGATTTTATGGTTGAAGACCTTCAAAGCATCTTTCCAACGGCGCCAGTTTCATCGCATTCCGACGTCGGGGCTGATCGCAGCGTCCGTTCTCGCCGGAGCGCGCGCCGGAAAATAGAACCGGCAGGTCCGTGGCCGGTCATTCCGACCAGTGCCGAACGGAGCCGCCCGGCCTCCGGCCGGTGAACCAGCGTGCCGCCAGCCCAGGGAGCACTTCCACAAGTGTCCCCACTACAGTGGTGACACTGGGTCCCGCACGGTCCCTCCGGACAGCACGTGGGTCTCACCGTCACTAGTTCGGGTGCTGCCGAAGAGACGCGAGAAGCCGCCCGTCAACCCGAATTCGGTCATCCCGGGCCCGTTTGTGTAGCCATTTACCTCCCTGCGTGGAGTGGGCAGTAATTCATTTGCTGTAATATGGTGTATTAATTGTCCCGGGAGTACGAGTTTCGGCCGGGTCCGTCGTCCCCACGCCAAGCGCGTGGAGGTATCGTCCTCGCTCCTTACTTGACATTTGCTTAATTTCATATATGTTTGTTTATGCCGCTGCTAGAGAGCATGTGTAGGGATATCTAGCTCGCTTTATCTATTCATTACCGCTGCTGCGAGAGAGTGCGACACCGTCCCGTGACCCGATTCGGGCACACGAGAGAGCCGATCACCCTAGCTTATTGCCGGTTTCTCAACCACGCACGTCCGACGCTTCCCTCGTTAAGGGGCAATCACGAGTTTGTCGTGTCCGTGGTCTCGTCCCGCATCAAAAAGCAAATCGAAATGCTCACGCAGGAGCACTGTGCCTTGGATCTGATCCAAAGAACACAGTGGAAACAGATCTTCAGATCTCTTGAACCTTCTTCTCGCTTCACACTCACGAACTCTTCAAGCTTCCTCTCTTCGAAAGGTTTCTCAGATCCCCTTTTTTCTTGTACTTCTCTCTCTCAGACTCCTTCAGATCTCTCTCTCTCAATCTTCTTTGCTCTGCTATGCTCTGCTCTCTTTTTCATCTTCGTCGTCATAGACCTTTTTCACTATCCCTCCTTCAGGGCTTCTTAAGGCTTCAGCCTGGGGTCCCACATGCTCACCCTTAGGCCATGTGGAGGGCTTGTTCCCGCCTAATCAGGGACGCCACGTGTCAGTTGCAGACGAGTACAAGGATCTACGTGTTAGCTTATTTCTGGGATGATCCGCCTTGGATCACGTGCCCCAATCATAGGCTCAGTGGAACCTTGAACCACGTGACTTCATTAAGTGAGAGACTCCATGCTCAAAACTGGGTCCTTTAGTTGACTTAACCCTGTCAAGAAAGAGTAAGGCATTTCATCAAATACCTTATAATCTTGTGACAGAATAATTGAACAGTGCTAAATGCAAATATGCACAGACTTGAAATATGCAATAAAGACACTGTGCACTGACCTTCTTATGCAGTATAACAAACATGCACTGACTTCTATATGCATAGGTAAAAATGTGCACAGACCCTTACATACGTGTGGCAAAACATGCACTAACCAGTATGTGTTCTATGTAAAACATGCACTGACCTAAGTGTGCTAAAGGCGAAGCATGCACGGACCAATGTGTGTTAAATGTGAAACATGCACGGACCTCATATTGCACAAGGCAAAAGATGCACCGACTTGAGTTGTGCAAGCTACACGTGTGCACCCACTTGTTATATGCACAAAGAAGGATGTGCACCGACCTTGTTTAGCACAAGGTGAATGTGCACAGACTCGAATATGCATAGGACAGAGAAAGATGCACTGACCTTGTTCTGCCTAAGGAAGGATGTGCACCGACCTTGTGTAGCATAAGGCAAATGTGCACTGACTTGATTGTGCACAAGGCAGAGATAGATGCACCGACCTTGGTCTTGAATATGCATGATATAAAAACATGCATCGACCGTGTATATGCATGGAACAGAAATGTGCGCCGACCATTGTGGACGTCAAAAAAATGATAATGATCATGTGGCATGCACGTCTCAGCACTCGAGAGCAAGTCAAAGACGGAAGGGCCGAATAAACCCTATGCCTCCTCCAAGCAGGACGAATACCTACCCGGTGCTCTGCCACCCAACAAAGAAGCCCCTCAACTTGAAGGGATAACCCTGGCTCTCCGGTCGGCATTGCCAAAGGCCGAATCAGAAGAAGCTCGGGACCTCGGACATGGGTTTGGCTTATGCCGGAAAGCACGCAAAGCTCAGGACCGGGACTCGAAAACTTCAAACTAAACACCTCGGAGCAGGAGCATTGCAGTTGAAGTTCTTCGGGAGCACAACTGTTCACCTGAATGGCCGCGAAGCCGAGACGAAGTCTAAACCGGTGCGGCCTGCACTTAAACCGGCGTGCCCTTGCTTGGGCCTTAAACCGGCGCGCCCTTGCATGGTCCTTAAACTGGCACGCCCTTGCATGGTCCCTAAACCGACGCGCCCCCTCTTCCTTTGCTGATCCGGCACGCCCCTATTCACTTGGTGATACAGCGCACTAATTGCATTTGGGTTTAAACCGGTGCGCCACTGGCCACGCCGGTTTAACCCCATTCTGTCCCATCTGTCAACCGATACTCTGTTCTCCTATCGGATTCAGGTGCAGGTTCAAGGGGGCATAGCATTCAATGCTACCAAGCTCTACCTCCACATCCGTTCGATAGCACAGAAGTGGCAACGGCGAAGTAGGCCCCGGCAAATCTGTGAATGTCCCGTCTTCGGACGAATGCCAGTGTACTCCACGAACCAGCAGAAGCCAGCGCAATGGGTTATCTCCCGATGTCGTTGCAGACGTGGCAGAGGTGGCGGGAATCCTCTCCCCCACTGTCCGTTCTATAAAAGGCATGCTCCACTGGAGAAGCAAGGAGGAGAGGCTGGAACCCCCGAAGGGTGATTGAAAAGAGAAGAGAGGGCCACCCGAAGAGAAGAAAAAAGCTTCGTCCCCATGCTAGAGAAGAGAAGAGAAGAGAGAAGAGTGAGAGTGAGAGGTGAGCTCGGAGGGGGAGGAGCTTGTGCTCCGTTCCCCTCTCCCATCGATGTATTCCCTCCTTTCTTTCTGATTTATTCCCCCCTTTTCTCGCTTTAGGGTAGATTCCCCGCTGTATTTCCCTTTGCAAATGAATAAAAAGAAAAGATTTTTTCGCAACATATGGTGTTCTTCTGCTTCCCTCTCTTTCCCTCTGCCTTCTCCTCATCTGGGGCCCTTCGAAGCTTGCTTCTCCATAGCATGGCCTTCGAAGGAGTCCGTGAGGGGATGAACATCCATGGCCTCGTGGCATACATTTATCCCGCTTCACGAAATCATCACCCGTGAGCTGCTGGAGCTCTTGAAGGCTTGCCCTCGAGCCTCCACAAGCGCTTACGGGTTAACAGAGGCCTCACTCCGAGTTTTGAGGTTCACCCCGGAGTAATCCATTTGGTGTTCCCCATTTTTCTCTGGCAAGCTTCAGTCTGGGGGAGATGCTGCCCAAATTTCGCCAGGCCAAGAACATACAAGAACGAACAAACAAACTACTCTCCGAGGGCCAGAGCTGCATATGCTTGAAGCCTCTGAATCAAACTGAACTACCCTGCACAGCAAACCCTTCTAATAAAACGTTCAGATCTTCATGCTGATTCACCTTAATAAAGGAAAAGAAATGTCTAAACCTTCACCCTATTAATCTATGGTATCAATTGAACACTTAAACTTTCTCTCCACAAGCTTAATCCATCAATAAGATGAATAAATCAATCATCAAAGTAACCCACAGGTGAAAGAAAGAAGAAACAGAATGAAATAAAACCCACAGAACTTAGCCCGGCACGCCTCTAATCCGGCGCGGTACCCCCCCCCCCCCCGCGCCAGTTTAGCTTCACACTCAAAACTATTTCCAAATTCCTGGAATGAATAGTTCCCTAATCCGGCGCGCCTCCTCTTCTTGAGCCTATTCTGGCGCGCCCCTTGCTCCCCCTAATCCGGCACGCCCTCCTCTTGAGCGTATTCCGACGTGCCTCTCTTTTTGGACTTAATCTGGTGCGCCCCCCTATGCTCCCTTATCCGGCGCGCCCCTCCTCTTGCCCTCATTAACCGGCGCGCCCCTTGGCATCCCCTTAACCGGCACGCCCCTTGGCATCCCCTTAACCGGCGCGCCCATTCGCTTCGTTAAACCGGCGTGCCTCATTAAAAAAAGGGGCGATTAACTAAATAGAAGAAAGGCTCGAAACTAATGAATAAAACAAAAGAAGAGACCTAAACTGATAAAACAAATAAAAGGGATAGGAAACCAATATAGAAAAGTTTCCCCTACTATAACTAAAATTTTTGTTCCGGGGGCGCCGCCCCCGGAGACCCCCACGACCTGACCGCGCAGGTCGATCCGCGTGCGAGGGCGCACGTTACCGAGCTCGGGCTCCATACCTAACAACTCGCTCCTCCGGACTGCGTGTGAAGAGAAAATCAATGATGCCCCATGGCATCGGACGTGGACCTCGGAATCCCCGATATGGTCATGATCCGAACACCTCTCGGGCCAATAGCTCATTCGCCTGACTCGCTTCTACCAGGATCCAATCCCGCATCCACATTAAACTTGCCGTATATATGGCAGACATCCGTACGGCTTTGTCGTCGTCTTCGATGCTTCAAATGTGGACTCTTGTCCGAACAGTGAATGGTCCGTTAGTGACCGACATATATATACCGGGATCTGATCCCGCATTTGCATTAAACTTGCCGTGCTCACGGTAGGTATTTATACGGTTTGTCACCGTCTCTTACGCTACAAACACAGACCTTTGTCCGAACATAAAGTGGTCCACGAGTGACCGACAAAATCTGAATGGGACGAGAAGGCTCTCGTCATCCCCGGACCCTTTGCATGGGAATATCAATAAGGCCTCCGTGGGCCATGCTTAGACCTCGGGTCCTCCCCAATCATGGTCATTGCCTGACCCATATCCTCGGCCTATAGTCCGCTCTCTTCGAACGCATATTGGTTCTCAGATCTGGTCCCAGGACATCCTCCCGTTGCCCCCTTGGCACCGGAAATATTGACGATGCCCACGCGAGCCCGACTTCGACCACGGGCGGCCCACTGCAGTATGGTCGTAGCTTGATCTTGCACCGGGCCGACAAACTTATCGGTCAAAATGGTCCCTTGAGTGACCGACATATCTCGAATGCTTGCTTCCCTAGACATCGGGCTTTCCGACTGATTCGAGACCGCTATCGGCTTGTTTCTCTCGATATAGTTTCCTGGCCATGAGGCCCTGATTCCCGGCGATTACTCAAGGGTGTTCCCCTCTCTGAGGGGATGTAAATGACGCTGTGACCTTTATGGCGCGACGGGTTTTGGTCCCGACACGAACCACACAATCGTCTGATTAGTCAGATCGAGCGCACAATAAATCGTTACTTTGTGACTGGCACGCCCATGCACTTAATAAACGAATAAACCCACCGAATAAACCGACTTAAAGAACAAACAAATGAGTGTGTCGAAAAGCGCATCCACAACCGTGTGTATGCATCATGAGTAAATATGCACTAGACAAAAAGAGGTGCACCGACCTTGGTCCAGTCCAGAGGGATGTGCACCGACCTTTATGTGCTTGAGTCCGAAACATGCACCAACCTTGTGTGCATTCACACAGGAGCGTGCACTAACCTCATGTGCAGACAAACAAACTATGCACCAACCTTAGTGAGACTAAGGTAGATGTGCATGGACCTTGATCCAACATGACCTGGAACGTGCACTGACCTTATATGTAAAATGCTCAACACATGCATCGACCTACATGAATGAACTGTAACATACACTGACCTTATATGACACACATACTTAGACAAACGCAAACAGATTTGATTGAAGTATTTCTTCATTTCAGTCTCAACATGATTCATAGATTGTCATTATCAAAACCAGGGTTCCAACACCCACGATGCCACCCCGCCACGCTTGCCCTATGTTATCAACAACAACAGGAGATCGAGATGTTAAAGGCCCGGTTGGCCAAAGTGACCGCACTTGTGTCTGATTTGATCGGGGGCATCCTCCACCAGCAGAATGTCTGTGCGCATTGGTCTCCAAACACCAGCGTTGGTGCCTCCATGAACTTGAAGACTAAGGCAAAGGAAGCAGTGGGTCATTCAACTAGGCGGCTGGCGGAACGAATTCCTACATTACGGGAGAGGATACAGAAGCCTTATTCTTTTCCATGGAATAAAACTCGGGGGATCTTCGAATGGGCCCGTCACTATGGCAAGGTTTCTCTCCCAGAGTCCAAAAGGCCGCAAGATGCCCGAAGAAGTGATGACCCTTAGTTCTGCCTCTACCATCGGTTATTGGGCCATCCCATTGAAGACTGTTATGTGTTCAAAGACATTGCTCAAGACCTGATTGAGAAGGATGAACTCAGAATGGGGGACTATGAGGTGGCGCCACCGCGCCCACATGAAACGGATGTTTATGAGAAGGGAGTCCACATGATCTTGATCCCATGCCAGACCCCCAAAGATGTACCGAATGCCGGGCAATCTAGACCTTCGACTAAGAGGCAGTCACCTGTATGGCGAGCAACTACCTCAGAGAGGGAAGTGCACATGAGTTCCTACTTCGCCAACTTGGGTGAAGGTCCTGCAGACGCTGTCTACGATGACTACTGAGAAGACCCCGGAGAAGTCCTGTGCCTCTCCGCACAGGTGAAACCCTCGAGGCCGCAGACAGCAAGCCGAGGGGGGCGGGAAGCAAGCGACGCCTAGGCACCCAGCGAGGCGGAGCAAGAAGATGCCTATGGTGTCCTTGAAGCGAAAGATGGTGAAGATCAAGATTGCATCGACCTACTACTGGCGCCGCCGAAAATTGAAGATGGCAGCCAGGCCACAGAAGACGAGCTCATTGAGATTGACCTCAGCACGGAGGGGGACCCTAGGCCGACCTTTTTGAGTGCCCTTCTACCTCCACAGGAGATCGAAGGAGCAATACGTGAAGTTGCTGCAAGAGTTCCAGGATTGCTTTGCCTGGAACTACAAAGAGATGCCTGGCCTTAGCCCCGACGTGACTCAACACATTCTGGCTATTGATCCCAAGATGGAGCCAGTGAAGCAATCGCCCCGGCGCATGAGGCCAGAGCTGATAAACCGGATCTGCAAAGAAGTCGACAAGCTCATAGGTGTCGATTTTGTAGCCGAGAACCAATACACCACATGGTTGGCCAATATTGTGCCAGTGAAGAAGAAGAATGGACAGATCAGGATCTGCGTGGACTTCCGCGACCTGAATAAAGCCTGCCCGAAAGATGACTTCCCGGTGCCCATCACCGAAGTGATGATTAATGCAACTACTGGCCACGAGGCCTTGTCCTTTATGTATGGATCATCTGGCTATAATAAAATCTGGATAGCTGAGCATGACCGAATTCACACGGCCTTCCGATCGCCTAAAGGGATATTCCACTACAAAAGGATGCCTTTCGATCTCAAGAACGCTGGTGCCACATACCAGCGGGTGATGACCAGGATATTCGACGAGCTGCTGTATAGCAAATCAAAACAAAGAAAAGGGGGGATCATTTGAACGATCTCAGAATTGTCTTCGAGAGACTCCAGCAGTATGAGCTGAAAATGAACCCAATGAAGTGTGCCTTCGGCGTCTCCAGTGGGAAGTTCCTCGGCTTCATTGTCCGATATAGGGGGATCAAGATCGACCCCTTTAAAATAAAAGCTATCTAGGAGCTACCCCCTCCGAAGAATCTAGGAGAGTTAAGGTCCCTGCAAGGCCGGCTCGCTTACATCCACAGGTTCATCTCCAACTTGTCGGGACGCTGCCAGCCGTTCCACAAATTGATGATGAAGAATGCACCTTTCTGCTGGAACTAAGAGTGCCAGAGGGCCTTCGATCGGTTGAAGGATTATTTGAAGACCCCGCCCGTGCTGGGGCCACCTGTCAAGGGAAGGCCGCTTATTCTATATATAACTGCCACCGAATGTTAGCTGGGGGCAATGCTCGCCCAGAACAATGATGAGAGAAAGGAGCAAGCTCTCTACTACCTCAACCGAAGACTGGTAGGGGCAGAAGCACAGTACACCCCGATTGAAAAAGTTTGCCTTGCCTTAGTCTTTGCAGTCAAGAAGCTGAGGCATTACATGCTGTCGCATGAAGTGAGCCGGATATCCAAGGCTGACCCTGTCAAGCACATTCTCTCTCAGCCAGTCCTGAAAGGACGTCTTGTTAAGTGGGCCCTGCTGCTAATGGAGTTTGACATCATCTACGTGCCGCAGAGGGCCGTTAAAGGTCAAGCCGTCGTGGACTTTTTCGTAGCGCACCCTGTGCCTGAAGGCTCCCCATTGGTCACGGAGGTGCCTGAAGATGAAACACTGGAGGCGGATCAAGTCCAACAGACCGCCTGGCAGCTATACTTCAACGGGGCTTCGAGAACAGAAACAACCTCGTCCGGGCACACAAAAGTACGGGCAGGGGCCGGCATCATCCTCAAATCTCCGGACGGAGAGGTGTTGCACACTTCCTGTTCCATCAGCAAGCCCTGCACAAATAATGAAGCAGAATATGAAGCTCTGATTATCGACCTCCAAGTCGACTTGCAAATGGAGATCAAAATGCTACAAGTATTTGGCGATTCACTATTAATCGTCAAGCAGGTCCAATGACAGTTTGACGTCCAAAAGCCTGAGCTACTCCCTTACCACACTAAGGCGAAATGGCTCATGGAGCAGTTCTACCTCATTGAAATAGGCCACGTCGCTAGAGGAGAAAATGCACAAGCCAATGCATTGGCAAAATTGGCAAGTTCATTGGTGGTGCCGCCATATGGATCACTCAGTATCCAAGTGTTAAATCAACGCCAAGTGCCCAGCATGATAGAAGAGTCAGAAGAGGAAGAGCTTGAGGTCACCACAGCGGAGGCTGTCAGCTTACCCGATGATACGCTGGAAACGCATGTCGTTAATACGCCCTGCTATCAAATTAAAATATTCGGCCCACAAATTAAATAAATAGAATAGTTAAGTGATGAGACCGAGTCGAATCCATAGGGAGAAGTAGATTTGAAAGTTAAAAACCTTGAGTTTTTAAGATTTAAAAATCATGAAAATTGAATTGAAACCGCCTTAGGAAGATTTGGATGTAATTTAGAAGGGGTGGAATGGATAGAAGAACACATGAAAAATTATAATAAAAATACGGTGAGATAGGAATAGAAATAACTCTAAAACCAGACAAAATTAGAAGAAGTGACAGAAGACAAAGTTGAAGATCTAAGAGTTAGGAAGAAGTTTTAGGAAGAGTGCAGAGAGAGAAAATGAGAGGAAGAAGGTGAAAACTTGGAAACACTGACATCTATCGGCGCGGATAAATAGTAAACTCGTAAAAGATAGAACCGTGAAAAAATAAAAATAACTTAAAAACTAAGAAGATGTAGAGGTAATGGTAGAAGAAGAAAAGTTATATCTACAAGAAAAGAACAACTTTCATGAAGAACGCAGAAATAAAAGAGGATTGTAAGGGCTTCAAAATGGAGGAACAAAATAAGGTATCAACTCGGATGAATAGTAATGTACCAAGATAGAACTTAGAAAAACGTGTAATAACTTAAAAATAGAGAGGAATTAAAGGAAATGATATAAAGATAAAATATATAGAACTTAAAGATGAACAACTTTGAAGAAGATAATAAATTTAAATGATAATGATAAAAGTATGTAAATGACTAAGAAAGATAAAAATACTCAAAAACATACAGTAACAGTGAACGAAATTGAATCTGAAGGGGCCTCTTGCCCCTCTCTCTCTCCTTCTTCAAATCTCTCAAAACGTAACTTAAACTCTCTTAAAACAACAAAGGAAACACTCAAAAAATATATTATGAAGATTACTAAAGCTTCAACCCCTCTACTCCTTTTATAGGCTCTCTATCTCTCTGCTTGCCGTGTGAAACCCTTTAGCCGTTGTCTGTCGAAACATCCCTCTATGTTGACCATTGCATGCTGCCCACTTGAAGCCGCTGCTTGCAACGCGGCTTTGCCGGGTGTGAAGAAGCCCGTGGACCCCGCTAGCTGACCCGCCGCTGCATGAAGAGCCCACCGTGGTGAGGCTTTGACCCTCGCCAGCCGACCTCCGCGAGGCGCTAACCACCCGCCGAAACCCCCTCCGCTAGAAGAGAAGGCCCGCCTACTTTGTCTTCCGCGTGGACCTGCCATGTGAGAAGCCCACCGTGCATGAAAGCCCCACGTGAAGCTGCCTTTCTCTGCGCTTCGTTCGGCTTTGCCGAAGACACGCCTGCCAGTTGCTTTGCTTTCCCATGTGGATAGCTCACCGAATGCTCATTTGCCCTGGTCCAAAAATCTTCTTTGCATAAAAGAGCCCGTGTGTGCCCATGGTGGAGCCCTGTATGGCACCATGAATTGGCCGCTTCAACGTGAAGGCCATCTTGGTGTGCTCATTTGATGCTGTCAACATGAAAAACACACGTGAATGCATATTAAGAGTATAGATATTAAAGATATCTTATACTAATTACTATATAGTATATACATGCTTATATAGTATATATATGCTTATATATGATGTTTTAAGCATATCTATATATATATTATGAAAATATATATAGTGAATGTATTATATGAATGTATATATATGATAAATATATTATATGTATATAGATATATTAAAATATGTTATATTTATATAGATATGTGTTATGAATATTTTATATATTAAATATATTATATGCTATCTCTCTTTATATATAAATTATGTATTATATAATATAATAAATATATATCATAATATATATATGTTACTATTTTGATTTTTATGTTTATTTATTTTTATTTCTTTTTCTTTTCTTTATTTGGATTATAGAATATATAGTAGTATGATATATATATATAAATAGATAGATAGAGATACAGAATATATATATGAGTATATATATATTTATAGTTTTCTTTCTCTTTTGAATTCTTTTGACTTAAGATTGGACTTGGTCGGCCATGGGCTTTGGCTTATTTTTACGCAAACTTGTGGAGTTCTTGTCGAGTGCCTGCAAAATAACATATTTATTGCTCAAATTGTAATAATATCATCAAACTAAGTATTTTGATCGAAAATTGATATTACGTGTGATAAGTGCATAATTAGTAATATTAAAGCTCATAAAAAGTGTGAATATCGTAAATTAACTCATGCAAATGCACACTTATCACACGCCCCAACTTACTCATTGCTAGTCCCTTAGTAATGCAAACAATTTGTAATTAAGGACCAACAAGAGTTTAAAATATTCATGCCTCATATCAAGTTCTTCTTTCGTAGAATCAACTAAAGTTTAGGAATTCGGAATCATTAACACATACTACCCTTATGTAGAAAATTAAGACACATGATCAAGAATTCTAATCAAAATTCAGTAGCACTTGTGCATGTGAAATGCTAAGTCCACAGTGAAGATAACTACATCCCCTATTTGCTATTCCGAACAAGTGCCTTTCAACCCTGCACTTCTTAATCAGAGCATTAAGAATACTAGCTTTTTGTCCGCCTTATTATTTCGTCCCTTAGGGATTTTTTTTTTATTTTTCAACACACATGATGCTGCACTACCCTTCACTGTTTTACGCGAACCTCAACACATCTTAGGTGAAGCAGGCCCAGTTACACAGATCAAGGTTCCCTTTTCCTTTTGACGCGAACCTCAACACGTCTTAGGTGAAGTATGCCCGGTTACTCATAATCGGAGCATTTTTCATGGTGTTTTTTTTCAATTTTTTTCTCAATAGATAGCATGGCAGAAAACTTATAAAAGATCTCTTCTTCAAAAAGTGCAGAATATCAAGCAATATACCCAAAATAACAGAAGGCTTGTCCTGCTTGTTTCATTAGTGTGCAAAGTGATTTTCATTTGTCTAAAGTGCACATGAACTTTAAAAAGATTCTTTAAATCAGTTTTCCATGGCTAGATTAGATAAATATTCCATCATCCTTCTCCCTAATCTTTTCCATTCTAGATTCTCTTTCAATGGAAGCATAAATCAAGAAAACTCAGTTGGGTGTTGGTATTTTTTTTTGAAAAAAAAGAAAAAAAATGAGGTATATGAATGCAACATATGCAATATGTGCAATATGATTTCCGCCCCCCCAACTTAAATGACATTGTCTTCAATGGCATGAACAATAGAGACTAATAGAACAATGTAGACATGAAATTTATGACGGAACGGGACAACCTGACGAAAGTGAACTTCGACGGGTTTGGCTTGTGATGGCTTGGCAAATCTGAGTAACAGAGTAAGCAATCATCTCTCTCTCCCCCCCAACTTATCCTTTATTCAAACCTGTAAAATAAACACAAAACCACTATAAAAATTTGGGTTGTCTCCCAAAAAGCCATTTATTATTACACGAAACTATTAAAGGTTTGGGTTGCCTCCCAAAAAGCATTACGTTTAACGTCGTCAGCCAGACGTATTGCAGTTCACTAAACAACGGGTGTCATTCAGAATGAGCCACCAAATGATCTTATCCTCTGATAAACTCCAACCCTTGTACCATTGGAGGAAAAGATTATATGCATGTGCATGTGGGCTAGAATCATGCCCAGGTGGGTCTAGGAATCTGGATGGACCCCCTCGGTCAGAGAATGCTTGAGGAATTATCATATCTTCAATTACAAAATATTCCTCTATATTTGTAAGGTCTTTATAAGTATTTAATCATCAATGCAAGCTTTAATTTTTCTTAGCTTTTCTTCTTCTTCATCCTCACTCTTAAGAGTTACGTGCATATCGTTCCGGTGAGAGAGGATGAGAGTGTTATGGATTTTGGGGGAGTCCACCACATGGCCAGTGTCAAGGAGATAAGGAGGATTAGGAATGAAATCAATTTGCTCCTTAACACACGGATGATCATGAAGTGCAAGTGGAATCAACCGATCGACTAGTTGTAGGATGTAGGGGATTTGTATAGAAGTGCCGAGGTCAGGAACAGGTAAAAGATCAAGATCCTCCCCAAAATCACGAGATTCCCAATTAGAGTAACTTTCAAGTGGAGCACCCGGTTCCTTAATTACCAAAGAAAAATGACTTATGGCTACACTCAATTCTCTCTCCACACTCACATTTTCTTCATCATTGACTTGGAATATGGACTCATCCATTTCAGGAAGGGTAAGAAATTGAATTTGATCATGGATTGGCAAATCATCTTCCTCTTCTTCTCCCCCCGACTCAAGATCATCATAATCCTCTTCACAAATGGAATGGGTTTTAGGCTTCTCAGGCTGCTCTTCCTTTAAGTCCTCATCATAAAACTCCCCCATTATCCTTTCAAGATCAAAAGAGATATGAAAGTTAAACTGGGGAATCATGGATTGATCATATGGATTTTTATTGTCATCAAATGTAAGAAGTTGGTCCTCAAGACTTGCATGGAGTTGTTAGGCATTGGATCCACTTCTGTTTCTATGATATTTTTAGTAACCCTGCTCAATTGGGCTTCAAAGTTTTACAGTTGTTCTTGGAAGACTTATTGTTGAGTTTGGAAGAGCCATGTCAATTGATTAAACAAATAAGGTTGATCGTAAGAATCATCATTTGGATATGGACCCCAATTTGAAAAATCTTGTTCTTGAGGACTTTGGCCTTGATCCTGATAAGATTCCCAAGAAGAATTATGTTGATCTCTCCAATCAGAATTAAAGTTATGTGGACATGGGTCACAATAAGGTGTGAAGAGCTCTTGAGACATGTGGGTTTATCTTGCTTGGTCCATCCAAGAGATTGTTGGTTGATTTTTCCAGCTAGAGGTATAAGTATCTGAAGGTGATTCATAATCAGGCTGAGAAAACGGTTGGACATATTGAGGTTGCTCTAGAGTAAAAGGTAGATCATGGCCCCCTTGACAGAACTGAGTGGTTTGAGCCTGGTCCTAAGTAAATGATGGAAACTGGGCCATCATAGGTGAGGGGATCTCATTTTGGGCCGACCACGAGTATGGACTTTCATAATAGGTCGGGCTGTTTTGGGTGAGAAATGAGATTTGGTTTGGGCAACCACCTACATAATGAGTCGAGCTAGCCCACATGTGATCATTGTCATGGCAACTAGGTGGTATGAAATGGTCTTGATCTATGGCTAGAAATTGATCAAATTTAAGAGCCAATTGGTCAAACCTGCCTAATTGGTGTGCCCAATCCATAGATGAAAATCTATGCTCTCACCATTTTTTGTATATTTTATTTTTTCTTTTTTTTTTGATTTTTTATACAAACAAATTCTCAAACAAAGTCCAACTTAGATTCACCATCAAACTTGTCCACCGGCCAGGTAACAGGTGGGGAAGTGTGAGGCTCCCCTTGCTTTCATAAGGTCCTAATTAAGTAACCACTTTCCCGCTTATAGCGTTTGTCGTTGACCTCTAGCCTTAGACACTAGTTTCAAAGATGATAGTGAGCCCAAGTTATACCTTTTTTTTATGTTTTTATTTTTCTATTTTTTTTAGTGAACTGAGTTAATCCACAATTTTTTTATTTCTTCTATTTTATTTTTTAAGAACATTTCTAAGCATGAAAACTAATTACATATTGAAAGTAAAAATAAAAAAACTAAATCTATGGAAAGAGGGTAAGAGTACTAACCTTAATCGCATTCCCTCGTTCTTTATTTGACAAATGAAAAATAATAAGATTAAAAGATAAAGAAGACTTATCTCGGGGAGACACAACATTTGTTTTTGGCATTTTCAAAAATTTCTATTTTTTATGCTTTTGTGGATCTTTTTGTTTTTCGGCAGAAATAAGAGTGAGCAATAATATATACAAAAGAAAGCACAAAGTTATCAACTTCAAATTCAAACCTCCCCGGCAACGGCGCCAAAATTGATGCGCTGGAACCGCACGTCGTTAATACGCCCTGCTACCAAATTAAAATATTCGGCCCACAAATTAAATAAATAGAATAGTTAAGTAATGAGACCGAGTCGAATCCACATGGAGAAGTAGATTTGAAAGTTGAAAACCTTGAGTTTTTAATATTTAAAAATTATGAAAATTGAATTAAAATCGCTTTAGAGAGATTTGGATGCAATTTAGAAGGGGTGGAATGGATAGAAGAACACATGAAAAATTATAATGAAAATATGGTGAGATAGGAATAGAAATAACTCTAAAACCAGATAAAATTAGAAGAAGTGACAGAAGATAAAGTTGAATATCTGAGAGTTAGAAAGAAGTTTTATGAAGAGTGCATAGAGAGAAAATGAGAGAAAGAAGGTGCAAATTGGGAAACACTGACATCTATCGGCGCGGATGAACAGTAAACTCGTAAAAGATAGAACCGTGGGAAAATAAAAATAACTTAAAAACTAAGAAGATGTAGAGGTAATGGTAGAAGAAGAAAAGTTATATCTATAAGAAAGGAACAACTTTCATGAAGAACTCAGAAATAAAATAGGAATGTAAGGGCTTCAAAATGGAGGAACAAAATAAGGTATCAACTCGGATGAATAGTAATGTGCCAAGATAGAACTTAGAAAAACGTGTAATAGCTTAAAAATGGAGAGGAATTAAAGGAAATGGTATAAATATAAAATGTATAGAACTGAAAGATGAACAACTTTTAAGAAGATAATAAATTTAAATGAAGATCATAAAAGTATGTAAATGACTAAGCAAGACAAAAATACTCAAAAACATACAGTAACAGTGAACGAAATTGGAATCTGAAGGGGCCTCCTGCCCCTCTCTCTCTCCTTCTTCAAATCTCTCAAAATGTAACTTAAACTCTCTTAAAACAACAAAGGAAACACTCAAAAAATATATTATGAAGATTACTAAAGCTTCAACCCCTCTACTCCTTTTATAGGCTCTCTGTCTCTCTGCTTGCCGTGTGAAACCCTTTAGCCGTTGCCTGCCGAAACATCCCTCTGTGTTGACCATTGCATGCTGCCCACTTGAAGCCGCTGCTTGCAACGCGGCTCTGCCGGGTGTGAAGAAGCCCGTGGACCCCGCTAGCTGACCCGTCGCTGCATGAAGAGCCCGCCGTGGTGAGGGTTTGACCCTCGCCAGCTGACCTCTGCGAGGCGCTGATCACCCGTCGAAACCCCCTCCGCTAGAAGAGAAGGCCCGCCTACTTTGTCTTTCGCATGGACCTGCCATGTGAGAAGCCCACCATGCATGAAAGCCCCACGTGAAGCTGCCTTTCTCCGCGCTTCGTTCGGCTTTGCCGAAGACACGCCTGCCAGTTGCTTTGCTTTCCCACGTGGATAGCTCGCCGAATGCTCATTTGCCCTAGTCCAAAAATCTTCTTTACATAAAAGAGCCCGTGTGTGCCCATGGTGGAGCCCTGCATGGCACCATGAATTGGCCGCTTCAACGTGAAGGCCATCTTGGTGTGCTCATTTGATGCTGCCAACGTGAAAAACACACGTGAATGCATATTAAGAGTATAGATATTAAAGATATCTTATACTAATTACTATATAATATATACATGCTTATATAGTATATATATGCTTATATATGATGTTTTAAGCTTATCTATATATATATTATGAAGATATATAACGTGAATGTATTATATGAATGTATATATATGATAAATATATTATATGTATATAGATATATTAAAATATGTTATATTTATATAGATATGTGTTATGAATATATTATATATTAAATATATTATATGCTATCTCTCTTTATATATATATTATGTATTATATAATATAATAAATATATATCATAATATATATATGTTACTGTTTTGATTTTTATGTTTATTTATGTTTATTTCTTTTTCTTTTCTTTATTTGGATTATAGAATATATAGTAGTATGATATATATATATATATAAATAGATAGATAGAGATACAGAATATATATATGAGTATATATATTTATAGTTTTCTTTTTCTTTTGAATTCTTTTGACTTAAGATTGGGCTTGGTCGGCCATGGGCTTTGGCTCATTTTTGCGCAGACTTGTGGAGTTCTTGTCGAGTGCCTGCAAAATAACATATTTATTATTCAAATTGTAATAATATCATCAAACTAAGCATTTTGATCGGAAATTGATATTACGTGTGATAAGTGCATAATTAGTAATATTAAAGCTCATAAAAAGTGTGAATATCATAAATTAACTCATACAAATGCACACTTATCACCCGACTAGAGGGACCCTCTTATGTAGTGGTTCAAATACCAGCAATTGCCTAAGCAAAGAGAAGAGAAGATCAAGTTGATCAGAACGAAGGATTCTTATGAGGCCCGGAACGGGATTTTGTTCCGAATTATGGTAGACGCCAAAAGAAAAGTGCTTCTCAGATGTCTGTCTACTGAAGAGGCATGTTGGGTCCCAAACGGTGGCAATCAAGAGGGGAGGGGTGAATTGATTGGCAAAATAAAATTATTTTCGGAAGAACTTGTGAGACAAGATAGAAGCAATCAAATGCTCGGTCTTACTCGTGCATGATCACACATGAATGCATGAGAAAGATGGTGAGTGTGTGAAGAAGAAGGTGGTGAACACTCAACTCACCGTGAAGCCCACTCGACAAAATATGCACACGAACAAACCACTGGAGACACAAAGTTTTTAGGTGGTTCGGGTACTCCGCAATGTCCCCTACGTCCACTCCTCACTCATGAGGATTAACGACTTCACTATGATGTGAGCCAAGCACACACACACGCTGTTATGAACAGCACACACACACACACGATACCCAATCTAGGCACCCCAATCACACACACACACACACAAGCTCGTGTCCATACACGAACACACACTCACGAATCTGTTTCAAGATAGTTTAGAATACAACAACTTTCAGATTCACCAAAAAGCACTAAAGAAGATCAGAGTAGAAAGGATCTCTAGATAGAACTCCCCCTTTGTGTTCTTCGAATCAACTTTGATACTCCAGCAGAATGATGAACGAGTTTGGATGAAGTATGACGTAAGGCAGCACAAATGGATGTTGAAGCTTGATGTCCGATGCAGCTCTTTGATGTATATGATCTCGGGCTTGGATTCCAGCTCCTTCCTTTGGATTTCAGCTTCAGAGCAAGGAGGAATGGGGCTTGAAGGCTGCAACTCCGAACCTGCACATACACAATAAAACAACCATCATACCAAAATCGGATCTCACCTCTCTCCTATATATTTAGTGCCAATAGGGTTTGATTAAAATATTAAAACAGTCAAAGACAGCTTGGGAACCAGATCCAGAAAATGTGGAGAGGTTTGTGGAATGTCTAGAGGTGATTAGACATGGATTGGAAGACTTTCGGTGCAAGGAAACCGAATTCAAACAAGACGGCTGGAGGTCGGATTGGGAGGGGTCGACCCTTGGGGTCGACCCTCGTGATAGGGTTTTAGCACTCAAAGGCAATGGGTCGACCCTTGGGGTCGACCCTCAAGAGCAGCCGTGCTGCTTTTGGACAAAATGCCACAAGGGTCGACCCTCGGGGGGTCTTTAATGTTTTGGGCAGAATGGGTCGACCCCTTGGGGTCGACCCTTGCAGGTTCCAGCTGCTGGATGGAGAAAAGGAGACGGGGGTCGACCCCAGGGGTCGACCCTCTCAGGTACCTGCTACTGGAATGGAAAAATAAACGAAGGGGTCGACCCCAGGGGTCGACCCTTGCTCCTGAACATTAGAAAAATAATGAATATCAAGTGATCTAAGTCCAAGGAACATAAGTGGGGTGTTCACCAAAGAGTTCAAAACAAGAAGAGGTTTGAACCTTAAGCAAGAATGAGTAAACCCCATCTAGATTGGATTAAGATCAAACCCGAGCAAAAACACCCTTTGGGATTAAAACAAGAAGTTCATCTTTGAAAAACAAAAGATCAAGAGTTTAAGTGTTGGGATGGATCTCACCAAAAGTCCTTATATTATTCGATTCATGAACCGCCTTCTTGTCCTTGTCAAAACATACATTTTGCATTAGCTTTGGTGATATCAGACTGAAGTTAAACATCTTACCAGCTGAAGTGATTCCCGACTTGCAAAGCTCCGTATCTCATCAAGTGAAGACTATTCCAGAAATAGTCATGGCATTCAAGTTAAATTTAGTCATCATCAAAATCCATTATAACCATTACAAGAACCACATAGAGGGGGTTCAACAATCTCCCCCTTTTTGATGATGACAAATATCAGAATGTGAAATTACAGAATCCAAAAGCCATACCATGATAACAAAGAGTCGATTCGGAACAATATAAGAAGGACGTGAATTAACCACCTCAAACTCATGAATCAATTGAAACTTCTATTGGAGCAGAGTGCTATGCGATTGATAAAGAGAGACATATTCCAACAACCAGCATATCTTACTAGGAAAACAACCACAGTCCACAATCTGATTACAATGTAACAAGGGGAAGTGAAAGTGTAATATAACAAGATGCCATGCTATGATTACAAGGAAAATGCAACACTCCTAAGACACTAATCAAATATGAAGATGAAAATGCAACACACATGCATGCAAGCATACATCACACATAGATATAAGTAGCCGGTAGCCGGGCACACAAATAGTAGTAGAAGGCAAAACTTCTCCCCCTTTGGCATCATCAAAAAGAGGGGGTGAAACGGGACTGTGAAGGTGCCATGAGAACGGAGGGCAACAGCCTAGTCATCATCCGGATTGGGTGGACCGGGAGCACGCCGGACATACTCCAAAATTTTGTGGCACAATTGGGTGTGATGAGCCAAGGCATCATTGACAGAGTGAGTGTGTTCTTGGTGAGACAACTTCAGTTCATGCCCCCAGACTTATCCAACCGCTCATCAATGTGATCCAACCGATCGATGATTAGCCTGGCCGCCTCAGATGGTATATCTACTGCAGGAGGAGGGAGTTGTTCTTCATCAGACTCGGCGTCTTCATCCTCATCATCATCATCAGAACCAGCAAGAGGAACGACTATTTTCAGTTGGCGGACTAATTCACCGTCAATGAGAACATAACCCATATTGTGGCAAATGGAGTGAATGGTGAAAATGTCGGCATCCCGCATAGTTTGTGAGGATTTTGCAGAAAGATTTATATTCTTGTACTGGAAAATGGTAGTTAATGCTGCAGCATAAGGTAAAGTTCTATTTCTGTGCTTTATGCTCGTGCAAATATGCTCCAAGATAATTGCGGGAAAGTTAATACGGATGCCATCCAAGAGACAGTAAATGAGAAACATATGAATTTCTGTAACTTTGTCATGTCCTCCCCCTCGTGGAAGCAAAATGGTAGTAATCATTCTGTGAAGAATGTGTTGAACCGGAGGTAAACGATTAGCATTCAACCCCGCAACAGATCGGCTTGCTCGATCTTCAGAAGTCATGTAAAGATAAATGTTATCTTCAGGAACAAGAATATCACCAAATGCATACCCCTCGGGACTGAGCTGAAATGCTTTGCTTAACAACTGTGGGGAGAGAAGAATCTGAACCCCATTAACTTTAGTAATCGGAGTGTCACCAGACATGGAGAGATTGCTATAGAATTGATGAACTAAGTTGGGATACATCCGTCGGTGGCTAGACATGAACACATCCAAGTTGGGCTGACTGCAAATGACATCAACTAAACTGGGGATATGTTTGCTCAAATTACCGAAGTCCACAGCTCGGGGATGAAGAACTTTTCTGTCAAGCACCTTGCTGGATGAAGATTGACCGCGAAGAGTAGCAGCCTTCACGGCTGATTTAGAGCGTATTTCTTGAGCCCGGCTAGACTCGGCTCCTCTATGAGATGCACGTCTCTTCGGGGCCATCTAAACAAAGATCAAAAGGGCCGCAAGATGGGGTATGGATCAAAATGGTTTAACCGTGGAGATGAAAGCTATAAACGAGAGTCTATGATCCTCCACCAACACCAAGAACTTACCTCAAGTGAAAGGAGTAGCAAGGAACAATCCTTGGAGCCCGGGAAGGAAGATCGCGCGGAGAGCCACCGGAAGAACCGCGGCTAGGGTTTGAACGATTTTGGAGCCAAAGAGGGTTTGTTAGGGCTTACAAGAGATGGTGGCTAGCTTTCTAGGGGGTTATGAGTTCTTATATAGGCAAGGGAGAGGCTAACATAGGGTTAGAACCCCATTCGCGGACGGCCCGGACGCGGTGGAACCGCGTCGCCGGAATGGGTCGACCCATTGGGTTGACCCCTGTGAACTCAACCCCGGAAGAATCGGTTTTTGCGAGGGTCGACCCTTGGGGTCGACCCATTCAGTGAAGTTTAGCAAAATTTGTTTAAATTTGCACCGGATGGTCAAGAGAGAGGATAGGCTCGAGTCCCCAATGTACATACATGTTGGAATCAATAAAAATAAGAGTGATAAAAGGTTTTAGACAATTGGGGAAATGCCACATCCATTTTAAGAGCAAAATGTGACGTGCTTTTATCTAATTCTCCGGATTTCACGATTCGGACAATTTTACTCCATTGATGACAGGAGAGTGTATTCAAGGTCATAAACGGCCATAGAATTTTCAACAAGAATGAGTGGATATTATATATATAGAAGGAATGCAAGAGCACACATAGAAGACTTATCACACAATTGTTTTTGTTCTTTTTGATTTTTCACACACCTTGATGCTTATGTATGAGAAGGAAAATGCAAGCTAGGATATAGCTAATGCAAAGGGATGCAATGCAGTAATCTATGCACTCAACAGCACACAGAGTCATGATGTTGACTCTTATATTCTACAAACCCCTAGTTCTCTCCTAAATGATGTGAATTTCTCCTCACAAAGGGGTTTGGTGAAGATATCAGCAATTTGATGATCCGTATCGATAAAGCTGATTTCTACATCACCCTTGCTAACATGATCTCTAATGAAATGATGTCTAATTTCAATATGCTTGGTGCGAGAATGGTGGACTGGATTCTTGGATAGATTAATGGCCGAGGTGTTATCACAAAGTATTACGGTGTTTTTGAAGGATTCACCATAATCAACCATTTGTTGTTGGATCCAAAGCACCTGAGCAACACAACTACCTACAGCCACATACTCGGCTTCGGCAGTTGATAAGGCCACTAAGTTTTATTTCTTGGAGGCCCATAAAACTATGCATCCTCCAAGGAACTGACAATACCCGCTGGTGCTTTTTCGATCCACTTTGCAACCCGCATAATCGGCATCGGAGTAAGCAATTAAATCAATGCTCGAGTTACGCGGAAACCACAAACCTAAGTTCACTGAGCCAGCAATATATCTAAAAATCTTTTTTACAGCTGACAAGTGTGATTCCTTAGGATTGGACTAAAAATGAGCACACAAACACACTGCAAATTGAATATCAGGCCGACTAGCAGTTAAGTACAACAAGGAACCTATCATGCTTCTGAAAAGTTTTTGGTCCACAGATTTACCTGTTTCATCTTTATCATTTTTTATTGATGTGGACATAGGTGTGGGTTGTGGTTTGGTAGATGCCAAGTCGAACTTTTTCAGCAGCTCCATTGCATATTTTCTCTGATGTACGAACATCCCATCGGCCGTTTGTGTAACTTGCAATCCCAAAAAGAATGTCAGCTCTCCCATTAGGCTCATTTTAAATTCACTTTGCATCAATTTTGCAAAGTCCTTGCTGAGAGTATCCTTGGTGGAGCCAAATATAATGTCATCAATATAGACTTGAACAACTAAAATTTCCTTACCGTTCAACCTTGTGAAAAGGGTTTGATCCACATTACCTCGTTTGAATCCATTTTGTATAAGAAAATCATTTAACCGTTCATACCATGCTCGGGGTGCTTGTTTAAGACCGTAGAGTGCCTTGTCTAACTTGTACACATGGTCTGGCTACTTTGTGTCTTCATACCCTGGAGGTTGCTCCACATATACGTCCTCCTGAATAAAACCATTTAAGAATGCACTTTTCACATCCATCTGAAACAGTTTGATATTATTGCAACATGAAAATGCTAAAAGAATTATCACTGCCTCAAGTCTTGCTACTGGAGCAAAAGACTCATCAAAATCGATTCCTAGCTCCTGGCTATAACCTTTGGCTACCAGCCTTGCCTTGTTCCTAGTTACAACCCCTTGATCGTTTGTTTTGTTTCGAAAGATCCATTTGGTTCCGATCATAGAGTGGTTTCTAGGGCGAGGCACAAGGAACCACACTTTGTTCCTCTGGAATTGGTGTAGGTCTTCTTGCATAGCCAAGATCTAGGAATCATCTTTTAAGGCATCTTCTATAGAGTGAGGTTCAGATTGTGAGAGTAATGCAATATAATCGAGATTTTCAACTTCCCTGAATGAGGAACGCGTTCTTATTGCTTCTTCCACATTGCCAATGACAACTTTTGGTGGGTGATCTTTTACAAAAGTCCATTGTCTAGGCAGCTGTAGTTCACTTAGAGTTTGCTGATTTTCATCATCCTTTTGTTGTTCTTCACCTTCTGATTTGTTTGCTTCATTCGAGAGCTCTTTCGTGGTATCTTCTTCTGATTCTTCTTCCTGCAAGATATGCTTTTCATTAGGATCCTTGGATGATGATTCATCAACAATGACATGGGGACTTTCCTCAACTACAAGAGTTCTCAAGTTATACACTCGATAGGCTCTTGAGTTAAGGGAGTATCCGAGAAATATCCCCTTGTCACTCTTGGGGTCAAACTTAGCCAAATCCACCTTACCGTTATTATGGATGTAACAAATGGAGCCAAAAAGTTTGAAGTAAGAAATATTTGGTTTCTTACCTCGATATAGCTCATAAGGTGTTTTCTTTAACAATGGCCTTACCATGGCTCGGTTTATTATGTAGCATGCTGTATTGACGGCTTCCACCCAGAAATACCTTAGAAGGTTGTTTTCATTTAGCATGGTTCTTGCCATTTCAACAAGTGTCCTGTTCTTCCTCTCTACGACCCCATTTTGTTCGGGGGTCCTTGGTGCAGAGAAGTTGTGTATATAACCTTGATCCCTGCAAAAATTACTGAACTCATGGTTGTCAAATTCCCTACCATGATCACTTCTCACGGTCTTGATGCACCACCCTTTTTCATTCTGAACCATCCTGCAAAATGCCTCAAACTCCATCAAAGCATCACTTTTGTTTGAGAGAAAATACACCTAGCTATATCTAGTAAAATCATCCATAATAACAAATCCATAAAGCTTACCACCCAAGCTATGTGTTCAGCTTGGTCCAAAGAGATCTATATGGATCAATTCAAGGGGCTTAGATGTGGTTACATCACTTTTAGATTTAAAGAATGTTCTTGTCTGTTTGCCCTTGCTGCATGCTCCACAGATTCCTTCGTTGACCATCTTCAACTTGGGTAAGCCAACCACCAGATTTTTTCTGAACAACTTCATCATCACATTGAAACTAGCATGCCCAAGACGGCGATGCCATAACCATGCATCATCAGAGTTTTTAGCAACTAAGCAAAGATTTTTATGTGAAACATCATCAAGATCAATCATATAAACATTGTTGTGTCTAACCCCTATGAACTTGATTTCATTGGTGTTTCTATCTACCATAGTGCAGTGAGTAGCATCAAAAGACACATTGCAACCTTTGTCGCAGAGTTGACTTATGCTTAGAAGATTGTGATGCAATCCTTTGACAAGCAAAACGTTTTCAATGATTTGAGTTTGGTTCTTACCTATATTACCTTCTCCAACAATTTTTTCTTTGTTTTTACCTCCAAAAGCTACCACCCCACCATCCTTTTCTTGCAGGTCTGCAAACATTTCCTTGTTCCCCGTCATATGCCTTGAACATCCACTAAGTACCATTTGTTCTTTTGAACTCCAAGGCAGACCTGCAAATACAAAGAGAGTACTTATGGGGTTTTTGGTACCCAAGCAAGCTTGGGTCCTCGGTGGTTAGACATAAGAGGCCTGTATGATCTATTCATCATTCTAATAAAATTTTCATCATCAAACCTCATGGTTCTGCACTCATACATATCATGGCATAATCTTCCACAATAAAAGCAAGTAGTGATTCTTTTATCACGATTTCTTCTCCTGTTCACATTCATATATGAATCGTGCATCTGTGTGTTGGAAGATGAGGCATACGTATTTCTTGAAACCCATGGAGTTATGTATGTTTTGGACTTAAAGTTATTTCTTTTCTCAGAAGAGGGTGGAGAACATCCTTCATCAGGACCCACACAAGTATTCAACACTTGTTTACCTTTTTCAAGTGTGGTGAGAGCATTCTTCAATTCATTTATCTCAACCAACAGACTTTCAACTTTCTTTTCAGCAATTTCCTTGGATTGATTACTTGAGACAATTTCAATCCTTTCATGTTCCAATTCCTGTTTCAAATCTTCATGCATTTTGATGAGGGTAGTTTGATCTTCACGCATGCATGAACTCTCTTCTTCAAACAATTCAATTTTAGACATGAGACTTTCATTTTCTTGTTCAAGATTCTCATTTTCAGATTTCATGAAATTGTAATTCTCACAGGGATTTTTAGCACTCACAACTTGTTCGACTTTCTTTTTCAGAAGTTTGTTTTCAGATTTCAATTTTTTACATTTTCCATACAATGATTCATATGCAATCTGCCATTGTTCAGAAGTGAGTGATTCAGTTTCAGATTGTACCTCATTGGTGTCGTCATTTTCCATGAAGCATAGATGTTGGACAAGTTCATTTAGTCCATCTTCATTCCCGGAGTCTTCTTCATCTTCATCGCTCCAAGTGGCCACCATGGCCTTAGGCTTTTTGAATTTTCCCTTTTTGAACCTTTTGGCCAACTCCGGGCATTCTCCCCGCATGTGACCGGGTTTCTTGCATTCATAACAAATTATCTCTTCCTTCTTACTGCTTTCATTCCTCTTAGGACCTTGCCTTCTTGGCCCTTTCCTGAACTGACCTCCAAACTTCCTGGTGTTCTTTACAAGTTTTCTTGCTCTTCTGGTGAACATAGCAACAAGCTCCTCGTCTTCAGTATTGGCTGAGGAACCTTCCTCGCTTTCTTCCGACTCTTGAGGATTTACCCTCAGTGCCATAGTTGTGGCAACTTTCTTCTTCTTGTTGTCGTCCTCGCTCCTTTTGATGTTGATCTCATATGTCATCAGGGAGCCGACTAACTCATCCAAAGTCAGAGTGCTGAGATCTTTTGAGTCTTCTATCACTGTAGCCTTTGTGTGCCACTGAGGTGATAGAGATCTCAGTACCTTCCTCACAAGATCACGGTTTGAATATTCCTTGCCAAGAGCCTTCAAACCATTTGTGATTTCCATCAGTCTAGCGAACATTTCAGAAATGGTTTCGTCTGGCTTCATCATAAACAACTCATAATCCCGGACCAATAGATTAGCTTTGGTCTCCTTGACTTCAGAAGTTCCTTCATAGATCAAGCGTAGTTTGTCCCACATTTTCTGTGTAGAGGAACACATAGATATGCGTGAGTATTCATTCGGATGGATAGCACATTGAATTATATTCATGGCCTTAAAATTAGCTGAACACTTATTGATGTGATCATCATCCCAATCATCTTCATTGTCAGGCAACTTATAAGGACCTCTGTTGATAACATTCCACACTTCATAATCTTGAGCACGCAAGAAAACATACATTCTATTTTTCCAATATGTGTAGTTTGTTCCATCAAAAAATGGAGGCCTGTGAACTGAATGCCCTTCGGGCATCATCCCTTTGTTTGCCATAAAAAAGGATCTGCTCTATGATCGTGAGATCGGGCTATACAGAGACCAAAGCTCTGATACCAATTGTTGGGTCCCAAACGGTGGCAATCAAGAGGGGAGGGGTGAATTGATTGGCAAAATAAAATTATTTTTGGAAGAACTTGCGAGACAAGATAGAAGCAATCAAACGCTCGATCTTACTCGTGCATGATCACACATGAATGCATGAGAAAGATGGTGAGTGTGTGAGGAAGAAGGTGGTGAACACTTAACTCACCGTGAAGCCCACTCGACAAAATATGCACGTGAAACAAACCACTGGAGACACAAAGTTTTTAGGTGGTTCGGGTACACCGCAATGTCCCCTACGTCCACCCCTCACTCATGAGGATTAACGACTTCACTATGATGTGAGCCAAGCACACACACACGCTGTTATGAACAACACACACACACACGGTACCCAATCTAGGCACCCCAATCACACACACACACACAAGCTCGTGTCCATACACGAACACACACTCACGAATCTGTTTCAAGATAGTTTAGAATACAACAACTTTCAGATTCACCAAAAAGCACTAAAGAAGATCAGAGTAGAAAGGATCTCTAGATAGAACTCCCCCTTTGTGTTCTTCGAATCAACTTTGATAATCCAGCAGAATGATGAACGAGTTTGGATGAAGTATGACGCAAGGCAGCACAAATGGATGTGGAAGCTTGATGTCCGATGCAGCTCTTTGATGTATATGATCTTGGACTTGGATTCTAGCTCCTTCCTTTGGATTTCAGCTTCAGAGCAAGGAGGAATGGGGCTTGAAGGCTGCAACTCCGAACCTGCACATACACAATAAAACAACCATCATACCAAAATCGGATCTCACCTCTCTCCTATATATTTAGTGCCAATAGGGTTTGATTAAAATATTAAAACAGTCAAAGATAGCTTGGGAACCAGATCCAGAAAATGTGGAGAGGTTTGTGGAATGTCTAGAGGTGATTAGACATGGATTGGAAGACTTTCGGTGCAAGGAAACCGAAGTCAAACAAGACGGCTGGAGGTCGGACCGGAAGGGGTCGACCCTTGGGGTCGACCCTCGTGATAGGGTTTTAGCACTCAAAGGCAATGGGTCGACCCTTGGGGTCGACCCTCAAGAGCAGCCGTGCTGCTTTTGGATAAAATGCCACAGGGGTCGACCCTTGGGGTCGACCCTCGGGGGGTCTTTAATGTTCTGGGCAGAATGGGTCGACCCCTGGGGTCGACCCTTGCAGGTACCAGCTGTTGGATGGAGAAAAGGAGACGGGGGTCGACCCCAGGGGTCGACCCTCTCAGGTACCTGCTGCTGGAATGGAAAAATAAACGAAGGGGTCGACCCCCCCAGGGGTCGACCCTTGCTCCTGAACATCAGAAAAATAATGAATATCAAGTGATCTAAGTCCAAGGAACATAAGTGGGGTGTTCACCAAAGAGTTCAAAACAAGAAGAGGTTTGAACCTTAAGCAAGAATGAGTAAACCCCATCTAGATTGGATTAAGATCAAACCCGAGCAAAAACACCCTTTGGGATTAAAACAAGAAGTTCATCTTTGAAAAACAAAAGATCAAGAGTTTAAGTGTTGGGATGGATCTCACCAAAAGTCCTTATATTATTCGATTCATGAACCGCCTTCTTGTCCCTGTCAAAACATACATTTTGCGTTAGCTTTGGTGATATCAGACTGAAGTTAAACATCTTACCAGCTGAAGTGATTCCCGACTTGCAAAGCTCCGTATCTCATCAAGTGAAGACTATTCCAGAAATAGTCATGGCATTCAAGTTAAATTTAGTCATCATCAAAATCCATTATAACCATTACAAAAACCACATAGAGGGAGTTCAACAAGGCCAGGAAAGTCATGAAGGGAGTTCACGCCGGGACAACTGCTGCACACCAGGCGAGACCGAAGATGAAAATTGAAGTCAAGAAGCTAGGCTACTATTGGCCGATGATGTTTGAAGATTGTTTCAAATACGCCAAGTCATGCCAAAAGTGCCAGGAGCATGCCACGGTCCCCAAGCAACCTCCAGTGCATCTGCACCCAACGGCACCCAATGGGGGACAAACGTTGTAGGACCACTGCCCGCATCATCTTCCGGGTGTAAATATATTCTGGCAGCGACAGATTATTTCTCCCGATGTGCAGAAGTTGTTGCTTTGAAAGATGTGACCGGGGAAATCGTAGTCAGATTTGTCCGGCACAACATCATATTCCGGTTTGGCACCCGCAATCGGATCATTTCGGACAATGGCAATCACTTCCGCAATTAGAAGGTCTACCAACTAGTAGAAAAATACAAAATTGATTGGAGGATGTCAACTCCCTACAACCCGCAGGCCAACGGCCTAGCAGAAGCTTTCAACAAAACCCGATGTACTCTCCTAGCTAAAATTGTCAACTCCAACAAGAGAGACTGGGAAGAGAAGATGTACGAAGCTTTGTGGGCATATCGAACTATATACAAAACTCCAACGGGCTGTTCACCCTTCTCCTTGGTGTATGACTCAGAAGCAATTGTCCCCATCGAGTTGGAAATACCCTCCCTAAAGGTCGCAATCCAACACGGGCTAGTCCAGGATGGACAGACAAATACCAGGTGAAGACTCGAAGAACTCGCTGACCTAGAGGGAAAGCGGCTCCAAGCCCAACAAAACATCCAGGTATACCAGGCCTGGATAGCGCGTGCCTTCAAAAAACTTGTCAAGGGGCGAGAATTCAAGAAGGGGGACCTTGTTATGGTCAAAAGGAGAGAAATCATGGCCGCCCATCCCAAAGGCAAGCTAAATGAAAATTGGCTCGGGCCCCATGTAGTTCAAAAAGTGTATGAGGGAGAAGCGTATGTCATTGCCAACCATCGGGGCGAGGTTCAGTTCCCACCCCTTAATGGTAGGCATCTAAAGTTGTATTATGCTCCGACCCCTCCATTCAAGGAATAATTCAACTCGTTGCCTGGCTCCGGGCGAGTTCGGACCATTTTGCTCTCATTGGTTTCACTATTGATCATCCAAAAAAAGGGAAAAGAGATAAAAAAAATAAAGAGGAAAAAAAGAGAGAGAAAGAAGACAATAAATAAATAAACAAAAAAAAGAGAGGAACCGGTTCCCCGTGATTAACGTTCGCTCGTGTCATCGAGAAGACGTCAAAAATAAAACAAACCACGTCAGCCCTCGACACTTTGTCGGCACTGACAAAAAAAAACACCTCACCCGAACCTTCCATTTGGGATTAGGGAATCAGCCTTCTTCCTTATGTTGGCACCAGCCATGTACCAACGAAGACATCAAGAGACAAACAAACCACGTCAGCCCTCGACACCTTGTCGGCACTGACGAAAGAATACATCACCCGAACCTTCCATTTGGGACTAGAGAATCGGCCTTCTTTCTTTGCGTTGGCACTAACCCGGTGCCGGCGACTACACTAAGAGACAAATAGACCACGTTGGCCCCTGCACCTTGTCGGCTTAGATAAAAAAAACACCTTACTCGAACCGTCCGTTTGGTCAAGGCAGAAACCCCTTTCCTTGCGCTAACACTAGCTGATGTGACACCACCTAGGGGGGTGATAGCCACAAGACCGATGCACCTTGAACCTTAGCAAGCAAGCACAATTCGCAATAGAAGCGGACCGATATCGGCGGCCACTCACCCGACACTCACCCAAAATCCAGGGTAACTCAGCGATGCCGAGTGGAGGTTGTGAGGGCTGGGCCCTTGTTGGTAGACGGCCAGCAAGGCCAAGGTTTTTCCCAAAGGTATGGAGGCCCAATTTAATGGGGCTGACGTTGTGCCGAGGGCACGGGTCACACACTTACCCACGGCGGTCACTCGAAGCAATGGAGCTTGCGGACCGAGCACTCACTCTCACAGGCCAACGGAGCTATGAACTAATATTGAAAGAACATGTTGCATCCCTAAGGTTTTGATGATGTCTCACACTATAAATCAATCTACTATCTCTAGATTAATGCTGTTTCATCATGTGAGTGAGTACAGTTCAATGGCTGTCAGATAACATGTTCTACCTTAATTCTGCCTACACTCTGTCTGCACAGTCTTCACACCAGTGCGTCAACTCAGCGTACTGATGCGTCGACCCTTCAGACATTGCATGTCTCTATTCTTCACACCAGTGCGTCAACTCAGCGTGCTGATGCGTCGACCCTTTAATCATTGCTTGTATCTGTTCTCGCACCAGTGCGTCTACTCAGTGCGCTGATGCGTAGACTCTTCTATTCAGGTTCTTCATTTGATTAAGTCTATACATCATCAGTTGAATGTAAAAGTAATACGTTGCAGTGTCAACTCATTGGGCTACAGTGTCAACTCAGCATGTTTGCACTTCGCCTTGAGACTTTCAAGTCTATACACCCTACACTCTATGCAAGTCTATACAACGCAACAGTTTTTTAGAAGTCTGTACATTGGCCTTTGCATTAAGCCTCAAAGTCTGTATAGTCGTGTACAGTGGATTTCAAGTCTATACACCCTATACTCATTCAAGTCTGTTCAGCCGTTTGCATCTCATAAAGTCTATACATTCGGTTCCTTGGGCAAAGTCTACACATCGCCTAGTCTGCCCATTGCCTTCAGCCCAAGTGCTCAAAACTAAGTCTATACAACGCCAACCCAACACATTGAATAGTTCCCCAAGTCTATACACTAGACTTCATTTCCTTAAGTCTATACGTTGTCGTTTGCACTGCAAAGTCCATACACTGGAAGCTCTTCGTTTGATATCAACAAGTCTGTACATTGGGTTCAACTCTCCAAGTCTGTACAGCCTGTTTGTCCTCTTGTGTGAAGTCTATACAGCGCATGCTCACATAACTAACTCTATACACTCGATTGTTAGATCTTCAAATATATATATTGGTTGAGTCTATACACTGAGATCTCATGAAGAGTTGCAAGTCTATACACTCATTGTTAGAGACCTAGACTGCTAAGTCTATACACTCCCTCACTATGTACACAGTTGCTATATTGATCTCTGAAGTCTATACAATGCTTCACGTTAACACTAAGTCTATACACTTCATTATTGTTGCTGAAGGGAACAGGGTCGACGCCTGAAGCTTAAAGCGTCCACGCATCAGTAGACGAAGCTTTCACGATGTCTTCTATTGCGTTAACGCCACAAGCAAGCAGCGTCGACGCAGCAGTTAGAAAAAGCAGAGACTCTTACAAGCGACGAAGGTGTCACGATATCTTCCACTGCGTCAACGCCATCAACAAGCAGCGTCGACGCAGCGGCTTAAGAGACGCCAGTATACAAATGTACATGTCTTCAATGCGTCAACGCAACATGCTGATTGCGTCAACGCAGCACGCCCATATGTTGAAGGCTTGATCACTGGACTACCGATACCGTTGCGTCAACGCAGCAGGCTGATGGAGTCGACGCAGCGGTTAAAAAGGTTGAAGATCTATGATGGCTGCGTCAACTCTTTAGAGCAAGTGAGTTGACGCCTTCTAACTCCAGTTGCTGAGCGTACTGGTGCTGGGCACGTGATCCGAGGATAAGGAGAGTGCCCAGATGAGGACACGTGTTCTGACAGCCTGCTGGATGCTGCCACGTGGTCCGAATTCTTAAGGCGGGAACCTGGCAGCCACACGCCATTATCTGCTATAAATATAGAGCTTCATCCTTCAGTAGAAGCTTGATCGTGAAAAGAAAAAGCAAAAGCCATTGGTGAGAGTCTGCACGATCCAGAAAAGAAAAAGAGATAGAGAGTGAGAGAGAGAGAGCTCGTGGAAAAGAAAGAGGAAGACAGCAGATGAGAAAGTTCGAGAGAAAGAGAGTGTGTGTGGATTGATGAATTGCTTCATTTGAAGCTACATTTGTATTGGGTTTCAGAACCGATTTCTTCTTCATTATTTTTTGTTTCTACTTTGCTTTCGTTTATTTTCGTTCTTCCATTCTGATTTGAATTTGTTTCCCTCCGGTGTGTGGAGGAAGGGAGTACTACTCCTGTTTCCCTCTGAATTACAGAGGAAGAGAGATCGGTGATCTCTGGTGGTGTTAGTGACAGGTTGTCATTAACTGTTCTCCTCCGGTGTGTGGAGGAAGGGAGAGGATTCTCCTGTTGTGTTCTAGCTGGGAGCTAGAATAGGTTTCAAGTTCTGTGGGTAGCAGAACTTGGTTGAGGGATTTGTTTCCCTTGGTGTTCAAGCTGTGTGGCAGCATGTTGTTCGCAGACTGAGTCTGCATTGATCTAGCATCGTCTAGTGGAATCCTCACTCTAGTTGGAGTGAGGGGTGGATGTAGATTGCGGACTGCAATCGAACCACCTAAAAAACCGAGTGCCTCCTCTGTGGTTTGCTATTGATTTCTATGCTCCTCATCTGCTTGTCCCTTTGCCTTCAAGTGATCAGTTCTTCACTCTCATCTACATTTCTCTGTGTACGGGTTAAGGAGGTGCGTTAGCAGCAAAATCTATTTTCTGCCTGAGTTTCTACAAATTGGGAGTGATCTATTCATCCCCCCCTTCTATATCACTCTTGCTGCGCTAATAATTGGTATCAGAGCAGGTTTACGCCATGTGGACGAACGGTCAAGGAAATGCTGGTGGTCCTAGAACCTTCATGGCCGAAGGTCAATCCATTAGTCGCCCTCCTTATTTCGATGGTAGTAACTATCTGTTTTGGAAGAACAGGATGGAAGTGTTCATCAGAGCTCAGAGTCATAAATTGTGGAGAGTAATCACGGTGGGGCCATATGAGCTGCCACCAAACGAGGATGCTTGGACAGATGACCATGTGAAGCTCTCGTCACTCAACTGGACGGCGCTGAACATAATCCAGTGTGCTGTTCATCCAGAGGAATATGCTCGTATATCTGCATACTGAACTGCCAAGCGAATGTGGGATGAGCTGCAATTGATCTATGAAGGTACAGCTCAAGTGAAAGCTTCGAAGGTAAACCTCTACACTTCCAAGTATGAAATGTTTAAGATGAATGCAGATGAGAATATAACTGAAATGTATGCCAGGTTATCCTTGATCACTAACACTCTTAAAGGGCTAGGGAAGGATCTTGCTGAGGCAGATATAGTCAGGAAAATCCTTAGATCTTTATCCCCGGCATGGCACACTAAGGCCATTGTGATTGAGGAATCAAAAGATTTGACTGTCTTGACTGTGAATGAACTCATAGGATCCCTTATGACCTATGAGATGAATTTTCAAGGAGGTGGAGAAGGAAGTGAGAGGAAGGGTAAAAATGTAGCTCTAAGAGCTTCCCGCAACAAGGGTAGTAACAGTGGGAGCAGCAGCAGTAGCCCCGAGTCTGAGTCCGAGCTTGAAGGTTTATCAAATCTCGACCAGGAGGAGCAGGCAATGCTCACTAGACAGTTCAGAAAATTTCTGAAGAAGAAGGGAAAGACCTTTAGGAAGAAGAAGCCACAACCCTTTAACAAGAATGTTGAATTTACCAGTTACAGGGATAGAAATCCTAATAAACTGACTTGTTTTAATTGTAACAAACAGGGACACATGAGAGGCGAATGCCCAGACCTCCAGAAGAAGGGTCCCTATCTTCAGAAGAAAAACATAAAGGTGCAGAAGAAGAAGAAGCCACAGGCGATGGTCTGCACATGGAGCGAGGAAGAAGAAGACCCCGAAGATGCTTCCTCAGAATAATATGAAGATGGAATTTGCCTTATGGCAAACAGTGAAGAGGAGGTAATAAACGTTTTTGAAAATTTCTCAATTGATGACTGGGAGGATGCTTATGGTGATTTGTTAGATAAATTTAATTCTCTTAGCAAAGAGCACAGAGTTCTGAAAAGAAAATTTAACACAAATATTGAAGAACAAACTCTGGTATGTGAGGAAAATGAAAAGCTAAAAGAACAACTAGAAGAAATGACCTCACTAAGGAAAGAGAATGATAAACTTAAGGGAGAAATTCAAGAAAGTCAAAAACAGCTCAATGAATTCAAAACTAAAATTGAAGAAAGCATGAATGAAATGAGAATGAATTCAGAGAAATATGAAGCTGTGAAGAAAGTAAATGTTGAACTCCTAAAGAATTCTGAGTTTCTTCAAAAGGAGCTGGAAGACAAACAGAAAGTCTTAGAAAAGTTTGTCCAAGGAAAGACTAGCCTAGATGCTATACTAGGGACTAGGGTCAATTTCAATAAGGAAGGTCTAGGCTATGACCCAACCAACAAGAGACCCTTGCAATTCAAGACCATCACCTTCTGTCCAGAGAAGGGAAAAGAAAAGCTGGACACACCATCCAGCTCAAATAGCTCTAAGGGAATTCAAAGTCCTAAAGAAAACACAAAAACCAGTACTGGACAACCATTTAAGATTGGAATGAACTTTATGAAGAATAACATTAAGTCCACTCACCAGAACACAAATGGTAGCTGGACCAAGAAAATAAATCAGAATAAGAGCTGGAATTATAACAATCAGATGGGTCCAAACAAGACCTACTGGAGGAATAACTTTCATGGTCAAAGATATGCTAATCAACAAGCCTACAAGAAATTTCCTAGGAATAGGAAGACTAATGAATGGAATAGAACTCACTTCTCCAGTTCAGCTGGATTCAACCTTAATAAACCAGAAAGGAAGGTGCCAGAGAAAACCATGCTGAAACAAATCTGGATATCTAAACACTTGATCAGAGATTTGAACAATGTCCTTGGACCCAACTCATCCTTGGTTCCAAATCAATATGCTTGATATATTTGTGTAGGTCGGCATGGCAGCTGAAGACAACAAGTGGTACCTCGACAGTGGCTGCTCCAGGCATATGACAGGAGACCGATCCAAGTTCAGCAAGATAGAGATGAAGCCAGGGGGTCTGGTCAAGTTTGGAGGAAAGAACAAAGGTAAAATAATTGGAGTTGGCACAGTAGGTAAGTCTTCCACAAATTCCATTGAAAAAGTATTACTTGTGGAAGGGCTTCAACACAACCTGATTAGCATTAGCCAATTATGTGACAGGGGTCACAGGGTTGTATTTGATGATAGTTCATGTAAAATTCTTGAAACAAATTCTGACATGGTTAAATTTGTAGCCAACAGGATTAATAATGTCTACATTGTAGACTTAGATGAGAATTCTGAATCTACTATTTGCTTATCTGCCAATTCTGAAAATGATGCCTTTGAATGGCATAGACGTCTAGGTCATGCTAGCTTTTCAACTTTAAATAAATTGGTCAAGCATGATTTAGTTAGAGGCATGCCTAGAATTAAATTCAACTCAATATCAAAAGCATGTGATGCCTGTGCTCTAGGCAAACAGACCAGAAATTCTTTTAAATTAAGATCTGAGCCATTGTCTTCTAGACCAATGGAACTTCTTCATATGGACCTTTTCGGTCCAACTAGAACTCAGAGTCTTAATGGAAACAGGTTTGGCTATGTCATCATAGATGACTTCTCCAAATATTCATGGATATTTTTCTTAGCAAATAAGAGTGATGCATTTCAAAAGTTTAATCTGTTTTTCAATAAGGTCAAACAGGAAGGGAAGTACAAGGTTAGTTCTATTCAATCTGACCATGGAGGTGAGTTTGAAAATTCTATGTTTACTGATCTTTGTGACAAAGAAGGACTAACTCACAGGTTTTCTTCTCCCAGGACACCTGAACAAAATGGGATTGTGGAGAGAAGAAATAGAACAGTGGTGGAAATGACCCGAACCATGTTGATTGAAAGTAAATTACCTAGAAGGTTTTGGGCAGAAGCAGCCAATACAGCAACCTACATAATCAACAGGGCCATGGTAAGACCCATACACAAGAAAACACCCTATGAGCTTCTAAAAGGTAAGAAACCAAACTTGTTTCATTTCAGAATTTTTGGAGCAAAATGTTTTATTCATAACAATGATAAGAAAGATTTAGACAAGTTTGAAGCCAAGAGTTCACCTGGAATATTCTTGGGTTACTCTGAAGTGTCAAGGGCATATAGAGTATTTAACATATCAGATCAGAAATTGGAAGAATCTCCACACATCCTTTTTAGTGAAAAGAAAGATGTCTCTAATGTTGAAAATCTTGACAGGGATTCCAATCATGGTGGAGACTTTCTAGAAGACCAACAGGAAGAAGAGAAGACTCAGCCAAATGGAGAAACAAATTCCCCCAATCAGGAAGGGCCAAGAGAAACAGGTGAGTCTTCAACAAATATCAGATTTCTTAAAGACCATCCTTTAGATAAAGTCATAGGCAATCATGAAGATCCTCTTCGGACTAGGTCTCATTTTAGAAATGTGAATAATGATGACTTAATTACTTTAGTCTCACAAATTGAATCCAAAACAGTAGAAGAGGCCTTAGCTGATCAAGCTTGGGTCAATGCTATGAGTGAGGAATTAGGTCAGTTTGAAAGGAATAATGTCTGGGAGCTTGTCCCAAGACCAGATGGTATTAATGTCATAGGAACCAAGTGGGTGTTCAAAAATAAGATGAATGAAGATGGAATTATCTCGAGGAATAAGGCCAGACTAGTAGCCAAAGGCTACTGTCAAGAATTCGGTGTAGACTTTGATGAATCCTATGCACCTGTTGCTAGGATGGAAGCTATAAGATTGTTGCTTGCCTTTGCTTGCTCAAAGAACATAAAACTCCAACAAATGGATGTTAAAAGTGCCTTTTTAAATGGAGTTATTAAAGAAGAAGTTTTTGTTGAACAACCTCCTGGATTTCAATATTCTCCTCAACCTAACCAAGTTTTCAGGTTAAACAAAGCCTTGTATGGTCTAAAACAGGCTCCAAGAGCTTGGTATGAAAGATTATCTGAATTCCTGATCAGCAAGGGCTACAAAAGAGGTAAAGTTGATCAGACTTTATTTACCAAGGGCATGAATAAAGATCTCATCATAGTTCAGGTATATGTAGATGACATTGTATTTGGATCAACTAAGCATGAACTATGTGATGAATTTTCTACCATGATGTCTGCTGAATTTGAAATGAGCTTGGTTGGTGAACTAAAATATTTTCCTGGATTACAGGTGCAGCAGCTAGAAGATGGGTGCTTCATCAACCAAACCAAATACACAATGGAACTGTTCAAAAGGTTTGGCATGGAAAACTTAAAGCACATTACTACACCCATGGGCACCAATACTTCATTGGATGCAGATGAGACAGGTAAAGAAGTAAATGCCAAACTTTATAGAGGTATGATTGGATCACTACTTTACTTGACAGCCTCTAGACCTGATATACAATTCAGTGTAGGAATGTGTGCAAGGTATCAGTCTAGACCTACTGAACTACACTTAGCTGCAGTTAAAAGAATATTCAGATATTTGTCAGCTAGTCACTCTCTTGGTTTATGGTTTCCTGCATCTCACACACTTAACCTAGTAGCATACACAGATGCTGACTATGCAGACTGTAAACTAGACAGGAAAAGCACAAGTGGCCATTGTGAATTCTTGGGTGGGTGTTTAGTGTCTTGGGGCTCCAAGAAACAACATTTTGTGGCCCTCTCCACTGCAGAAGCTGAATATGTGACTGCAGGGAGTTGTGGAACACAAGTCATATGGATTAAACACCAGCTTCAGGACTACCAAGTAGACCTGGGGTGCACACCTATTTACTGTGATAATACTAGTGCCATCAATCTTGCTAAAAATCATGTTTTGCATTCACGAACCAAACACATAGAGATAAGACATCATTTTATAAGAGATGAGGTGTCTAAGAATAATTTTGAACTGATTCATGTAGGCACAGATAATCAGATTGCTGACATATTCACAAAACCTCTGGATAATGAAAAATTTTCCACATTGAGAAGAGAATTAGGCTTATACAAATTGTCTTAATTATGAAGCCTGTTCTTGTTGTGAGGGGGAGTTATATTTGTCTGTTGTTTAGCCTTCTTGCATGCTGGTTTAAGGGGGAGTTCAGAATGCTTACTGGTTAGCTGTCAGGAATGCTCTAAATAAAGGGGAAGCCTTGAGATTTTGCTAGAATATTCCATTGAGGAATGCTATGTCTTAGGGGGAGCTGAGTTGTGATGTGAGAAGAGAAGTTCTTTGACAGATTCAAAAGGGCTGTCCAGATGTGTACCTTTGCTGGTCTTGCATGACTGATTTAGTGTGGTTCTCTCAGGAAGTAGAGTGTCACTTATCTCTTAAGTCTTTAAGTCAGTGACTCTAATCTCCAAGTGAGAATCTTTCCTTTGGTACTCTTTCAGAGATCTGGACTAATTGCATAAAGTATATCTTCCTACTTTGTCATTGATTATGGTTCAGGCCAAAAACTTGTATGTCTTGATATCTGACCCAATCAACTTGAAATCTAGACTTCAAGACTCAATTCAAGAAAAGTTCTTTTTGGTATTGTCTTCAATCATTCTATCTTTCTAACTCAAGGGCTTAACTGAACAAACATGTTCTATTTTGATCACTGAGAAACTGGGAGCTTCATCAATGAAATGAATATTTCTCCCAAGTCATGAGGTGTCAAATGCTTAAAATGAATGAAAAGTCATGACAGAGCAATGGTGGCTTGCTGGTGAGTAGCTGGGGACTCTGGCCTCTAATCAAGGTGTTTCCTCATGTCAAAAGCCATAGTTACTAGCTCTGTTCCTTAATAAAAAAAAAGGAAGGAAGTAATGAGGTACTCACTCTGAGTAACTGGGGATTCAGGCCTCTAATCAAGGTGTCTCCCTAATGTCAAAGGAAGTGAACTACCAATTTACTCATTGATCTTCTTGAAAATCATCTCCAACAAAAATTCCTTGTTGTTATGCAACTAATGGATTGCTTGTCTTCAATACCTTGAGAACACCTCTCTGATTTAGTCTCTTACTGTCTTGTGAAATTGTTGAATGATCAGCTATATCTGGCCATATTTGTGAACTCCTGCTCTCAATCATCCACTATGTATGCTGATAAACTTGACTCTCATTCTACTTCTCTATTGTGTACTGAAGTCTAAAGAATCTTCTCTTGAGTTTAGAAACTCACTTATTCTCTTAAGACCTACTTGTGACTTTCTGCACTAAGAAGTTACTGCCCTGAGTCCTCATGTTTCCAGCACTGTCATACATTCTGTAGTTCTTTTTGCTGATGTCAAAGGGGGAGAGAAGTTTGCAATATCTGCAATTTCAGTGAGAAGTTCTGCAATATCAGCGAGTCTTGGATTTGTCTTGAGCTTTGGGGGAGTCATGTTGCTTCATGCTGATATGTTTATGAGTTGTGGGGGAGATGAGAGTGTGTTGTAGGGAATGTTTAATTCATTTGCACGAGCATGCCTTGAATTTAATCTGTTTGTTGCAGCTGATATAAATTTCTTGTTGAATCTTGATATTGCTTGATTCATAGTGTTGTCATCATCAAAAAGGGGGAGATTATTGCATCCCTATGGTTTTGATGATGTCTCACACTATAAATCAATCTACTATCTCTAGATTAATGCTGTTTCATCATGTGAGTGAGTACAGTTCAATGGCTGTCAGATAACTTGTTCTACCTTAATTCTGCCTACACTATGTCTGCACAGTCTTCACACCAGTGCGTCAACTCAGCGTGCTGATGCGTCGACCCTTCAGACATTGCATGTCTCTGTTCTTCACACCAGTGCGTCAACTCAGCGTGCTGATGCGTCGACCCTTCAATCATTGCCTGTATCTGTTCTCGCACCAGTGCGTCTACTTAGTGCGCTGATGCGTAGACTCTTCTGTTCAGGTTCTTCATTTGATTAAGTCTATACATCATCAGTTGAACGTAAAAGTAATACGTTGCAGCGTCAACTCATTGGGCTGCAGCGTCAACTCAGCATGTTTGCACTTCGCCTTGAGACTTTCAAGTCTATACACCCTACACTCTATGCAAGTCTATACAACGCAACAGTTTTTTAGAAGTCTGTACACTGGCCTTTGCATTAAGCCTCAAAGTCTGTATAGTCGTGTACAGTGGATTTCAAGTCTATACACCCTATACTCATTCAAGTCTGTTCAGCCGTTTGCATCTCATAAAGTCTATACATTCGGTTCCTTGGGCAAAGTCTACACATCACCTAGTCTGCCCATTGCCTTCAGCCCAAGTGCTCAAAACCAAGTCTATACAACGCCAACCCAACACATTGAACAGTTCCCCAAGTCTATACACTAGACTTCATTTCCTTAAGTCTATACGTTGTCGTTTGCACTGCAAAGTCCATACACTGGAAGCTCTTCGTTTGATATCAACAAGTCTGTACATTGGGTTCAACTCTCCAAGTCTGTACAGCCTGTTTGTCCTCTTGTGTGAAGTCTATACAGCGCATGCTCACATAACTAACTCTATACACTCGATTGTTAGATCTTCAAATATATATATTGGTTGAGTCTATACACTGAGATCTCATGAAGAGTTGCAAGTCTATACACTCATTGTTAGAGACCTAGACTGCTAAGTCTATACACTCCCTCACTATGTACACAGTTGCTATATTGATCTCTGAAGTCTATACAATGCTTCACGTTAACACTAAGTCTATACACTTCATTATTGTTGCTGAAGGGAACAGGGTCGACGCCTGAAGCTTAAAGCGTCCACGCATCAGTAGACGAAGCTTTCACGATGTCTTCTATTGCGTTAACGCCACAAGCAAGCAGCGTCGACGCAGCAGTTAGAAAAAGCAGAGACTCTTACAAGCGACGAAGGTGTCACGATATCTTCCACTGCGTCAACGCCATCAACAAGCAGCGTTGACGCAGAGGCTTAAGAGACGCCAGTATACAAATGTACATGTCTTCAATGCGTTAACGCAACATGCTGATTGCGTCAACGCAGCACGCCCATATGTTGAAGGCTTGATCACTGGACTGCCGATACCGTTGCGTCAACGCAGCAGGCTGATGGAGTCGACGCAGCGGTTAAAAAGGTTGAAGATCTATGATGGCTGCGTCAACCCTTTGGAGCAAGTGAGTTGATGCCTTCTAACTCCAGTTGCTGAGCGTACTGGTGCTGGGCACGTGATCCGTGGATAAGGAGAGTGCCCAGATGAGGACACGTGTTCTGACAGCCTGCTGGATGCTGCCACGTGGTCCGAATTCTTAAGGCGGGAACCTGGCAGCCACACGCCATTATCTGCTATAAATATAGAGTCTCATCCTTCAGTGGAAGCTTGATCATGAAAAGAAAAAGCAGAAGCCATTGGTGAGAGTCTGCACGATCCAGAAAAGAAAAAGAGATAGAGAGTGAGAGAGAGAGAGCTCGTGGAAAAGAAAGAGGAAGACAACAGAAGAGAAAGTTCGAGAGAAAGAGAGTGTGTGTGGATTGATGAATTGCTTCATTTGAAGCTACATTTGTATTGGGTTTCAGAACCGATTTCTTCTTCATTATTTTTTGTTTCTACTTTGCTTTCGTTTATTTTCGTTCTTCCATTCTGATTTGAATTTGTTTCCCTCCGGTGTGTGGAGGAAGGGAGTACTACTCCTGTTTCCCTCTGAATTGCAGAGGAAGAGAGATCGGTGATCTCTGGTGGTGTTAGTGACAGGTTGTCATTAACTGTTCTCCTCCGGTGTGTGGAGGAAGGGAGAGGATTCTCCTGTTGTGTTCTAGCTGGGAGCTAGAACATGTTTCAAGTTCTGTGGGTAGCAGAACTTGGTTGAGGGATTTGTTTCCCTTGGTGTTCAAGCTGTGTGGCAGCATGTTGTTCGCAGACTGAGTCTGCATTGATCTAGCATCGTCTAGTGGAATCCTCACTCTAGTTGGAGTGAGGGGTGGATGTAGATTGTGGACTGCAATCGAACCACCTAAAAAACCGAGTGCCTCCTCTGTGGTTTGCTATTGATTTCTATGCTCCTCATCTGCTTGTCCCTTTGCCTTCAAGTGATCAGTTCTTCACTCTCATCTACATTTCTCTGTGTACGGGTTAAGGAGGTGCGTTAGCAGCAAAATCTATTTTCCGCCTGAGTTTCTGCAAATTGGGAGTGATCTATTCATCCCCCCTTCTATATCACTCTTGCTGCGCTAACAGAACAAGCACTAGGGGAAGCAAGGGCTAGAACACTTACTCGACCGGTTTGAAGAAACCGGTCCCGTTCGGAGATGTGGGCGAGCGGGGAAGCGTGAGTTCCCCAGACGCTGCGCCGGTGTAGCTTGAACTTGTTTATGGAATTACACCACTACTCCCCATGCAAGAGGGTTAAACAAGGGGAGGGGAAGTCAAATTTACAGTCAAACACTACCTCCCAAAGGGAGGGGCTGTAAGCCGGCCAGGCGGGGAGGGGAAAATCGATCTAGGAGCTAATTGATAGAAAGTCATCGGTTATGTCCGCCCTCTAGAGCAGGGAATAGGCAGTCAAAGTTGGTGCCTCTGCGGCCTCTCCCGAATTCCGTTGTCGACAAAACCAGTGGGAAAACCTTCGTAGTTGATCCAGGAAAACGTCCAAATTTTGGGGGAATTTATAAATGACGGCGCTGGTCGGGGTAGATGCGCGAACAGTGTCTCTGTTTGCTGGTTCTGATAGCTTCTACACCTCTACAACAGGAAGATGAGGCCGCCACGAACGCTCCCGAACTCTGATTCAGGCGTGGCCAGAGTCGATGGAATCGAGGTTGAGTCCTCTTCGAACAGAGACCTGCGAGGATGCCAGAGGAGATCGAAGTAGGAGGTGAGGACCCGAACAGTGGTCGGGTGTTAGATCAGTTCCAGAGGGAATAGACCAGTGCACCCGGGGGAGAAAAATGAGAACTCACGGCTCCAGATGCCGAACGGGGCCGCTTCTTGTTCCTGAAAGTAGACTCATCGTAGAAACTCTCAGCCAAGGCCCTCCTCCAGAACTTTAAGAGGTTGGCCGTGGGAGCCTCTGCAACTCACTTCTGGTTGACTGTCAGGAAGAAGTTGCGCAGTCCAGCGATGACGGCTCCTCCGGGCAGCTACGAACTCAGACTGGGACGAGGCCACCACCGTTGCGAAGAGGACTGGGAGACGCTTCCGATGGTACCTCTTGTGCATCCAAGGGCTCTTGGATGACGCCGTGGCAGGCTTTGTAACCAGCAGCAATGTGGCACAGTCCTAGGGTGATAAGGGATGACTTGTTGAACCTAAGACCAAGACCCGCAAGCATATAAAGTAGAAGTCGGTCTCACACTAGCGGCTCACTCGCACGGCGCACATAATCTCCCGATGGTGACCGGGGGATGATGGCGAGGGTCCGAGGTGGGACCCAATCGATTCGAAAGACCTAGCGGGCTTAGGCTGACCCCTAAGGGCCTGGGGTTCCCAACTTTGTGGGCGGCTGGCATGCCGGGGTGTGGGTTAGGAGGCACTCACGCACGGTCCGCGGTGGGCACACCTAAGGTGGTGTGCGAGTCCGGGCTCTCGTCTCACCTACCGACGGCAAGTAAAGACTATACTAAATAAGCAAAGATTGCAAACAGATAAGGGGGTATCAGATGCTCACCTGACCAGTGTGAAAACACCAATCCCGACCGAAGACGAGGGCGCGCCGGGAAGCGTGGGCATACGCCTGCACGCTGCGGCGATGGCACTTGACCTGAAAATAAGTGGGTTACAACACTACTCCTCTCGCAGGAGGGGGGATCTCGGGGTGGGGGTTAGGAGATTTACAACCAAGTACTACCTCCACATAGGGAGGGGCTGTAAGCCGGCCAGGCGGGGAGGGGAAGTGAAGCTAGAAATCGTCGTGCCGAGTTCTGCCGACACTGCCAGCTTCCGGGACCACCGGACAGACAGTTGAAGATGTCACCGCCACGATCGCCACTGAACTCCAAATGGGCTGAAACCAGTGCCGAAAGTCTCGTACTTTACCCAGGAGGACACCTGAATTTTCTTGAATTCCCCTGATGATGTTGCTGGTCGGGTTAGGACCTGGAATAGTGCTAGACTGCTCTAGTTCTGGCTGCTTCAGCGCCACTGTAGTAGGAAGACAAGGTCACCCCGGGTGCTTCTGGGCTCTGATTCGGGCGTGGATAGAGTCGTTGGATCTGTTGTCGAGTCCTCTTCGAAACGGGACCTGCGAGGATGCCAGAGGAAGTTGGAGTAGATTGGGAGAGCCCGAACAGTGGACAGGGGTCGGTTCAGTCCCACAGGGGACAGAACTGCACACCCTGGGGAGGAAATTAAGAACTCACTTGTCTGGGGTCCAATCGGGAAGCCGCTTCTTGGTACTGGAAGGCGACTCGTTGTAGAAGATCTCGGATAAGCCCCGCCTCTAAATCCTCAGATGGCCGGCTGTAGGAGCTTCTGCAATCAGCTTCAGGTTGGCAGTCTGGAGGAAGATGTGCAGTATGGGGAGATGGGCTCCACCGGGCAGCCACAAGCTCAGAACAGTACAAGACCACTGCCATTGCGAAGAAGATAGGGAGACGCTTCCAACGGTACCTCTTGGGCTTTCAGAAATGTCGAGATGACATCGTGGCTAGAGCTGCAAGTGACTAGTTCTCTGTAGGTCCACAGCTGCGAACAGGCCTCCGGTGTATCTCCAAGAGGACAAGAGAAGGGGGTGAAGGGATGATGCCAAATGGTGAAGGGGGTGGAGGGGGGACTAGAGGGGGATGTGTGGAGGGTGTGGAGGGGGCTAGAGTTGCTGGAAAGGGGGCTAGGCTGGGTGTGCACTAGAGAGGGGGGGAATGGGGGGAATTGGTGGGCTCTATCTTGGGGTGTGGGGGATGAAATTTAAATTTGAACTGGATATAGGGAGGAGATTTAATTGGTGTCTAGGGAAGGGTGAGGATGCCTTGGGAAGAGGGAGGGTTCTCTTGGGAAGTGGGAAGGGGTCTTGGGGAGTGGGAATAGAGGGAGATACAAATTTGAATTTTGAGTTGGGGATGGGGTGGAAAGTTAGTGGGTGCCTAGGGAAGGGTGGAGGAGACCTTGGGAAGAGGGAAAGTGTCTTGGGAAGTGAGAGTGGAGGGAGAATCGAAGTTAAATTCGTCTTGGGAAGTGGGAGTGGAGGGAGATTCAAATTTAAATTCGTCTTGGGAGAGGGGAGTGGAGGGAGATTCGAATTTGGATTCGTCTTGGGAGAGGGGAGTGGAGGGATATTCGAATTTGAATTCGTCTTGGGAGAGGGGAGTAGAGAGAGAGAGAGAGAGAGGAGAGAGAGAGAGAGGAAGAGAGAGAGAGGAGAGTCACACTCCAACTAGTGGGGAGAGAGGATTCACTCAAAATGGACTTCAATCTCTCAAGCATCAAGTGTTACAAATGGGAGGGGGTTGGGTCCTATTTATAGGCACCCAACTCTTTACATGACCAAAATGCCCTTAGCATTTACACAAAAGACCAAAGCTATCCTAAACAACCAACATGGGCCCAAACTAGGATACAAAAGCCCAATTAATACAAAATAAGGGAAATTGGACTCATGACTACGTGACTCAATAAAGAAAATACATAAATAAGACCTCAAAGAAATGAAGATAACAAGCGATCATTATAGCCGGACATCCTTAAAGTGATGCATGTGATCTTAGCCAAAGAGAGCAATGTGAGATGCCCTCATCAAATCTCTCGGGGTGGGGAGAACTCGACTCCGTCGAGTATGGGTCCGCCTGGCTGTGGTAGCGCTCCAAAATGTCCGGGTCAAGGCGCAGCAGATCCTCCCGACTCACCCAAGTGTCCTCTGTCGGAGGACGGTTCTTCCACCTCACTAGGTAGCGCTTATACACCTTGTGCCTGGTAATGGTACTGTGATCATCCAGTATTACCTCTACCTGCTCATGTTGGCCTCTCCAGCTAGGAAGTGGTGTCCCGCCGTGGGTGTCTCTCTCAAGGGGGGTAAAGGCTCAAGCTCCTTACTGGGTCCCACCGCGGGGCCCTTGTAGGGTACCAGGTCTGCCACGTTGAAGGTAGGGTGTACCCCAAAACTCTCAGGTAGGTTCAGCTCATAAGTGTTACTGCCAAGTCATTTCAGAACTTGAAAGGGTCCCGAACCTCGTGCCCTCAACTTGGATGCATGCCCTGAAAGGAGCCGCTCCGTCCTCACCATCACCGAGTCTCCCACTTAGAACTCACAGTGACGCCGTCGAGCATCTGCTTGCCTTTTGTAATCCTCATTACTTTTCCCTATATGCTTGCGGATGTCATCATGCAACTCTTTGATATGTTGTGCAAAGGACTCAGCTGAGACTGACACTCTAGCATATGAGGGAAGGGGAATAAGATCTGAAGGCTTTCTAAGCCTATAACCATGCACGACCTCAAATGGACTCTTGCCTATGGACCCATTGATGGAATCATTATATGCAAACTCGGCCTGGGGCAAGAGGAGATCCCAATTCCCAGGGTGGTCCCCAACTAGACAACGGAGCAAGTTCCCAAGACTTCGGTTGACGACCTCAGTTTGGCCATCGGTTTGAGGGTGGTAAGCAGTGGAGAATTTGAGGAGGGTTCCCATCAGGTGCCAGAGGGTTTTTCAAAAGTAACTGGTGAACTTCACATCTCGATCGGACACAATGGTCTTAGGTAATCGATGGAGTCGGACTACCTCATCAAAGAATAAATGGGCGATCCTAGAAGCATCCGAAGTCTTGGAGCATGGGATAAAGTGGGAAATCTTAGAGAACCTGTCAACAACTACAAAGATTGAATTATGTTTGCGCGAGGTCCTAGGAAGGCCAAGGATAAAGTCTATGCGCAAGTCCTCCCAAGGTCGGTCTGGGATGGGAAGGGGTGTGTAAAGCCCAGTGTTTTGTCTCACTTGCTTGGCCGAGGCACAAATGCGAAACTGTCCCACAATGTTGGCCACATCCTTCTTGAGACTGGGCCAATGGAATTGCCTCTCAACTAGCTCTATGGTCTTTTAGACCCCAAAGTGACCAGCTAGGCCACCACTGTGCAACTCCTAAACTAAGAAGTCCCGAAGTGAAGTTTGGGGTATGCATAGCCTAGCTCCCTTGAAAAGATATCCCTCTTGGAGTATGAATCCCTCATGTTCCCTGTGGGGTTGAGTGGAGAGGGTGCTGTAGTGAGTCCCAAAGTCAGGGTAATTTGGATATTCCCCTTTGATTCTCTCAAACCCCGTGACTTCCACCTGGACAGTGGAAAGCAAGGCTACCCACCTACTCAGTGCATCGGCAGCGCGATTCTCACTACCCATCTTGTACTTGAGGACAAAGGTATAGGCCTGAATGTATTCTACCTAACGGGCATGACGGGCATTGAGCTTTTGTTGGGTATTGAGGTACTTCAAGGCCTCGTGGTCCGAGAATATCACAAACTCCTTGGGTAGGAGATAGTGCCTCCAATGCCGAAGGGATTGAACCACGACATAAAGCTCTTTGTCATATGTGGAGTACCGAGTTCTAACCTCAGAAAGTTTCTCACTAAAATAGGCTACTGGGTGACCCATGTCACGTCCCGACGCAGAATATCAGGGGTGCGACGAGTCGTAAACGAGCGTGTCGATCAGAGCATGTATAATTTTATTTCTAAAGATAGAAATGAATTGGAAAAATAATACTTTTATTTCTATAAAAATGAAGTTTACATCACTAATTCATAAGCCATAAAGGCAAATTACAATCTTCAATCCTAAGGTACAACATTCTTGTAAAACACTAATGATCTACATAAACCTGGATAAAAAGGAAAATCACTCTCTCACTCTTGTCCATTCCCTTGTTCATTTTCATTTCTTGTAACAATTAACCAAAACGTAGGGTGAGCAATAAGCTTAGTAGGATTTTATATCTCTAAGAACCAGGCAATCTTAAAGTATTTAGCAAGTTGAACCATTTTCCAAGTTGAATCGAGAAATGTTTAATCATGAAATTCGAGTAGAATTGTGTAGAAGGAATTTCAAGTACCAACAAGATAACAGGATATCAAGAGAACTTTCCAAGTAATAATCTTTGAACAAGTAAAGAATTCCATGAATTTGGCCATTTCACGTAAGTCAAGTAATTCATGAAAATTTTCAAGTAGTCATGTAAACAAGTAAACAAGTACGAGTAGTGGAATGCCGTATCCAGTAAATCTATCATGCACTTCGGTGCAATGTCACACCATTGGTCAATCAACTCCCATGGGCACAAGTACTTTCGGGCGCTCCCCCCAGGATCAGACCGGGCCCCATTAATGCCAGGCATTGAGTCATATGGATCCGAAGATCCCAAGTACATTTAGACATTCACTCAATGTGTATATGGCCAATAATTTTCAAGAATAATGCTGTTTGTAATTAAGCACAGATTTGGCAAAAAATTCAGAAGTTGCAAGAAAGTAGATAACAATTTTAAGGCATCATGTTTAACGACATTAAGTCGTGGAGTTCAAAAATGAACGGTAAGTAGGAAGAAAATTTCAAGATAGTAGATTTATTATTCTAAATTTCTTAGCTTAGTCTCAGAATCATAAAACATCAAGTTTTTATTAGAAAATCTGTATATTTATGAATTAAAATCATGAGTTTAGATATTAGTATTTAATCATACATTAAATATCAATATGATAAGGAAATAGATTTACCATGTCGAAAGTAGTTTTCATACATCAATATAATAGAAAATATATTTTTACATTCAGAAATAATTTCATACATCACTATGATAGAAAATAGAATAGTTATAGGCTGAAAAGATGTTACTGTTTATGAACGCGCTATAGCTCAGGGTCGCGTTCATACAGTATATAAATACAGTATATATATTCAAAATATTAAATTTTTATCACTGAAATACTGGGAGAAATTTTAAGAACGCGCTATACATGGCTGGCGCGATCTTGAAGAATGCGCTAGCCAGGTGTGGCGCGATCTGGCACATGTAAATATTGTTACACTTTTGAAAACTAAATGAAAGAGATGGGGTATGTGAAAACCAGATTAAAGAAATGGGGTCTGTATAGATCATAATTTATAAATAAGTACCTTATATATATTAGGAGTATTTAAATTTTGACCCCTCGGTCATCCGAGACTTTCAGTCTTAACGTGCTAGTCTATACTAGCGCGATAATTAATAATGCGCTAGGAATGTATAGCGCGACCTTAAAAAATTATTTATATTTATATATATGTATTTGAAAATTGGGTGAAAGGGGCGGGGTCTTGTCTGAACGCGTTGGGTCAGGCTGGCACGTTCAGAACGCGCTACTGAGGTATAGCACGTTCTGGACCTGATGAAAAAACGGGAATACCCCTCCAATCAAATGACCATAACTTGCTCATTTCATAACAGAATTTAATAAATAAGCTATCAATGGAAAGAGCACTGAAAGATACACAAGATAGCATGCTTTAATTAGAGTTTAGCCTGAGAGACACCTACCTTTTTACATATCTAAAGAAATATTCCCAAATATAAGAAAATCATTTGATCTTCCAAATCTTTGTTGTGTCCCTGTGATTTTGATGATAGCAAACACTATAAGTCATTTGAATGCATACAATTCTGTTTGTGGTGCAGATGAATGTTTCATTGAAAATCTTATCTGAATTATTGCTGCATTTTAAATATGGCTGTGTGGTGTGTGCTTTGGTGCATTTCATAATTGCATTTATCTGGATTGTTTGATGTCATATGTGTTTACTTATGTTTTGATGATGAGATAGTTTACCTGTGTTTTGATGATGACAAATTGATGTCATATGTGTTTACTTCATTTAGAACTGCTCATTCAGAACTTGGTACATTGCTTAACTGTGAGCATGGCATAGACTGTACACTCGTCTGTCTGCATGAGTCACCAAGTCCACACATTGCATCGTGTCCTTTTCATGAAGTCTATACATTGGCATGCATCGTCTCATGAAGTATGTACATCCTCTTCAAGCATTTCAAAGTCTATACATCGCTTGGAGTTCTTTCAAGTCTATACATTGTTGAGCGTCTCACTGACTGTCTCATGCAAGTATATACATTGGCATATGCATTCACTGTAAAGTCTATACATTCATAGCGTCCAGTGTCTAGAGTTTCATAAAGTCTGTACATTGGAAGTATGTACAACGAACTGTACATGCATCAATCTTCAAAGTCCATACATTGGACTGTTACACGCATCATTGAAGTCTATACACTAGTCCGTCTCTCCAGTCTGCACAGCCTTCTGATTGGACTTAATGTCTATACAGCCTGCATCGTCTCATGCAGCATCTCAAGCCAAGTCCATACATAGTCCATCAGCATTTAGAAGTCTGTACATCGGTCCGTCTTGTTCAGCGTCTTAGTGCATTCAAAGTCTGTACAGCGTCCGCCTCAGCCAGCGTCTCATGCTGCGTCTTAGGCAAGTCTATACATTGCTCTGTTGCACGAAGCAAAGTCTGTACATCCGATTGTCTCACTCGAAGTCTGTACAGCCCATGGTCTAGAGATCAAGTCTATACATCACCTTCAAGGCAGCAAGTCTATACACTGGGGTCGTCAGCTGAAGGAACAGCATGTCTGTACGTTGGGTGTTCATCGTCTGCTGCATGCCATTTCAAGTCTGTTCATCGATGTGTTGCTTTGATGCCGTTGCATAGTCTATACATTGATGAGCTTTACGCACACATCTTTGGTGTCTATACTTTGCTTGTGTAACTCAAGCCTCTACATCAAAGTCTATACATCCGATAGGCTTGTTAATGCATCTGTCTGCAAGTCTGTACACCGAGGATGCTTGAAGGCTTTAAAGTATATACATTCTACACACTTCTCACTTACTATTTCTAAGTATATACATTGTGTTGCATTGCTTGAATTTCGTAAAGTCTATACACTGCATGCCTCACTCTAAGTCTATACACTCGTGAGTGTCTCATCAAGTCCATACACTAGCTTTGAGCTGAAGTCTATACAGTGCCTCAGGCTGAGCAAGTCCATACACTGGCTGCTGTTCTTCAGAGTCTGTACATCGCAGTGAGTTGAAGGTTGCCAAGTCTGTACAGCCAAAGCCTGTTCAAGCTTTCACACAAAGTCTGTACAGCCACGTCTCAAAGGCCAAGTCTATACATCACTGTGGTTGCTCGAAGTGAAGCCAAGTCTATACACTCCTCACCTTTCCCTACATTTGGCCAAGTCCATACACTCATACATTTCCCTACGTTTTCTGGCCAAGTCTACACATCGTTTGCCTAGCGTTTGCTTCTGAGTCTATACACTCAGGTTGTTGAAGGGTTTTCAAGTATGTACACTGCATGCTCACTCAACTAAGTCTATACACTCGATTGTTAACCTTCAACTCTATACACTTGGTTTCAAAGCTTCAAGTCTATACACTTGATATCAGGCCTCAAGTCTATACACTCGTCTGTTAACTCTCAAGTCTATACACTCGTCTGTTAACCTTCAAGTCTATACACTCAAGCTGCATCATGGCCGTACACACTTTGTTAAACAGCCTGAACCAAGTCTATACATTATCTGATACCTTCTTATGACTGTGTGACAGGTAATGTTCGTGGAGCCTATGTAGAGTGGGCCCGTGATACGAGGCTGGCATCTGGCACGTGATCCGAGATGCAGAGGAGCCTCCACGTGGACTGAAGCATTTGGGCGAGATTCATGGAGAGCACACGTCGCCCTAATCTACTGCTGCTATATATATGTGTCTTCTTCCTCTGAAGAAAAGTGTGCGAGTGCAGAGAGTGACTGAAGTAGAAGCAGCCAGAGCTAAGAGAAGAAGTGCAGAAGAGAAAGAAGAGATAGAGAAAGCTGAGAGCCAGATCGAGAGAGCAGAAGAAGAGAAAGAAAGAGAGACAGTGAGATAGAGAGGTTGTGAAGAAGAAGGGAGCTTCATTGTTCACTGGACCTTGGATCAGATCCAACCCAGTTTGTCATTGTGCTTTTCATTTCTCCAACTTTATGTCGCTGTGATTTTTATCTTTTATTATTTTCCCTTTACCTTGTTTTTCCGATACTCTGTAGAGAGGTCGGGGTCCCTCCTGTTGGTTCAGGAGAAGGGAGATTGCTATCTCCGGTTGCAAGTAGCTGGGTGCTACTTGTGGGTTCCCTCCTGGTTTGGAGGAAGGGAGATTTGTCTCCGGTTCTGGGCTTGTAGGTTTCGAGTCCAGGGGTCCCTCTGGTTGGGAGGAAGAGAGGTCCGAGACCTCTAGTTTGCAGGTGACTTGGTGTCACTTGTGCTTCCCTCTGGGTTTCAGAGGAAGAGAGACTTGGGTCTCTAGGTTCCCCTCCGGTTTGGAGGAAGGGAGGATTGGTCCTCCGGTTCTAGTCTTGTGGGTTGCAAGACTAGGTGTTCCCTCCAGTTTGGAGGAAGAGAGACTGTGAGTCTCTGGTTTCCAAGTGGCTGGGAGTCACTTGGGGTGTCCCTCCGGTTGGGAGGAAGAGGGGAGGTTGTTCCCCTGGTCAAGCTGTTTGGCAGCCTTTGTTGCAGACTGAGTCTGCTGTGCTAGTGTTACTAGTGGAAGCCTCACTCCGGTTGGGAGTGAGGGGTGGACGTAGGTCTTTGGACCGAACCACCTAAAAAGCCTCGTGTTCTTTTGTGGTTTGTTTGCCTTATGTGTTCATTTCTCTGCTGCGCTCACTAGATGTCTGTTTAGGATCGAGTGTGAGTTTATTCAATTGGACTGCTTTGCAATAACTTCCTAAGTTTTCTCAGTTTATATCTGCATCCGCTTTTAATTCCGCACATCTAAGCGGTAGAACTTAAATCGGGTAAAATTCTTTGAAAGATCCATTCACCCCCCCTCTGGATCTATGTTTATCTATCGCACCTAGCTAACAATTGGTATCAGAGCAGGTTCTCTAATTGATCAGATCCAACGATCTGCAGAGGATCCTGTTGTCCCTTGGTGCATTTCTGATTTTACTCTTTGCTGCATTAATTTGCTTACCAATTTATTCAATGGGTTCTCCACCGATTTTTAATGGCTCTAACTTTAACTCATGGGTTAGCAGTCTACATAACTATGTGAATTTGATGAATCCGGATCTGTGGAAGTTAATCTCACATGGTCCTCACAGACTGCCAAAGGAAAAGTCCAAATGGACTAAAAGTCATAGATCGAGAAATGAAGAGAATCAGAAAGTTTTGAATGTAATGAAAGAAGCTACTGACAAGGCTCTACATTCTTCTTTTTATGACTGCAGGTCCGCTAAGGACATTCTGGAAAAGCTGAAGCTAACTCAGAGGAGAGATGAGGATAGTTGCCTGATGGCTGACAAGAGCAACCATGGCAGTGATCAAGATGAATCCGAAGAACAGGATGGTGGGGAGGTAAACCCTTTCGAGAATTTTTCTTTAGATGACTGGGAAGATGCCTATGTCAATCTGACAAGATCCTATAAAAAACTAGGGAAGAAGTATAAAGGTCTGAAAACGGAGCTAAAGAATCATGAGAATGCTAAATCTCGAGGTGAAAGCCCTGAAATTCTGAAAACTGAAAATGAAATCTTTAGAAGACAACTACAATATTTTGATTCTATTACTACAGATCTAGATCATTTGAAATCTGAAAAATAAACTCTTATGAAACAAATTGGTTTACACAAAAAGGAGAATCAGGACCTTGTTTGTGAAATTTCTAAACTTAAGGAGAGGCTTAGTTTAATTGATGATCAGGTTCATCACTATAATGCAATTCAGAATGAAAAATTGGTGAGAGAATTAGAGTGTGTCAACTCTGAACTTGAAAAAATGAAATCTGAAAATGCTTGCAATGCTTGTGCAGCTTTAAGAGACTTGATAAATGAATTTGATTCTGATGATAAACTTCGAAAGGATTTAATCAAATCTCTGAAAGAAGAAAATAAATCATTGCTAGAAAAGAAAACTTAAGCTGAAGATATGAAATCTGAAAATGAAAGACTCAAAAACTAGTCCAAGGAATTTGAACACAAATTGATGAGCCTTGAAAAAGAAAACAGATTGATTTCTGAAAAAATGGAGGCTGATAGAATAATGAATCTAGAGCTTCAGAAAAATCTCAACAAACCTCAATCTGAGAAACAACAGGAAAAATTTTATGAATGTCAGTTTTCCTTAGATGATTGGATGTTTGATGATGATCTCCTAGAGAAAAATAGGAAATTGAAAGAGGAAATCAACAAGCTAAATCATCTAAACACCCAACTGTCAGATAGGCTATTGATAATTGAAAAAGGCAAGGGTGTGAGCATAGATAATTCTGATAGGTTGATGAATGCTGAACAAGAAATTGAGAGTCTAAAAACCATCAACTTAATGTTAAATGGAAATGTCAGTTGCAGTGAACAGAAAATAGCTGGATATGAGCTTAGTATCACATCCCTTCAACAAGAAGTTGATGATCTTTACAAGCCCCTATCTGAAGCTGACAAGGAAATAGAATTAAAACAGGAAGTAGAAAGACTCAAAAGTCTGAATGATGCCTTGCATCAACAAGTAATTTCCTGTGAAACAGATTTGTCCAAATATGAAGCTAAAATTGCTGATTTGAATTCTGAGATTAAAGATTTGAAAATTTCTCTATCAAAATTTGTCAAGGGAAAGGACAATCTGAATAAGCTTCTGGAAAAGAGTGATAACTCTTAAAGAGAAGGGCTGGGTTACAGTTCAACAAATAAAATGATCAATAGCAATAAAACTTCAACTGTGTTTGTAAAAGCTTCTGATCAAAACACAACTGCTAGTCCTTATGTTTTTCAATTCACTGCACAAAAGTCCACTATGAAACCCAAAACTGTGGAACAAACTCCAAAACAGAAAAAGGGTGAAAATTCACAGAAAAAGGAAAAAGACACTCATGTTGTTATAAAGAAGACTGCACACAATTCACATGATCTCTCACACACTCACATTAAAAAGGGTTCATGTTATTATTGTGGGAAAGGAGGTCACATAATGGAGGATTGTGGATTGATGTTAAAGGATGAGCATGTTAGTGGAACTTTACATTCTAGAAACTCTTTTGATAGAAACCATGTTGCTAGGAAGCCTGATGCCTCATGTTATTATTGTGGGAAGCATGGTCATCTCATGAGTGAATGTTTTATCATGAAAGAAGACAATAAACAGCATGCCAAGTCCCCCATTCATGTTCATGGTCCATATGGATCTAAACACAATTCTAGTCAGTACATTGTGTGTTTCAACTGTAATAAGCCTGGGCACAAGGTTGCTGAGTGCTGGTTTAGATCCACTTGGGGTAAAAATGGTTTTCATAGAAGAAATTCTTTTGCATGTTCCCACTGTGGGAAAAATGGGCATACAGTCAAGGACTGTTGGTATGTTCAAAAGAACTATGTTAATCCCCATTTTGTCAAATTCCCTGCAAAATCATTTGTGAAAATTGCATGCTATAACTGTGGGAAGCCAGGCCATAAATCTGCTGAATGTTGGATGGTTAAGAACAAGCATCAAACTGCTCATGCATATAATAGAAAATCTTATGAACATGTTTATAAACATCACCCTGCTGTTAATATGCATCATAAGAACAAAAAACCAGCCATTTCATGTAGATACTGTGGAAAATTTGGACATTCTATGGATGACTCTTCACTGATGAAATTTGATGATAATGTTGCTATGAAAATGTTTAAAATACCTGCTAGAGGTAAGGCAGGACCCAAAGCTGCTTGGGTCCCTGCAGGATGAAAATGATCAATATTTTACAGGAGTGCCTTGGACTGAAGAATAAAAAGGGGGAAATAAACCAAGGCACCCAAGTTAATAAAACCTCATTCAGGTAAATTTCTAAAATCTGTTCAAATGAAATTTATGGTTGAGCTGATAAGTCATAGTTTCATGCATACATGCTTTTTATTTGATTTGACTCTTGCATTGAGCTTTGTAGCCTTTCTTGCTTGTACTGTGAGCTGTGTGCATATATGTTAATTGCATATCATGCACTTTATAAGGGGGAGTTTGATTGATGCTTGCATAATCATGATAATCTCATTTGCTGAATGCATACATGTAGTTAGTTGCAATTGCATTTCCTTACATTAAAAAAAAATGATTCATTGCATCTAAATAGGGGGAGCATTCCTGATTCATCTCTTTACCTCTTGAACTCCTTCTGTCTAGCAATCTGATCCATTCTTGGCAAATGTATGGTTCACTTGAATTCTCTATTGTCTACACTGATGTAGCTCCATTGATTCTGTCTACTATGAATTCAATTGATAACTTGTTACTATCATACACATTTCTTCATATCTTGTCAAGACTAGCCCAAGCTAATCTGACTGAATTCTAGTCTTTAAGGCTTGCTTCTGAATTGCTCAATTCTCTCAACTATTGGTATCTGAATTGCTCTCTGCCAATTTCTCTTGACAATGTCATTGATTCAGCCGAATGAGGAAAGATTTAATCAGTGCACCCTAGGCATAAATCAGACATTCTGAAAAGAAGAATCTTCTATTATACTGGCTTAAGAATGTTTTGATAAATCAAATTGATTTAAGCCTAATGTATTTTCTAAGTTTTGATGTAAAAGACTTGAAAATATCTAAATCATCATGCTTAATAAGTTTTAACCAACTGCCTCATGAATTTCATGCAAAACTTTCTGAAATCTGAAATTTTAAAAGACATGGCTTTCTTTGGTTAAGATAAATGTAGAAAGTATTGTTCTTAATCATTTCAAGTGTACTGAGCTTTGTTTGAAGAATCTGGAAACATTTAAAATTTAAAGCTAGAGCAATGACTGTGGTCACAGAGAAACTGGGTTTTCTATCAATGAAATAGAGTAAGTCCATGTCATGAAGTGCCATAGTTACCTCTTTTCAATATGTTTGAAAGTCTGGCAGAGCAATGGCATGGATGTGTTGAGTAACTGGGGATTCTGGCCTCTGATCAAGGTGTCTCCTCATGTAAAAAGATACTCCACTGCTAACTCTGTTCTCTTTGAGAGGCAATACAGTTGTCACATTGAGTAACTGGGTCACTTCACCTAAGACGTGTTGTGCCTTATGTAAAAAGGTGTTGACTGAACTAAAATTGCTCAGGAAAAATAAGTGCTGCTCAATTGGTATCAGAAAATTCTAAAAATCTAAAGACAAGCTCAATCTCATTTATTTCTGTTTAATCTCAATATGATCTTGTGTATTTTCCATAGGAGTTACTGAATTTAAATGAGTAAGATGGAAGGAGGTTAAACATGAATATCAATTGAGTTGTTGGTTCACCTTTATTAAAAGGTGTTTCAGATATGAGTATTGAATTTTCTTGATAAACTTTGAATACATCTCTCTTAAATCATGATGGTCAGTTTAAACTCATTCATAATCTATTATGATTGAAGAATCTGAAATTCGTTTACAAAGATTTATGAATTTGGTGTGCTAATGAAAATCTTTCTTCCTCATTTATTCATTGAGATTACAGTCTGTGTTTTGCTGATAGATGCTCATCACTTCACTATATCAATTGGCTTCACTCCATCATCTAATCAGGGGGAGCTTTCCTGTCTTGCTGAGTGTCTTTCTTAAAGGGGGAAATCTAGTCAGCATTCTTGAGTGTCCCTGTGTTTTTGTTGATATTCTCCCTTCATCTCAATTGGTTTCAACCTTCAAAACGTTTCTGATCATATTGCCCTCTATCAATGTGTTTTGATTGACATTGGTTCTCTTTTATGTGGCGCACAACTCTTAGAATTTTTTTTTGGATAACCAGAGTTCATCCTTGTAGATTTCTCTTGCATCATGGATCATAAGGGCAGAACACTCTAGTCTGTTTGAGACACTATATGCATAAGGGGACAATATGCTAGATTGTCTGATCAATTTGTTTGTCTACAATAGCTCTATATCTTCTGCCATGTCAAAGGGGGAGTATTTATTGCATATGCATGACTGCATAAGTTGTTTGACTAAGGGGAAGAATTGATTTAAATGATTCTGATATTGTTTATCAAAGTATTTTTTTTGATGAAGTCAAAGGGGGAGAATACTTTGATGAGTCTAGTCTGAATACTCAATTTATTTCATTTATAAGACTCATAGTATTGCCATCATCAAAAAGGGGGAGATTGTTGTGTCCTTGTGATTTTGATGATCGCAAACACTATAAGTCATTTGAATGCATACAATTCTATTTATGGTGCAGATGAATGTTTCATTGAAAATATTATCTGAATTATTGCTGCATTTTAAATATGGCTGTGTGGTGTGTGCTTTGGTGCATTTCATAATTGCATTTATCTGGGGTGTTTGATGTCATATGTGTTTACTTATGTTTTGATGATGACATAGTTTACGTGTGTTTTGATGATGACAAATTGATGTCATATGTGTTTACTTCATTTAGAACTGCTCATTCAGAACTTGGTACATTGCTTAACTGTGAGCATGGCATAGACTGTACACTCGTCTGTCTGCATGAGTCACCAAGTCCACACATTGCATCGTGTCCTTTTCATGAAGTCTATACATTGGCATGCAGCGTCTCATGAAGTATGTACATCCTCTTCAAGCATTTCAAAGTCTATACATCGCTTGGAGTTCTTTCAAGTCTATACATTGCTGAGCGTCTCACTGACTGTCTCATGCAAGTATATACATTGGCATATGCATTCACTGTAAAGTCTATACATTCATAGCGTCCAGTGTCTAGAGTTTCATAAAGTCTGTACATTGGAAGTATGTACAACGGACTGTACATGCATCAATCTTCAAAGTCCATACATTGGACTGTTACACGCATCATTGAAGTCTATACACTAGTCCGTCTCTCCAGTCTGCACAGCCTTCTGATTGGACTTAATGTCTATACAGCCTGCATCGTCTCATGCAGCATCTCAAGCCAAGTCCATACATAGTCCATCAGTATTTAGAAGTCTGTACATCGGTCCTTCTTGTTCAGCGTCTTAGTGGATTCAAAGTCTGTACAGCGTCCGTCTCAGCCAGCGTCTCATGCTGCGTCTTAGGCAAGTCTATACATTGCTCTGTTACACGAAGCAAAGTCTGTACATCCGATTGTCTCACTCAAAGTCTGTACAGCCCATGGTCTAGAGATCAAGTCTGTACATCGCCTTCAAGGCAGCAAGTCTATACACTGGGGTCGTCAACTGAAGGAACAACATGTCTGTACGTTGGGTGTTCATCGTCTGCTGCATGCCATTTCAAGTCTTTTCATCGATGTGTTGCTTTGATGCCGTTGCATAGTCTATACATTGATGAGCTTTACGCACACATCTTCGGTGTCTATACTTTGCTTGTGTAACTCAAGCCTCTACATCAAAGTCTATACATCCGATAGGCTTGTTAATGCATCTGTCTGCAAGTCTGTACACTGAGGACGCTTGAAGGCTTTAAAGTATATACATTCTACACACTTCTCACTTACTGTTTCTAAGTATATACATTGTGTTGCATTGCTTGAATTTCGTAAAGTCTATACACTGCATGCCTCACTCTAAGTCTATACACTCGTGAGTGTCTCATCAAGTCCATACACTGGCTTTGAGCTGAAGTCTATACAGTGCCTCAGGCTGAGCAAGTCCATACACTGGCTGCTGTTCTTCAGAGTCTGTACATCGCAGTGAGTTGAAGGTTGCCAAGTCTGTACAGCCAAAGCCTGTTCAAGCTTTCACACAAAGTTTGTACAGCCACATCTCAAAGGCCAAGTCTATACATCACTGTGGCTACTCGAAGTGAAGCCAAGTCTATACACTCCTCACCTTTCCCTACGTTTGGCCAAGTCCATACACTCATACCTTTCCCTACGTTTTCTGGCCAAGTCTACACATCGTTTGCCTAGCGTTTGCTTCTAAGTCTATACACTCAGGTTGTTAAAGGGTTTTCAAGTATGTACACTGCATGCTCACTCAACTAAGTCTATACACTCGATTGTTAACCTTCAACTCTATACACTCGGTTTCAAAGCTTCAAGTCTATACACTTGATATCAGGCCTCAAGTCTATACACTCGTTTGTTAACTCTCAAATCTATACACTCGTCTGTTAACCTTCAAGTCTATACACTCAAGCTGCATCATGGCTGTACACACTTTGTTAAACAGCCTGAACCAAGTCTATACATTATCTGATACCTTCTTATGACTGTGTGACAGGTAATGTTCATGGAGCCTATGCAGAGTGGGCACATGATACGAGGCTGGCATCTGGCACGTGATCCGAGATGCAGAGGAGCCTCCACGTGAACGGAAGCATTTGGGCGGGATTCGTGGAGAGCACACGCCGCCCTAATCTGCTGCTGCTATATATATCTATCTTCTTCCTCTGAAGAAAAGTGTGCGAGTGTAGAGAGTGACTGAAGTAGAAGCAGCCAGAGCTAAGAGAAGAAGTGCAGAAGAGAAAGAAGAGATAGAGAAAGCTGAGAGCCAGATCGAGAGAGCAGAAGAAGAGAAAGAAAGAGAGATAATGAGATAGAGAGGTTGTGAAGAAGAAGGGAGCTTCATTGTTCACTGGACCTTGGATCAGATCCAACCCAGTTTGTCATTGTGCTTTTCATTTCTCCAGCTTTATGTCGCTGTGATTTTTATCTTTTATGGTTTTCCCTTTACCTTGTTTTTCCGATACTCTGTAGAGAGGTCGGGGTCCCTCCTGTTGGTTCAGGAGAAGGGAGATTGCTATCTCCGGTTGCAAGTAGCTGGGTGCTACTTGTGGGTTCCCTCCTGGTTTGGAGGAAGGGAGATTTGTCTCCGGTTCTGGGCTTGTAGGTTTCGAGTCCAGGGGTCCCTCCGGTTGGGAGGAAGAGAGGTCCGAGACCTCTAGTTTGCAGGTGACTTGGTGTCACTTGTGCTTCCCTCTGGGTTTCAGAGGAAGAGAGACTTGGGTCTCTAGGTTCCCCTCCGGTTTGGAGGAAGGGAGGATTGGTCCTCAGGTTCTAGTCTTGTGGGTTGCAAGACTAGGTGTTCCCTCCGGTTTGGAGGAAGAGAGACTGTGCGTCTCTGGTTTCCAAGTGGTTGGGAGTCACTTGGGGTGTCCCTCCGGTTGGGAGGAAGAGGGGAGGTTGTTCCCCTGGTCAAGCTGTTTGACAGCCTTTGTTGCAGACTGAGTCTGCTGTGCTAGTGTTACTAGTGGAAGCCTCACTCCGATTAGGAGTGAGGGGTGGACGTAGGTCTTTGGACCGAACCACCTAAAAAGCCTCGTGTTCTTTTGTGGTTTGTTTGCCTTATGTGTTCATTTCTCTGCTGCGCTCACTAGATGTCTGTTTAGGATCGAGTGTGAGTTTATTCAATTGGACTGCTTTGTAATAACTTCCTAAGTTTTCTCAGTTTATATCTGCATCCGCTTTTAATTCCGCACATCTAAGCGGTAGAACTTAAATTGGGTAAAATTCTTTGAAAGATCCATTCACCCCCCCTCTGGATCTATGTTTATCTATCGCACCTAGCTAACAATCTTCCTTCAAATCTCCACCAATCTTCGCAGCAGCGTAACCTTAACCTCCAGGGATGATTTGAGGGTCGAATGGGGTTCTATTTATAGCCAAAACTTGGCCAAATTTGTCAAGATTCCTCACCTAATTCCACCAAACCCATTAAGTCCGAATTAGAAGAAAAATACCATTTCTCCTCTAAATCTAGCCCATCTTAGGTGTGAAAATAATGTAAAAACGGCTGGTCTAAGATGGGCTGTTAGGTAAGGGTTGATTTTTGAGTCAATCTTCTAGAAATGGGGTTATTTTAATCCCTTAAATTACATATTAAACACATGTTACGAATTTAAGATTAATTATCCTTTAATAAATCCTTTAATCCATTAATCCAACCTATTATGGATTATCCAATGGGTCAATTGTAATCCTAGTCCATTATATGGACTTTTATTGGGCTTATGTGGACGTCAAAAAAAGAAGAAGAGAAGAAAAGGAACGTTCCTGTGGCACAGACGTCTCGACACCCCGAGAGCAAGTGGAAGACGGGAAAGCCGGATAAACTCTGTACCTCCTCCAGGCAGGATGAATATATACCCGGTGCTCTGCCACCCAACAAAGAAGCCCCCTGGGCAGAAGAGATAGCCCCGGCTCCCCAGTCGACGGTGCCGAAGGCCGAATCAAAAGAAACTTGAGAATTCAAACACATGTTCGGCACACGCTGGAGATCACTCAAAGTTCCGAATCGGGATCCAAAGGCCCTGAACTAAACACCCCGGAGGCGGTGCATTACAACTAAAGCAACACGGGAGGACAAGCGTCCGTCTGAATAGCCGCGACTCAGAGACGAAGTCTAAACTGGCGCGGCCTGCACTTAAACAGGTGCGCCCTTGCTTGGGCCTTAAACCGGCGCGCCCCTCCAATAGGCCTTAAACCGGCGCGCCCTCCTTCCTATGGTTATCCAGCGTGCTAATTGCAGGTGGGTTAAACCGGCGTGCCCCCGGCCGTGCCGATTTAACCCAACATCATCACCCCCATGCCGTTTAACCAAGCTGCCATCCTATCCGCCAATCGGTGCTCTATTTTGCATCATGCGGTGCGCATAGAATATTTAATGCTTGAAGCTCTGTCTCCACATCCGTTCGACAGCGCAGCGGCAAAGGCATGCATCGACGGTGGAAGCAGCAGAAGATCTCCCGGCAAACCCGCGAATGTCCCGTCCTCGGACAAATGCCAGTGTACTCCATGAACCAGCAGAAGCCAACGCAATGGGTTATCTCCCGATGTCGTTGCAGACGTGGCAGAGGTGGCGGGAATCCTCACCCCCACTGTCCATTCTATAAAAGGCATACTCCACTGGAGAAGGAAAGAAGAGAGAGTCAGAAGAGAAAAAGCTGAGAGAAGAAAAGAGGCTGGCCATTGAAGAGAAAAGATGAAGAGAAGAGAAGAGAAGCTCCATTCCCCTGCGCCCGTGAGGTGAAGAAGAAGAAGAGAGTGAGTGTGAGGGAGGCGAGGTGAGCTTGGAGGGGGAAGTTTGTGCTCCGTTCCCCTCCCCCACCGATGTATCTCTTTCTTCTTTCTTTCTTTGATGTATTTTTCCTTGCTTTGGGGTAAATTCCCCTCTGTATCTCGTCTCCCCTCATTTTGCGGATGAATAAAAAGAAAAGCCCCCTTTCGCAGCATATGGTGTTCTTATGCTTCCCTCTCTTTCTCTCTGCCTTCTCCTCATCCAGGGCCCTTCGAAGCTTGCTTCTCCATAGCATGGCCTTCGAAGGAGTCCGTCAGGGGATGAACATTCATGGCCTCGTGGCATACATTTGTCCCGCTTCATGAAACCATCACCGGTGAGCTGTGGGAGCTCTTGAAGGTTAGTCCTCGAGCTTTTCCACACTCACATCTGGGTTATCGGACCACCGTGAGGTCTGCATTTTGAGGTTCACCCCGGAGCAATCCGTTTGTGTTCCTCTATTTATCTCTCGCAAGCCTCAGTCCAGGGGAGATGCTGCCCAATTTTTGCCTGGGCCAAGAACAATAAGAATCAAATGCATACCAGAACAAACAAACAAACTACTCCTTGAGGGCCAGAACAACATGTGTTTGAAGCCCCTGAATCGAACTGAACCTCCCAGTTCCTGCACAAACCCCTCTGAACAAAACACTTGAACCTTCACGATAATTTGCCTTAACAAATGATTAAACGCTTAAACTTCCTCTCTATCAACTTAATCCATCAATTAAATGAATAAACTAATCAACGAGTCAATCTGTAGGTTGAAGAAACAAGAACAAAATGAAAGAAGATTGAAATAAAACCCACAGAAATCAACCCGGCGTGCCCCTAATCCGGTGCGGGTTAATCCGGCGCGGTACCCCCCCACGCCGATTTAGATTTACACTCAAAACCATTTGCAAGTTCTTGAAATGAATAGTACCCCTTAACCGGCGTGCCATTCCTTCTTGAGCCTTAACCGGTGTGCCCTCCTGTGCCATTCTATTCTGACGCGCCCCTCTTGGGCCCCTTATCCCCCCCCTTGGGCCCCTTATCCGGCGCGCCCTCTCTTGGGCCCCCTATCCGGCACGCCCCCTTGGCTTCTTTTCACCGGTGCGCCCTATCCTCTCTTGGCTTCTCCCTTATCTGGCGTGCCTAAAAGAGAAAGAGAATTAACCCAAATAAAAGAAGAGACTTGAAGCTAATGAATAAAACAAATGAAATGAATATGAAGCCAATAATCAAAATATTGCTCCTGTCATAATCAAAATTTTCTTCCGGGGGCGCTGTCGCCGGAAACCCCCGCAAGGGGCGTTGCCCCCTTTACCCCCGCGACCTGACCGCGCAGGTCGATCCGCGTGCGAGGGCGCATGTTGGCGAGTTCGGGCTTCACATTTAACAATTCGCTTCCCCGGACTGTACGTGAAGAGAAAAGCAACAATGCCCCGTGGTATCAGACGTGGACCTCAGAATCCCCGACATGGTCATGGTCTGAAACCGTCTCGGGCCAATAGTCCATCAACTTGACCCACTTCTATCGGGATCCAACCCCCCAATCCCATTAAGCTTGCCGTACTCGCGACAGACATCCGTACTGTTTGTTGTCATCTTCGATGCATCAAATGCGGACTCTCATCCGAATAATGAATGGCCCGTTAGTGACCGACATAGATATATCGGGATCTAATCCTGATATTTATTTAAACTTGCCGTACTCGCGGCATACATTCATACAGTTTTGTCATCGTCTTCGATGCTTCAAATGCGGGCTCTCGTCCGAACAATGAATGGTCTGTTAGTGACAGACATATATATAGGGATCTAATCCCGCACCCACATTAAACTTTCCGTACCTACGGCAGACATCCGTATGGCTTTGTCGTTGTCCTCGATGTTTCAAATGCGGACTCTCATCCGAACGACGAATGGTCCGTTAGTGACCGACATATATACCGGGATCGAATGGTCCTGAGGGGGTGAGCGCTCTCCTGCACACCCACCTTGGCCTATTACACAAAGAAAGAAGAGAAGAAGAAGAGAAGAAAAGAAAGGATAAAAAATTGGCAAGCATGGCCAACCAAGAGAACGAGAAGTTGGCCGGCATCCCGCCTAGCTCTAGGAGGGTCCAAGTCTGTGGTGCAATGCCCTGACCCATTCCACCTTCTTGCTGCCCCTATCCGGCATAAAATGGCCCCTCGAGTGGCTACTAGAAGATCCAATAAGACGCAACTGTGGCTTAATGAATTCTTGCCCCCTGTGGGGAATGCTTTAACCCGCCATGGGGGCATAAGAAGCAAAGACCCTACCCCACCATGGGGGCATAAGAAGCAAAGCCTCTACCCCGCCATGGGTGCACAAGAAGCAAAGACTATACCCCGCCATGGGGGCATAAGAAGCGAGAAGCACACCCCGGCATGGGGACATAGAAAGAAAGAGACAAACTCCGCGTGGGGTGCACAAGAAGAAGAATACACCCTGACTCGGGGGCACATAAAGCAAAGGTTACAGCCCGGCTTAGGGGAATACGAAGAGAAATATGCCTCACTCTGGGGTGGAAGAAGCAGAAGAATCTACCTCGGCCTGGGGGCACGATAAGCAACAGAGTTATACCCTGATCTAGGGGCACGTGAAGAAAAGACACACCTTGCCTTGGGTGCACAAGAAGCAAAACACACCCCTCGTGGGGGCACGTAAAATAAAGCTACCCTCCCCCTTCAGGAGCATAACAAGCAAAAGATACACCCCGTGCCGGGGGCATGTGAAGAGAAAGATACCTCCCTTTGGAGGCATATGAAGCAGAAGATGTACCCCCAACTTAGGGGCATTAGAAAGAGAAGCGGACCCCGCTCTGGGGACCTATGAAGAGAAATGTGCCCCGCCTTGAGGGGTAGAAGTAGCAGAATTCACACCGGCATGAGGGCACACAAAGAAAGAAGCACACCCCGACTTAGGGGCATCTGAAGAAGAAACGTACCCCACCATGGGAGCCTATGAAGAATTGAATACATCCCGCCTTGGGAGTAAAATAGGCAGAGGACACCCCGCCGTGGAGGGGCATGAGAAGCAAAGACTGAACCCCGCTCTGGGGACATATGAAGAGAAATGTGTCTCGCCTTGAGGGGTAGAAGAAGCAGAACATACCATGATATGGAGGCACAGGAAGCATGCATCCACCCCGCTCTGGGGGCATAAGAAGTAGAAGAAAAGAAGCAGAACACACCCCGCTCTGGGGGCATACGAAGAGAAATATGCCTCGCCTTGAAAGGGGCATAAGAAGTAGATGAATCCACCCCGATCCAGGGGCATAATAAGCAGAAGAATACGCCCCACGTCGGGGCATAGAAGCAAAGAGGCATACACCCTGGCTTGGGGGGATCTGGGGAAGGAATATGCATCGCGCCCGGCGGCATAAGAAGCAAGGACTACACTCTGACTAGGGGGCACAGAAGCAAAAGGACACACACCCCGACCTGGGGGGCATACGAATAAAGCTACACCCTACCTTAGGGTTACATGAAGAGAAATATCCCTCGGGCCTAGGGGCATAAGAAGCATGAAGTTACACCCCGACTTGGGGGCACATGAAGAGACCCACCCTGCCATAGGGGCATGAAAACAAGAAGATACACCCCGCCTGGGGGCATAGAAGCCATAAAGAATACATCCCAACCTGGAGGCACATGAAGAGAAATATATCCCGCCATGGGGGCATAGAAGCCAAAAAGAATACACCCCCACCTGGGGGCACAAATCAAAGAGACCTACCCCTGACCTAGGAAGTAGATGAAGAAAAGCTACACTCCAACCTGGGGGCATGTTGAGAGGAATACACCCCAGTCTGGGGGCATTAATGAGAAAAGAAGAGCAAAACAAAAAGAAAAGAGATATGAGGCAGGTGTGGTCTTCGAACCTGCCTCTTCACATAAAAGAAAGAGAAAAGAAGAAAGAAAGTCATGAGGCAGATGTGGTCTTCGCACCCATCTCTCCACACAAAGGAAGAAGAGAAGAAAGGAAATAAGGTCTCGAGGCAGACATGGTCTTTTATCTTCGGCCTTCGGCCATCCACCCAATAAACCTCTCACATGGTCGGCGTCAGGACCTTTCGTCCAGACCGATAGATGTTCAACCATCGGGGCTTTAATCTGATAGATGTTCAACCATCGGGGCTTTAATCCGATAGATGCTCAGCCATCGGGGCTTTAATCCGATAGATGCTCAGCCATCGGGGCTTTAATCTGATAGATGCTCAGCCATCGGGGCTTTAATCCGATAGATGCTCAGCCAATTGGGGCTTTAATCCGATAGATGCTCAGCTATCGGGGCTTTAATCCGATAGATGCTCAGCCATCTGGGCTTTAATCTGATAGATGCTCATCCATCGGGGCTTTAATCCGATAGATGCTCAGCCAATCGAGGCTTTAATCCGATAGATGCTCAGCCAATCGGGGCTTTAATCCGATAGATGTTCAGCCATCGGGGCTTTAATCCGATAGATGCTCAGCCAATCGGGGCTTTTATCCGATAGATGCTCAGCCAATCGGGGCTTTAATCCGATAGATGTTCAGCCATCGGGGCTTTAATCCGATAGATGCTCAGCCAATCGGGGCTTTAATCCGATAGATGCTCAGCCAATCGGGGCTTTAATCTGATAGATGTTCAGCCATCGGGGCATTAATCCGATAGATGCTCAGCCAATCGGGGATTTAATCCGATAGATGCTCATCCGATCGGGGCCTTAATCCGAAAGATGCTCAGTCAATCGGTTCTTTAATCCGATAGATGCTCAGCCAATCGGGGCTTTAATCCAATAGATGCTCAGCCAATCGAGGCTTTAATCCGATAGATGTTCAGCCATCAGGGTTTTAATCCGATAGATGTCCAGCCATCGGGGCTTCAACCCGACAGATGTTCAGCTGTCGGGGCTTCAATCTGACGGATGTCGACAGCCGGTGACTGAGCCAACAGATGATCAGCCATCGACACGTAGGCCAACAGATGCACAGCCACTGGCAACCACACCGACAGATGACCAATCCCTATGTGTAAAACTCCCCCCTTCCCTACTACAGCATTGATTTTGTACCCAAAAAAAAGAGAAGAAAAGAGGAAGAGAAAAAAAGAGGAAGAGGAAAAAAGGGGAGAGAAAAACAAAAAAAGAAAAAAAAGGAGAAGATGAATAAAAGAAAAGAAAGGAAAGAGAGAGTAGGAAAAGAGCAGGAGACCGTCCCCCATTTCCGAATCATCACACCCTTTGTTAAAAAAAAATATCTCAAGAGAGAAATAGACTTCGTCGGTCTCCGCCACCCTGGTGGCACCGACGAATAAACACCTTACCCGGACCTTATGTTCGGACTAAAGAACATATCTCCTTCATGCATAGGCACCGTCCCAGTGCCGACGAACATCTCAAGAGACGCATAAGCCACGTTGGCCTCGGCCCCTTTGGTGGCGCTGACATACAAACTCTTCTCCCCATCCCTTGGGGTGGTGGCTATTCCCTTCGATTTGGACTTCACATCTGGATTATCAACTAAAGAAACTCTTCTCTCCATCCCTTTGGGTGGTGGAGTATCCAGTTTTTGATCAAGGCTTTCCGTCCAAGCCAATGAGTAAAAAAAGAGAGAGAGAGCCTTCTTGCTTGGCCCGGTCCAAGTCAATGAATAAAAAAAAGAAGGGAACTTCCTTGCTTGGCTCGGACCTTCCATCCAAGTCAATGAATAAAAAAAAGAGAACTTCCTTGCTTGTCTCGGACCTTCCATCCAAGCCAATGAATAAAAAAAAGGAACTTTCTTGCTTGGCTCGGAGCTTCCGTCCAAGTCAATGAACAAAAAGAACCTCCTTTGCTTGGCTTGGACCTTCCGTCCAAGTCGATGAACAAAATGAACTTCTTTGCTTGGCCCGGACCTTCCGTCCAAGTCAATGAACAAAAAAAGAAACCTTCTTTGCTTGGTTCGGACCTACCGTCCAAGCCAATGAATAAACAAAAAGAAGGGAACTTCCTTGCTTGGCTCGGACCTTCTGTCCAAGTCAATGAATAAAAAAAAGGGAACTTCCTTGCTTGGCTCGGACCTTCCGTCCAAGCCAATGAATAAAAAAAAGGAACTTTCTTACTTGGCTCGGACCTTCCGTCCAAGTCGATGAACAAAAAGAACCTCCTTTACTTGCTTGGACCTTCCGTCCAAGTCGATGAACAAAAAAAACTCCTTTGCTTGGGTCGGACCTTCCGTCCAAGTCAATGAACAAAAAAAGAAACCTCCTTTGCTTGGTTCGGACCTTCCGCCCAAGCCAATGAATAAAAAAAAAGAGAGAGCCTTCTTGCTTGGCCCGGACCTTCCGTCCAAGTCAATGAATAAAAAAAAAGGGGAACTTCCTTGCTTGGCTCGGACCTTCCGTCCAAGTCAATGAATAAAAAAAAAGAACTTTCTTGCTTGGCTCGGACCTTCCATCCAAGTCGATGAACAAAAAGAATCTCCTTTGCTTGGCTTGGACCTTCCGTCCAAGTCGATGATGATGGGAATCGACACCGAGCCAGTACCTTTTCATATTGTATTTATATCTTTTAGTTTATTTTTATATCCACGGGAAAGTATACGCGCAATTGTACGGCTTTATCGGCCAATGCGTCACTCCCGTAGATTGTGTGGGTTTCTATGTAATTTGTCAGTAGGACCAGCAAGGGGGCCCTCAGCCCTTTCCCATTGGTCCATGTCATCTTGTGGGGCTGGTCAACCATCCTAGGTGGACATCTAGAAGGTTGGACTAGTCATATGCCACATGGGTAGACAAGTGGCCCATTTTGTCCAAGGTAGGCCACCTACCATTCAACCTTTCATTCAACCTCCCCTCCTAGTCAATAGGCAGCCCCCCCCTTGCATATTATATTCTTCTTTTTTGTGTTTGTGGCATGCAATCCCAGCCCTTCAATCCTCTTCCCTAGATCTAAGGGTCCACATTGCATTTGATGTAAGTCATATAAAATGTTGTATTTTCATATGAATATTAATGAAAAATCAGAATTTTTGTGTGTAAGCAAGGAGCTTGGTGCGCCCCTCTCTCCTCCCCTGCTGTTCTTCCCTCCCCAACCCCAGATCTAGAGTGTTTCTACCTCCTATCCCCTCCTCTCAACCTCCGGTGATCGTCTGTGCCGCCGCCGCCGCCGTTCGTGCCGCCATCGAGCCGCCTCTGCAGTTCTGTCTTCGTCCGACCACAGCAGGTTCCATGAATTTTCTGTCTCAGCCACGAGCTTGGATTGATCTTAATTTTTTATGGTGTGTTTAGCCCTTTCATCCCAAGATCCACCTAAATTTTCACACCAAAATTCCATCGTTTAGTATTTTTACATTTTCGTCCAACCTGTCATCCCAGATCTGCCAAGTTTCTGTCTATAGTGACAGAACCTCTGAGTTCTCCCCCTCCGACCATCTTTTTGATTTGTCCAAACCCTCCCAATTTTACTGAGAGTTCTGTCCATCACCCCCTACCTCCAAAAAGTTTATTAATTTTTTATCAGCCTTCTATCTATTTTTAGAAATTCGTTTTCTTCCTCTGATACAGTGTTTTTAGTCAGATCCCAGATCCGACCACCCTCCACTTCCAAAATCAGACAAAATCACCACCACCTCCAAATCCAGATCCAAAAAGAGTCCTGGTTTCCTTGTTCGATTTCCTACAACCTTGCTGAAGAATACATCTTCAAATTCAGATATCTACTTCACGGTCAAAGGCAATCAACAGGAAAGTTCTCTGCAGATCTGAGTCTTCGGTTACTGTACAACATCAGCATATAAAATTCGCCAACACAAAGTACAAATACTGTGAATTTTTATGAAGGCCACTAGATTGCAGTACTTCGAAGCAGCTTTCCAACGGCTCTGATCTCGTCACATTCCGACACCGGTGCTGATCGCAGCGTCTGTTCTCGCCGGAGCGCGCGCTGAAATACAGAACCGGCAGATTTTCGATCGGTTTTTCCGACCGGCGCCGAACGGAGCCGCCCGGCCTCCGGCCGGTGAACCAGCGTGCCGCCAGCCCAGGGAACACTTCCACAAGTGTCCCCACCACAGTGGTGACATCGGGTCCCGCACGATCCCTCCGGATAGCGCGTGGGCCCCACAGCCACAAGTTCAGGTGCTGCCGAAGAGACGCGAGAAGCCGCTCGTCAACCCGAATTCGGTCCTCCCGGGCCCGTTTGTGTAGCCCTTTACCTCCCTGCGTGGAGTGGGCAGTAATTCATTTGCTGTAATATGGTGTATTAATTATCCCGGGAGTACGAGTTTCGGCCGGATCCGTCTTCCCCACGCCGAGCGTGTGGAGGTATCGTTTTCGCTCCCTTCTCTGCATTTTGCTTGCTTCATATATATTTGTTTATGCCGCTGCTAGAGAGCATGTGTAGGGATATCTAGCTCGCTTTATCTATTCATTACCGTTGCTGCGAGAGAGTGTGAGACCGTCCCGTGACCCGATCCGGGCACACGAGAGAGCCGATCACCCTAGCTCATTGCTGGTTTCTCAACCGCGCACGTCCGACGCTTCCCTCGTTAAGGGACAGTCACGAGCTTGTCGTGTCCGTGGTCTCGTCCCGCATCAATTTGGTATCAGAGTGAGTTTGAGTCTAGGGTGTCCAAAAAAAGTGTCATTCATTAGTCATTTACGTCTAAGTCGTGTTTAGGGTCATCATTGTTTTAAAACAAACAAAAAAAAGTGTCTTTTTGCATTGCATCCCTTTACTCGGTATATCAAAAGGTGTTGTCCGAACATTAGGCTACGCCTATCGGGAAGGCCGCACACTTGCGCGAGTGACCTTCGGGTCGATTACCTCCGCCGCGTATCACGTTTTGGTTAAGTCTAGGCGCATCATTTTGCATTAGTGTGTTTTGCTTTAGTCGGCGTCTTCTAGTCGGTGTGTTTGCATGCCCACTCGTCGGGGTACTCAGTACACACCCCCACCACCACCTATGGCCAACCCACGGGATACCTCGGGAGACTTCCACTCCCTACAAGAGGCGATGATGGCCATTATGACTAGGTTGGACCAATCCGATGCTAACTTTCAGACTTTCTCTGATAATATGGATGGTCACCTTAGAGCCATGGAGGGGCGCTTGGAGACCTCTGACAGGTCGGTCCAAGACCTCGTTGGGCGGTTAGATAGGATGTCACACGGGGACCCTCCAGGGGCAGCCCAAGGCCCACCCGCACCTCCTCCCGCGGTGGCCCAAGTCCAACCCGCTCCCATGGCCCAAGTCCAGGCCGCTCCCGCAGCCCAAAACCAGCCACCACAGGCTCCTCCACCCGCCCTTCCTAGGGTTCCCCAACTACCGCACCGTGACCTTGGTCTCGAGGACTATGGTTCCGACAATGCCTATGAGGGATATGGTCAACACCGTCGTGGTTTTCAGCCACAACGAGATGAGGATGATGATAGGCTCCTTAAGACCGTGCGAGCGGACCCTCCCGCTTTTTACGGGTCTTTGGATCCGAAAGTCTACCTAAATTGGGAGTTCGGCATGGACCGTTACTTTGAGTGGTATGATATGTCGGAGCGTTGAAGGGTCCGATTCGCCACCATGAAACTCATGGGGCAGGCACAAACCTATTGGAAGAATGTGGAGAGCCTGCTACTTCAGTGGCTAGAACCCCCGATCGACACATGGGCCGAGATGAAGAATAAACTTCGACAAAAGTACCTTCCTCCCACATACCGCCAGCGACTCATCGATAGATGGCAAAGTCTTAGCCAGGGAGACCGGTCCGTCTCCGAATACATCACGGAGTTTGATGAGTACTTTCTACGATGTGGTGTCACGGAGGAGAGTACCATGCCCGTGTCCCGCTTTCGACGTGGTTTGCGGCCACACTACCAGTATGAGCTTTTCCGCCGCAATGCCAAGACGTTGGAAGAGGCATACCAGGTTGCTCTCGAGATGGAGCAATTTGAGGGAGAGTTCGAGTCTAGCCATCGGTTGGGCCCCACCCCTCTCAGTAGTACTGAGCCCCGTCACTCCATAGGCTCACATCAGCGGCCTCCCATGGCTCGACCTCAGGAGCCCACCCGTCAGGAGCACTTCGCTCCACGGCCTCGTCCTCCTCCACCCCAGGATCTATTCCCACCCCAACCACCGGCACCCGTTGCCCGTCCCCCGGCTCCTATAGCCCGTCCTCTGGCACCGGCACCCCCTCCACTATTGTCCAAGGCACCTACATCTCCCCCTTTGCTGCCTACACCCCCTACCCGACGGGATGATAAGGGTAAGGCCCCTTTTATAGGAGAGAGTAGTCAGTCGAGAGTGCAGTGTTTCCACTGTCATGGATTTGGCCACTTTGCCAGCGAGTGTCCCGCTCGCGCCACCCTAGCCTTAGGTGTTGGAGAGCCCGCACCTCCCGAGCTTGAGTGTGTCAATTATGAGGCCGATGACGCACTAGCCGATGAGTACTATGCCTTGGGGGGAGAGTTGGATGGCTCACCCGCCGCCCAGGATGCCGCCACCTAGTGGGCTTGTGTCACCATCTTAGTCTAGGGTCATATATGAGTCGGTGTGTTTTCCTTGTGTGGTTTGTTTTGTGTGGTTTGTTTGCATGGTTTGTGTGTCGATTGTTTGTCTGCATGCGTCTTGTGTAAGCTCGTTGTCGGTCTCTTATGAGTAAGAGGCGAGTGGACTCACTTGATGAGTATGGGGTCGATTCTACATCTATACCCGGATCAGTCACCTATAGGGACTCCGCGGTGATTCCTAGTGAGTCTTTGAGCCGCTTCCCTTCCTTTTGAGAGTGTCCCACCCGAAGTGTCCACCTTCAGGACATAGTAGTTTGCGCATATCGAGTATATATGGAATGAGCAGGTGACGATCATTTGGAGTGGAGCGTACCTGCCTTACTTGGCACGGTGACGGATCCGCCGGAGTATTCGAGCATCCCTACCCCTACTCGACGGGGTCGAGTTCCTCCCACCCGGGGAGAGTTGATGGGAATCGACACCGAGCCAGTACCTTTTCATATTGCATTTATATCCTTTAGTTTATTTTTATATCCACGGGAAAGTATACGCGCAATTGTACGGCTTTATCGGTCAATGCGTCACTCCCGTAGATTGTGTGGATTTCTATGTAATTTGTCAGTAGGACCAGTAAGGGGGCCCTCAGCCCTTTCCCATTGGTCCATGTCATCTTGTGGGGCTGGTCAACCATTCTAGGTGGACATTTAGAAGGTTGGACTAGTCATATGCCACATGGGTAGACAAGTGGCCCATTTTGTCCAAGGTAGGCCACCTACCATTCAACCTTCCATTCAACCTCCCCTCCTAGTCAATAGGCCCCCCCCTTGCATATTATATTCTTCTTTTTTGTGTTTGTGGCATGCAATCCCAGCCCTTCAATCCTCTTCCCTAGATCTAAGGGTCCACATTGCATTTGATGTAAGTCATATAAAATGTTGTATTTTCATATGAATATTAATGAAAAATCAGAATTTTTATGTGTCAGCAAGGAGCTTGGTGCGCCCCTCTCTCCTCCCCTGCTGTTCTTCCCTCCCCAACCCCAGATCTAGAGTGTTTCTACCTCCTATCCCCTCCTCTCAACCTCCGGTGATCGTCTGTGCCGCCGCCGCCGCCGTTCGTGCCGCCATCGAGCCGCCTCTGTAGTTCTATCTTCGTCCGACCACAGCAGCTTCCACGAATTGTCTGTCTCCGCCACAAGCTTGGATTGATCTAAATTTTTTATGGTGTGTTCAGCCCTTGCATCCCAAGATCCACCTAAATTTTCACGCCACAATTCCATCGTTTATTATTTTTACATTTTCATCCAACCTGTCATCCCAGATCTTCCAGGTTTCTATCTACAGTGATAGAACCTCTGAGTTCTCCCCCTCCGACCATCTTTTTGATTTGTCCAAACCCTCCCAATTTTACTGGGAGTTCTTTCCATCACCCCCTACCTGAACCGACCACCCTCCACTTCCAAAATCAGACAAAATCACCACCACCTCCAAATCTAGATCCAAAAAGAGTCTTGGTTTCCTTGTTCGATTTCCTACAACCTTGCTGAAGAATACATCTTCAATTTCAGATATCTACTTCACGGTCAAAGGCAATCAACAGGAAAGTTCTATGCAGATCTGAGTCTTCGGTTACTGTACAACAGTAGCATATAAAATTCGCCAACACAAAGTACAAATACTGTGAATTTTTATGAAGGCCACTAGATTGCAGTACTTCGAAGCAGCTTTCCAACAGCTCTGATCTCGTCGCATTCTGACACCGGTGCTGATCGCAGCGTCCGTTCTCGCCGGAGCGCGCGCTGAAATACAGAACCGGCAGATTTCAGATCAGTTTTTCCGACCGGCGCCGAATGGAGCTGCCCGGCCTCCTGTCGGCGAACCAGCATGCCGCCAGCCCAGGGAACACTTCCACAAGTGTCCCCACCACAGTGGTGACATCGGGTCCCGCACGGTCCCTCCGGATAGCGCGTGGGCCCCACAGCCACAAGTTTGGGTGCTGCCGAAGAGACGCGAGAAGCCGCCCGTCAACCCGAATTCGGTCCTCCCGGGCCCGTTTGTGTAGCCATTTACCTCCCTGCGTGGAGTGGGCAGTAATTCATTTTCTGTAATATGGTGTATTAATTGTCCCGAGAGTACGAGTTTCGGCCGGGTCCGTCTTCCCCACGTCGAGCGTGTGGAGGTATCATTTTCGCTCCCTTCTCGACATTTTGCTTGCTTCATATATATTTGTTTATGCCGCTGCTAGAGAGCATGTGTAGGGATATCTAGCTCGCTTTATCTATTCATTACCACTGCTGCGAGAGAGTGTGAGACCATCCCGTGACCCGATCCGGGCACACGAGAGAGCCGATCACCCTAGCTCATTGCCGGTTTCTCAACCGCGCACGTCCGACGCTTCCCTCGTTAAGGGACAGTCACGAGCTTGTCGTGTCCGTGGTCTCGTCCCGCATCAGATGAACAAAAAAACTTCTTTGCTTGGCCCGGACCTTCCGTCCAAGTCAATGAACAAAAAAAAGAAACCTCCTTTGCTTGGTTCGGACCTTCCATCTAAGCCAATGAATAAAAAAAGAGAGAGCCTTCTTGCTTGGCCCGGACCTTCCGTCCAAGTCAATGAATAATAAAAAAAAAGAAGGGAACTTCCTTGCTTGGCACGGACCTTCCGTCCAAGTCAATGAATAATAAAAAAAAAGAACTTCCTTGCTTGGCTCGGACCTTCCGTCCAAGTCAATGAATAAAAAAAAAGAACTTCCTTGCTTGGCTCGGACCTTCCGTCCAAATCGATGAACAAAAAGAACCTTCTTTGCTTGGCTCGGACCTTCCGTCCAAGTCGATGAACAAAAAGAACCTCTTTGCTTGGCTCGGACCTTCCGTCTAAGTCAATGAATGAAAGACCCCTTTGCCTTGGCACTCACGCCGTGCCAATGAATAGACCACGTCAGCTCCCGACACCCTATCGGCACCAGGAAATAAACCCTTCGCTTCGAACGTTCCACACGAATGCATAAAATCCATCTCACTCCGTTGGAGCCCTCTCAAAAGCATCCGGCTTGGACCTCCCATCCAAGTCAATGAATGAACAACTCTCCTAAACCTAGCACGAGTCACCAACTCCCCCTTGGGATTGGCCTCATCTAAGTCGTTTTAGGCCTCTTGCCTAAGACGACGCGTAGACCCTTCATCCTTGCTTCGGTATTTACCCCATGCCGATGACTAAACCCCCACTCTGATATCTCGATCCACGTGCATATGCGGTGAAGCGATCCCCTCATCCCTTTGCTGAAGGAGTGAGCGCTTTCCCGTGAATTCGCATCGGACTAGCATCCCATTGGCTCGGAAGAACATATATCCTATCGAAGAACTCTACACTCGCAGGCCCCATGCACTTGTCCCTCGCTTGCGTTACCCACGAGTGGGGGGCATTTGTGGACATCAAAAAAAGAAGAAGATAAGAAAAGGAACGTTCCTGTGGCATAGACGTCTCGACACCCCGAGAGCAAGTCGAAGACGGGAAGGCCGGATAAACCCTGTACCTCCTCCAGGCAGGACGAATATATACCCGGTGCTCTGCCACCCAACAAAGAAGCCCCCCGGGTAGAAGAGACAGCCCCGGCTCCCCAGTCGATGGTGCCGAAGGCCGAATCAAAAGAAACTTGGGAATTTGAACACATGTTCGGCACGCACTGGAGATCACTCAAAGTTCCGAATCGGGATCCAAAGGCCCTGAACTAAACACCCCGAAGGCGGTGCATTACAACTAAAGCAACACGGGAGGACAAGCGTCCGTCCGAATAGCCGCCACTTGGAGACGAAGTCTAAACCGGGGTGACCTGCACTTAAACAGGCGCGCCCTTGCTTGGGCCTTAAACCGGTGCACCCTTGCTTGGGCCTTAAACCGGCGCGCCCCTCCAATAGGCCTTAAACCGGCGCGCCCTCCTTCCTATGGTTACCCAGCGCGCTAATTGCAGGTGGGTTAAACCGGCGCGCCCCCTGGCCGCGTCGATTTAACCCAACATCATCACCCCATGCCGTTTAACCAAGCTGCCATCCCATCCTCCAATCGGTGCTCTGTTTTGCATCATGCGGTGCGCATAGAATATTTAATGCTTGAAGCTCTGTCTCCACATCTGTTCGACAGCGCAGCGGCGAAGGCATGCATCGACGGTGGAAGTAGCAGAAGATCTCCCGGCAAACTCGTGAATGTCCCGTCCTCGGACAAATGCCAGTGTACTCCATGAACCAGTAGAAGCTAACGCAATGGGTTATCTCCCGATGTCGTTGCAGACGTGGCAGAGGTGGCGGGAATCCTCACCCCCACTGTCCGTTCTATAAAAGGCATACTCCACTGGAGAAGGAAAGAAGAGAGAGTCAGAAGAGAAAAAGCTGAGAGAAGAAAAGAGGCTGGCCATTGAAGAGAAAAGACGAAGAGAAGAGAAGCTCCATTCCCCTGTGCCCGTGAGGTGAAGAAGAAGAAGAGAGTGAGTGTGAGAGAGGCGAGGTGAGCTTGGAGGGGGAGGTTTGTGCTCCGTTCCCCTCCCCCACCGATGTAGCTCTTTCTTCTTTCTTTCTTTGATGTATTTTTCCTTGCTTTGGGGTAAATTCCCCTCTGTATCTCGTCACCCCTCCTTTTGCGGATGAATAAAAAGAAAAGCCCCCTTTCACAGCATATGGTGTTCTTCTGCTTCCCTCTCTTTCTCTCTGCCTTCTCCTCATCCAGGGCCCTTCGAAGCTTGCTTCTCCATAGTATGGCCTTTGAAGGAGTCCGTCAGGGGATGAACATTCATGGCCTCATGGCATACATTTGTCCCGCTTCATGAAACCATCACCCGTGAGCTGTGGAAGCTCTTGAAGACTAGTCCTCGAGCTTTTCCACACTCACATCTGGGTTATAGGACCACCGTGAGGTCTGCATTTTGAGGTTCACCCCGGAGCAATCTGTTTTGTGTTCCTCTATTTATCTCTCGCAAGCCTCAGTCCGGGGGAGATGCTGCCCAATTTTTGCCAGGGCCAAGAACAATAAGAACCAAATGCATACCAGAACAAACAAACAAACTATTCTCTGAGGGCCAGAACAACGCGTGTTTGAAGCCCCTGAATCGAACTGAACCTTCCAGTTCCTGCACAAACCCCTCTGAACAAAACACTTGAACCTTCACGATAATTTGCCTTAACAAATGATTAAACGCTTAAACTTCCTCTCTATCAACTTAATCCATCAATTAAATGAATAAACTAATCAATGAGTCAATCTGTAGGTTGAAGAAACAAGAACAAAATGAAAGAAGATTGAAATAAAACCCACAGAAATCAACTCGGCGTGCCCCTAATCTGGTGCGGGTTAATCTGGCGCGGTACCCCCCCGCACCGATTTAGATTCACACTCAAAACCATTTGCATGTTCTTGAAATTAATAGTGCCCCTTAACCGGCGTGCCATTCCTTCTTGAGCCTTAATCGGTGCGCCCTCCTATGCCATTCTATTCCGACGCGCCCCTCTTGGGCCCCTTATCCGCCCCCCCCCCCCTTGGGCCCCTTATCCGGCGCGCCCTCTCTTGGGCCCCTTATCCGGCGCACCCCCTGGGCTTCTTTTCACCTACGCACCCTATCCTCTCTTGGCTTCTCCCTTATCCGGCGTGCCTTAAAGAGAAAGAGAATTAACCTAAATAAAAGAAGAGACTTGAAGCTAATGAATAAAACAAATGAAAGGAATATGAAGCCAATAATCAAAATATCACCCCTGTCATAATCAAAATTTTCTTCCTGGGGCACTGCCCCCGAAAACCACCGCAAGGGATGCTGCCCCCTTTACCCCCGCGACCTGACCGCGCAGGTCGATCCGCGTGTGAGGGCACATGTTGGCGAGTTTGGGCTTCACATTTAACAATTCGCTTCCCCGGACTGTGCGTGAAGAGAAAAGCAACGATGTCCCGTGGTTACAGACGTGGACCTCGGAATCCCCGACATGGTCATGGTCTGAAACCGTCTCGAGCCAATAGTCCATCAACTTGACCCACTTCTATCGGGATCCAATCCCGCAATCCCATTAAGCTTGCTATACTCGCGGCAGACATCCGTACGGTTTATCGTCGTCTTCGATGCCTCAAATGCGGACTCTCATCCGAACAATGAATGGTCCGTTAGTGACCGACATATATATATCGAGATCTAATCCTGATATTGAATTAAACTTGCCGTACTCGGGGCAGACATTCGTACGATTTTGTCATCGTCTTCGATGCTTCAAATGCGGGCTCTTGTCCGAACAATGAATGGTCTGTTAGTGACCGACATATATATAGAAATCTAATCCCGCACCCACATTAAACTTGCCGTACCTACGGAAGACATCCGTATGGCTTTAGAGAAGTCGGGTTGGCAAAAGACCGGGGCTTGGGTCATCTTTTCCTTGAGCTCTAGGAATGCTTTGGAGGCTGTCCTAGTCCACACAAAAGTACCCTTCTTGAGGCAATCCGTGATACAAGCGGTGATAGTGCTAAACTCATGAATGAATCTCCTATAGAAAGTGACTAGCCCGTGAAAGCTGCGGGCCTCATGGAGGGTCTTGGGCTCGGGCCACTCAAGAATGGCTTGGACCTTCTCGGGGTCCATGGATACTCCTTGGGATGAGACAATAAATCCTAGGAAGGCTAGTTGATTGGTCAAGAAATGACACTTCCCGGGGTTGGCAAAGCGGCTCTCTTTCCTAAGAACGGTGCACACTTGTCTGAGGTGATCGAGGTGGGCTTCCTTGGACTGGCTATATATGAGAATGTCATCAAAGTAGACGGCAAGGGATATGCCAATGAAGGGACGGAGAGCCTCGGTCATGAGGCGCATGAAGGTGCTGGGTGCATTGGAAAGGCCAAAGGGCATCACAAGCCACTCATAGAGACCGTCCTTGGTCTTAAAGGCGGTCTTCCACTCGTCCCCGGGCCTAATGCGAACTTGGTGATAGCCACTCTTGAGGTCAATCTTGGAGAAGATGGTGGCTCCAGCAAGCATGTCTAACAGGTCATCTAGCCAAGGGATGGGGAACCTATACTTGACCGTTATCTTGTTGATGGCTCGGCTATCTACACACATGCGCCAAGTTCCGTCCTTTTTGGGTGTGAGAAGATCCGGGATGGCACATGGGATCTTGCTAATGCGGAGGAAGCCCTTCCTGATGAGCTCCTCAATTTGCCTCCTAAGCTCGGCATGCTCAATGGGGTTGAGGCGGTAGTGGGGGAGGTTGGGTAAGGTAGCTCCGGGCACAAAGTCGATGGCATGTTGCACATCGCGCATGGGTGATAGCTTATCCGAAAGCTCATCGGGGAACACATCATGGAAGTCCTCAAGGAGTTGTTGGATTTATATTGGGTGTGGGTCGGTTGGGATGGATTCCCCAAGGCAAATGACAATGGCACACACTTGTCCCCCTTGGTTGACTTCTTCCTCAAGTTCTTTCCTAGTGATGAGGTGTAGGCTCCTAGTATTCCCAATGATCAAACTAGGGTTATGATTTGATGGGGTGGGGTGTAGAGTAGAGGGAGGGGTTGAAGATTCCTCTAGGAGAGGAGGTGTCTTCTTGGGGAGGGAGAGAGGTGGTGAAGGGTTGAGTTGGATTCTCTTTCCCTCATGGGTGAAAATGCAAGTGTTCGCCCTCCCGAGGAAGGTGGCATCTATATCATAGATCCAAGGCCGCCCTAGGACTATGCTGTTGTGCCCCTGTGGTTTTGATGATGGTTTTGATGATTGGTTGTTGAGGTTTTGATGATGATTTTGATGATTGGTTGTTGATGTGAGTTAATCAAATGTTCAGTCATCTTGCTGCTCAGTTTAGTTTAATATATTTTGATGTTCAGTCATGTTAACTGATGCATAAAGCATTCATTGCTACACTTTGTCTGCATAGTTGTCACTGCAGTGTGTCAACTCAGTGTGCCGATGCGTCGACCCCTTGGTCATATTTGTATATGTCCATACAGTAGTGCGTCAACTCCTTGAGCTGATGCGTCGATGCTTCAGTCCAGTTTCTTCATTTGATGAAGTCTATACATCATCAGTTGATCATCAAGAATATACGTTGCAGCGTCAACTCATTGGGCTGCAGCGTCAACTCAGCAAGTATGCACATCAGTCTTCACATGCTAAGTCTGGACAGCCTTCGTCTCATGCAGCGTCAACGCTGTGAGCATTCTCAAGACATTAGTGTCAACGCTATAAGTGTGTACATCGCTTCACGTCACCAAGTCCATACATTTGTCCTCCTTCAAAGTCTGTACAGCCGCTGGTCTAGCTTCATGAAGTCTGTACATCAGACTGTTACAGGAAGTCTGTACATTGTCCGTCTTCCTTAGCGTATTGATAGTTGATGTCTATACATTGGCCTCCATGCTCCTAAGTCTATGCATTACTGTTCATGCATCAGTCTTCATAAGTCTGTACATTGGACTGTCTCTCTCAGCGTCTCATGGCATGAGGTCTGCACACTCGAATTGCCCTTGATCTGGTCAAGTGTATACACTCTCTCACTGTAGCTTTCAGCTATTCAAGTCTATACACTGGACTGTTAGGTCATGTCTATACAACGTGGTCTTCAGTTCTTCAAGCCTACACATCGACTGTTCATGTCACGCCCCGAGCGCGGAAGATACCCGGAGATGCGCGACGTGTCTATATCAATCATGTCAATCAGAGTGGTCGTGTATTCGACACAAAGACAGAGATGCGCAAAATAGCAAGATAACCCAATCCTTTATTTCATAATGGATAGACTATTACAAATCCAATACTCTGTTTAATAAAAAGAAAAGTACATAGTTGACTCGAGAAAACTATAGAAACAACTAGACGATACTTGTAGAAGCTCTATCACTTTCACTCTTGACTATTCCCATCCGATTGACTTCCATCGTCGTCGGACTTACCTGAAAAGTACAAGGGACAAACGGAATGAGCGAACGCTCAGTAGGAAATTATATCTCAAGTACTAGTAAGGGGTTTAAGTAATTACATTTTCATGAATGCAATAAAGCTATGCATGCTCGCATAAAACGACATGATAGATAGAATGTAGTATCAAGGAAATAAGATGAACTTATCATGAACTTTCAACAAGATAACAAGTTTATTCGAGATATTCAAGCAAGTACATTTAACAAGTCATGTCAAGAACTTTGGCTATCATGTATCAAGCAAGTAAATTACCCTTTTTCAGGCCACGCATTTCATTTCATGTCAAGTACGAGTCAAGTACAAGATGTGTGTGGAATGTCCAATCAAGCAAGTCAAGTACTCGGTATAATGCCAGATACCTTATCATTTTAACTCCCATGGGCACAAGTACTTTCGGGTGCTCCTCCCAGGACCAGATCGGGCCCTATATGCGCAGGCATTTATCATGTGTTTTGACATCCACTCTTGTTTATAGCCAACATAGAATTTCAATAATCAAGCTTGTAGACACGTATGACAACTTTGATAGAATAGAGTCCAAAATATGACAAAGGACATAGAATGGCGATAATAACGGTATAATCACGATATCGATAAAACTAGGTAGAATATGGTTCCCTTAACTTAGGTACCATGACAAATCAATATGGACATTCTTTATATAGAATTGAGGTCCACATGAACATTAGATCAAGCAAGATACCCTCATTCTTATCATAGAATTGGGGTTTACAAGAATGACACGATATGGCATGATATCATCATCCCATCAAGAATTTCTTATGATATACTCTTTGTATAATCATAAGGGCCGGTATACCATGTTTCTTTAGATTGACATGGCAAAAACTGTGTAATGGGTTTTTAGGGTACAACCAGCTCAGTCGGCCTTGAGGGAATCCAAGGCTACGAGGAGTCTTACGGAGGTCTCTATGACTAACTCGCTAGTCCAAAGGAACGGAATGTCCAATGGAGAGCTTGTATGTCAATGAGAATTGAGTGTGATCGATGAAACAACGTGAAAACATGGGACTATACTCACGGAGTGGAGAATAGTGCCGATATATATATATATGTATAATATGAAACCATCGACAATAGAACCAGGATAAAATCAGTTTACAGTAAAATAACGACTTAAGTAAAGTCGTGTATTGAATAATTAACGCCTAACAGAAGGGCGTTTACATATATTGCCAATTTGCAGAATTTCCATTATTTCATTAATTTATCAAAAACACGCCTTTCCTGGGGGCGTTTCTTCAAAGTTGACGACTGCAGAGGCAGGCGTCTCATATTCGACAGGATATAATTATTCTCAGAAATTTATCAAAAACGCGCCCTTGGAAGGGGCGTTACTTTCTAATTCCATTTTACAGAACATGCGAATTTCAGGATTTTAACAGATACACGCCCTAGGAAGGGGCGTTACTTTTCCGATTCACGCCTTGTTCTGGGGCGTTAGAATATGGAAAACGACTTTGTCCAAGTCGTGAATTTCAAGGAATTTACGATATTTTAATAAATAATATTTCGAGAGACAGGAGACATGTCATGGCAGTAAAATTTAACAGGAATTCACAGAGTCATGCAAGATATTAAAAATCATTATTTCATATGTATTGTAATTTTTTTTAAACAGGATCAATTATTAATCACATGCGATTCTTATGAAATTAACGCCTGCGTAGAGGGCGTCAAATATTAAATTGACGACCACTAGCATGGTCGTTCCTTTTAAATTAGCGCCCTAATCAAGGGCGTTTCTTTCAAAATTTTGCAGAAAACGTAATAAAACCTTATAAACAGTATGCATGCTATGCTCATATACGTATGTATAGATATCTTGCATTAATTCTTATTTGGGCTACAATAACTTGAGAAAATCCTACCTTTTGATTCGAAGACAACCGTGAGGGGTTTTGACTAGAAGAAGATGATGCTTTGCTACGCTCCTGAAGACAACGGCTACTGGATGATGGAAGAAGATGTTGGCTTCGATTGTAGAAGAAGAACTCTGAAGGTTATAGATGAGTCCCGATTGCAAAAACCTATAGCGGGCACGTCAAAGGTATCAACATCTTTGTACTTAGTCGTTGGAGGCGAAGGAAGAATACTTACTGTTGTTCTTCACGACGTCCAAGCCTCTTAAACTGTAGAAGAGAAGAAGAAGAATAATCAATATTCTTCATGCATCATGGAAGAAGATTATCAGAAAAAAAAAACTCACTGTTCGTCAACTTACCGTAGCAGGCGAATGATCAAATAGGTTTAGGGTTGGATCGAACAGGCTTATTTATAGGATATTGAAGTCCTAACAAGAGTAGGGTTTGATTGAGGGTAGTATATCCCTAATAGAGTCCTTACTCTAATAGACACTTACTAGATTAGGTTGATCTTCCCTGGATAAGCTCTGGGTTCGAACGGTTCACGAACTGAATTAACGCCTTAGGTCAGGGCGTGTGTTCTTTAATTGACGCCTTACTTTAGGGCGTTTCTTAAAAAAAACGCCTTGTAAAAGGGCGTTTCGTGTTTTAAAACACGCCCAAGATAGGGGCGTTTTTTTTACTTACCCATTTGGTCGCATGAGAACTGACGACCGCATGTGTGGGCGTCCTTTCTTTAATCACGCCATGGATAGAGGCGTTTCTTTATAAATTAACGCCTTAATAAGAGGCGTTATTTTTAATTTGTTTTATTTCATCCAATTAACCCTATTCCTTTTATATATATATTACTTCTGTAATATATATGTTTTAATTCATTTCAATTATTCATTTATTAGGGTTGCTACACCCTCCCCCACTTAAAAAGAATTTGGTCCCCAAATTCAATATATATATATATAATTATACGTGGAGAGTGTAGGACATATACCTCTTAGAATAACTCAGGAAATCGTTTCTTCATAGATTCCTCGGTCTCCCATGTCGCTTCGTGTTCAGGATTCTTATTCCATTGCACCTTAAGCATGTGAATAACCTTATTCCTTAGAGCTCGTATTTCTCGATCTAATATCTTTAAAGGCCTCTGTTTATATGTGAGATCTTTCTGGATCACCAGATCTCCATGCTCAATAATATGTGACGGATCGTGCACATACTTCTTCAACATAGATATGTGAAATACATTGTGTACCTCAGACAACTGAGGAGGCAACGCGATGCGATAAGCAACCTTGCCAACTCTTTCGAGTACCTTAAATGGTCCGATGAATCTTGGCGTAAGCTTGCCCTTAACACCAAATCTTCGTATGCCACGTCCAGGCGATATCTTGAGAAATACATGATCTCCGATTTGGAATTCAAGATCTCTCCTTCTTGTATCAGCATAAGCTTTTTGTCTCGTCTGAGCAACTTGCAATCTTTCTCTGATTACTTGTATCTTCTCAGTTGTATCCCTTACCATGTCTAGACCTAATAGTTGTTTCTCTCCAACTTCGTTCCAGCATAAAGGCGATCGACAACTCCTTCCGTATAAGGCTTCGAAAGGTGCCATATGGATACTAGCTTGGTAGCTGTTATTATATGCAAATTCAACTAAAGGTAAGTGGTCATGCCAGCTTCCTCCAAAGTCAATAATGCATGCTCTCAGCATATCTTCAACAACTTGATTAGCTCTCTCGGTCTGACCATCCGTTTGTGGGTGGAAAGCTGTACTAAAGTTAAGCCTTGTTCCCAACGAATGTTGTAATCCCTTCCAAAAATGAGAAGTAAAACGGGGATCTCTATCAGACACGATTGAGACAGGAATTCCATGTATCCTGACTATTTCTTTGATGTATAGTGCAGCTAGCACATCAATTGACCATCGGCTTTTGATTGGCAAGAAATGTGCCGATTTAGTTAATCGGTCAATGATAACCCAGATTCCATCATGTCCTCCTTTAGATTTAGACAAACCCATGATGAAGTCCATACCAATATCCTCCCATTTCCACTTAGGAATATCTAGAGGATGTAGTTTTCCCGCAGGCTTTTGGTGTTCCGCCTTGACCTGTTGGCATGTGAGACAGCGTGATACATAGTCCGCTATTTCTCTTTTCATATTGGGCCACCAAAAGTTCCTCTTTACATCTTGGTACATTTTAGTTGATCCAGGATGAATGGTGTATCTTGGTCTGTGAGCTTCATCTAAGATCTTCTTCTTTAATTTCGGACAATCAGGTATACAAGTTCTATCTTTGAATAATAATCTTCCCTCGGAAGTTAGTTGAAAATCAGATTGTCCTTCTAATCTGCCTTTGATTTCCACTAATATAGGATCATCATCCTGAAGCGCTTGTATCTCAGATAATAAGTCTGACTGTATGCTTACATGAGATAGTGTGACAAATTTGGATTCCGTGTCCAAGCTTATATTGAGCTCGGAGAATTGTTCAAGTAACCTCCATTCTTGCATCATACAATTTGCTATCATTGCTCTCGGTTTTCGACTAAGGACATCAGCAACATAATTACCCTTTCCGGGATGGTATTGGATATTGAAGTCGAAGTCCTTGAGATATTCTAGCCAGCGTCTTTGTCTCATGTTTAGCTCCTTTTGTGAAAATAGATATTTGAGACTTTTGTGATCGGAGTATACAGTAAACTGTGCTCCATATAAGTAGTGTCTCCATATCTTTAGGGCAAATACTACCGCGGCCAGTTCTAAGTCATGGACGGGGTAATTCTCCTCATGCTTCTTCAGCTGACGTGAAGAGTATGCTATGACCTTTCCTTGTTGCATTAGGACACATCCGAGGCCAATGCCAGAAGCATCAGTGTAGACCTCGAATTTCTCTCCTTCTATCGGTAGAGCTAAGACCGGAGCTGTGGTGAGATGATTTTTGAGAGTTTGAAAACTTCTTTCACATTCCTCACTCCATTCGTATCGGATCTCCTTGCGAGTTAACCTTGTAAGGGGCACGGCGATCTTAGAGAAATCTTTGATGAATCGCCGATAATAGCCTGCAAGACCTAAGAAGCTTCTGATCTCGCTTGCATTAGTGGGTCTTTCCCAGTTTCTTACAGCTTCAACCTTTGATGGATCTACAGATAAACCGTCCTTGGATATGACATGTCCGAGAAAAGCCACTTCTTCAAGCCAGAACTCGCATTTGCTGAGTTTAGCATATAATTGATTTGTCCTCAAGACTTGCAATGCAATCCTCAAATGCTCCTCATGTTCTTCCTTAGTCTTAGAATATATCAATATATCGTCAATGAAGACTACTATGAATTGATCCAAGTAAGGCCTGAATATGTTATTCATTAACTGCATAAAGGCAGCAGGGGCATTTGTTAGTCCAAAAGGCATAACAACAAATTCGTAATGGCCATACCTGCTTCTGAATGCGGTCTTGTGAATGTCATCATCCTTGATTCTTAATTGATGATATCCCGACCTGAGATCAACCTTGGAGAAATATTTGGATCCTGAAATCTGATCAAATAACTCATCGATTCTCGGCAGTGGATACTTGTTCTTGATAGTAAGATGATTCAACTGTCGATAGTCGATACACAATCTCATGGATCCATCCTTCTTCTTTACAAATAAGACTGGTGCTCCCCACGGGGAAGTACTTGGTCTAATAAACCCTTTTCGGATTAGTTCCATCAACTGCTCCTTCAACTCCTTGAGTTCAGCAGGGGACATTCTATATGGTGCCTTTGAAACAGGACCAGCACCAGGGACTAAGTCAATGGTGAAGGCCACTTCTCTTTGAGGGGGTAATCCCGGCAATTCTTCCGGAAATACGTCTGGAAATTCTCGCACTACCTGAATGTCCTCTATCTTGGTTTCTTTAGCTTCTTTAATAGTGACAAAAGCAAGGAAGGATACACATCCTTTCCTGACGAGCTTGCTTGCTCGAAGAGCCGAAATAAGAGGGGATTTGCTTCGACTCTTAGGACTAGTATAAGTCAGTTCCGGAAATTCCTTGAAAACAATCTTGCTATCACGGCAATCAACCGTTGCCTGGTATTTGGATAACCAATCTGCTCCTAGTATAACATCATACTCTTTTAGATCTAAGCAGATAAGATCAATAGGAAAATTCTTTCCTCGAACCAATACCTCACAGTTTTGGTAATGATGTGTGATATCCATCTCGTTTCCGAGAGGAGTAGACAATATTAACTTCATCCATTCTGGTTCTAGAGGTAATGGGTCAACAAACTTCTTGGAAATAATGGAATGCGATGCACCCGTATCAAATAAAACATGTGCATATTTGGAACAAATTTTTAATGTACCTTCCACCAATCCACCTTCTTCTTCTGGTTCGGTCTCTTGGATTGCATGAAGACGAGCATTCTTTGTCACTGGACGTTTACCCTCACCGGCTTGGTCATTCATTAATGGACAATCGGGAATCCGATGTTCACGACTCCCACAATGGAGACATGCTCCTAATTTCCTCCAGCATTCTTCTGTTTTGTAACCAGCCTTGTCGCAATGCTTGCATACTACGTTTGAAGGTGTAGTGGTGATAGAGAAAGGCTTGGATTTCTTGAACTTCTGATCTTGAGAGGAAGAACCTCCATTATTGGGCCTCTTCTTAAAGTTGGGTTTAAAAGAACCCGAACTTGTGACTTGCTCCTTTTTGTCTTTCCCACGGATCCTATCAGATAGTTCCGTGGCATCTTCAAGCAACTGAGCTCGGCGCACTATTTCAGCATAAACTTGAATATCCATAGGCGCCAGTTGAGTAATGTAGTGGGGCCTAAGCCCATTAAGAAATCTACGGGCTTTCATCTTTTCCGTGCTAATTAAATGCTTAGCATATCTAGATAGTCTAGAAAACTGTGCTTCATAATCAGCCACCGATAAAGATCTTTGCTTTAATGCGGCAAATTCGGCGGCCTTCTTTTCCTGGACCCTATCAGAGAAATATTTGGCGTTGAAATATTCAACGAATTCACCCCATGTAACTTAAGTTGGGTCAATAGTAGCTTCAATCGACTCCCACCAGCATCTAGCATCCTTTTCTAACTGGAAAGTAGCTAATACGACTTTGTCCTGATCCGTGCATTGCATAACACGGAATATACGTTCAATCTCCCGAACCCAATGCTCGGCATCGTCTGGATCGGTCGATCCCATGAACTTCGGGGGATTCATATTCTTGAATGCTTGGTGTAAGCTTCCAGCTCGTGGAGCACCACCTTGTGCTACTTGTTGTAGCACTTGGGTCATCCCTTGAAGGGTACGCTGCATGTTGCGCCATTGAGCACGTTCGGCAGCCATTATCCTACAATTACAATAGCTATGTTAGTATTATATCATTATGATCTTATAAAGGACTCATTGATCATTTAACCCTTGGTTCTACCCACTCTCACTTGGTTAAAGGTTTTGAAACCTATCCTTGGACTTGGGTTTCCTAGGAATTGAATACCTTAGGCTCTGATACCACAAAGACTGTCACACCCCGAGCGCGGAAGATACCCGGAGATGCGCGACGTGTCTATATCAATCATGTCAATCAGAGTGGTCGTGTATTCGACACAAAGACAGAGATGCGCAAAATAGCAAGATAACCCAATCCTTTATTTCATAATGGATAGACTATTACAAATCCAATACTCTGTTTAATAAAAAGAAAAGTACATAGTTGACTCGAGAAAACTATAGAAACAACTAGACGACACTTGTAGAAGCTCTATCACTTTCACTCTTGACTATTCCCATCCGATTGACTTCCATCGTCGTCGGACTTACCTGAAAAGTACAAGGGACAAACGGAATGAGCGAACGCTCAGTAGGAAATTATATCTCAAGTACTAGCAAGGGGTTTAAGTAATTACATTTTCATGAATGCAATAAAGCTATGCATGCTCGCATAAAACGACAAGATAGATAGAATGTAGTATCAAGGAAATAAGATGAACTTATCATGAACTTTCAACAAGATAACAAGTTTATTCGAGATATTCAAGCAAGTACATTTAACAAGTCATGTCAAGAACTTTGGCTATCATGTATCAAGCAAGTAAATTACCCTTTTTCGGGCCACGCATTTCATTTCATGTCAAGTACGAGTCAAGTACAAGATGTGTGTGGAATGTCCAATCAAGCAAGTCAAGTACTCGGTATAATGCCAGATACCTTATCATTTTAACTCCCATGGGCACAAGTACTTTCGGGTGCTCCTCCCAGGACCAGATCGGGCCCTATAGGCGTAGGCATTTATCATGTGTTTTGACATCCACTCTTGTTTATAGCCAACATAGAATTTCAATAATCAAGCTTGTAGACACGTATGACAACTTTGATAGAATAGAGTCCAAAATATGACAAAGGACATAGAATGGCGATAATAACGGTATAATCACGATATCGATAAAACTAGGTAGAATATGGTTCCCTTAACTTAGGTACCATGACAAATCAATATGGACATTCTTTATATAGAATTGAGGTCCACATGAACATTAGATCAAGCAAGATACCCTCATTCTTATCATAGAATTGGGGTTTACAAGAATGACACGATATGGCATGATATCATCATCCCATCAAGAATTTCTTATGATATACTCTTTGTATAATCATAAGGGCCGGTATACCATGTTTCTTTAGATTGACATGGCAAAAACTGTGTAATGGGTTTTTAGGGTACAACCAGCTCAGTCGGCCTTGAGGGAATCCAAGGCTACGAGGAGTCTTACGGAGGTCTCTATGACTAACTCGCTAGTCCAAAGGAACGGAATGTCCAATGGAGAGCTTGTATGTCAATGAGAATTGAGTGTGATCGATGAAACAACGTGAAAACATGGGACTATACTCACGGAGTGGAGAATAGTGCCGATATATATATATATGTATAATATGAAACCATCGACAATAGAACCAGGATAAAATCAGTTTACAGTAAAATAACGACTTAAGTAAAGTCGTGTATTGAATAATTAACGCCTAACAGAAGGGCGTTTACATATATTGCCAATTTGCAGAATTTCCATTATTTCATTAATTTATCAAAAACACGCCTTTCCTGGGGGCGTTTCTTCAAAGTTGACGACTGCAGAGGCAGGCGTCTCATATTCGACAGGATATAATTATTCTCAGAAATTTATCAAAAACGCGCCCTTGGAAGGGGCGTTACTTTCTAATTCCATTTTACAGAACATGTGAATTTCAGGATTTTAACAGATACACGCCCTAGGAAGGGGCGTTACTTTTCCGATTCACGCCTTGTTCTGGGGCGTTAGAATATGGAAAACGACTTTGTCCAAGTCGTGAATTTCAAGGAATTTACGATATTTTAATAAATAATATTTCGAGAGACAGGAGACATGTCATGGCAGTAAAATTTAACAGGAATTCACAGAGTCATGCAAGATATTAAAAATTATTATTTCATATGTATTGTAATTTTTTTTAAACAGGATCAATTATTAATCACATGCGATTCTTATGAAATTAACGCCTGCGTAGAGGGCGTCAAATATTAAATTGACGACCACTAGCATGGTCGTTCCTTTTAAATTAGCGCCCTAATCAAGGGCGTTTCTTTCAAAATTTTGCAGAAAACGTAATAAAACCTTATAAACAGTATGCATGCCATGCTCATATACGTATGTATAGATATCTTGCATTAATTCTTATTTGGGCTACAATAACTTGAGAAAATCCTACCTTTTGATTCGAAGACAACCGTGAGGGGTTTTGACTAGAAGAAGATGATGCTTTGCTACGCTCCTGAAGACAATGGCTACTGGATGATGGAAGAAGATGTTGGCTTCGATTGTAGAAGAAGAACTCTGAAGGTTATAGATGAGTCCCGATTGCAAAAACCTATAGCGGGCACGTCAAAGGTATCAACATCTTTGTACTTAGTCGTTGGAGGCGAAGGAAGAATACTTACTTTTGTTCTTCACGACGTCCAAGCCTCTTAAACTGTAGAAGAGAAGAAGAAGAATAATCAATATTCTTCATGCATCATGGAAGAAGATTATCAGAAAAAAAAAAACTCACTGTTCGTCAACTTACCGTAGCAGGCGAATGATCAAATAGGTTTAGGGTTGGATCGAACAGGCTTATTTATAGGATATTGAAGTCCTAACAAGAGTAGGGTTTGATTGAGGGTAGTATATCCCTAATAGAGTCCTTACTCTAATAGACACTTACTAGATTAGGTTGATCTTCCCTGGATAAGCTCTGGGTTCGAACGGTTCACGAACTGAATTAACGCCTTAGGTCAGGGCGTGTGTTCTTTAATTGACGCCTTACTTTAGGGCGTTTCTTAAAAAAAACGCCTTGTAAAAGGGCGTTTCGTGTTTTAAAACACGCCCAAGATAGGGGCGTTTATTTTACTTACCCATTTGGTCGCATGAGAACTGACGACCGCATGTGTGGGCGTCCTTTCTTTAATCACGCCATGGATAGAGGCGTTTCTTTATAAATTAACGCCTTAATAAGAGGCGTTATTTTTAATTTGTTTTATTTCGTCCAATTAACCCTATTCCTTTTATATATATATTACTTCTGTAATATATATGTTTTAATTCATTTCAATTATTCATTTATTAGGGTTGCTACAGTTCATGCAAAGTCTAGACATTCGATCAAGTTTGTACATTGGTCTTGGCATATGCATTCATAAAGTATATACACTCTTCGGTTGACTTCAACTGAAGTCTGTACATCGGCATGCATTACATCAAGTGTGTACATTGCATAGCATGTTGCGTCTAAGTCTATACATCACTGTAGCATGCACTTCATGAAGCCTATACATTCTCAGTCTTTGCACACGTTCAGCCTGAAGTCTGTACAGCCTTGGCAAATGGTCCTAAGTCTATACATCAGTCCTCAAGTGTTACAAGTCTGTACATTGGCCATCAAAGCCCTCAAAGTCTGTACATCCTTCAAGACTCTCAAAGTCTGTACAGCCTGCTTTGTCGATTCAGATTTCAAAGTCTATACAGCGTTCGTCTCAGCCACCATCTCTTTCAGCGTCTCACGCTTGCAAAGTCAATACTCTGGTCGGTGGAACAAAGTCTGAACATCCTTCAGTGAACTTTGAAGTCTATACACTAATTCACTGTTCATCGCCTTTGGGCATCAAAGTCTGTACATCGCCTTCAGACTTTCAAGTCTATACACTCCATGATCTTCCAAGTTTGTACATCCACAGTGTATCTTCAAAGTCTGAACATTGTCTCACTCCGTCAAAGTCCATACATTTGTTTTCTCTTCAAGTCTGGACATTGGCTTCATATCATAAAGTCTATGCATTGGGCCTAACATTCCAACTCTACACTGAACCTTCGTTCATCAAAGCCTCAAGTCTGTACAGCGTGAAGTCTACACTTTGGCTTCACGTTTTCAATGTCTGTACAGTGGCTTCGCATAGGCAAGTCTGTACATCAGGCTCCTTCTAACTAAGTCTCTACACTCCCTCACACTGTACACACTTAGTCTATACAGCATGATCGTCTTTACAAGTCTACACAGAGTTCTTCACTTAAACTGATGACTTATCCGATACTCTGTCTGACAGGTGTTCTGATCGTGAAGCTTATGGAGGGCACGTGATTCGAGGCTGGAAGGGCAGACAGGATTGTGACACGTGTGCTGAAGCTGGCTGAGAGGCTGACACATGGACACAGCAAATCAAGAAAGAAGCTCCTGGATTATTCTGGTGCGTCAACGCATTGAGTAAGTAGCGTCGACGCAGCAGTTACAAAAAGAGAACCAATGGGTTACTGGGTTACTCAGATGCGTCAACACCACCCACTGGCAGCGTGGACGCAGTAGTTCAAGTAACTCCTTGCAACCTCTGGAGTACCTTGGCAGCGTCGACGCTGCAGCTCGTTGGGGCGACGCAGCAGGTTGATGGAACGACACCTTTTAGCTGCTAGTACACACCGATGCGTCAACGCAGCAGTGGAGCGGCATCGACGCAGCACGCCCATCTGCTAAAGACTTGATCACTGGATCATCGATGCGTCAATGCCATGGGCTGATAGAGTCAACGCAGCAGTCTTGAGTTTTACTGAACGAATGTCCTTGAATTGTAGGGCACGTGATCCGAGGTGCCTGGCTCGTGAACCAGGAAGCTGACACGTGGTCCGAATTTCTAGGGCTGGAAACGTGGAAGCCACACGCGCCAGTGTGTTGTTGCTGCTACTATATATACTAGTCTTCTTCCACTAAAGAAGATGGATCGAAGCAGAAGCCTGAAGAGCAAAAAGCCCTTCGATCCAGAAAAAGAGAAAAAGAAGGAAAAGAGAGGAAGAAGAGATAGAAGAGGGAAGCCGTGAGGAGAGAGCAGAGAGTGAGAGATTAGGAGAGTAGAAGAGAAAGAAAGAGAGATAGAGAGTGAGAGGAAGAGAGCAGAAGAGAAAGAAAGAGAGATAGAGAGAGAGAGAGAGAGAGCTCGTGGATCTGTCTTCACTGGACCGTGGATCAGATCCAGGCCAGTCAGCTCCGTTGAGAGCCTCATCTGTGTTTTCATCTATTACAGCTTTCGGATTGCTGTGTTATTTTTCGTTTATTGTTTTTCCTTTATTCTTCTGATTATCCTTGGTTTTCCGATTGCCCTGTTGGGGATCGGGTACCTCCTGTTGATTCAGGAGAAGGGAGATCTAATCTCCGGGTTGCAAGTGACAGGTTGTCACTTGTGGGTTGTCCCTCCTAGTTTGGGGAAGAGAGGTCTTCGACCTCTAGTTTCCAAGTGGCTGGGAGTCACTTGGGTGTCCCTCCGGTTGGGAGGAAGAGGGGAGTCTGTTCCCTGGTCAAGCTGTGTGGCAGCAACTGTTTGCAGACTGAGTCTGCTTGGTTCTAGTATTTGCTAGTGAAGCCTCACTCCGGTTGGGAGTGAGGGGTGGATGTAGGTCTGTGGACCGAACCACCTAAAATCTCTTGTGCCGTGGCTTGTTTGATTGATTTGCTTCCGCTAGATGCTTGGATAGGCACGCCCATAAGTTTGTATTTGAGTTGAAATGAATTAGTTCTATTCTGTATCTCTTTTCTAGCATCCTAGTTTTAATTTGGCCATAATCTGTAGAAGGATACATTCACCCCCCCTCTGTATCCGGGCCAAGCACCCTAACATATGCTCCCTACTTCCATTGGTAGAATGTCACACCAAACTTGACGTTGGTAGGATTGAAATGTGATGGGGACAAGGCAACGAGTGCTAACGGGTATGGATGTAGCATCAATCCAAGCTACCCGATAAGGTTTTGGGTGTGAGGAAGTGGTGAGGCCTAGAAGTTTGACGGTGTCGGGGGACACCACATTCACACTACTCCCGTTGTCCAAGATGACCTTCCTAGCATGACTCCCTATCCGGATGTAGGTATAGAAGATGGTGTTTCTTCTCCAATCATGTTCTTGGGCTTGAGTGAGGGTACACCTAACCACTCTAAGGTGAGGGTCGGTGGGTGGAGGAGGTTGTTCTTAATTGGCCTCCATGTAGTGGGTCTCATATTATTCCTCCCAGTCGGGAGAGGCCTCAAACACCTCAACCTCTTCTTCAACTCCAGCTTGGGGTAGGAGATTAGCCTCCTCAATGAGCAAGCTAGATGCTCCCTTGGTGGGGCATTGATTGGCGAAGTGTCTATACCCAAGGCACCTAAAGCATTATTGCCCGCTTTGGTGGTTGGGGTTGGCCCTAGTGTGAAGGGGGGTGGGTCCCGGATTGGGTCTATTGGGAGTGGGGTTGGGAGGACCATTTGTGGGGCGATGGGGAAGGGTGCCACTAGGAGGGGCTGCCCAGTTAGGAGGAGCTCCCATGGGGTTGGGAAGGAGACCTCGTTAAGGAGGTGGGGTGTTGGTCCGAGGTGCCAAGGATTTGGGATCCATCCCTCGAGGGGGAACCATTCGGGTATATCGAGAGAATTTCTCGGCATCCCGGTCTATTTGGTAGGCTTGCTCTAGGGTGGTCACTTGACGCATGAAGAGCTCCTTCTTTATGTGGAATTGAAGCCCATTCCTAAAGCGGGACAGTGTGACCGCGGGATCCTCTTGGACTCCACACTTAAGAAGGTAGTAATCAAATTTTTCAATGTACTCCATCACGGTCTTCCCTTCTTGGGTTAGGGCTTGCCACTCATCTAGGAGGTTTTGATGGTAGGAGGGAGGGACATATTTGAGTTTGAGTTGTTCTTTCATGGCCCCCCATGTGGTGATGGGAGGTTCCCTCCTAACTATCCTCAATCCCTCAACGTTCTACCAATGGGTCTTTGCTAACTTAGTAAGTTGCATTTTGGCAAGTCGGACTTTCCTATCCTCGGTCATGGGGTACCAATCAAAATATTGGTCCATAGCCGCTTCCCAATCTAAGTAGATGCTCGGGTGATGGGACCCATCAAAGGTGGGGGCATCAACTTTCACAAGCCTTACAAGTGTTCATCCGGATTATCCCGGGGGGGTCTGTCATCTCTCCTTGGGGGTGGGTCCCTTTCCGGCTCGGGTGGGTGGTCACGGTTGAGTTCTCTTATGGCTGGTCCCTTACGTGGAGGAGGTTCCCTTCTATCATCCACCCTTGGGGCGGGCCTATTCTCCTCAAGTTGCTCAAGCCGGGCCGTTATGTCATCAAGCCACCCTAAGATACTAGCCATACCCTCCACAAGGAATCTCATGTGATCGAAAAGCTCATGCTCGTTGGGGGCAGGATTCCCTTGGGGATTGGGATTCATTGTGGAACTCGAAGAGGATGGATTGGATTGATAATGAGCTCCACTATGAGTGGTCACGCAAAGTTTGGTGGGCTATGCACGGGTGTGAGTGGGCACCTATGAATGACCTAGTGTGAAGACGCCCCAAGACTAGACTTGTGAGAACAAGCCTATGACCGCTCTTATACCACTTTATGTGGCACAGCCCTAGGGTGATAAGGGATGACTTGTTGAACCTAAGACCTAGACCCGCAAGCATATAAAGTAGAAGTCGGACTCACGCTAGCGGCTCACTCGCACGGCGCACACGATCTCTCGATGGTGACCGGGGGATGATGGCGAGGGTCCGAGGTGGGACCCAATCGATTCTAAAGACATAGCGGGCTTAGGCTGACCCCTAAGGGCCTGTGGTTCCCAACTTTGTGGGCGGCTGGCACGCCGGGGCGTGGGTTGGGAGGCACTTACGCACGGTCCGCGGAGGGCACACTTAAGGTGGTGTGCGAGTCCGGGCTCTCATCTCACCGACCGACGACAAGTAAAGACTATACTAAATAAGCAAAGATTGCAACCAGACAGGGGGGTATCAGATGCTCACCTGACCGGTGTGAAAACATCGATCTCGACCGGAGATGAGGGCACGTTGGGAAGTGTGGGCATACGCCCGCACGCCGCGATGATGGCGCTTGACCTGAAAATAAGTGGGTTACAACACTACTCCTCTCACAGGAGGGGGGATCTCGGGGTGGGGGTTAGGAGATTTACAACCAAATACTACCTCCACACAGGGAGGGGCTGTAATCCGGCCAGGCGGGGAGGGGAAGTGAAGCTAGAAATCGTCGTGCCGAGTTCCGCCGATGCTGCCAGCTTCTGGGACCACCGGACAGACAGTCGAATATGTCACCGCCACGGTCGCCACCGAACTCCAAATGGGATGAAACTAGTGCCGAAAGTCTTGTACTTTACCCAGGAGGACACCTGAATTTTCTTGAATTCCCCCGACAATGTTGCTGGTCGGGGTAGGACCTGGAATAGGGCCAGGCTGCTCTGGTTCTGGCTGCTTTAGCGCCACTACAGTAGGAAGACAAGGTCACCCCGGGTGCTGCTGGGCTCTGATTCAAGCGTGGATAGAGTCGTTCGATCCGTTGTCAAGTCCTCTTCGAAACAGGACCTGCGGAGATGCCAGAGGAAGTCAGAGTAGATTGGGAGAGCCCGAACAGTGGACAGGGGATGGTTCAGTCCCAGAGGGGGCAGAACTGCGCACCCTGGGGAGGAAATTAAGAACTCACTTGTCCGGGGTCCAATCGGGAAGCCACTTTTTGGTACTGGAAGGAGACTTGTCGTACAAGATCTCGGCCAAGCCCCGCCTCTAAATCCTCAGATGGTCGGCTGTGGGAGCTTCTGCAATCAGCTTCAGGTTGGCAGTCTGGAGGAAGATGCGCAGTAGGGGGAGATGGGCTCCACCGGGCAGCCACGAGCTCAGAACGGCACAAGACTACCGTCGTTGCGAAGAAGACAGGGAGACGCTTCCAACGGTACCTCTTGGGCTTTCAGAAACACCGAGATGACATCGTGGCTGGAGCTGCAAGTGACGGATGCTCTGCAGGTTCACAGCTGCGAACAGGCCTCCGGTGTATCTCCAAGAGGACAAGATAAGGGGGTGAAGGGATGATGACAAATGGTGAAGGGGGTGGAGGGGGGACTAGAGGGGGATGTGTGGAGGGTGTGGAGGGGGCTAGAGTTGCTGGAAAGGGGGCTGGGCTGGGTGTGCACTAGAGAGGGGGGGGAATGGGGGGAATTGGTGGGTTCTATCTTGGGGTGTGGGGGATGAAATTTAAATTTGAATTGGAGATAGTGAGGAGATTTAATTTGTGTCTAGGGAAGGGTGAGGATGCCTTGGGAAGAGGGATGGTTCTCTTGGGAAGGGGGAAGGGGTCTTGGGGAGTGGGAATAGAGGGGGATACAAATTTGAATTTTGAGTTGGGGATGGGGTGGGGAGTTAGTGGGTGCCTAGGGAAGGGTGGAGGAGACCTTGGGAAGAGAGAAGGGTGCCTAGGGAAGGGTGGAGGAGACCTTGGGAAGAGGGAAAGTGTCTTGGGAAGTGAGAGTGGAGGGAGAATCGAAGTTAAATTCATCTTGGGAAGTGGGAGTGGAGGGAGATTCGAATTTAAATTCATCTTGGGAGAGGGGAGTGGAGGGAGATTCGAATTTGAATTCGTCTTGGGAGAGGGGAGTGGAGGGATATTCAAATTTGAATTGATCTTGGGAGAGGGGAGTTGGGAGAGAGAGAGAGAGAGAGGAGAGAGAGAGGGAGAGGACGAGAGAGAGAGAGGAGAGTCACACTCCAACTAGAGGGGAGGGATGATTCACTCAAAATGGACTTCAATCTCTTAAGCATCAAGTGTTACAAATGGGAGGGGGTTGGGTCCTATTTATAGGCACCCAACTCTTTACATGACCAACATGCCCTTAGCATTTACACAAAAGACCAAAGCTATCATAAACAACCAACATGGGCCCAAACTAGGATACAAAAGCCCAATTAATACAAAACAAGAAAAATTGGACTCATGATCACGTGACTCAATAAAGAAAATACATAAATAAGACCTCAAAGAAATGAAGATAACATGCAATCATTATAGTCGGACATCCTTAAAGTGATGCAGGCGATCCGAGCCAAAGAGAGCGCTGTGAGATGCCCTCATCAAGCAGCTTCTCTACTGCCTGCGAACTGCTACAAGGTCTTCGACTTGACGAGGATGAATGGAGTTGGAAGGGGGCCAACACAGCAAGGGGTGTGAGGCTAATGGCTGTGGGGGATGGAGGAGGGTGTTAGGGATCTGTGGGGGTGGCCGGGAGCAGGAGGGCATGTAGCTAGCAGGGGATGGGGGCTGCTGGTTCTGTCTACAAGGTGGTGGGGCAGGGAAGGTGAAGGGGGTTCAAGGGTGATGGAGGGGGAGAGAGGGGGGCGACCAGCACTAGGGGCTCTCTCCTTGGGGTGTTCTAGGGCATGGGGGGGAGGAGAGAGTGGTGGGAATAATTCAAATTTGGCCTAGGGAGGGGTGGGTTCAGTCTTGGGAAGGTGGAGGCTTGCTTGGGAAGGGGAAGTGGGTAGTTGGGAGTTGGATGGTGGAGCTAGGATTGGGTGGGGATCTCTTGGGGTTGGGGTGGAGTAAAGAGAGGGGTGTGGGGAGTTGGAGTAGCTTTAATGGAAGGGGAAGGAGAGAGAAAGTAGGTGGGAGGGTGAGGAGAGAGAGAGGGGGGCGAACCTCCCTTGATGAGAGAGAGAGAGAAGGTGGGGGGGATTCTCTCCCTAGGTTTCTCACCTTCACTAAAGGATTCACTCCATTAGAAAATTTGAATTCTTGAATCAAATAGGCCAATTTCATTAACTTCCTCAAATGGGGGCTTTTACATGACCAAACTACCCATGGCTTTACATGTAATGACAAAAGCAGTCCAATAAGCCAACTCAAACATCGGGAAATGAACCAAATACCTTGGGAAATGACTCAAATAAAAGGGAAAATATATCAAACGACTCAAATAGAAAGCACAAAATGGATAATTGGGCCCACAGGGAGTGATGCTCGAGCTCAAACAACTCCGGGGTGTGAAGACGACCCGAGCCAGAGGGAGTCGTGAGTGATGCCTCCATCAAATCCCCTGGGCTGCGAAGAGCTCGACTCCGTTGAGTAGGGGTCCATCCTACTGTGATACTCCCCGAGAAGGTCGGGATCCAACTGCTGGAGATCTTCCCGACTCACCCACGAATCCTATGAAGGAGGCCGATCCTTCCACCTGACGAGATAGCGCTCGTATACCTTGCTCCTGGTGGCAGCGACCTGTTCATCCAATATTCGCTCAATTCACTCATGCTAGGCTCTCTTGGCTGGTGGACTCTTCTCACGGGTGGGTGCTCTCTCAATGGGGGGAATGGGCTCAATATCCTCACTGGGTACAACCGTGGGACCCTTATATGGCACTAGGTCGGCCATGTTGAATGTGGGGCTCACTCCATACTCCTCGGGGAGATCTAACTCATAGGCATTAGTGCCAATGCGTCTCAGAACCTTGAAGGGACCAACCCCACGAGGCTTCAATTTCGAGATGGCTCCTGGGGAGAGCCTCTCCGTTCTCACCATCACAAAGTCACCCACGTGGAATTCTTGGTGACGTCGATGAGAGTCGGCCTACCTTTTATAAGTCTCATTCTTCTTGCTGATGTGCTTGCGGATTTCTTCATGCAACTCTCTAATGTATTGGGCAAATGACTCAGCTGAAATAAACACTCTAGCATGCTGGGAAAGGGGAATGAGATCTGAAGGTTTCCTTGGCTTGTACCCATGCACAGCTTCAAACGGACTCATCCCTATGGACTTATTGACAGAGTTGTTATATGAAAATTTAGCCTGAGGTAGAATGAGATCCCAATTCCCTGGATGATCCTCAACAAGACACCTAAGGAGGTTCCCTAGACTCCGATTGACAACTTCGGTTTGGCCATCAGTTTGAGGGTGGTAGGCTGTGGAGAATTTGAGGAGGGTACCCATCAAGTGCCAAATGGTCTTCCAAAAGTAGCTGGTGAACTTGACATCCCTATCGGAGACTATGGTTTTAGGTAACCCGTGGAGGCGAACAACCTCATCAAAGAACAACCTGGCCACTCGGGAAGCATCTGAGGTTTTGGAGCATGGGATGAAATGTGCCATATTAGAAAATCTGTCAACTATGACAAAGATTAACTCATGCTTCCTTTGAGTCTTGGGTAGGCCTAACACAAAGTCCATGCTTAAGTCTTGCCATGGACGGTCGGGGATGGGGAGAGGGGTGTAAAGGCCGGTGTTTTGCTTCACCTGTTTGGTCGAAGCACATGTGCGGCATTGACTCACAATCTTGGCTACGTCTCTCTTGAGACTTGGCCAATAAAATTGACCCTCAACTAGAGCAATGGTTTTGTGAACCCCAAAATGACCAGCTAGTCCCCCTGCATGTAATTCCCACACCAAGAAATCATGGAGTGAGGTCTGTGGTATGCAAAGCTTTGGGCCCTTGAAGAGGAACCCATCCTCTAAGATAAAACCGTCATGTTCCTGGCTAGACGGGGTGGTCAAGGCGGTATATATGTGCCCAAAGTCAGAGCAGCCAGGGTACTCATCCTTGAGTCTCTCAAACCCGGTAACCTCCACATGGATAATGGACAACAAAGAGATCCTCCTACTGAGTGCATCCGCTGCGTGGTTCTCACTTCCTGCCTTGTGTTTGATTACAAAGGTTTAGGATTGGATGTACTTAACCCAGCAGGCATGTCGGGCATTCCACATTTGCTGGGAGTTGAGGTATTTTAGGGCCTCATGATCGGAAAAGATGATAAATTCTTTGGGCAACAAGTAGTGCCTCCAATGTCGGAGGGACTAAACTACGTCATAGAAATCCTTGTCATAAGTGGAGTATCTTGTCCTAGCATCACATACCTTCTCACTGAAGAAGGCCACGGGGTGCCCTTCTTGACTAAGGATCCCGCCGATTCCTATCCCGGATGCATCACACGTGACTTCAAAGACTTTGGAGAAATCGGGTAGGCATAGGACCGGGACTTGGGTCATCTTCTCCTTAAGCTCTTGGAAGGCTTTGGAGGCTGGTTTGGTCCACACAAAGGTCCCCTTTTTGAGACAATTAGTGATGGGGGCGGTGATGGTGCTGAATCCCCGGATAAATCTCCTATAGAATGTGGCCAGCCCGTGGAAGCTTCGGACCTCATGGAGGTTGCAGGGTTCCGACCAATCAAGAATAGCTTGGACCTTCTCGGGGTCCATGGAGACGCCCTCGGTAGAGACTACAAATCCTAGGAAGGTAATGGACTTGGTCATGAAATGACACTTCCCTGGGTTGGCAAATAGACTTTCATGCCGAAGGACGGTGCAAACTTAGCTAAGGTGGTCAAGGTGGGCCTCTTGGGACTGACTATAGATGATGATGTTATCAAAATAGACTACTAGAAAGACCCCAATGTAAGGCCTAAGGACCTCCGTCATAAGACGCATAAAGTACTTGGGGCATTTGAGAGCCCAAAAGACATGACTAACCATTCATAGAGGCCATCTTTGGTTTTGAAGGCCATTTTTCACTCATCTCCAGGCCTAATTCTAACTTGGTGATAACCACTCTTAAGGTCAATTTTGGAGAAAATAGTGGCTCTAGCTAGCATGTCATCAATTCTAGGGATGGGGAACCTATACTTGACGGTGATTTTATTAATGGCCCGGCTATCCACACACATCCGCCATGATCCATCTTTCTTAGGGGTGAGAAGGGCCGGGACGGCACATGGACTTTTACTAATGCGGATGAAGCCCTTCCTAATGAGTTCCTCTATTTACCTCCGAAGTTTGGCATGTTCCGTGAGATTCAGGCGATAATGAGGAAGGTTTGGAAGGGTGGATCTCGGAACTAGATCAATTGAGTGTTGCACATCACGCATGGGAGGGAGTTGGTCCGGGAGTTTCTCTGGGAACACATCATGAAACTCCTCTAGGAGAGGCCGGACTTCTATGGGATGGGGGTTTGAGGGGGTGGGCTCTCCTAGACAAATGACTACCACACATAGAGGTATCCATTGAGCCATCTCCTCCTGAAGCTCTCTTTTGGTGATGAGATGAAGACCCTTGATCATTCCCAAAGTCTTATCTTGGTTGGGGTTTTGGGAGAGAGGTTGGGTTGGTGGGGTAGAGTTCCCCATGACTTGAGATGTGGTGGAGTGTTGACCTTGAGGGGGTGGGCTCTTCTTAGGCAAGGGACGTGGTGGGGAGGGATTAAGACAGATGCTCTTTCCCTCATGCTCAAAGGTGCATGTGTTGGTCCTACCCAAAATAGTGGCATCCACATCATAGAGCCAAGGTCTCCCTAGTAGGATGCTACCTACTTCCATGGGGATAACATCACACCATATTTAGTCATGGTAGGAAGAGAAGGTGAGGGGCACAAGGCAGCGAGTGTTGACCGGGATGGAATTGTTGTTGATCCAAGAGACCCGGTATGGGCTAGGGTGGGGAGTAATGGTTAGCCCAAGGAGCTTAACGGTGTCGGGGGACACGGCATTGACACAACTCCCATTATCTAAGATCATTTTGCTCACAAGGCCCCCTATCTTAACAAAGGTGTGGAAGATTGAAGTCCGACGCCAGTCCTCGTCTTGGGATTTGGTAAGGGTACATCTAATCACTCCTAGATGGGAGTCGGTAGATGTCATGGTGTGGTCTAGACCCGACTCATGGTATTGGGCCTCGTACTCTTCCTCCCAATCTAGTGAGGCTTCATGGACCTCAATCATGCTCTCAAGTTCTTCTTGGGGTGGGGGAGTTTCTTCAACTAGCAAACTAGGCAACTCTCTAGATGGGGATTGCCCCACGAAGTGTCCGAATCCTTGACATCTATAGCATTGTTGGCGCCCACTACCCGGGGTGGTCCCTCCTACACTTGGACCCTTGGAACTCTCTTCCCTCCGTGGAGGAAGATGGCTAGGGGCGGCCTTGGTTGGAGTGATGGTGGGAGGGGGATTGTAAGGTCGCAATGAGGCATTTCCACTTGGGCTAGGGGCCTTCATGGGGGGGGGAGGGGTTCGGAGCCCCATGCTTTTGGGATCGACCGGTCGGGGAGGTACAAAACTAGGGATCCTAGAGAATCTTTCAACATCCTGAGCTATTTGGTAGGCTTGTTCAAGGTTGTCAACATCTCTCATAAAGAGTTCTCTCTTGATGTGGTTTTGGAGTCCATTTCTAAATCGGGACAAGGTGACGGCCGGGTCCTCAAGCACTCCACACTTCAAAAGATAGGAGTCAAATTTTTCAATGTATTCAACCACGGTCTTCCCTTTTTGGGTGAGGATTTTCCACTCATCTAGGAGCATTTGGTGGTAGGATAGGGGTATGTACTTGTTTCTAAGTTGATTCTTCATGCCTTGCCAAGTGTCAATAGGCTCCTCTCGCCTAATCCTTCTTAATCCCTCTTGGTTTAGCCAATAAGTCTTGGCTAATTTGGTGAGGTGCATTTTGGCCAATCTCACTCTCATTTGGTCAGACATAGGGTACCATTCAAAGTATTGGTCCATGGCGGTCTCCCATTTTAAGTAGACACTTGGTTCATGGGAACCGTCAAAGTTTGGGGCTTCTACCTTGATCATCCTTAAGAGAGGGTCATCCGGGTCGTCCCGTGGACGCCTTTCATTATGTTGATGGTGACGAGGTCTCTTACAACCATGGTAGGGGTCAGTATTCAAATCCTCCCTATCAATTTCAGCATGTGGAGGGTGAGCTCTTGGACCATTGTTCCTAGGGTGGGGATCATTTTCTTCTAGCCGAGCAAGTCGAGTGGAAAGGGCCTCTAGTCGGTCAAGGATGGTGGCAAGGGCAACATCTACCCAGCCCATTTGGCCTTGGGGTTCCTCCCTATGGGCATCTTGGTTGATTTGGGGATTGGGATCCGTGGGGGGAACCAAAGAGGAGGGATCGGGTCGATAACCGGCTCCACTACGGGTGGACATGCAAGGGAGGGGAAAGACTTGACGGATGGATGACTCAATGCAATGGTCCTAGGACTTAGACTTAGTAGAGACAAGTCTAAACTTGCTCTGATACCAATTGATGTGACACCACCTAGGGGGGTGATAGCCACAAGACCGATGCACCTTGAACCTTAGCAAGCAAGCACAATTCGCAATAGAAACGGACCGATATCGGCGGCCACTCACCCGACACTCACCCAAAATCCGGGGTAACTCGACGATGCCAAGTGGAGGTTGTGAGGGCTGGGCCCCTGCTGGTAGAGGGCCAGCAAGGCCAAGGTTTTTCCCAAAGGTATGGAGGCCTAATTCAATGGGGCCGACATTGTGCCGAGGGCATAGGTCACACACTCTCCCACGGCGGTCACTCGAAGCAATGGAGCTTGCGGACCGAGCACTCACTCTCACAGGCCAATGGAGCTATGAACTAATATTGAAAGAACAAGCACTAAGGGAAGCAAGGGCTAGAACACTTACTCGACCGGTTTGAAGAAATCGGTCCTGTTCAGAGACGTGGGCGAGCGGGGAAGCGTGAGTTCCCCACACGCTGTGCCGGTGTAGCTTGAACATGTTTAGGGAATTACACCACTACTCCCCATGCAAGGGGGTTGAACAAGGGGAGGGGAAGTCAAATTTACAGTCAAACACTACCTCCCAAAGGGAGGGGCTGTAAGCCGGCCAGGCAGGGAGGGGAAAATCGATATAGGAGCTAATTGATAGAATGTCGTCGGTTCTATCCGCCCTCTGGAGCAGGGGACAGACAGTCGAAGTCGGTGCCGCTGTGGCCTCTCCCAAATTCCGTTGTCGACGAAACTAGTGGGAAAAACGTTGTAGTTGATCCGGGAAAACGTCTAAATTTTGGAAGAATTTCTGAATGACGGCGCTGGTCGGGGCAGAGGCGCGAACAAGGTCTCTATTTGATGGTTCTGGTAGCTTCTACACCTCTACAGCAAGAAGATGAGGCCGCCACGGACGCTCCCAAACTCTGATTCAGGCGTGGCCAGAGTCTATGGAATCATGGTTGAGTCCTCTTCTAACAGAGACCTACGAGGATTCCAGACAAGACCGAAGTAGGCAGTGAGGACCCGAACAGTGGTCGGGTGTCAGATCAGTTCTAGAGGGAACAGACCAGCGCACCCGGGGGAGAAAAATGAGAACCCACGGCTCTGGATGCCGAACGGGGTACTGCTTCTTGTTCCAGGAAGTAAACTCGTCATAGAAACTCTCAGCCAAGGCCCGCCTCCAGAACTTCAATAGGTTGTCCTTGGAAGCCTCTACAACTCGCTTCTGGTTGACTGTTAGGAAGAAGTTGTGCAGTCCAGCGATGACGACTCCTCCGGGCAGCTACGAACTTAGACCGGGACGAGGCCACCACCGTTGTGAAGAGGACTGGGAGCTTCTTTCGATGGTACCTCTTGTGCATCCAGGGGCTCCAAGATGACGCTGTGGCAGGTTTTGCAACCAGTAGCTTCTCTGCTACCTGCGAACTGCTGCAAGGTCTTCGACTTGACGAGGATGAATGGAGTTGGAAGGGGGCCAACACAGGAAGGGGTGTGAGGCTAATGGCTGTGGGGGATGGAGGAGGGTGTTAGGGGTCTGTGGGGGTGGCTGGGAGAGGGAGGGGACGGATCTAGCATGGAATGGGGGCTGTGGTTTTGTCTACAAGGTGGTGGGGGAGGGAAGGTGAAGGGGGTTCAAGGGTGATGGAGGGGGAGAGGGGGGGGGGGCGACTAGCACTAGGGGCTCCCTCCTTGGGGTGTTCTAGGGCATGGGGGGAGGAGAGAGTGGTGGGAATAATTCAAATTTGGCCTAGGGAGGGGTGGGTTCAGCCTTGGGAAGGTGGAAGCTTGCTTGGGAAGGGGAAGTGGGTAGTTGGGAGTTGGATGGTGGAGCTAGGATTGGGTGGGGATCTCTTGGGGTTGGAGTGGAGTAAAGAGAGGGGTGTGGGGAGTTGGAGTAGCTTTAATGGAAGGGGAAGGAGAGAGAAAGTAGGTGGGAGGGTGAGGAGAGAGAGAGGGGGGTGAACCTCCCTTGATGAGAGAGAGAGAGAGAAGGTGGGGGGAATTCTCTCCCTAAGTTTCTCACCCTCACTAAAGGATTCACTCCATTAGAAAATTTGAATTCTGGAATCAAATAGGCCAATTTCATTAACTTCCTCAAATGGGGTTGGGTCCTATTTATAAGGACCCAACCTTTTACATGACCAAACTACCCATGGCTTTACATGTAATGACAAAAGCAGTCCAATAAGCCAACTCAAACATCGGGAAATGAACCAAATACCTTGGGAAATGACTCAAATAAAAGGGAAAATACATCAAACGACTCAAATAGAAAGCACAAAATGGATAATTTGGCCCACATGGAGTGATGCCCGAGCTCAAACAACTCTGGGGTGTGAAGATGACCCGAGCCAGAGGGAGTCGTGAGTGATGCCTCCATCACTAGCCCGTGTCAGCGACTTGACCATCTCTCCGTCCCTCCCAGTGACGAACACCCCTTTTGATTTGAACCTCCCGTCTAGATCATTTTTTAAAATAAACTCTTCTCTCCGTCCCTCCAGATAACGAACACCCCTTTTGATTTGGACCTCCCGTCCAGATCATTTGAAGAACAAACTCTTCTCTTCGTCCCTCTGGGTAACGAACATCCCTTTTGATTTGGACCTCCCGTCCAGATCATTTGAAGAATAAACTCTTCTCTCCGTCCCTCCGGGTAACGAACACCCCTTTTGATTTGGACCTTCCATCCATATCATTTGAAGAACAAACTCTTCTCTTCGTCCCTCCTGGTGACGAACACCCCTTTTGATTTGGACCTCCCGTCCAGATCATTTGAAGAACAAACTCTCCCCCCCCTCTTCCGGGTGACGAACAACCCTTTTGAGTGACCAATTCGAACATTTTGATGGTACCATTTGGTAGCCTGCACGTTGGCATGGTGGAGTGGTTCCCTTGTCCTTCCCCTGGAAGGGCGAGCACTCTCCTATGTGCCCACGTGGGCCCCCATCGGATTTCTCCTCGCATGGACTGCTGAATAAGACTCACGCCGCCAGCATACCTCAAGGATGTACAAAAAAAGGAAAATGTTTTCGGATATAATTCTATTTCTTGTAAAAGATAGTTTACAATTGCTTCGGGGCATACCCCTGCATTACACTTTCAAAAGGAAAAAAGGAGGGGGAGGGGCCGGCATTTAGTCCACCCCTCAAAAAATCTTCTCGAGAGGAAGGATTCCTGATGGGGGCATCCCTTACCCCTCCACATTTTCGAGGCTCGGATTGTTTGTTGGCATGCGCCATTGTGTTTGTGATATTTTTCTGAGTCTAGTCATATAATTTTTATATTTTATTTTAGTCATGAACCATGTAATTTTCCTTTTATTTGAGTCAAGTACCTAGGTCATTGAGTCATTTACCTAAGTCAGATGTCATATGGTTAATTAGTCTGGTTTAATGGGCCCAATTAAGTGGGCTTGGCCCAGGGGCGCCCTCCCTTGGGCATATGAGTCATTGGGCCATTTGTTCAGGGGTATTCTGGTCATAGGAATTATGTGAGTCTATAAATAGTCCCCTCCCCTCTCTCATTTGTAACTCTTGATGTTCAATTGCAATAGAAGTATTTCCAGAAATTTGAGTGATTTCCTTGGAGTGAGAAGCTCCCCCTCTCCCTCTCTCTCCTCTCTCTCTCTCCTCTCTCTCTAGAAGGGGGCGACCCTTTCTCTCTCTCCCCCCCCAGATTTCAAAATTACCTGAAGGGATAGTCGGTTCGAGATTCAAGGTTCGAGGTCAAACCTGCTCCGAGCAGAGGAGTTTGACGGGATCATCATGGGATCGACAAGCAGCAGCGGACGATCGGCGAGGGGGCACTGGCAACTATCAAACTATATTAAGCTATGTCTAAGAGTTTTATGTTCATGGACCACGTGAAATGATAAATGGGCCTAATATGTGAATTTTTATGTTGTTATTAGAAAAAAATAGATTAATATAATATATATATATAAATATGCACTAATGTCCACTTATGAGGGACTCCTCGTGGAACCCATGTCCCATGGGATTCCCAGGTGGCCTTTCCCCTCCCCATGCTTTCTATTTAAACACATGTAAGCTCACATTAGAGATAATAGAGAATGAAGTTGCATAGAAATTTTTGGAAACCATTGTTATTTTAGATGGACGCAGTCTATCTCCACGAAGTGTGGATCTAGAGGGGGGTGAATAGATCTATTGCCTAATTTAAAATGCAGTTGAACTATAATGCAGAATTTAAAACAAACAACTGCTGAATGATAGAAAGAACACTATGAAGAGTGTCGACACAAGCAACCACACAGCAGATCACAAGTAATCTCACAAACACAAGACACCCAAGATTTTTAGGTGGTTCGGTCAGACACCTACGTCCACCCCACACTCAACCGAGTATGTCTTACTGCTGCGCATTACAGCTTGCGTCTGCTGGGCACTACAGCTTGGCCTACAAACCACTGTGCAATACAGCTTGCTGTCTGAGACAAGTCTCGCCTGCTGAGGATTACAGCTTCACCTGTCCAGTGGAGACCTCCACTGCAACCGCTGGGGTTTACAGCTTACCCGTCCAGAGGCAGCACCTCTGCTAACAGCTGACTCACAGCTTGAAGAAACAATTTCAGAAATAAAAGACAGAAGCAAACGAAAATAGAAAACCTAAATGGGAATGTAGCTCGGAATGAGCAAAGCTCAGCTCTGGTATCTGAACCAAGAGTCTGAGATACAACCTCTCAATCAAACTCTCTCAACACATCTCTCTCAATCTTCTCTTCTCTCTTTTTCTTCTTCTCTATTTTTCTTCTCTCTGTGGATCGGTGGCTCTCTGCTACTTCAGACTTTTACTCTCTCTGTATATACTTTGCCACTGTTCGATCTGCCTTCATCCGAAGAAGAAGACTCATATATATACCAGCAGCAGATTGGATAAGGGCGTGTGGCTTCCACATTTCCCGCCCAAAGAATTGGCCAGATCCGAGGTAATTTCATCCACATGGCAGCATCCTGTGATGGGTTGCTTCCACGTGTCACCATCTGATCACCTCGTCCTTCCTTGGATCACGAGCCAAGTCATCAATCCCTGTAAAGAATCCCTGTCAGACAGACGAAATAGAATTATCAGTTTAAGTATAAACCCTGTACAGACTTTGTGGGATGCAATGCATTGTATTGACTTCACTGTATAGTCTTTCTGAACTCGAATGCATTGTATAGACTTTGTGAACGTGAATGCAATGTACAGACTCTGGAATGTATAGACTTCATATATGCAGTGCTGTGCGATGTATAGACTTCCTATATGAAGGCAATCGCTGTACAGACTTGCTGAAGTGTAATGCAATGTGCAGACTTTGAAGAACATTCAGCAGCCAATGTATAGACTAGGAAATGTAAAGACATGCCAGTGTATGGACTTGATGAGCGTGCAACAATGTGCAGACTTCAATGCATGAAGAAGCACTGTGAAGACTTAGACAGACACAACGTGCAACAATGTATAGAATTGAAACACTAGATGCACGATGTACATGCTTCAACTAAAATGATGCACAATGTGTAGACTTGAATGCTGTGCGATGCACAGACTTCATGTTATGCATGAGACTCTAAGTAAGACAGACGATGTGCAGACTTAGCCAGCATTCAACTCGATGTATAGACTTCATGAATGATGTATGCAATGCACTGGATAATGTATGGACTTAGCCGATGCAGACTAGTCCGATGTACATACTTGCTTGTTGTTCAGAAATCATGAGCGATGTACAGACTTGCCAAGAGAAAGACTGTACAGACTTGAGCAAAGTAAAGCAGTTGAATGTATAGACTTCACGATGTGTAGACTTGCCAAAGACAACTGGACGATGTACAGACTTGAGCGAAGCAAAGTCTGTACAGACTTGAAGGTTCACAATGTAAAGACTTTGGCAAAGCAGCAATGTACAGACTTGCACAGTTCTGGGATGTATAGACTTTATTTGAAAGCCCAATGTACAGACTTGCAAGACTGAACGTAGGTAAAGATCCCAATGTATAGACTTTGAAGTTCATCTGGTGAATGTACAGACTTTGAACACAAACACCACAATGCAATGTATAAACTTGCTAGTTATGTGAGCTGTAGTGTATGGACTTTGAAGAATGATGCATGACACTGAGTGAGACGGACAGGATGTACAGGCTTTGAAGCTCAACTGAGACGGACGATGTATAGACTTAGCCTGTTCGAACAATGCAGCAATGTATAGACATTATCGTACAGACAGTAGCTCACATGCATTAGTGTATAGACTGTATGCCTAATGGATGCACTGATGCAGTATATACACAGAGGAAGCAATGCACCGATGTAATGCATGCACATATCAGGTATTGAACTGAAGCAATGGATGTATAGACTTGTGATGCACTGATGCAGTATATGCACAGAGGAAGCAATGCACCAATGCAATGTATAGACTTACTGAGCTGACGCTGCATGAGACACTAAATAAGACGGACAGTGTATAGACTTGTGTTCTGGGTGAGTTGACGCATCTAAGAAGGGGGTCGACCCACTTCTGTCCAGACTATGCTGAGAGTGATGATGCATGGATGTATAGACTTACGTTCTCAACGATGCACATACCCAACACAATGTATAGACTATGCTGAGTGTGAAGACTTGTGTGTGTGTGCAGTGTGTAGACTTGTGAAAGTGCATAGAACACACAGACAATCTGATAAAAGTAATTTCATCAAAACATAAACAGTTGCCAATCAATCAAAACAATGTGTTGCCAATGAAGTAAAGCATATTGTCAACATCATCAACGTAGAGGAGTCACAACAATCTCCCCCTTTTTGATGATGGCAACCCCCTATCATATAGAAGAGCAACAACTTGTCATTCAGATGAATTTTTGATGAAAGACATGATTTGTTTTTCAGATTGTCATGCAGATGCTATGAATGCATGCTATGAAATAAAGACTAACTCCCTGCTCACAAGATCTCCCCCTTTGCCATAACATGATTCATACACTCCCCCTGGAATGAATTCAGAATTCATCAAACAGACAATATTCTCCCCCTTTGCCATCAACAAAGAGGAGGGAAAGTGATTACAAGGAAGGAACAAGAGAGATCATCTGACTGGCATTCTGAACAAGTAGTTCATGAATAAGCATTCTAAAGCACAGAGTCTTCAGTCATATGAATTTAGAAACTATTTTCAGATAGAATTCTGGTTTAAAGACTATAAGATTTTGAGTTCATGCACTACAATCAATGGATAAGTTTTCTGTGCATGATAAAACAATAAACCAGAATCACATTTGCATGAGAGATTCAGTTTCAAAATATCTTACTTTCATAGACTCAATAAAAATGTTAAGAGTTACCATGTCCATGTATTGAAATTAAACAAATTGATATCCATGGAATTTCTTTTGAAGGAACAACATTTTCAATATTAGTTCATTAAGGGCATTCAGGTACCATTTGTCTTTTTACGTAAGGGTATACGTTTATCAGACGCCAATACCCCTAGATACTCAACATGATGGACCATTCTGCTATGATCAAATTCAATAGAACTGAGTTACACCTTTTTACGTGATGGTACACGTTTATCAGACGCCAGTTACCCCCAGGTACTCAGTGAAACCACCCTACTGTTTTGATCATTTTATACAGATATAACTGATACACCTTATGACTTAAGTATTGTCCATTTCTTTGATAGATCACTTAGTTTCTCAATATTTTACCAGTCATTGCTTTGCCAATGTTATTTTCAATTAATTTTCAATGTTTTTCAATATCTTTCTTAGCTGTCCTTTATTTGTTTCAGAATGACTTATTTAAGAACAATACACATACTTAGCTTCTCTAACATGATTTCAGATGAGTTTTTAGATTTCAGATATGATTAGCTTTGTCTGACATGAAATAAGATAAGGGTTGAGAGCTTTATCAATTTTCAGCTTTCTTATGTACTGATTGCAATCTTTAAACTCCAAAAATTATAAAATTCAAACCATTAAGTCAGTCTATAAGCAATTAAAATTCTTATAAGAGAAGAAGTCTGTTTTCTATTGCTTAGGAATCAGAACTGACTTACAGATTACCATATTGTCAGACTCAATCATTCAGAGTCAAAGGATGAATGCACAGGGTCAACGCTGGGAGTTCAAGGCGTCCACGCATCAGTTGAAGAGGCAACAATATAAAACACTGAGATAATATCAGTGCGTCGACTCCACGCTATTACAGCGTCAACTCATCAGAATAAAAAGTAGAGGCATTCACAGATCTAGTTCACTGGAATACCCCAGTGCGTCAACGCTACAACGTGATAGCGTCGACGCAGCAGTTCACCCTGAATTTCTGACAAGACTCCCCCTGTCTATATGCATGCAGTTTTGCAAATGAATGGCAAGAATTAAATGAGAGAGAGCTTCGACATAGGTAATGGATGAATGATATGCAATGAAACTATGTCATAAAAAATTATGAATGATATGCATGTGGTTTTAGACACATTCATGACTAAATGATATGCAGTGATGATCATGAGTGTAAAAAATATATGAGTGACATGCATGATCATGAGTCTGTTGCTACATTCAACATTCACATATTTTATTCAAGCCATCAGAGAATTTATTCATTATGCTAAAATTTACACAAGCCAAGTTCTCTTCTAAGAAATTTAAACCTTTCATTCTCAAGAGGCTTAGTAAAGATATCAGCATTTTATTTTTTAGTTTCAATGAAGTTCATTTCAATTTCTTTTTTATTTACAACATCTCTAAGAAAATGGTGTTTTATCTCTATATGCTTAGTCCTAGAATGATGAACAGGATTTTTAGCAAGGCAAATAGCACTATTATTATCACACAAGATTGGAATACATTCCAATTTTATATGATAATCATCTAGTTGGTGCTTGATCCAAAGTACTTGGGTAGCACAATTACCTGCTGTAACATATTCAGCCTCAACTATAGACAAGGCTACAGTGTGTTGCTTCTTAGATGCCCAGGATACTAGACAGCCACCAAGGAATTGACAATAGCCACTAGTGCTTTTTCTATCTACTCGACACCCAGCATAGTCTGCATCAGTGTAGGCTAGAAGTTCTAACTCACACTTAGCAGGATACCATAGACCTAACTCTTGGGTGCCTAGTAAATATCTAAAAATCCTCTGCACAGATTTAAGATGTGATTCTTTAGGACTAGCCTGAAATCTAGAGCATAAACACACTGAAAATTGAATGTCATGCCTAGATGTTGTAAGATATAGAAGGGATCCGATCATACCTCTATATAGCCTTTGGTCCACTGGTTTACCTTGAGGATCTTCATCCAAACTGGTTGAGGTACCCATTGGAGCAGCTATTTCCTTGAGGTTGTCCATTTTGTACTTCTTCAATAAATTCTTTATGTACTTGGACTGAGAGATGAAAGTACCATCCTTTGATTGTGTAACCTACAGTCCAAGAAATAGTTTGAGCTCACCCATTGAGCTCATTTCAAACTCATTAGTCATAATTTGAGAGAATTCCTCACACAATTTGGGGTTAGTTGACCCAAAGATAATGTCGTCCACATAAATTTGAATGATAAGAATATCTGAATGACTCACCTTGGTGAACAATGTTTGATCAACTACACCTCTTGTGAAGTTCTTTTCAGTGAGGAATTTGCTCAACCTGTCATACCAAGCTCTAGGAGCTTGCTTTAAACCATAGAGAGCCTTTTTGAGTTTATAGACATGATTAGGGAAATCTAAGCATTCAAATCCAGGAGGCTGTCTCACATAGACATCCTCACTGATTTTCCCATTCAGAAATGTAGATTTTACATCCATCTGCTGAAGATTTATTCCTAGGGAACATGCATAAGCCAATAATATTCTGATTACTTCTAACCTGGCTACAGGGGCAAAAGACTCTTCAAAGTCTATTCCAAATTCCTGATTATACCCCTGAGCTACAAGTCTGGCCTTATTTTTAATGACATTCCCTGATTCATCAGTTTTATTTCTGAACACCCATTTAGTCCCTATGACTATTTCATGATCAGGAGGTGGAACCAAATGCCACACCTTATTCCTGTCAAATTGATTGAGCTCCTCATGCATGGCACTAATCCAATGCACATCTTTGAGAGCACAGTCAATGTACTTGGGTTCTACATTTGAAACAAACGCATATGCATTCAATTCATTTTGAATTCTTAAGTGACCTCTAGTCCTAGGGGGATCATGCAGATTTCCAATCACATTATCTACTAGATGATCTTTAAGATATGTAATGTTAACAATTGGATTGTCATGATTTTCATTTACCTCCCCCTGAGCTGTAGGCTCTTCTTCATTAGGCTCTTCATTTCCTTCCACATTTTCGGATTGGTCTGCAGGATTTCCTTCTTTCAGAATTTCACCAATGTCTTCAATCCTGCATTGACCAATGTTAGTCTTTAATATGGATTCATCAAACACTATGTATGGAGATTCTTCAACAGTTTTGGAATTCAGATTGTACACTCTATATGCTCGGGTGTTTTCAGAATAACCAAGAAAAATTTCTGGTTCACCTTTAGGTTCAAATTTATCAAGGTCTCTTTTATCATTTATATGAATGAAACATTTACAACCAAAAACCTTGAAATGAGCAATAGAAGGTTTCTTACCCTTTAAGATCTCATATGGTATTTTCTGAGTAGAAGGTCTTACCATGGCTCTGTTAATTACATAACAGGCAGTATTTACTGCTTCATCCCAAAACTTCCTTGGTAGACCACCTTCAACCAAGAGTGTACGACCCATCTCCACTAGGGTTCTGTTCCTTCTCTCCACAACTCCATTCTGCTCAGGTGTCCTTGGTGAGGAGAACCTGTGGTTAATTCCATTTGACCTGCAGAATTCATCAAACTGTGAGTTTTCAAACTCACCTCCATGATCAGTCAAAATATTTTCAATTTTCTGGTTTTTCTTAAGACAGAACTCCTGAAATTCTGAGAATGCATCACTTTTATGTGATAAGAAATATACCCAAGTATACCTAGAGAAGTCATCTACGATGACAAACCCATACTTCCTCCCTGATAAGTTGACAGACCTGGTTGGCCCAAAAAGGTCCATGTGTATCAGCTCATAGGGTTTAGAAGACAGATTTTCTGTTCTAGATTTAAATGACTTTCTAGTTAACTTTGATTGAGTGCATGCATCACAGATTTTATTTTCTTTCTTAAAGGAAACTTCAGGAAGTCCTCTAACCATGCTATGCTTATTTAGTTTATGCAAAACAGTGTAACTAGTATGACCTAACCTACGATGCCATAAAAATGCTAAGTCTTCTCTACTAGCAGTAAGGCATAGGTTAGAATGTTGAATATCATCTAGATCTATCATGTAAGTGTTATTTATCCTCTTACCAGAAAATTTAACAGTTTCGGAATCAGGTTCAAAAACTTTGCAACATTGAGAGTCGAAAAGCACTTTGCATCCTTTATCACATAGTTGGCTGATGCTAAGTAAGTTATAAGCTAAACCCTCAACCAACATAACATCCTCAATGCAGCAAGTAGTACACTTACCTACCTTACCTGTTCCAACAATCTTACCCTTTGTGTTGCTACCAAAGGTGACAAGGCCTCCTTGTTTCTCTGTCAGCATGCAAAACTTGGCCTTATCCCCTGTCATATGCCTGGAGCAGCCACTATCCAAGTACCACAAGTTGTTCTTGGCTGCCAGGCATACCTGCACACATAATCAGGTAGAGAAGTTTGGAACCCAAGACTGATTGGGCTCCAGAGACAATGGAAAGCAGTTAAAACAAGAAAGCAGACTTTTCGGAATCCACATTTGTTTGAAACAGTTCTGTTCAGTGGATTTTCCAGATTTTCTAGATTTCTTTTTATTTTGCTTCTTCTTGTTGACACTAGCATGATTATTTACAGATTGATTATTTCTGTGCCAGTGCCTTGTGTAGATTCCTTTAAAATCCACTTAAACAAAGAAATATTAAGTGAATGAATAAAGCATGAAATAGCACGAGGTGCTAAGGTGGAATAATGTGATCGCCAGAGACGCAAGGCCTCAAAAATATAACAATGAAAGCATGGGAGAGATGATCGCGAAAAATACCTCAAAAGTGCGGGGATGTGAGTGCTTCCTTTCTCTTCAAATCGACCGGCCGATGAAGAGAGTTCTTGCTTTTATTACCCTTGCAAAACAAACAAATACCACCAAAAGAATTGAATTAGAAATATGGTGAGTGTAGCATCAAATCCTAAATAAAAATATGAGCATGAAAATATGGTGAAGAACACACCTTAAGGGTGGTTGCCCTTAAACCCCTATGCAAAGAGGGTGTGGAAAATATGATGAATGAATGCAAATAATAAAAGAGTGCAAGAGATGCACTAAATGGGAGTTCTCAACGTGGTTGAGTTTTAAAAGAATAAATACATGAATGATCATGCATGCAACCGAATGATGCAGTAAAAGAATAATAATAAAAAAGGAGAGAAGAAGCCTGTCGCTTTGGCTTTGATATTCAAGGGGAAGTGAGCTTCAATAGGATGATGAAGAGCGTGCCGTGGAAGCCCCTCCTTCAGCCAAACACAGCCGCACAGAGCAACCTGCAAGAAAACAAAGCAAAAGGAAAAAAACGCGGAGGGGAAGAAGGGGGGTCCAACCCGTTAACAGAGCAGCAGAGCTCTATTAATAGATTGGAAATAGAGGGATAAGAACGGCAAGAGTCCAATGGAGGTAAGATAAGAACGGGCAAGAGCCCCAATCAAGGCAGAAGTCTAATGAGGCAAGGACTCTCTGGGGAAAGGGCTGCGAAGTCAGCAGATGAAACACGCCCTTTGTCAGGGCGTCAATTCAAGAATTGACGACCTGTCATAGGGTGTTAATTCAAAACACGCCCTGAGTCAGGGCGTTTCTTCCTGGATTAATTTTAGAAATAAACATTTCTTTTATTTGGAAATTCTGCAACACGCCTCCAGGAGAGGCGTTAATTGAAACACGCCCCAAAGAAGGGCGTTAATTAACATTTTTCAAAACATTTATTCTTTTTTGAAAATTGGATAATGCCAGGAATTGACGCCCTCATCTCAGGGCGTCCTTTCATCAAGAAACGCCCCAGGTCAGGTCGTGTTTTAAAAAACGCCCTTCACCAGGTCACGAATTTATAAAATAGGTAAAATGGGGAGAAATAGATAAAATGGGGAGACACGCCCTAGATCAAGCCGCGTTTTAATAACACACCCCTCTCCAGGGCGTTAATTTAAAAAAGAGGGAAAGGGGAGAAAATCCATGAAAAATGGAAAAAATACTCAAATAAGCTAATTTGAGGGTCAAATGGGGCATTACATGGCAATATGAGAAATACTCAAAGTAATGTCAATTTTGGCGTGTCTACAGCTGCCCCGCCTTGGCGTCTGCTTTGCAAGGGAGCGTAGCAAACTGAAATGTAGATGCCAAGGTGTGATGAGACACGCAATCAACATCACTTGATGAGAATGAAATCAAAAACACGAGATGAAGCAATCTCGGGAAATTCAATGAAATCAACAATGTTTGGATAAAAGGGGGAGTTGTGCACGCGGTGCACGAAGGAGATAAAATAAAATGATCAACTTCCAGCGCGGTGGAAGTACCCCAGGTCACAAACCTGTAGATTTCACCATTGGGGAGCGGTTACCAGCCAGTGGACGTGCTGCAGCCAAGGTGGATCAAAGGAAAAATTAAGATGATAAAAATCCAAACAAGGAGCTTTCGAGAAAATGACCCAAAACAGCGTCAAAACGAACTGAAGACTCAATTCGGCATGGAATATCTCATATTGAAAGATTAAGATCAATTCAACCCTCAAAACAGCTCATCAGAATGATTTTTCAACAGTTAATTCAAAGTCCTACATGAATGCATGCTCGGCTTAAAGGGAAAATAACAAATAAAGATATAATATAATCAAGGATAATATTGTTAAACTACCAAGACTGGGTCACGAAACCAATTTCGCGAGCTGATACTAAGCCGAAGCTCGTTTATCCACGCACCAATTCGTAAAAGGGAACCATCGTCCCCAGCCTTGGACGGCTCAACGGCCTATCCGTGTGACTAAGACTTCTTTGGAATCATCATTGTTTTTGATGAAGGGGAACTCAAATCCCAGATTTACCAAAGCCACAATGTCCTTGATATAATCTAGTAGCGTATGTAACATATAGTAAAAATGCATACAGGGAGAGATGGTGGAGCAATAAGTATGGGAACTGAGAAATGAGCTGCAAGCACCGTGGGACTTTGAGTGATGATGCCCTGCCGGCGGGACCAAGAGCCTCTTATCCTGCGCTCAAAAATTCATTAGCCAAGATATAACAAGCAATGAATAAGGCATTTAATCATAGCATGCATAGCATGAATCAATAGCATGTCACAACATAGTAACCATTATGAGTTGAATCATGATATTGCAAAGCATCATTGTTTGTTATTTTGTCATGAGGATGCCAATATGGCTAATCAAGTTTTGGAGTTGAATGATCAAGATCTGATAATGCCCATCGGCAGAATTGATCCAGAGAAATTAGTAGGAGTTGATTGAAAGATCTAGAGATGAATAATCATGAGATATGATAATTAGAATGATATAGGGAGATGATGCCCCTAGGTGGCATGTCATGAGAATATCGGGAGAATCAATAGATTGATAGCAATGAGTGGAGATAGGACTCATCCCGTGCTTTTGGTCTCTGCAAAGCTGTTCCTGCAAAACATCATCAGAAAATACAATACAAATTTTTAGATTTTAGAAATATGCAAATTTTTATGAGTTTTGAAAATATTTGAATTTTTATGGAGATTTTTGGAAAATATTTTGAATTTTTGTTGGGATTTTGATCGGGAAATATTCAAATTTTTTTTTTTTAGATTTTAGTTTAGACATTGTTAATGCAGCATCAAAGGGTTGTTTTGAACCACTGGCTCGGGGTCCTTGTTCCTTCCCTTTTCGCTAAAACTGCCCAAAGCTGGACGTGCATTGAAAGTGGCATCCTATAACCGACCATCTTTGATCAGCGGTGCCCCTACCAAGGCCATACCCGAGAAATGCTTGGTCTTGGAGGAAGAAGAGAAGAATAATTGTAGATAAGCTTTATGCAGGATGGGAGATATCGGGACTTGAATTCCTTCCAAGGTGTTCCCTTCAAAGAGGTAGTCTGTTGTGCCGGGGCTTTGTGCCTTTGATTTTTAGACCCTTGACATGCATACGACCAGGGTTTTCCCTGCGGGGACTTTGCCACTCTTGACATGCCATAATTAGGAATTTTGAATTTATCAAAGTTTTGACTTGATTTTCATAATAGCCCTTTTGGCAAAATGTATATCATGAAATTCATATTGATTTTGGGTCAGGACTGCCCCTATTTGAGACTCCTCTCGTATTGGGGATTACCTAGGTTGGTCATCTTGTCCGTCAACCTCTTGCCCCTGCACGTGGCCGAGTAAAGAAGAGAAAAGACTTTCAGATATACTCATGGCATGGCCAAGGTAGCAACGGTGTTTAACCAAAGGAGCTGGCTAAGGATGCCGTGAAGTGTGTGAGGTGCCCAGCTGAGGGTTGATTTTAACAAGTGGGGAGAGAATGTTGAATTCCCAGCGCGGGTTTTTATTAACCAGAGGTGCTGCAAAAAAAATAAGCCTAAAGGACTCTTTTGAGAATGATTTCAATTAAACAAAAGCTTAAGATAAAGGTTTAAAACACCACTCTTAATCTCGTTAAGAAGCACTTGATTTTGAAAATCATGCGTGAAGTAATGAGAAAATGATATCATTAAAATGCATACTTACGCCAATATGTTACCTTGCAACCTTTGTAGAAGCAGCTGTCAGAGGCGAGGTTGATCATCATGGGATTTGTCCTCTTTGGGAGTCAAAAGGATTGGAAGCAAAGGATTTTGGGAGTGGCTTAACAAGAAGGAGTGGTGCCAAGACCAGACTCAGACGAATAAGGAAAAAAAAGAAAAGAGGCGAGGGCTAGAACTCCCTCACTAAGGCGCGGAGACCCTGATCACATGGAACAGTCTACAGAAGAAGTGAAGAATTAGAAGGATGAGTGAGGACTAAAGCCTCGAAAGCAGTGAGAGAAAGGGCAGATGCCCAAGGCAGTGGATGTGGAAGAAGTTGGGTCGGACCCAGGATCATGAGGAATCAGAAGAAGAAATTGATAGATGGAAAGAGGCGGATCTGGAGGGTCCAGAGGCAGAGGAGAATCATGAGAGGAAAAATCCGAAGGCTCCGGAGGGATGACAAAAGAAGGGACGCGATGCCCTGAGACGAAATAGGGAAAAAGATGATGGAAAAGGAAGAAGAAAATGAAGGATGTGATGTTCAGGAAGATTAGAAAGATGAATCGGAAGAAAGATGGAGGGTCCGGAGGTTCCGGAGGGAGAAAATGCCGAGGGACGCGATGCCCAGGGAGGAGAGAAAAATCCGGAGGTTCCGGAGGAATGAAATCAGGAAGGAGAAGGTGGAAAGGGGCGTTGTGCCCGAGGGGAAAGTCCGGAGGTTCCGGAGGAAGCAAATAAAGAAGGTGGAGAGGGGCGTCGTGCCCAAAGGGAAAGTCCGGAGGTTCCGGAGGAGGAAAATGAAAAAGGTGGAGAGGGGCGTCGTGCCCAAAGGGAAAGTCCGGAGGTTCCAGAGGAATGAAATCAGGAGGGAGAAGATGGAAAGGGGCGTCGTGCCCGAGGGGAAAGTCCGGAAGTTCCGGAGGAAGCAAATAAAAAAGGTGGAGAGGGGCGTCGTGCCCAAAGGGAAAATCCGGAGGTTCCGGAGGAATAGAATCAGAAAAGGTGCGATGACTAAAGAGGAGGAATAAGACTCCTGGAGGTTCCAGGGAAATAGCAGGAAAGGGGACGCGATGCCCCAGGGATAGTGGATAAAAAGATGAAGATGAATAAAATGGGAAGTGCGGAATATCCGGAGGTGCCGGAAGGCGGGGAAGATACGGGTTTGGAAACCCGGGAAGCAGGAGGTGCAAATGCATGCAATGGGATGGATGTGATGAATGCATGAAATGCAAAGAATATGAAGAATGTGAAGGGCGAGAGGATGAGGTCCTCCTCCTAACCCTGGGAATGGCCCATGGAAAAGATGTGATAGACAAGAAGGTGGATGAAATAGCGGAAGGCCTTTCGGCACCAAGATAACTGCCCCTCCACGGCAGTGAAAGAATACAGCCAATTGGCCCAATAAAAGGAGTTTCAATAAGTGGCAACCCCCTTTGAAGGCAAAGATCAACAATATGAGGGAGTTGGAGAGTTGGAACGGGAAGCATCATGTTGCCCATTGAATGTGGTATATATGGAAAGTTGAGCAAAATGGGCATTCGCCCCTTGTAAGGAATAATGAATTCGGAATTCGAAAATTGGAACAAGGGGTGCCCTGCCCGACCCTTACACAGCATCAATGCTCGGCATGGCGGCGACTTGGCTTCTTCAACCGTGCTTGGCACAATAACCCGGATTGTCATCCGGAAAATGAATTCTTGAATCTTGAATGGCACGGCCAAATCCTTGCTGCCCGGCTCTTGATTATCTTCGGCACCTGTGCTTGTAGAAGGCCCCCCATTCCGAGTAGTAAGGGGAGGTGAAGCGGAGGTGGAAGGCTTCATGAATGGTGGAGGCATGATGGAAAGTGTAGGCAAATGGGTGAGCGTAAGCGGAGGTTCAAACACGTCGAGTTTCTCCCTTTGCTCGGAAGCAGTTGGGATTGGCTCGGGTGCAAAAAGGGGCGGATCCTGCTCAGGATTAGCCACGGGTAAGGGTAAATGGTTAAATGGTGGAATAGGCAAAGTGGGTTTTAAAGGGATAATGGAAGGCCGAGGTGGCGGTAATGGGAGGTTAATTGGGGAAGGTTCAATGGTGGGTTCGATGGAGGCTAATGGTGTGGAGGTAGATGGCTTAACGGGTGGAGGTTTAATAGTGGAAGGCTTGGGGGAGGCCAGTGTTGCGGAGGTTAATGGTGTAACTGGAGGAGGTGTAATGTATGCGGTGTCAAGGATAGGAGGAGACTTACAATGTGCCGGTGTGGGTGATTGAAGTATCGACCCATCATCGTAACACCAATTAGTCTCATAAATAGGGGTTGGATCAGGGATGGTTTCATCTTGAGCAGGGGGTTCATCGAATGATAGTGGAGGGAGCGGGAAATTAAGAAAACTCGGAAGGGGTGCCTGCGGAGCTTCATCATCATCGTACACTGCCTTGGATTCTTCAATTGCCGGCTCTTGATTGCTTGAAATGCCGAAGTCATAATCATTTCTCCTATCTTTCCATTCTTTCTCCATCTTGGTGATATCATCCAAAGCGGCATGGAGAGGATTGACCAGAGTAGGAGGAGCCATGACTCTTTTTAATTGTTCCTCCATCAAAGTGATTTTATCGAGGAGAGTTTGCTGGAGGGGTGTGACCTGAACAACAGAGGGTTGGCAGGGCCTTGAAGGAGAAGGGGCCGCATAAAAAGGCCGTGGAGGTGGATTAATGGGCCGACCCGTAGAAGAACCCGGATGGGCCGGATTGCAATGAATAAATGGGCCTTGGGGCCGTGAGGGAGGAGGAATAGAAGGAGGCGGGTGATGGGCCACCTGAGTAGAATGAACAGGAGGAGATGGGTAATGGGCTACCCGATCAGGATTGGAAGGAGGAGGTGGGTGATGGGCCACCCGTGTAGAATTGGAGGGAGATGGGTGATGGGCCACCCGAATAGAATTGGAAGGAGGTGGGTGATGGGCTACCCATATAGAATTGGAAGGAGGGAGAGATGCATGAGATGTACCCTCAACGGCAGCCTTAAGGGTTTGGATCTGTTGAGGGGTAAGATGATCTAACGCATGAATGATCTGGGAGACTTTCTCATCATTGGGACGAGAGGATCCCGAGGGAGTAGTGGCTCGAAATTGAGTTGAAGGACCATTGGATTGGACATTGCCCATGGGTCGGGCATGACCATAAGAATGAGGGCGTGGCCCTTTGAAAGAATGGTGAGAATTTTGATGAACATGTTGAAATTGAGGGGGATAGGATGTGCTAGGTTGATCACCCTCATGAATTGAATTAAACATGTTATTTTGTTTATGGTAACCCATTATTCAATCAAAGTAATGTGCAAACAATTTGCAAAGAAACACACAAGTTGGAATGGTTACCCTGATTTTTATTTGTTTAAACCTTGGTGAATTAATGAATTTTTATTAAAGTTTTGAATGATTCACACAAGGGGAGGAAACCTAGTTTCAATATGGTTAGAACTCCAATGCCAACTAGGAACCCTCTCTCACCATGTATATGGGCAACTAACTCGGGACTTAAAAAGGGTACAACCTGCCCGGCGTCCGTGAGGGAATCCACGGGTGCGGGGACTTACGGAGGCTTGGAAAAGGGATTTCCAGTTCAAAGAGATGGAATGCTCAATGGAGGGTCGTCCCGATTCCAAGAGGGTGTGTGGATCCTAATGAAGAGGAGGGGGCTCCCAAACCAATGCAAAGAATGAATGCAACAGGGGAAATCAGGCCAACCACACAATATGATCAATCAATATGAAATATCATGAAAACTCACCCACGGGAAGGGTTGTGGAAACCCACAGTAAAAACACGCCCTGGCAGGGGGCGCTACTAACCAAAGACACGACAGTGTGACTGTCGTGAATCAACTAAAACGCGCCTTAGGGTGAGGCGCTATCAATAAAGGGACGCCCTGATATGGGGCGCTAATCAACAAATAAACACCCTGGGAAAGGGCGTGAATTCACAGGCAGCAATATAAAGCAGGAAAACCCAGAAATATACTGGAAAACGCCCTGTCAGAGGGCGTAAAATATCAATAAGGCGCCCTGTATTAGGGCGTTAAATCAAACAAACGCCTCTGCCAGAGGCGTGAATTCACTTTTTCCAGAAAACTTCACGGCCAGCGGTATCAACACCCAATCACACAATCATGGCAATCAATAGAATAAGCATGCTCATCAAGAATTTTAAATAAGTGGAAATTTTAAAGAAGAATCAACAAACCGACCGATCACTTAGGGGAGGGTGTAAAACCAATGGAGGGTGCCCGAGGGGCACAAAAAGGGAGACGCACCGAGGGTGCAATAGGGGAGACGGCACACGCGGGTGCCTAAGGGGAAAGGGGTAATAAACAAAGAACATAAAGAGTCCCACCGTGATCGCCAATTTGTAGATTTCTTTAAAATCCACTTAAACAAAGAAATATTAAGTGAATGAATAAAGCATGAAATAGCACGAGGTGCTAAGGTGGAATAATGTGATCGCCAGAGACGCAAGGCCTCAAAAATATAACAATGAAAGCATGGGAGAGATGATTGCGAAAAATACCTCAAAAGTGCGGGGATGTGAGTGCTTCCTTTCTCTTCAAATCGGCCGGCCGATGAAGAGAGTTCTTACTTTTATTACCCTTGCAAAACAAACAAATACCACCAAAAGAATTGAATTAGAAATATGGTGAGTGTAGTATCAAATCCTAAATAAAAATATGAGCATGAAAATATGGTGAAGAACACACCTTAAGGGTGGTTGCCCTTAAACCCCTATGCAAAGAGGGTGTGGAAAATATGATGAATGAATGCAAATAATAAAAGAGTGCAAGAGATGCACTAAATGGGAGTTCTCAACGTGGTTGAGTTTTAAAAGAATAAATACATGAATGATCATGCATGCAACCGAATGATGCAGTAAAAGAATAATAATAAAAAAGGAGAGAAGAAGCCTGTCGCTTTGGCTTTGATATTCAAGGGGAAGTGAGCTTCAATAGGATGATGAAGAGCGTGCCGTGGAAGCCCCTCCTTCAGCCAAACACAGCCGCACAGAGCAACCTGCAAGAAAACAAAGCAAAAGGAAAAAAACGCGGAGGGGAAGAAGGGGGGTCCAACCCGTTAACAGAGCAGCAGAGCTCTATTAATAGATTGGAAATAGAGGGATAAGAACGGCAAGAGTCCAATGGAGGTAAGATAAGAACGGGCAAGAGCCCCAATCAAGGCAGAAGTCTAATGGGGCAAGGACTCTCTGGGGAAAGGGCTGCGAAGCCAGCAGATGAAACACGCCCTTTGTCAGGGCGTCAATTCAAGAATTGACGACCTGTCATAGGGCGTTAATTCAAAACACGCCCTGAGTCAGGGCGTTTCTTCCTGGATTAATTTTAGAAATAAACATTTCTTTTATTTGGAAATTCTGCAACACGCCTCCGGGAGAGGCGTTAATTGAAACACGCCCCAAAGAAGGGCATTAATTAACATTTTTCAAAACATTTATTCTTTTTCAAAAATTGGATAATGCCAGGAATTGACGCCCTCATCTCAGGGCGTCCTTTCATCAAGAAACGCCCCAGGTCAGGTCGTGTTTTAAAAAATGCCCTTCACCAGGTCACGAATTTATAAAATAGGTAAAATGGGGAGAAATAGATAAAATGGGGAGACACGCCCTGGATCAGGCCGCGTTTTAAAAACACGCCCCTCTCCAGGGCGTTAATTTAAAAAAGAGGGAAAGGGGAGAAAATCCATGAAAAATGGAAAAAACACTCAAATAAGCTAATTTGAGGGTCAAATGGAGCATTGCATGGCAATATGAGAAATACTCAAAGTAATGTCAATTTTGGCGTGTCTACACCTTGGCCAGAATGTATTCACGAAATTTTGGCCGTAGTGATCATTGGGCTGGCTGTAGAAATATTGGTTCCTAGGTGTCCACTTGCCATACCCACTAACCCAATTTCTAGGGTAAGGTCTATAAGACTGTGTAGCCTGATGTCCATGACCTGTAAACCTTCCTTGAGTCCTAGTCCATCCTGACCTATTTGGATAGGTTGACTGTGCAAAGAAGTGGGACTGGGCTCTAGGTTGGTAGAAGTGTTTTGGTTGAGCTCTAAAAGCATTCTGCCTCCCCTGCACCTTGGACCCTGCTGACCTATTCATAGGTGTGTGTTGGGTCTTGTTCATCGGTGGTGGTGATGGTGGAGACTTGGTGACCTTAGCATGGGGTTTATAAGACTGTGTAGGTTTACCCTTAACCTGAGACTGAGCTTTGGGATTTTGCTTGGATGTGCTAGCTCTACTAGTCTCACTCAATTTTTGTTTGCCCTTGTCCTCAGCACTGGGCTTTTTCAGATTACAGTTTTATTCATTGAAATGTTTGAATTCATGCTAATTAGAGGTCCTTTCTCTTTTTGTGCAACAAATGAAATAGTTTTCATTCCAAAGGTTTTTGTTGCACTAGAATTAAATCCTAGGCCCTCTTTTCTGAAGTTGACCTTTGGCCCTAACAGAGCATTTAGATTATCTGTACCTTGGGTCATTTTCTCAATAGTTTTAAGCTTGTCCTCATTATCCTTTTGAATTTCTTCAATGGATTTTTTCAGTTCTGTGTTCACACTCAAGACATCTTGATATTTTTCATTCACTATTTTTATCTCACTCTCACATTTCTGAATTTTCAATTTTAGTTCATCAGTTTCTTTTTCTAACATCTCATTTTCTTCTTTAGAGGCTTTTGACTCATTCTTGATTTCTTCTAATTCAGAACATGTGAGTTTCAATCTACTATTCTCATATTCTAGACATGTAATTTTATCAGTTAGAGTTGTGTTATTTTGCATGGAATTTATCTTTCATCTTAGATGCCTATTTTCCTTACTGATATCATCTGCCTTATCAGCTATTTCATGGTAGGCATCTACCCAATCAGCAATAGTAAAGTTATCGAATCTAGTGATTACCTCATCTGAGTCCTCCTCTCTGTCTTCAGAGCTTGTTGCCATAAGGCAAATGGGCTTCTCAGATTCAGCTTCACTGTCAGAGGTATTGCTCAGGGAGCCTTCATCTTCATCACTCCAGGTGCTAACCATAGCTCTCCCTTTCGTGTTCTTCTTCTTTGACTTGTCCTTGTATTTCTGATTCTCTGGACAGTCAGCTTTCATATGGCCTGGTTTCCTGCATTGATAACAAGTATTAGTTTCAATTTTCTTAGCAGGGTTGTGTTTATACCTTTTATCCCTTCGGCCGCCACCATACTTCTTTTGGCTGAATCGTCCTACTCCTTTTCTGAGGAATCTCTTGAAGTCTCTGGTCATCATTGCCATTTCAGTATGGGTTATGTCTTCTTCATTCAGGCTCTCCTCTGATGATGAACTGCTAGGGCTGGATCTGCTGGACTTGTTGGATTTGCTGGTACCAGCTTTCAGCGCGATTGGCTTCTTCTTCCTCTCAGCTTCTTCTATCCTTGGCATATTAATCTCATATGCCATCAGCGAGCCAATTAGCTCATCAGCCCTTGTATTTCGCAAATCCCTTGACACCTCCATAACTGTAGCCTTAGTATGCCAAGCATGAGTCAGGGAACGCAATATCTTCCTCACTAGATCATACTCTGTCTGAGGTTTCCCGAGACCTCTAAGACCATTGGTAATGTCAACCGAGCATACATTTCTTTGATGGTCTCGTTGGGCTTCATCTTGAATGCCTCATATTCAGACACTAGGAAATTTGCCTTCGTCTCCCTAACTTTAGAAGTCCCTTCATGGATCACTTCCAGTGCATCCCACATCTCCTTAGCTGAACTGTAAGCAGATACTCGAGAAAATTCGGTGGGGTGCAGAGAGCACTGGATAGCATTTATGGCGCTCCAGTTTAGAGTAGACCTTCTGATCTCCTCCTTGGTCCAGACTTCCTCATTTGGGGACAGCTCATAAGGTCCCTTGCTGACTACCTTCCAGATCTCGTAATCCTTAGCCCTCAAAAATACTTGCATACGATTCTTCCAGTATGCATAGTTAGATCCATCGAAGAATGGGGGCTTTGTGGTTGAGTGTCCTTCAGCTATCATCCCTCGAGCATCCATCTTTGCCTTTCCTCTTCGGGCGATGAGTCCCTGTAGAAGATTATGGCTCTAATACCAAGTGTTATTTTAGATGGACGCAGTCTATCTCCACGAAGTGTGGATCTAGAGGGGGGTGAATAGATCTATTGCCTAATTTAAAACGCAGTTGAACTATAATGCGGAATTTAAAACAAACAACTGCTGAATGGTAGAAAGAACACTATGAAGAGTGTCGACACAAGCAACCACACAACTGATCACAAGCAATCTCACAAACACAAGACACCCAAGATTTTTAGGTGGTTCGGTCAGAGACCTACGTCCACCCCACACTCAACCGAGTATGGCTTACTGCTGCGTGTTGGCTTGTGTGTCTTCCCTAAGTGTTTTGATGATGAGCAACACTATGTTAATTGTTCTTGTTATTTTTCAGATATCCTGCACTTGAGTTATCCATGGTCTTATATGAATTAGCTGCTAAGAGGTAACACTACGTGTGTTCGTTCATGTTCTGTCTTCGTGCTGTTTTCCTCAAACATCATGTAGTTCTTGCTTCGCGTTTTCACCTCGTGTCGAGCTAGCCATGTTGTCGTCTGATTGAGTGTTATCTTTCACCTCGTGCAGTATTTATTTACTGTGTTGGTTCCATGTCATCCTTTGTATTCCTGTCTTCGAGTCCATTCGCTGAGTCTCTAAGTCAGTCTAAGTTCAAGTGTTCGTTTCACTTTGTGATTGTTTTCTCTTCTCATGACTTCGTGTCGTGTTCCTGAAGCTGCTCTAAAAAGTTCTGATAAACTTCGAGTAGTTTTCCTGTAGACCTCGTGTCGTTCCTACTTAGTAACCACACTTCGTGACGGTTACTATAGTCCACGTCTTCGTGTTGGTTTTATGCACTCCGTGTCGTCTTCTTTGTTTCATTCTGTTCTCATCTCACTTCGAGTCATTTCTCTGCATACTGTCTTCGTGTTGATTGGCACTTCTTCTTGGTTACAACACCTCGTGTTGTACTGTTTGACTTCGTGTCGGTTTCGGTTGCTAGTCCATGTTGTTTTCATGTCGTTCTCCTTATTGCCACCTCGTGTCGTCTTAAGTCTTCGTGTAGTTTTACCTCGTGCAGTCTGATCCCGTGTTATTTACTGTTTCGACTTCGTGTCGTTATCAGCCCGTCTTGTTTTCATCTCGTGCTGTTCTTACTGGCTTCGTGTCATTTTCTATATATAGTGTGTGTTTGTCACCACTATACTTCGTGTCGTTGCTTTTTACTTCGTGTCAAACTTCACCTCGTGTTGTTTTCACCTCGAGTCGTTTCGTTATATTCTGTCCTCGTGTTGGTTTCTCGCTTTAGTCTTCATGTCGGTCTCTGTCGTTAGCCCGTGTTGTCCTCGTGTTGTTTTTGCATTCGTGACCTCGTGTCTCTTTTGCTTATAACCTCTCCTCGTGTCATTTTCTTCTGTGTATCTGACCTGTTACAGAGTATCTCGTGTCGTTCTTGTGTCATCTCGAGTAATAGTCACGTCGTGTTGTTACTATACCTCATGCAGTTTTGGTTTTAATGGCCATGCAGCGTATTAAAGGACTTACTCTCATTACAGGTCCGAGGAAGAACATTCCACACTCCAGGGCTGCACGTGATCCGAGACAAGAGGAACCAATCTGATAAAGGCACGTGGCAGGAAGATTCTGGATCGAGCGTGGGAGGCACATGCATTTTGTGCCCTATCCACCTGCTGTTCAGCTATAAATAGAATCCTTCGTCCTCAGATGAAGGTGATCGAAAAAGAGAGGCATAGAAGAAAAAACAAGAAAATTGAGAGCCCTTCGATCCAGGAGAAGAAAAGAAAGAAGAAAGAATAGCAGAGAAAGAAAAAGAGAGAGAGAGCAGAAGAGTGATCAGAAGAGTTGTTCTGACTTGCGGATCAAATCCGAAGTCTATTGCTCTGTATTGAGCTACATTGTTTCCATTTTCTGGCATTTGATTTTTCTTCGTTCGTATTTTTCCGTTTATTGTTCTTATCTTTCTTCCACTGTCCTTGTTTGTGTTTCCGATCCTCTGGATTGAGGTCGGGGTCCTCTTGTGAGATCAGGAGAAGGGAGATTCATTCTCCTGTTTGCAAGCAGCAGGTGAGCTGCTTGTAGGTTCCCTCCGGGTTGGGAGGAAGAGGGGTCTTCGACCTCTGGTTCACTAGTAGCAGGGTTGCTACTAGTGGGGTTCCCTCTTGGTAAAGAGGAAGAGAGACGTAAGTCTCTGGGTTCTAGTGACTGCAGGTCGCTAGAGGTTCCCTCCGGGTAGGAGGAAGAGGAGAGGTTGTTCTCCTGGGAAGCTGTGTATCAGCAGTTGTCTGGCAAGCTGTGTTGCCCAGCCTTTAGTGAAGCCACACTCGGTTTGAGTGTGGGGTGGATGTAGGTCTGAAGGACCGAACCACCTTAAAATCCTCTGAGCCCTTGTGCGATCGATTGTGGTACTATCATGATATGCCTTCTATTTGCTTGAGCTATTAACTGCACTGCATCATATTCGTTAGCCTGAGCTCAAGGTTATTTGCATTTAGCAATATACTCTGCAGAATTTTTTTTAATCTTTAAAAACAGTGATCTATTCATCCCCTCCCCTTCTAGATCACTTCATATTGTACTTATCAGTTGGTATCAGAGCAGGTTTTTCCCAGAATGTGGTCCAACGGCCAGGGAAACGGATCCACTGGTCCTCGCAGTTTCATAGCTGATGGGCAGTCTATCAACCGTCCCCCCTTCTTTGATGGTAATAATTACTTCTTCTGGAAGAACAGGATGGAAGTCTTTATCAGGGCACAAAGCCACAAGCTATGGAAAGTTATCACAAATGGTCCATACACCCTTCCACCAAATGAAGATATGTGGACAGAAGATCAGGTCAAACTCTCCGCACTGAATTGGATAGCTGTTAACATCATACAGTGCGCCGTTCACCCGGAAGAGTATTCAAGGATCTCAGCGTGCAAGACTGCAAAGGAAATGTGAGATGATTTGCAGTTAATTCATGAGGGCACATCTCAGGTGAAGGCTACCAAGATCAACATACTTACAACTCAATATGAGTTATTTAAGATGAAGCCAGAGGAGCCGATCACAGAAATGTATGCCAGACTATCCGTGATCATCAACAGTCTGAAAGGCCTTGGAAAGGATATTCAACAAGAAGATATAGTCAGGAAGATCCTTAGGTCTCTAACTCCCGTCTGGGAAACCAAGGTGAGTGTAATAGAGGAATCAAGAAATTTATCCATCATGACAGTGACCCAGCTGATTGGATCCCTCATGACCCATGAAATCAATTTCAGACATGGAAATGATGGGCATGACAGAAAGGGAAAGAATGTTGCTCTGAAGGTCTCACGACATGCTAAGAAGAACAACAGCAGCAGCAGCAGTGATGATAGTAGCGAAGGCTCTGATGGATTCTCAGACCTGGACAAGGACGAGCGAGCTATGCTCACCAGGCAATTCAGAAAGTTCCTGAGAACTAAAGGAAAATTCTACAGGAGGAAGAAATTTAATGGTGCAATGAAGTCTCCTGAGCGAGGATTTGAGAAGAACCGGTCTGCTAAGAAGATCACTTGCTATCATTGTCAGAAAGCCGGTCACATGAAAAGTGAATGTCCAGAGCTACAAGCTAAGGCTCCAGGACACCAGAAGAAGATGGTGCACAAGAAGAAGAAGGCCATGCTGTGCACATGGAGCGATGAGGAGGAGGACCCAGAAGCCACTTCGTCCAGTGAAAATGAAGAGAAGACCTGCCTCATGGCCGATCATGAGAAAGAGGTAACAAACCTGTTTGAGAATTTTACTTTGGATGATTGGGAGGACGCCTATGGCGACCTGTTAAGTAAATATAATTGTTTAAACAAGGAGCATAGAATGCTTAGACGTAAGTTTCATTCTTTGTCTGAAGAACACTCTTCTATTGTCACTGATAGCATGAAAACCAAGGAGATGGTCATTGAGCTAGACCAGGTTAAAGGTGAGATTGAGAGGTTGAGAATGGAAAGAGAGGAGAGTCTAGCTAGAATAGATGAGCTGAAGTGTAAAGCTGAAGAGTGTAAAGGAGAGATTAGACTGATGGCTGAAAAATATGAGGCAGTTAGAAAAGTTAATCAGGAACTTCAGGACCAATGCAATGAATTTAAGAAGGAGATTGAGGACAAAGAAAAAGTGCTTGAGAAGTTTACAGAGGGGAGAAACAACCTGAATGTCCTTCTGGGGTCGAGGGTAAACTTCAATAGGGAGGGATTAGGATACAATCCTACTAGTAAAAAACCCTTTGAATTTAAGACTACCACGTTCTGCCCCGCCAAAGGCAAAGAGAAACTGGAAACACCATCCAGTTCCAAATCTGTCTCTACAATGAAGTTTTCGACCGACAAATTCATTCAATCCATTGGTCAGCAACCTAAGTCGGGAAACCCTGAAACAAGAACTGCCCATGTGCAACAGGTGGGGAACAAAGGTTCTCACAGAACCAGTCCTATTGATGTCACAAAAAGAGTGAAAAATTTTGTTAAGAAAGCTCATCATGCTAATTATCAAGTAGAGCATGGCAACGTTCACCAGTTTCAGCACAAATTTTATTGGAGTAAAAATGCTTACCTGAATTATGCTCAACACACACGCGTATCCTCTAAGAGGCCAACCAACAATGTTTGTGTTCAGAAACAGCATAGTTCAAATGGGAATAAGTTCATTCAACACCCACCAAGAAATGCCAAAAGGGAAGAATCAACCCACATAAAACCACTGAAGAAAACAGTAAATCAGATATGGGTTCCCAAGTGCTTTTTGCATAATCTGAAAACTAGCTTTGGACCCAATTTGAATTGGGTCCCACATTACTCTGTCTGAATTTTTGCAGGTCAGCCTGGCAGCTGAGCATAACAAGTGGTATCTTGACAGCGGCTGTAGCAGGCACATGACAGGTGACCGGTCCAAATTCAGCAAACTAAAAATGAAGCTTGGGGGCTTGGTCAAATTCGGAGGAAATAATAGAGGAAGAATAATTGGAATTGGTACGGTTGGTAAGTCCTCTACTAACTCCATTGAAGATGTGTATCTTGTAGAAGGACTTCAGCACAACTTGGTAAGTATAAGTCAGCTTTGTGACAAAGGACACAAGGTACTCTTTGACCACAACTCTTGCACTGTCTTTGAGCTGAATTCTGATAACATCATGTTCAAAGGTCATAGAGTAAATAATGTGTACATTGTTGATCTAGATGATAATTCTGAAACAAACTTGTGTCTGTCTGCTAATTCTGAACAGGTTGCTTTTGACTGGCATAGGCGTCTAGGCCACGCTAGTGTGTCTACTTTGAATAAACTGTCTAATTATAACCTAGTCAGAGGTTTGCCCAAAATAAAATTCCTGTTAGGGTCCAAGCTCTGTGATGCTTGTGCTCAAGGTAAACAGACTCGTGCAGTTTTTAAGTTGAGAACTGAGGGTCTCTCATCTAAACCACTACAGCACTTGCACATGGATCTCTTTGGTCCTACTCGAATACAAAGCCTGTCAGGTAAGAGATATGGTCTAGTCATAGTTGATGACTTCACCAGATTTTCTTGGTTGTTCTGTTTAGCAAATAAAAATGATGCTTTTGTTCACTTTGAAGAACTTTTTAATAAAATCAAACTGCAAGGTGAACATAATATCATTACAATTCAGTCTGACCATGGAAGAGAATTTGAAAACTCTTCATTCTCTGAATTTTGCTCAAGAGAGGGAGTGACTCACAGATTTTCTTCTCCCAGGACACCGGAGCAGAATGGAATTGTTGAGAGAAGAAACAGGTCAATAATTGAAATGGCCAGGACTATGCTGATTGAGAGTGGACTTCCAAGGAGATTTTGGGCAGAAGCTGCAAATACAACATGCTACATTTTAAATCGAGCCTTGGTAAGACCTACTCATAAGAAAACTCCTTATGAACTCCTCAAGGGTAAGCTGCCAAACATTTCTTACTTTAAAATCTTTGGTTCCAAATGTTTCATCCACAATAATGGTAAGAATGGTTTGGATAAGTTTGAAGCAAGAAGCTCTCCTAGAATCTTTCTCGGATATTCAGAAACCTCTAGGGCTTATAGAGTCTTCAATAAAGATGAGCAAACTGTTGAAGAAACACCTCATGTAGTGTTTGATGAGAATGTTCTATCTGACAAAAAGATAAATGACGACAGGGAGCCATCTGATGAGGGAGATTTCTTGGAGAAAATTGAAGAAGAAGAGATGCAGCAAACTGCTCAACCAGAAAACCTACAACAAGAAGAAGCAACTGAGGTAGGTGAACCCTCAGGTGAGGTAATCTTTCACAAAGACCACCCTAGTGAAAATGTCATAGGTAATTTGCATGACCCCACTAGGACAAGGTCTCATTTTAGAAATGTCCAAGAACAGGACTTAGCTGCCTTGACATCTCAGGTAGAACCCAAGACTGTGGAAGAGGCTTTAAAGCATGACTCTTGGGTATCCTCCATGGGTGAGGAATTAAATCAATTTGAGAAAAATAATGTATGGAAACTAGTTCCTAGACCTGAAAACACTCATGTCATTGGCACTAAATGGGTTTTCAAAAATAAGATTGATGAAAATGGAGCTATCACTAGAAACAAAGCAAGACTTGTAGCTCAAGGCTACAGTCAGGAATTTGGTGTGGATTTTGATGAATCCTATGCACCAGTAGCTAGGATGGAAGCTATAAGAATTCTGTTTGCATTTGCATGCTCTAGAAACATTCGGCTACAGCAAATGGATGTCAAAAGCGCATTCTTAAATGGGCTATTGAAGGAAGAGGTATATGTTGAACAACCTCCTGGGTTTAATTTCTCTGTTCAGCCTAACATGGTTTTTAGGTTGAATAAAGCCCTTTATGGATTGAAGCAGGCTCCCCGAGCCTGGTATGAGAGACTTTCTGAGTTCCTTGTGAGCAAGGGCTACATTCGAGGTAAGGTTGACCAAACCCTCTTCACTAAAAGTCTCGGAAAGGAGTTAATTGTAGTCCAGGTATATGTTGATGATATCATTTTCGGATCTAACAATTCAAAATTATGTAAAGATTTTTCTGAGTCTATGTCCCAAGAATTTGAAATGAGTCTAGTTGGCGAACTAAAATACTTTCTTGGGCTGCAGGTCAAACAAATGGAGGATGGTTGTTTCATAAATCAAACCAAGTATACTCTGGAGATGCTGAAAAGGTTTGGAATGACCAACCTCAAGACAATCTCAACACCCATGGGTACCAGCTCCTCACTGGATTCAGACGAAAAAGGTAAAGAGGTGGATGCTAAACTATATAGAGGTATGATCGGTTCACTCCTCTACTTAACTGCATCCAGGCCCGACATTCAATTTAGTGTAGGGATGTGTGCCAGATACCAGGCTAGGCCTACTGAATTGCATCTGGCAGCTGTAAAGAGAATTTTTAGATACTTATCTGCCACCCATGATCTAGGTCTCTGGTATCCTGCATCATGTAGTTTAGATCTCATTGCATACACTGATGCAGATTATGCAGGATGTAAATTGGACAGGAAGAGCACTAGTGGTCACTGCGAATTTCTAGGAGGGTGCTTAGTCTCTTGGGGATCCAAGAAGCAACACTCTGTGGCTCTCTCTACTGCTGAAGCTGAGTATGTGGCAGCAGGGAGTTGTGGCACACAGGTTATATGGATAAAACACCAGCTTCTGGACTACTCGGTTGAGCTAGGTTATACTTCTATCTTTTGTGACAATACTAGTGCAATAAATATTACAAAGAATCCTGTACTTCATTCCCGAACCAAACATATTGAAATCAGGCATCATTTTATTCGAGATGAAGTAGCTAGGAGGACTTTTGAGTTGATCCATGTTGGCACTAACTCACAAATTGCAGATATCTTTACTAAGCCACTGGATACTGAAAAATTTAGCACTCTGCGCAGAGAACTAGGTATTTACAGAATTTCATGATTGAAAAAAATTGATTTCTGAATACCATGTCATGTGTTATTATGCTTATCATATTCATCATCTGTTGCTGAAGAAATAACTTCATTATGAGTGTTTGGTGACTCACTCCGTTTTGATTGAATAGTCTGTCCAAACTTCATGGTGTTCTCTTTGAAGTATTTTGAGGGTTGTCTTGGTTAAGTTTGTGTTGGGGTCAAGGTCTCAGGGGGAGCTGATTTATAATAGGTGTTTTGATCCTTGACCTAATTTGAACATACTCCGAACGACATTTTGCTGACATCAAAAGAGAATCAGGTTGATGAGGTGTATAAAAGAAAGAGTTGGATGCTTTATCCTTTAAGACTGTTCATCTAATTTCTTGTTAGAATTTCAGCTGTTAGTCCCACTAAGATCAAAATCTGAATTCAAAGATTATCTTCCTACACGGTAACTGTCTTCTGATCTAGTCAGTACTGCATACCTACTTAGTCAATGTTGAGTCCGAAATGAGGTATTTTGTGCTTTAGTCTGTATCACCTTGGATCTGGTGTATTGTTCTCAAACGGACTCAAGCTTCATTAACAAGGTTTTAAGAGCTGGTTAATAATAAAAAAAAAATTTCATAAAATTGTTATCAACTTTGTTAACTGCTCATTGAGAAACTGGGATTTTCATCAATGAAGTGAATGTTTCCCATGTCATGAGATGGCAGTAATTATCTGGTCTTAGTAGTTGTCTTGATCATACAGAGCTATGGTACATATCTGGTTAGTAACTGGGGTGTCTGGCCTCAGATAAAGGTGTCACCTTAATGTCAACACCAGCTAGAATACTATCTCTGTCCTCTTATCTGAAGGGGTAATGTGGTCCTGCCACCGAGTAACTGGGGGTTCTTGCCTCTAAACAAGGTGTCTCCTTAATGTCAAAGGTGTACTTGACAGACTTACCTTTGATCTTGACCATCTTTAAAGATCCTGCTCACTTGAAGTATAGCTTTTGATTTGTTTGTTCTCAATACCACAGGTCTTTGTCTTCTGACTGTCTTACATAATACTCTCTCAGTAAAGACTTATTTTGATCAAACTGGTATCTTGTACCTCACTTGCTTAGAATCTGGTTCTGTGTATGGAGCGAATCCTTATTCACAGTTTTTGCACAGTCTAACTAACTGATCCTCAAAAATCCTCACATAAAATTAATGGCTTTCTTAATTGACTAAACATCTCAATAGTCTCCATTTATCTGCCTTACTCTGTCCTGTTTTTCTCTCTATAGTCAGCAATTTTCCTTTCTCTGTATCTTCAGATTTGCCCCTAGTTTTGATGATGTCAAAGGGGGAGAGAATTGTGTCGGGGGTTCAGAGTTTGTTGAGGGGGAGTTAGTTATCAAGTTTGAGGTAAACTGTTGCTGTGTTCAGGGGGAGTGTTCAGGTTTCTCAGGGGTGGTAAGGAAGCAAGTATGCTTTAAGTTGTCTGCATCATATATCCTGAATTGATCTCTTTTGAACTTATCTCTCATATTTAATATAGTGTTGCCATCATCAAAAAGGGGGAGATTGTTGGCTTGTGTGTCTTCCCTAAGTGTTTTGATGATGAGCAACACTATGTTAATTGTTCTTGTTATTTTTCAGATATCCTGCACTTGAGTTATCCATGGTCTTATATGAATTAGCTGCTAAGAGGTAACACTGCGTGTGTTCGTTCATGTTCTGTCTTCGTGCTGTTTTCCTCAAACATCATGTAGTTCTTGCTTCGCGTTTTCACCTCGCGTCGAGCTAGCCATGTTGTCGTCTGATTGAGTGTTGTCTTTCACCTCGTGCAGTATTTGTTTACTGTGTTGGTTCCATGTCATCCTTTGTATTCCTGTCTTCGAGTCCATTCGCTGAGTCTCTAAGTCAGTCTAAGTTCAAGTGTTCGTTTCACTTTGTGATTGTTTTCTCTTCTCATGACTTCGTGTCGTGTTCCTGAAGCTGCTCTAAAAAGTTCTGATGAACTTCGAGTAGTTTTCCTGTAGACCTCGTGTCGTTCCTACTTAGTAACCACACTTCGTGACGGTTACTATAGTCCACGTCTTCGTGTTGGTTTTATGCACTCCGTGTCGTCTTCTTTGTTTCATTCTGTTCTCATCTCACTTCGAGTCGTTTCTCTGCATACTGTCTTCGTGTTGATTGGCACTTCTTCTTGGTTACAACACCTCGTGTTGTACTGTTTGACTTCGTGTCGGTTTCGGTTGCTAGTCCATGTTGTTTTCATGTCGTTCTCCTTATTGCCACCTCGTGTCGTCTTAAGTCTTCGTGTAGTTTTACCTCGTGCAGTCTGATCCCGTGTTATTTACTATTTCGACTTCGTGTCATTATCAGCCCGTCTTGTTTTCATCTCGTGCTGTTCTTACTGGCTTCGTGTCGTTTTCTATATATAGTGTGTGTTTGTCACCACTATACTTCGTGTCGTTGCTTTTTACTTCGTGTCAAACTTCACCTCGTGTTGTTTTCACCTCGAGTCGTTTCGTTATATTCTGTCCTTGTGTTGGTTTCTCGCTTTAGTCTTCATGTCGGTCTCTGTCGTTAGCCCGTGTTGTCCTCGTGTTGTTTTTGCATTCGTGACCTCGTGTCTCTTTTGCTTATAACCTCTCCTCGTGTCATTTTCTTCTGTGTATCTGACCTGTTACAGAGTATCTCGTGTCGTTCTTGTGTCATCTCGAGTAATAGTCACGTCGTGTTGTTACTATACCTCATGCAGTTTTGGTTTTAATGGCCATGCAGCGTATTAAAGGACTTACTCTCATTACAGGTCCGAGGAAGAACATTCCACACTCCAGGGCTGCACGTGATCCGAGACAAGAGGAACCAATCTGATAAAGGCACGTGGCAGGAAGATTCTGGATCGAGCGTGGGAGGCACACGCATTTTGTGCCCTATCCACCTGCTGTTCAGCTATAAATAGAATCCTTCGTCCTCAGATGAAGGTGATCGAAAAAGAGAGGCATAGAAGAAAAAACAAGAAAATTGAGAGCCCTTCGATCCAGGAGAAGAAAAGAAAGAAGAAAGAATAGCAGAGAAAGAAAAAGAGAGAGAGAGCAGAAGAGTGATCAGAAGAGTTGTTCTGACTTGCGGATCAAATCCGAAGTCTATTGCTCTGTATTGAGCTACATTGTTTCCATTTTCTGGCATTTGATTTTTCTTCGTTCGTATTTTTCCGTTTATTGTTCTTATCTTTCTTCCACTGTCCTTGTTTGTGTTTCCGATCCTCTGGATTGAGGTCGGGGTCCTCCTGTGAGATCAGGAGAAGGGAGATTCATTCTCCTGTTTGCAAGTAGCAGGTGAGCTGCTTGTAGGTTCCCTCCGGGTTGGGAGGAAGAGGGGTCTTCGACCTCTGGTTCACTAGTAGCAGGGTTGCTACTAGTGGGGTTCCCTCTTGGTAAAGAGGAAGAGAGACGTAAGTCTCTGGGTTCTAGTGACTGCAGGTCGCTAGAGGTTCCCTCCGGGTAGGAGGAAGAGGAGAGGTTGTTCTCCTGGGAAGCTGTGTATCAGCAGTTGTCTGGCAAGCTGTGTTGCCCAGCCTTTAGTGAAGCCACACTCGGTTTGAGTGTGGGGTGGATGTAGGTCTGAAGGACCGAACCACCTTAAAATCCTCTGAGCCCTTGTGCGATCGATTGTGGTACTATCATGATATGCCTTCTATTTGCTTGAGCTATTAACTGCACTGCATCATATTCGTTAGCCTGAGCTCAAGGTTATTTGCATTTAGCAATATACTCTGCAGAATTTTTTTTAATCTTTAAAAACAGTGATCTATTCATCCCCTCCCCTTCTAGATCACTTCATATTGTACTTATCACTGCGCAGTATAGCTTGCGTCTGCTGGGCACTACAGCTTGGCCTACAAACCGCTGAGCAACACAGCTTGCTGTCCGAGACAAGTCTCGCCTGCTGAGGATTACAGCTTCACCTGTCCAGTGGAGACCTCCACTGCAACCGCTGGGGTTTACAGCTTACCCGTCTATAGGCAGCACCTCTGCTAAGAGCTGACTCACAGCTTGAAGAAATAATTTCAGAAATAAAAGACAGAAGCAAACAAAAATAGAAAACCCAAATGGGAGTGTAGCTCGGAATGAGCAAAGCTCAGCTCTGGTATCTGAACCAAGAGTCTGAGATACAACCTCTCAATCAAACTCTCTCAATCTCACTCTCTCAACACATCTCTCTCAATCTTCTCTTCTCTCTTTTTCTTCTTCTCTATTTTTCTTCTCTCTATGTATCGGTGGCTCTCTGCTACTTCAGACTTTTACTCTCTCTGTATATACTTTGCCACTGTTCGATCTGCCTTCATCCGAAGAAGAAGACTCATATATATACCAGTAGCAGATTGGATAAGGGCGTGTGGCTTCCACATTTCCCGCCCAATGAATTCGCCAGATCTGAGGCAATTTCACCCACATGGCAGCATCCTGTGATGGGCTGCTTCCACGTGTCACCATCTGATCACCTCGTCCTTCCTTGGATCACGAGCCAAGTCATCAATCCCTGCAAAGAATCCCTGTCAAATAGATGAAATAGAATTATCAGTTTAAGTATAAACCCTGTACAGACTTTGTGGGATGCAATGCATTGTATAGACTTCACTGTATAGTCTTTGTGAACTCGAATGCATTGTATAGACTTTGCTGTATAGACTTTGTGAACGTGAATGTAATGTACAGACTCTGGAATGTATAGACTCATATATGCAGTGCTGTGCGATGTACAGACTTCCTATATGAACGCAACCGCTATACAGACTTGCTGAAGTGTAATGCAATGTGCAGACTTTGAAGAACATTCAGCAGCCAATGTATAGACTAGGCAATGTAAAGACATGCCAGTGTATGGGCTTGATGAGCGTGCAGCAATGTGCAGACTTCAATGCATGAAGAAGCACTGTGAAGACTTAGACAGACACAACGTGCAACAATGTATAGACTTGAAACACTAGATGCACGATGTACAGGCTTCAACTAAAATGATGCACAATGTGTAGACTTGAATGATGTGTGATGTACAGACTTCATGTTATGCATGAGACTCTAAGTAAGACAGACGATGTGCAGACTTAGCCAGCATTCAACTCGATGTATAGACTTCATGAATGATGCATGCAATGCACTGGACAATGTATGGACTTAGCCGATGCAGACTAGTCCGATGTACATACTTGCTTGTTGTTCAGAAATCATGAGTGATGTACAGACTTGCCAAGAGAAAGACTGTACAGACTTGAGCAAAGCAAAATAGTTGAATGTATAGACTTCACGATGTGTAGACTTGCCAAAGACAACTGGATGATGTACAGACTTGAGCGAAGTAAAGTCTATACAGACTTGAAGGTTCACAATGTAAAGACTTTGGCAAAGCAACAATGCACAGACTTGCACAGTTCTGGGATGTATAGACTTTATCTGAAAGCCCAATGTACAGACTTGCAAGACTGAACGTAGGTAAAGATCCCAATGTATAGACTTCGAAGTTCATCTGGTGAATGTACAGACTTTGAACACAAACACCACAATGCAATGTATAAACTTGCTAGTTATGTGAGCTGCAGTGTATGGACTTTGAAGAATGATGCATGACGCTGAGTGAGACGGACAGGATGTACAGGCTTTGAAGCTCAACTGAGACGGACGATGTATAGACTTAGCCTGTTCGAACAATGTAGCAATGTATAGACATTATCGTGCAGACAGTAGCTCACATGCATTAGTGTATAGACTGTATGCCTAATGGATGCACTGATGCAGTATATACACAGAGGAAGCAATGCACCGATGCAATGCATGCACATATCAGGCATTGAACTGAAGCAATGGATGTATAGACTTGTGATGCACTGATGCAGTATATGCATAGAGGAAGCAATGCACCGATGCAATGTATAGACTTACTGAGCTGACACTGCATGAGACACTAAATAAGACGGACAGTGTATAGACTTGTGTTCTGGGTGAGTTGACGCATCTAAGACGGGGGTCGACCCACTTCTGTCCAGACTATGCTGAGAGTGATGATGCATGAATGTATAGGCTTGCGTTCTCAACGATGCACAAACACAACACAATGTATAGACTATGCTGAGTGTGAAGACTTGTGTGTGTGTGCAGTGTGTAGACTTGTGAAAGTGCATAGAACACACAGATAATCTGATAAAAGCAATTTCATCAAAACATAAACAGTTGCCAATCAATCAAAATAAGGTGTTGCCAATGAAGTAAAGCATATTGTCAACATCATCAACACAGAGGAGTCACAACAACCATATCCTAAGTGAGGTGAGAAGCCTTGCGTGCTCTTCTCTGAGAAGGAGATGGGGGTGAGAAGCCCCTTCCTACCCATCGGCCACCTCCTTCCCTCCATCCTCCCTCCACCACCGTCATCTATATCACGGAGTCGAAGGAAGAGTTCAGCTGCATCGGCCCTGGGATAGGGTCGGGTGAGGGTCGGGTGAGAAGCCCCAACCGCACTTCCTCCTTCGTCTCTAGCTACTCTGCTGCAGCCGATCACCACCTTGCCTCTCCCACTACCTTCACCGTCTCCTCCCACACCCCAGTCCGCTCTCTTAATCTCTCTCTTTCCATCACTTTATCACGCCGCGGAGCCCCTTGTTGACACCCATTTTTAGCCTGCAAGTTGAGTCATTTCTCTTATTCATCATTTTGATGCCCCGAATTATCTATTATTTTGGAACCTTTCTTGGATGGATTTCGAGCCCATTTCATTATTCCTTTCCTTTTGAACCTTGGAGATCATTATTTCATAGAGCCCTGGAGCCTATCTTGTCACCTTCCGGCCTTCAAAGTCGCCTTACGGCCCATTTAGGCCGGCTTCCCTCAAGCATTCAGCCCCCTTTCGTTGCGTAGTCTTGAAAATTGTCCTTTTCACCCCCTTCCTTTCCTCTTTTCAAAATGTGTCCTTCACTAAAGTTGTTCATCTTTTAAATCCCTACAATTCCTTCTACGTCATTGGCCAGTTCTGCACCGATTTCATGTTATTTACATTTTTTCGGCAGACTGCACTATTCACCTATGTCCCGGTATTTTCTCTCTCTGTTCTAGCCCCACTTTCTCTCTCTTTCGATCATTTTCTCATCTTACTTTCCTCATAAAAGTTGTTCATTTTTGAGTTATCTATAATTTTGTCTTCTACCACTTTTGCTAATTCTGCACCGTTTGGGAGATATAATCCAATTTCTAAAGTCACGCAAAGTCTACCTTAAACGGTCGTGTTAATGGCCGTTCATTGTTGTAAACGGTCGGTTGACGACCGTTTAACCCTTAACGGTCAGTCGTCCGACCGTTTATCCAATAAGAGTCCAGCCAGCTCTGGACTCTATCTCCACGAACCTGCACGTTGTGGCTATCTTGCGGCGGCCATAACTTCTAGAATACTTATCCAAATTGATCCCCGTTTTTTCCTACTTCTAGCCCTTTGTATTATCTTTAATTTGGTTGATAGAAATCAAAATTTGATGGACTATATCTTCTGGAATCGTGGCCACAATATCAGGTTTTTCTGCTTTTCGTGCAACCAAAAAACCCTACAGATTAGGTTCCAGAGGCTTCTTCCAAGAGCCATAACTTACACAATCTTCAACCAAAAAGATTCCCATTTGTTTCTAAGCCTTATCTTGACTATTATCTCGAGAATGATCCAAAGATCTCGAGATTTGGTGGACTCTATCTTCTGGAATCGTGGGAGAAAGTTAGGGGTTTCACCACTTTTTCTATATAAACCTGCCCATATTTCCTGTGCGACGGGGGCGTGTTTTCAAGGCGACGGCGATGCCATGCCGAATTTTCTTCATCCTCCTTCGACCCTAGCCTGAAGAGGGAAGTATAAGCTTCATTTTGGTTCCTTATTTGCTCGATTTCATCATCGTTTGCCCTCCTAACTTTGCCCCTACTTTTGGCAAATCATCACAGTTTGCTGATTTTCTGCTACAACTTCGCGACGGGGGCCTGTTCATCAAGCTAGTGCGGAGTCATGCTTCATCCTTTTCGTCCTCCCTCAACTCCATCTTGAAGAGATTTCTTGCGACGGGGGCATGTTTGCGTCGCCGGTGCGAGGCCGTGGGGCACTCTTGATCCATCCTTTCAACTCCAGGCTCTAGAGGAAGTATAATCTTTGTGTTCCTTAGTTTTGGGCTCATTATTTCATCATCTTCATGCATATTTTATCCATGAGTTTTGCTTGATCATTCCGTTTTTATACTTAGTCATTTTCCTCCAATGTTCTGCACCGCTCTATTTTCTTATGTTTTCCACCCCGTTTTTCACTGGTCTCTTCCCCGTTTTAAACTCTCCTTTCTACCCTAGTTTCACCACAACACTCCCACCTTTCCATAGCATCCACTCTTTCCTCTTTTGGTGTTCTATATTGTGAGATATTCATCATTCTTTGAGTCCATTTTGTGCACTGTTCTGAATTTTCTGCACAGTCCATATTTTTTCCCAAATCTCCGGTGTCATAACTTTATGTCCTGACCTCCTTTTTGAGTGATTTTTGTTCCTACTTCTTTACAACACTCAAGTCTTCTGTCATCTCAAATTTATTTTCATTTGGACATCGTTTGCCCTACTGTTTGCATCAGTCTTTGCACCCACTTTACACTGTTTGCACAGTTTTTTTTGTGGCATGCACTTTTGCACCTTGTTTATCTATGTTCATCATGGCATATTAAATCAATTTCTTCATGTTAATCTCATCACAATATACACACCTATTGTTTGCACCCTTCTATAGGAGTTAAAAACCCTCCCCCGGTAAGTTTGCCCTCAATCTTTCATGCTACTTTATGCACTTGGGCAGATTTCTACACTTAGCATTTTCTAATGGATTTTACATCTTGTTTTGTGTTTGTTTCGCAGGAAAGCATGGAAAGTGAGGCCCTTACCTTCTAGCCGGCTGGAAGGCAAGGAGAGGTAATCCACATAGTCCCCGCATCTTGATATTGAGCGCGATCATCCTCTTTTTCCAAGGTACACAACGCACTTAGTATTTTATATTCTTTTGGCGTTGTCATTCCTTGGTGGCGATCATGGTATTCTTTTACATCTTTTATCACTTTTGTCTTGCTGTATGATCATGCTACCATGTTTACATAGTCACATGTTCATGATGTTCACTTGATATGCACATTATGTTATCACTTATGCACATATGCTTGCCTATGTGACTTGTGACACCACGCTACATATTTTCCACATCTACACCCCTTTTTTGGCGATCACGGTGGGACATCTAGTGCCCATCACTTGTCTCATGCTTTGCTACGATTTTGGTGTGTATGTCCATGTTTAGATAGCGTTTCATGCTCATATTATTCACTTTGTTTGCATCCATATTGTTATGTTCACATATGTTCATTATATCTTGATTTGTTAGATTTAGGCTAGAAATTGCATGCACTCCGGTGCACATAGGGTCATGCATATTGTCATATTGTAGTTGCATTCCCTCTCGGTAAGTGATCCTCTCGCTCCCATATTCCTTGGGCTTGACTAGGTGATCTTATCTGGGACCTCCATAAGTCCCCGCGAGCCGTGGATTCCCACACGGACGCCGGGCCGGTTGTACCTTTCCACCCCATAGGCTTGCATTTACATACGTTGTGAAGGAGTTAACCCTAGTCAACCTAAAGTTTGGACCTTATTCTCTATAGGATACCTATCTTGAGGGAATTAATCTTAATTTGAAAATATTTAAAGGCCCACTCAAAACTTTGACAATAAAATACTTCCGATCATATTAACTTGTTTGACTTGGGTGAAATCCTTCATATTGTTTGTGTTGTGTGGGCTTGTCCAAGCCCACTTGTGATATTTTATGTTGCATCCCCCATCATCCATATAGGTTTTATTGTTAGGCCCATTTAGGGTAGTCCATTTTGTATGTCCATTTGTCTAGTCTCATTGTCCTAGGTTTCTTTTTCTTTTCTTTTTCTTTACATTATTGAGTCAGTCCCCCTCCTTTGAGCCCTTACTTCCCTCATTGTATTTCCATGATTTTCCTGTATAAAGTCTCCATTTGCCCTCATGGAGCGCCATTTTTCTCCTGTATATTACCCTTCTTCTTCCCCATCTTCTTATTCCCGTGTAGATTCCTCTTCCCACGCGGGCCCATCTCCTCGTGGCCCTTCCGACCCGCAAGCAAATCATGTGACCCACTTATCATTTGTCGCCTGCCAAACGGCCCCAGTCCAGGCCCAAAAGTTCATTGCTAATCTTAATGGGCCTTATTCTGATAACGGGCCTCCCTCTTCTACTCTTAGTGGGGCCCCTTCCTTTAACGGGCCCTCTTATTCTCTTAATGGGCCCCATGTTGTTGCTGGACCAATCGGTCCTTATTCTCATGTTCATGATTTTTCTAGGCCCATGTATCATGCCACTCCTGGAATGGGCTTCCCCTCTTCTCAATCCAGATCCCTTTATCCAGCCCAATACCATAATGCTGGTCCAAATTCACACTCTCTTGCTCAGGCTAGCTTGCATCCTTCTCAGTCTCTCCCCATCGAGGAGATGATTACTCAAACTCAGCGCAGGCTTGATGAACTTCAGCACCGAATTGATCACCAAACTTCTTTGAGTGTCCCATTCGCATTCCAAGGTCTTCAACTTCCACCGCGTTCACAAATTCCTACTTATCGCTGCTATGGTGGAGCCGGTGACCCTTATGTGCACTTGAAGGAGTTTCTTTGTGAGTCGGCCCAATTCCGACATGACCAACGCTTGATGGCTTATTTGTTTGGTCTATCTCTAGAGGGCTCGGCTTGGGATTGGTTCTTTACATTGCCGCAAGACCAAGTGGTGAATTTTCAAGCCGTTCAACAGAAATTTGTTCAGCAGTATCAAGACCAGGTTGGGCCCAAGTATTCTATAGTTGATCTGGCCCATGAGAAGATGAAGCCTGACGAGGAGTTCTCTACCTTCACCGACCGCTGGCGTCGCCTAGCTGCGCAAGTCCCGGGGCATATTCCGGAGGGAGAGCAAATCAAAATGATCATTTCTAATGCAACGCCCGAGTATCGGTTCATTTTAGCCTTGAATGACATCACCTCCTGGCAACAGCTTTATAGCCGAGCCCGCTTCATCCACCAACAACTTTTAGGTTCCCTTGACCCCGAGTCCTCTCCACCTTCTACGCCCACATACGCCTCCTATCCATCACCTTCCTTGAGTCAGCCCTCCACCACATATCCTTCCATGAGTCGGCCTTCCGCTCCCCCACACCCATATACCTCCACATATCCATATACCTCCACATATCAACCCTCCATGAGTCAGCCTTCTGCCTCTTCATACCCGCATGAACCCCCACCTCCGGTCAAGGAAACACCACACCCCGAGCAGGTGGATGCCGTCTATATACCCCCTCATCCTGCTCAGCATATGCCTTCACCAAATCCTTCCCTTAGCCATGCACCATTACCTACGCAACCTCGGCTTCCATCCCCGCAACCTTCTCTATCACCTTCCCATATCCCTCGGCATCCCCCTAGCCCGAAGCAGGCTCCTCCTCGCTCTCCATTGCCAGAGTGTTTTACCGACATTTTCAGGGCTTTAATGGCCACTCACGTGTTGTCGCTCCCTCCGGTTGTGCCTTGTCGACCAGCGGTTGGGAATATACTTCAGTTCTGTGAATTTCACCGCCAGCAGGGGCATTTAGTTGAGGATTGTCCCGAGTTCCAGGATTATCTTTATGATCTAGAAGCAAAGAAGAGGATTGATTGGACTGCTATTCATGAGGTCATTCTATATCTCCGCAGTAAGCAGCAACAACAGGAAGCGTCGCCTAAGCAGCCGTCTCCATCTCAAGGCCAGGGGCACCCCTGTGATTTTGCGTTTACCATAGCGCCCGCTCCGTTATCTACCCCCTTATCCACTTCCCTGCCTATGCCATCGCCTACCCTGTTACCACCTCCATCTCCACCTACCTCATCACCTTCACCATCTCCTACCCCATCTCAGCAACCTCTGCCTACCCAATCTCTTCCTCAGGCTGGTGCCTCCACTTCTACCGCCACTACTCCTACCCCCAACGCGGCTCGGCGTGTCGTATCAATACGCCGACGTTGGGTCCCACAACCTTCCATTTCCCCTTCATCTCCTTCCTCACCCTCTCCATTTCCACCACCTCCACTACCTCCATTGCCCGCATCGCCCTCTCCATCATCTCCACTACCCCTACAGCCATCACCACCACCCTCACTATCTCCTCTCCTAGCGACTCCTATTCCATCACTTCCACCATCTCCACCGCTTTTGCCATCCCCTTCGCCATTGTTGCCCGAGCCTGAGCAAGCTATACCTACACCTCCACCTTCGCCTTTACCTCCTCCTACGCCTCCACCTTTGCCTTTACCCCCACTTATGCCTTCTGAGCCTTTACCCACGCCGTCCAAGCCTATTACCTCCACTTCTCCATCCCCTTCCACCCCACGGAGCGGGTGTACGTTATCTTTGGTGCCCCTTGGGTCTGGTCCCCAGGGAGATAATGAGCCGAGCCAGGTTTTGATTATGCTTTTCAAGATTCAAGATGTCATTTGCCGCATGCCAATATGGGTCCTAGTCCCTGGCTATTTTGGGGATAAAGAGCCGGCATTTTCAGAAATGGTTGCAAAGAAGAGTTCCATTGCACTAGTGCCAGTTTATTCACAAGCAAGGCCGATGGCAATCTCATTGCTCACCGGAGGATTCACTATCAATGCTGTTATTTCTCCCCGCTCCATTGCTATTCAGTTCACTGGCCAAGAGGGGTTCTCTACCCAGATGGTGCTCACTCATGCGGCCGCTAAGAGCCTGATGAATTCTATTTGCAAGGGGCAGTTGGCCATGTTATCTGCATTCTCTAAGGACATTCTGCACCTGTTATACAATCTCCCTCGATTTATTGGTAAGTCGGCCACGTCAATGCCGCACATTACTCCCCCTCAGTTCTGTCCTACTTTTCTGGTAAGGGAGTTATGCTTCGTGCCCAGTTGCCGAGTAGAGTTGTCGAATCTCCATGTTCTAGTGCCAAGAGATAAGACTCCATGGTTCCATGATACTCATCATCTTGAGGAGTCAGTTACTCAAGAATGTCCACAGCATGTTAGCACCGTGAGTCTAGGGGCAACCGCCCCGATGAAGCTGCATATTCATAACCGAGCTAGGCCGTCTGCAAGGTGGGCCCGTTATTTAAGAAAGTATTGCAAGATAAGAAGCCCGAAGGCCCGAGTCCGCGCCAGGCGGAGTTGTTTCAAGAAGATTTCTGCCAAGAAGAGGTGGCGACATAAGTATAAAGGCCGTCAGTTGTGCATTCGAGGGTCCACTTCCTCCTCTCCTTCCTCCGTCCATTCATCTTTTCTTTTGCTCAGTTTATATCCTTGGGTGGTGTACCTTCCACCACCTGACTATATTTCTACCATCTTCTCCTGTCCTCACCATTCTAGGTCTCTGCCTATGTCCTCCTCTTCCCCTGATCCGGGGGCATCTTCTAGTTTTTCTCCCCGGATACATCTGGATTTTGCTTCTCATCCTTTTCCCCCGACCCTATTGGGGATTCCTTGCGCTCGTTCCCCGACCTTGTCGGGTGGTTTTTCTGATCCTCCCCCAACTTTGTCGGGTGGTTTTCATTTCTTCTCCCCAACCTGGTCGGGTGTTTATGCTTCTTCTTCCCCGCCTCTGGCGGGTGATCGCTACTCTCCTTCTCCGACCATGTTGGATGATTCTTCTCCTCCTCTTTCTTCTCACTCCTCTTCACCCTTTCAGGGTCACCACCCTTTTTCTTGCTGTTTTTGAGGCTTTAGCCCACCTTGATCTCAGTTAATCCATGTTTATTCTGTATTGGGTTCCTTGTTATTAGGGCCTCAATGCCTTAACGAGGGAGTTCTAGCCCTCGTCTCTCTTCCTTTTTATCCCTTCTTCGTCCAGTATGATGTCTGCCACTCCTCTGTGTCGAGGAATCCAATCCTTTGCTATCCTTTCATCCGTTATCCTGACAAGCAAGGAAAACAAAGTTCGCGCTCCTCAAAGCTCGATGATCGAGATCGCTTCAGGATGCTGGTTTCCACGCCATGGATTTGCAAAGGTATCTTTATTTTGGGCAAGAAACGTGCTTTCATTTCCATTATTTCTATTATTTCTGCACATAATTTCTTAACATGATTGAGTGGCTTTAGGAGTCTTTGTTTAATTAGATCTTAACTTTGTGTCAAATAAAAAAGGTTATTTTATGCAGCATCCTTAGGCTGGTAATAGCTCCGCGCTGGGAGTCTAGTTTCTTTCCCCGATTTTTGAGGGTGACCTTTAGGCATGGGTTTTTCACACACTACACGGCAAGCCATAGCCGATCTCTCTGAGGCGCACCGTTGCTGCTTTGGCCATACTTTGGGTATGCACAAAGGTCTTTTCTTTTCTCTGCTCGGCCAAGTTCATGGGCAAGAGATGGATAGATAAGATGACCAACCTAGACACTCCCTAATATGAGAGAGGTCTCAAATAGGGGCAGTCTTGACCCTCAAAAGTGAGCTTTTATACTATATCTGGCCAATAAGGGATACCAAAATGAGAAAATGAATCAATGCAAAATTATGAATCAAAGGCATGGCAAGAGTGGCAGTACAGTTTCCCGCGGGACGTCATGAGCCCGGTCGCATGCGTGCCTAATAAATATGGGTCTAAAAATCAAAGACACAAAGCCTCGGCGCAACAGGTTATCTCTTTGAGGGGTAGTGCCCTAGAAGGAATTCGAGCCTTCATATCTCCCATCCTGCACGAAGCTTGTCTCCAATTTATCTTCTACTTCTCCCTCTTAGGCTGGATTGTATCCCGGGTATGGCCTTAGTAGGGGCACCGTTCTTTAGAAGCAGTTGGTTGTGGTAAGTCACCCTCACATGCACACCCTGCTTAAGGTAAGCCTTTAGTGAAAGGGGTAGGAACGTCGATCCCTGGCTAGTACTTTGAGCCCGTCTTTAGGTGCTGCGGATTGCTATGTCAAAATCTAAAAAAAATCAAATATTACCAAAAGTCTAAAAAAAATCAAATATTTCAAGAAAATCTAAAAAATTAAATATTGTCAAAAATCTAAAAAAAATCAAATACTTCAAAATTTCTAAAACAAATAAAATATTTCAAAAACCTTAAAAAATCAAATATTTCAAAAAAAATCCAAAAAATGAAATACTGTTGAAAATCTAGAAAAATAAAAAAAATTATTACAAAAAATCCAAAAAAATGTGTCTTTTTCATACATTTACATTTATTTTAAGGACAGATACGCAGTTTGCTAAGTGTGCAGGTTGCAAGTACTCAGACGTTCCTTGCTATATCTTTGTGCTCTGCCTCCTGTCCACATCTTTGATCTGTTCTTTCCTTCTTCGATCCACTCTCTCGATCTGTTCTGAAGCTCATGTCCTTCTCAGTTTTTATTTGTAATGATCATATCTTTATGAGAGGGCTTTGCCTCACGATTATGAACCTGACGGTTCTGCTTCATTCTGATCTTGGGTTTTGATTGAAGGGCGTATCTGTTTATGTCTTTTATCCCGCCTTATGCTTGTCACATGTTTATGTCCCACCGTGTTGTCCCACACATGTTGTTTTGTCCTTCACCGAGTGTTGTTAGTTGTCTTGCACATGTTGTTAGTCACCCCTTTATGTCCCATGTTCTTGTCCCAACCGTGTGGTCATCTGTCATGTTCTTGTCCCAACCGTGTGTTATCCCACCGCGTTGTTATCTTGTCACACCATGTTCATGCATGCATGTTGTTCGTTCATGCCATTGCATATGTGCTCGTGTGCCTTTGTTATGTTATGTTGCATTGTCTCCCATTTCATTTGACCGTTATGTTATGTCGTGTTGTTTGTCGTTCAGTTGATAGTTATGTTATTGTGTCTATGTTTACACTTGCTTGTTTATCATATTTGTCTTATATATGAAAAAATAAAAAATAAATTAGAAAATAAAAATTAAAAAAATACCATTTCGCCTGCACAGGTAAGTCAGGTATGGCCTTCTATCCCTACTCATTGTTGCATTACTATATGGTATCTATATTGTTATATTATCTCGAGAACCGACTGGTCATTCATGTGTTCCAGGATCTGACGTTCCACTCTAACAAAAATGATGATGATCTAGGTGCACATGTTTAATCATCGGATAGGCCGTTAGGTTGGGAAAATTAGGGAACGATGGTTCTATCACGCACGCCGTGGTTGCGGATAGTGTCTTGACCCTGATTGTTCCGGTTTAGCAATACTATTCTCGAGTACTTTCTATTTTAACTTTCTTTGCATTCGTCTTGATGATTTCTTTATTTTAGCCTAGCATGCATCATGTCATTTTGAGCACGCATGTCTCGTGATCCGTTCAAGGTTGTTCCTCAGTAATGGTTAATTGCACTTCAATTCACTTGGATAAGAGATTCTCATTCCACTCTGAATTTGAACGATTTCTCTGATCTTGCCGCTTGGTCTGGTTGGCCAGCGTGATTCAAGTCTGGATTTTATCTCAGTTATATTTCTCCTGCTTTTTGCGTTGTGCTCTTTCCGACCCCCTCATTGTCTGTGGATTGTGTCCCCGATGAGGTTGGTCGTGTTTCCATTTCCTTTTGTTAGTTTAGTTCTCCAGACATGTTTCATCCGCGTCAGCCATTCCGGGTGGGTAGTTCGGCATTTTCAGGAGAATTCCTGTCGCTTGTTGGTTATGACGGGTGTCTTTTGCCTTGATGCCCGCTTATCAGTTCTCTCCGCTTCATCTCCATTTCACGTCGCTGTCACTTTCGCTCCATCTCCTTTCCATTTCACCTCCGCGTCGCTTTCGCTTGCTCCCTTGCAAAGCGGACACCAAGGAGGGGCATCTATTGACACCCGTTTTTAGCCTGCAAGTTGAGTCATTTCTCTTATTCATCATTTTGATGCCCCGAATTATCCATTATTTTGAAGCCTTTCTTGGATGGATTTCGAGCCCATATCATTATTCCATTCCTTTTGAACCTTGGAGATCATTATTTCATAGAGCCCTGGAGCCTATCTTGTCACCTTCCGACCTTCAAAGTCGCCTTACGGCCCATTTAGGTCGGCTTCCCTCAAGCATTCAGCCCCCTTTCGTTGCATAGTCTTGAAAATTATCCTTTTTCACCCCCTTCCTTTCCTCTTTGCAAAATATGTCCTTCACCAAAGTTGTTCATCTTTTAAATCCCTACAATTCCTTCTTCTACGTCATTGGCCAGTTCTGCACCGATTTCATGTTATTTATATTTTTTCGGCAGACTGCACTGTTCACCTATGTCCCGATATTTTCTCTCTCTGTTCTAGCCCCACTTTCTCTCTCTTTCGATCATTTTCTCATCTTACTTTCTTCATAAAAGTTGTTCATTTTTGAGTTATCTATAATTTTGTCTTCTACCACTTTTGCTAATTCTGCACCGTTTGGGAGATATAATCCAATTTCCAAAGTCACGCAAAGTCTACCTTAAACGGTCGTGTTAATGGCCGTTCATTGTTGTAAACGGTCGGTTGACGACCGTTTAACCCTTAACGGTCAGTCGTCCGACCGTTTATCCAATAAGAGTCCAGCCTGCTCTGGACTCTATCTCCACGAACCTGCACGATGTGGCTATCTTGCGGCGGCCATAACTTCTAGAATACTTATGCAAATTGATCCCCGTTTTTTCCTACTTCTAGCCCTTTTTATTATCTTTAATTTGGTTCATAGAAATCAAAATTTGATGGGCTATATCTCCTGGAATCGTGGCCGCAATATCAGGTTTTTCTGCTTTTCGTGCAACCAAAAAATCCTGCAGATTAGGTTCCAGAGGCTTCTTCCAAGAGCCATAACTTCCACAATCTTCAACCAAAAAGAGTCATGTTTGTTCCTAAGCCTTATCTTGACTATTATCTCGAGAATGATCCAAAGATCTCGAGATTTGGTGGACTCTATCTTCTGGAATCATGGGAGAAAGTTGGGGGTTTCACCACTTTTTCTATATAAACCTGCCCATATTTCCTGCGCGACGGGGGCGTGTTTTCAAGGCGACGGCGAAGCCATGCCGAATTTTCTTCATCCTCCTTCGACCCTAACCTGAAGAGGGAAGTATAAGCTTCGTTTTGGTTCCTTATTTGCTCGATTTCATCATCGTTTGCCCTCCTAACTTTGCCCCTACTTTTGGCAAATCATCACAGTTTGCTGATTTTCTGCTACAACTTCGCGACGGGGGCATGTTCATCCAGCCGATGCGGAGTCATGCTTCATCCTTTCGTCCTCCCTCAACTCCATCGTGAAGAGATTTCTTGCGACGGGGGCATGTTTGCGTCGCCGGTGCGAGGCCGTGGGGCACTCTTGATCCATCCTTTCAACTCTAGGCTCTAGAGGAAAGTATAATCTTTGTGTTCCTTGGTTTTGGGCTCATTATTTCATCATCTTCATGCATATTTTGTCCATGAGTTTTGCTTGATCATTCCGTTTTTATACTTAGTCATTTTCCTCCAATGTTCTGCACCGCTCTATTTTCTTGTGTTTTTCACCCCGTTTTTCACTAGTCTCTTCCCCGTTTTAAACTCTCCTTTCTACCCTAGTTTCACCACAACACTCACACCTTTCCATAGCATCCACTCTTTCCTCTTTTGGTGTTCTATATTGTGAGATATTCATCATTCTTTGAGTCCATTTTGTGCACTGTTCTGAATTTTTTGCACAGTCCATATTTTTTCCCAAATCTCCGGTGTCATAACTTTCTGTCCCGACCTCCTTTTTGAGTGATTCTTGTTCCTACTTCTTTACAACACACAACTCTTCTGTCATCTCAAATATCTTTTCATTTGGACATCGTTTGCCCTACTGTTTGCATCAGTCTTTGCACCCACTTTACACTGTTTGCATAATTTTTCTTGTGGCATGCACTTTTGCACCTTGTTTATCTATGTTCATCATGGCATATTAAATCAATTTCTTCATGTTAATCTCATCACAATATACACACCTATTATTTGCACCCTTCCATAGGGGTTAAAAACCCTCCCCCAATAAGTTTACCCTCAATCTTTCATGCTACTTTATGCACTTGGGCAGATTTCTACACTTAGCAGTTTCTAATGGATTTTACCTCTTGTTTTGTGTTTGTTTCGCAGGAAAGCATGGAAAGTGAGGCCCTTACCTTCTAGCCGGCTGGAAGGCAAGGAGAGGTAATCCACATAGTCCCCGCATCTTGATATTGAGCGCGATCATCCTCTTTTTCAAAGGTACACAACGCACTTAGTATTTTATATTCTTTTGGCGTTGTCATTCCTTGGTGGCGATCACGGTATTCTTTTACATCTTTTATCGCTTTTGTCTTGCTGTATGATCATGCTACCATGTTTACATAGTCACATGTTCATGATGTTCACTTGATATGCACATTATGTTATCACTTATGCACATATGCTTGCCTATGTGACTTGTGACACCACGCTACATATTTTCCACATCTACACCCCTATTCTAAATAGGGGAACCGGGCGCTCCTTCATCCTCTCCCTACTCCCTCTCTAACCTCCTGCTTCGTCCAACTTTTACCAGCCAAGCTACCAGCACACCCTCTAATGCCATGCAACCCCCCCATACACCTCCACCGCCTTTAGCATACGCCACTGCCCAGTCCACCATGGAGCATGCCCGCAGGCCCTCCCTCTTACTAGCCATCGTGCCCCTTTGTATCCCACTCCAGGCATCATCCAGCCACTTCTACAGCCACCGCACTACCTCAGCTCTCCCTGGAGCCCGTTGCCACCACCACCATCTTCCACGTGCCTGCAAGGTCCCGTGCTTCCCACCTCCTTCGCACGCATCAAATGAGCACCCCGGCGACGTTCGCGTCTCCTTCGAGCCTTCCATCTTAGAACCCAGCAATCCTGCGAACCCACAGGCGGCCTCCCCAAGCCCCCGAAGGGACTCTTTGCCACCCCACTCCAGTCCGCCATCACCGCTCTCTCTCTCTCACCCACCAACCACCGCTGTGGGTATCCTCTCCCTCACCCGTCGCATCGTCGCAGTGCTCCCAGCGGTCCGTCCCCACTGCACCATCTTCCACATATTGGCAGGGCCCATGACCTTCACCACCATCATCCGTGTCGGACGAGTACCACGCCACACATTCCCTGCCACCCCCTCCCCTCTTATCACTCCGCAACCCCCTTCTCTCCTCTGCTCCTCTAAGAACCCATCGCCATTCACTAACCTCACCTGAGAACCCAACACCCCCACCCCTATCACCATGCGCGAGCAGCACCATCGTCCCAAGCCCACCACCGACCCCTCCCTGCATCTGCCTAGCCGTCCTCAAGGGCACACATGTCCACTATGTGAAGAGAAATCTCGCATCCCACTGTAATTCCCTCACTATTCTCTCTCTCTACCCATTCTCTCTCTCTCTTTCTCTACCCCCCTCTCCCTACATAAGGTGCATGTCCACGGGTGCCTTGTCTCTCTCATCACCTTTCTCTCTCTTTACCATTCTCCCATCCACTCTATTCTCTCTCTCTTTATCTCTCTCTCTCATAAAAGTTCTTTGAAGATTACCTGTGATTGCATCTGATTTATTGCAACATGAGTCCAAGATGTCTGTCCTCCATTTCAGCGTAAAGAAATATGACTCATGATCCTCCTATCAAATCGAAAGAGTCTTTATTTTTCTTGTTGGTTTTCATCAGTTTGTTGCAAAGGCTAGTATTTTCTTTTGATAATATGAATTCTGGCAAACATAAAATGGAGAGGTTTCTACACCCAGGACGCTTCTTAATAGCATCAGTTCATGCCCCTATTTTCTTCCCTCCATTGCCTTTAATTGTTGTGAAGAATAGGGAAAGAATGGAACCATCTATTTCTGCTTTTGGTTCACTAGGAAGTGTAGACCCAGACAGAATTATTCTAAAGAAAATCATATTAAGTGGATATCCTCAAAGAGTCTCAAAACTAAAGGCCTCAGTGCGGTTTATGCTTCATAATCCTGACGATGTGAGATGGTTCAGGCCTGTGGAGCTCTGGACGAAGTGTGGTCGATGTGGCCGTATAAAAGAACCGGTTGGTACTCATGGGGCCATGAAATGCTTATTTAATGGTGTGGTGCAGCAACACGATACCGTGTGCATGAGTTTGAGGATGGAACTCTGCAACCTTTTTGGTACCCTCTTAAGCCGCCTCAACAAAGAAGCCAAGATGTTTTGACCGATTCAGATGCGCTATTACAGAGCCCGGATGTTTGTTTCACGTCAAGTGGTATCAGAGCCTAGGGAACTAGGCTGTTCTATCAGACCGGGATCCTGAGCTACGAGATTCGAGGTCGAACCTCCTCCAAGCGGAGGGATTTGACGGAATCATCGGTTTGAGATTCAAGGTTCGAGGTCGAACCTACTCCGAGCAGAGGAGTTTAACAGGATCGTCACGGGATCGACAAGAGGCAGCGGACGATCTGTAATCCCCCGATTTTTTTTTGAGAAATTAATTAGTAATTAATAGAATAATTCTTTAATAAATAGAATAAGTTATATTTCAACTATTTTATAAAAATCCAGAAAAATTATATTCTTGTAGAGGATAACACATTTAACAAACTTGACTTCTGTGGCCAACCCAAATAAAATCTGTAAGTAGGCTGAATTAGTGGTTTAAGCCCAAATTAAACACTTAGTTAACCATACCTTAAAATACCAAATTCGAGCCCAATACTCAATCAAATGAGCCCAAATCGGTGGCAAATGAAAGGCTAGGATGAGAGGATCATTTCCCCTCTGCTAATCTCCCGAAACCCTAACCCTAAGTGATGCAATCGGCGGAGTTTTGGCGCGTCAACAATTACGGCGACGTTCACATTGACTCGACTTGCGTGGTCGAATTCTCCCTGCATAGAACACCCTAGAAGGTGTGCGACCTATAAAAATGCTCCTTAGGAACCCTGATTTCATTTGGAAGCTGCTGCGGCCGGCGAGAACCTTGGACAAGCGTGAATTCCAGTGATCTCTGACGGGGGTACCCAGCGCGTCTTCTTCCTTTTTCTTCCTTTCTTCCCTAATTGAGGTAGGTTCTCTCGGGCTCAAACCTCAAGTAATATATCAAAATGATAAGCATCCAGTCCTTTTTCTTTTGGTATATGAAGCCCTAAATATTGTGTAATATCCTGGGAATATTTTGAGGTTTAGTAGAAGCATGTTAAATTAGGGTTAACTTTGTTCCTTTTTCGATTAAGTTATGATTTCAGGCTGTAAACATGAAATTGATTCATGCATCTCGTAGAGTTTTTCATGCTCTTTCTATTGGTAGTAAAAACATCAAATTCCATGTTGCATACCCTTTGAATTTCATGTTTTATTGTGACCCTAAAAACCTCACCGAGGGCGGGTTAGGGTTGGTTCGATCAGATTTTACCAGACTTGGACAGTCTTACGATAAACCACACATCCTGGATGGGCGGTTCCTGAAGGACCACACATACTGGATGGACGGATCCTGAAGGACCACACATCCTGGGATGGGCGGTCCTCACCTAACCACATATCTAGATGTGCGGCTCTCAGAGAACCATACAACCCTGACAGGATGTGCGGCTCCCAGAGGACCACATATCTAGATGTGCGGCCCCCAGTGTTGGGTTAGATGGACGCAGTCTATCTCCACTGAGCGTGGATCTAGAGGGGGGTGAATAGATCAACTTGCCTAATTTAAAACTACTGTAAGTTCTAAAGCGGAATTTAGGCAAACATCAGTTAAGCTAAACGAAGAATGCTAAGCAAAAGGTCGAAAGCTAGACATGAGAATTAGCAATGCAATCAAATAAGCTAAGCAAGAAATTCCCATTGCACACAGATCACACAAAAATACAAACACACTGCACACATAATTTTTAGGTGGTTCGGTCAACGACCTACGTCCACCCCACACTCAACCGAGTATAGCTTCCTGCTGCACAGCACAGCTTGCGTCCGCTGGGCTTTACAGCTTGGCCAAACAACCCGCTGATACACAGCTTCGCTGGGCACTACAGCTTGCCGACCAGAGGATCTGATCCTCTGTAACCGCTGGGGAAATACAGCTTAACCTGTCCAGTGGAGACTACCACTGCAAGACCGCTGACACACAGCTTGAAGAAACAGTATTCGAAAATGAAAGACAGAATCAAAACGAAAATAGAAAAACTCAAAAACAATATAGCTCTAAGAGCAAAGCTCAGCTCTGGTTTTGAACCACAAGACTGAGATACAAGCTCACTCTCAATCTCACTCTCAATCAACTCTCTCTCAACTCAATCTCTCTCGATCTCTTCCTCTCTCTTTTTCTTCTTCTTCTCTATTTCTTCTTCTTCTTCTCTGTATCTTCTTCTTCTCTCTTTTCTCTCTGTGGATCGAAGGCTCACTGCTGCTGAGTGTATAGACTTTCTCTTCTTCTCCTTCGATCTATCTTCTTCTGTGGAAGAAGGCTTGTTTATATAGCAGCAATAGCAGCAGGCGTGTGTTCTCCACGTTTCCCGCCCAGCAATTTGGACCACGTGGCAACATCTAATGGAGTGTCAGTACACGTGTCCTCATCTGGATACGTTGTCCTTCTCGGATCACGAGCCAGGTACCTCGGATCACGTGCCCTTCATTAGCCTCTTCAGTCCGATGTATAGAGTTCTCAGTTCACGTGCTCAATGACAGCAATCTGACTTGTTGCATTGACGCTGTCAATCAATGGCGTTAACGGAGTGAGGCATTCCAGTAATCCATTAGCTTCGTCTCTTTAGCTGCTGCGTCGACGCTGCTCAATTGTGGCGTTGACGCAGTGGAATAGCCTGTGGAGGTCTCTGCTTCTTTAACTGCTGCGTCGACGCTGCTTGCTTGTGGCGTTGACACAGTGGAAGATATCGTGAAGGCTTCGTCAACTGATGCGTGGACGCTTTAAGCTCCCAGCATCGACCCTGTTCCCTTCAGCAACAAGAATGAAGTCATAAGATTTAAGTATGTACATTGCAGTGTATATACTTCGTTGTATAGACTTGTGAAGGCGAATGCAACGTACAGACTTGCCCAATGTGTTGTCTTGAACAAAGGAGGCAACAGCTGTATAGACTTTAAATCCTAAAGGCAGTGTATAGACATTGAAGAACAACAACCAATGTGCAGACTTTGGAGAATAGCGGCCAATGTATAGACTTGCCAAACAGTCCAGTGTATATACTCTATGCAAGGAGGCCAATGTGTAGACTTGAAAAGCTGAGGCCAGTGTACAGGCTTGCCACCGACCAGTGTGTGAACTTGCTCAGCCTGAGGCACAGTATGGACTTCAACTCTGCATATCGAATGTATGGACTTCAAGTATGAAGACCATTGAATAGACTTTGGATTCGAAGACAATGGGCAGACTTTGAGTTTGAAGACCAATGTCCAGACTTCAAGTAACACTGTGGATGTACAGACTTGATGGAGCGAAGCGATGTGTAGACTTGAAGCTCTTGAAGTAATGTACAGACTTCAAAGAAGTTGGCGAGTCAATGTACAGACTTGATGAAGCGAAGCCAATGTACAGACTTGATGTGTAGCTGAAGCCTTGAACGTAGGAATAGGCTGGAGTGTATAGACTTCAGGCTTCAGAACCGAATGTTCAGACTTCACCTAAGAAACGTAGGGAAAGACCCCAATGTATAGACTTTGCCTTGAGCGAAAGGTAAGTGATGAATGTATGGACTTTCACGATGTGTAGACTTGAATATGTGAAAGCTACAGTGAAAGAGTGTATACACTTGACCAGATAAAGGGCAATTCGGATGTACAGACTCTGAGGTTCAAAGCCAACGGCTGTACAGACTTAGAATATTAAGACTGATGTACAGACTTCATGCGTTGACGCTGTACACACTTAGCGAGTTGACGCTGTACACACATCCAATGAAGTGCGTTGACGCTGTAACATGATCCAATAATATGCGTTGACGCTGTACACACTTAACCAATTCAATTGAAATACAGTGTGTGGACGTTATCTGAAATGGACGATGTATAGACTCAATCGATATGAGAGTTTCCAGTGTATAGACTCAGTCTAAACAAGTCTGCTGGAGGAGTCGACCCATCCTCTGATGTGTCGACCCATGACAGTGAGAAATGCAGACAGTAGTGTATTGAATGCAAAGAACACATAGTCAATCTGATAGAGTAATTTCATCAAATCAAAAGCAGTTGCCAATCAATCAAAATAATGGTGTTGCCAATGAAATAAAGCAGGTGTCAACATCATCAACATAGAGGGGTCACAACAATCTCCCCCTTTTTGATGATGGCAACCCCATATGAAGTAGAATAGCAACATCCTGTCATATAGATATATGTTTGATGAAAGACATGATGTGTTATGCAGATTGACATGCAGATGCTATGAATGCATGCAACTCACTGCCTCAAACTCTCCCTTATCATTATGCATATACACTCCCACTCCCCCTTTGAATGAATTCAAAATTCAGACAGATATGTATTCGTATTCTCCCCCTAGACAATATTCTCCCCCTTTGCCATCAACAAAGAGGAGGGAAAAATTAAATACAATGGAGGAATCAAGAGAAGAACTGACTGGCATTCTGAACAGGTAGTTCATGAATAAGCATTCTAAAGCATAGAGTCTTCAGTCATATGAATTTAGAAACTGCTGTCAGAAAGAGTTCTGGTTTAAGGATGATAAAATTTGGAGTTCATGCACTACAAGCAATAGATAAGTTCACTGTGCATGATAAAACAATAAACCAGAATCATATTTGCATGAAAGATCCAGTTTCATAATATCTTACTTTCATAGTCTCAAAAAAATTTGAGAGAAATCAAGTCATATATTGAAACTAAACAAATTGACACTCATGAACTTTTCTTTTGAAGGAGCAGCATTATCAATATTAGATCATTTTGAGCATTTAGGTACCATAAGTCTTTCTGCATAAGGGTATACGTTTATCAGACGCCAATACCCCTAGATACTCAACAAGATGGACCATTCTACCTATGATCAAATTCAACAGAATTGAGTTACACCTTTTTGTGTGAGGGTACACGTTTATCAGACGCCAGTTACCCCCAGGTACTCAGTGAAACCAGCCTGCTGTTTTGAGCATTTTAAACAGAGATAGCTGATACACTTCATGACATGAGTGTTGTCCACTTCTTTGATGGATCACTCAGTTTCTCAGTGATTTACCAGTCATTGCTCTGCCAATATATATATTTTCAATGATTTTCAATTTCTTTCTTAGCTGTCCTTTTTATATTTCAGAATGACTTGTTTAAGAACAATACACATACTTAATCTCTCTAACATGATTTCAGATGAGTTTTCAGATTTCAGATATGATTAGCTTTGTCTGACATGAAATAAGAAAGAGGTTGAGAGTTTTATCAATTTTCAACTTACTTATATACTGATTGCAATCTTTAAACTCCAACCATTATAAGGTTTAAACCATTACATCAGTCTTTGAACAATTCAAATTCTTATAAATGAAGAAGTCCATTTTCTACTGCTTAGAAATCAGAACTGACCAACAGATTGCCATAATGTCATAGACAAATATTCAGAGTTAAAGGTTGAATGACTTCAAGAAAGTCGAAACCACTCTGAATTTCTAGCAATACTCTCCCTGTCTATATGCATGCAATTTGCTAATGAAAGGCAAGAATTAATTGCAAGAGAGCTTATGCATAGGTCATGAATGAATGATATGCAAAGACATGCAAATACTCGACAAGCTCCCCCTGAATATATGCAATGTTTTCTTTGAGCACTGAACAAAGTATTTTGAAATTCATGCTCATTCAGACTCCCCTATCAATCAATATAACCCATGGTACTAGGCGGAGAACCTGGTCTCAAGGACCATCTCACACATAGTAAGAACCTCCAGATAGATTTCCCTGCCCTTTAGTAGCCTACTATTTAATATACCACGGTTATGTAGAGAAATGCAATGCAGGACATTTCTACATGCATGTTCAGTAATGATCATGAGTCTGTTTCACTATTCACATCCACATGAATTATCCAAGCAATCAAATGCAAGTCCACATCAGAAATTTTATTCACAGCAGTTAAACAATCATTCATCATGCTGAAATTTGCATAAGCCAAGTTCTCTTCTAAGAAACTTAAATTTTTCATTCTCAAGAGGCTTAGTAAAAATATCGGCAATTTGTTTTTCAGTTTCTATGAAATTCATTTCAATCTCATTTTTATTTACAGCATCTCTAAGAAAATGATGTTTTATCTCTATATGCTTAGTCCTAGAATGGTGAACAGGATTTTTAGCAAGGCATATAGCACTAGTATTATCACATAAAAGTGGAATGCATCCCATATTTATCTGATAATCAGCCAGTTGGTGCTTAATCCAAAGTACTTGGGCTGCACAATTACATGCTGCAACATACTCAGCTTCAGCTATGGATAATGCTACAGTGTGTTGCTTCTTAGATGCCCAAGACACTAGACAGCCACCAAGGAATTGACAATAGCCACTGGTGCTTTTTCTATCTACTCGACACCCAGCATAGTCTGCATCAGTATAGCCTAGAAGCTCTAACTCACACTTAGCAGGATACCAGAGACCTAGTTCTTGGGTGCCTAGTAAATACCTAAAAATCTTTTTCACAGCTTTAAAGTGAGTTTCTTTAGGACTGGCCTGAAATCTAGAGCATAAACACATAGCAAATTGTATATCAGGCCTAGATGCTGTAAGATAGAGAAGAGATCCGATCATACCTCTATATAGCATTTGGTCCACATGTTTACCTTTAGAATCTTCATCCAAACGGGTTGAGGTACACATTGGAGTAGCTATTTCCTTGAGGTTGTCCATTTTGTACTTCTTCAATAAGTTCTTTACATATTTGGACTGAGAGATGAAGGTGTCATCTTCTGTTTGTGTAACCTGCAGTCCAAGAAATAGCTTGAGCTCACCCATTGAGCTCATTTCAAATTCATCAGTCATTATTTGAGAGAATTCCTCACACAATTTGGGGTTAGTTGACCCAAACACAATGTCATCCACATAAATCTGAATGATAAGAATATCTGGATGGCTTACCTTGGTAAACGATGTTTGATCAACTATACCTCTTGTGAAGTTCTTGTCGGTGAGAAATTTGCTCAACCTGTCATATTAAGCTCTAGGAGCTTACTTTAAACCATAGAGAGCTTTATTAAGCTTGTAAACATGATTAGGGAAATCTAAGCATTCAAACCCAGGAGACTGTTTCACATATACATCCTCATTAATTTCCCCATTTAGAAAAGTAGATTTCACATCCATCTGCTGAAGATTTATTCCTAGGGAACATGCATAAGCCAATAAAATTCTTATTGCTTCTAACCTAGCTATAGGGGCAAAAGACTCTTCAAAGTCTATTCCAAATTCCTGATTGTACCCCTAAGCTATAAGTCTGGCTTTATTTTTAGTAACATTCCCTGCTTCATCAGTTTTGTTTCTAGATACCCATTTTGTCCCTATGACTGTTTCATGAACAGGAGGTGGAACCAAAAACCACACCTTATTCCTGTCAAATTGATTGAGCTCCTCATGCATGGCATTAATCCAATGCACATCTTGGAGAGCACAGTCAATGGACTTGGGTTCTATGTTTGATACAAAAGCATAAGCATTCAGTTCATGTTGAATTCTTAAGTGGCCTCTAGTCCTAGGAGGGTCATGCAGATTTCCAATAATATTATCTACAGGATGATCCTTGAGATATCTAATATTTGCAATTGGACTATCATGAACTTGGTTTACCTCCCCCTGAACTATAGGCTCCTCTTCATTAAGCTCTTTATGTTCTTCTTCATCCTCGGATTTGTCTGCAGGATTTCCTTCCTTCAGAATTTCACCATTGTTTTCATTCCTGCATTGACCAACATTAGAATTTACCAAGGATTCATCAAAAACTATGTGTGGAGATTCTTCAATAGTCTTAGAGTTCAGATTATACACTCTGTATGCTCGGGTGTTTTCAGAATAGCCTAGAAAAATTCCTGGTTCTCCTTTAGGTTCAAATTTATCAAGGTTCTTTTTATCATTTATGTGAATGAAACATTTACAACCAAAAACCTTGAAGTGAGCAATAGAAGGTTTCTTACCTTTTAATATCTCATATGGTGTTTGCTAGGTAGAAGGTCTTACCATGGCTCTGTTAATTACATAACAGGCAGTGTTCACTGCTTCAGCCCAAAATTTCCTTGGTAGACCACCTTCGACAAGGAGTGTACGACCCATTTCCACTAGGGTTCTGTTCCTTCTCTCCACAACTCCATTCTGCTCAGGTGTCCTTGGTGAGGAGTACCTGTGGTTGATTCCATTTGACCTGTAGAATTCATCAAATTGTGAGTTTTCAAACTCAGCTCCATGATCAGACAAAATGTTTTCAATTTTCTGATTTGTTTTAACATAGAACTCCTGAAATTCTGAGAAAGCATCACTCTTATTAGATAAGAAATAAACCCAAGTATACCTAGAAAAGTCATCTACCATGACAAACCCATACCTCCTCCCTGATAGGCTGACAGATCTAGTTGGCCCAAAAAGGTCCATATGTATCAGCTCATAGGGTTTGGAAGACAGATTTTCAGTTCTAGACTTAAATGACTTTCTAGTTATCTTTGATTGAGTGCATGCATCACAGATTTTGTTTTCTTTCTTGAATGAGACTTCAGGAAGTCCTCTAACCATGCCATGCTTATTTAATTTGTGCAAAACAGTGTAGCTAGCATGACCTAACCTACGATGCCATAAAAATGCTATGTCTTCTCTACTGACAGTAAGGCAAAGGTTAGTGTGTTGAATTTCATCTAAATTTGTCATGTAAGTATTATTTATTCTTTTTCCAAAAAATTTGACAATATTAGAATCAGGTTCAAAAACCTTGCAGCATTGAGAATTAAATAAAACATTGTAACCTTTATCACATAACTGGCTGATGCTAAGTAGATTATAGGCTAACCCTTCAACCAGCATAACATCATCAATGCAGCAGGTAGAACACTTACCTACCTTACCTGATCCGATAATCCTACCCTTTGTGTTGCTTCCAAAGGTGACAAGGCCTTCTACTTTCTCAGTCAATATGCAAAATTTGGCCTTATCTCCTTTCATATGCCTGGAGCAGCCGCTATCCATGTACCACAAGTTGTTCTTGACTGCTAGGCATACCTGCATACACAATTAGGTAGAGAAGTTTGGAACCCAAGACTGATTGGGCTCCAATGTAAATGAACTAGAAGCAAAGCAGGAAAGCAGATATTTCAGAATCCACACTTGTTTAAATGAACTTTGTTCAGTGGATCCTACAGATTTTCTTCTGTTGTTGTTCCTTTTCTTTTTATTGTTCTTTTTCTTATTGGCAGCAGCATGATTATTGACAGTATTGTTGTTTCTGTGCCAGTGCCTTGGCCAGGGTATGTCCACAAAATTTTGGCCATAGTAGTTCCTGGGCTGGTTATGAAAATATTGATTTCTAGATGTCCAGTAACCATACCCATTGACCCAATTTCTACTGTAAGGTCTTTGATATCGAGCACCCTGGTGTGCAAGACCTGTAAACCTACCCTGAGTTCTAGACCAATCTGACCTATTGAAGTAGGTTGGCTGTGCGTTGTAGTGGGTCTGAGCTCTGGGTTGATAAAGATAATTGGGTTGACTCCTAGCAACACTCTGTCTCCCCTATACTTTGGACCCTGCTGGCCTATACACAGGTTTGTATTGGGTCTTCTTAAGAGGTGGAGGTGTTGGTGGAGACTGGGTTACCTTGACCTGGGGTTTACTGGACTTTGTAGGTTGACCCCTAACCTGAGTCTGAGCCCTAGGATTCTAGTTGGATGTGCTAGCTCTACTAGGCTCACTGAGTTTTTGTTTACCCTTCTCCTCAGCACTGGTCTTTTTCAGATCAGCAGTTTTGTTCATTAAATTTGTTGAGTTCATGCTAATTAGAGGTCCCTTTTCCTTTTGAGCAACAAATGAAATTGTTTTCATCCCGAATGTTTTTGTTGCACTAGAATTAAATCCTAGGCCCTCTTTTCTGAAATTAACCTTTGACCCTAACAAAGCATTTAAGTTATCTGTTCCTTGGTTCATTTTCTCAATGGTTTTCATTTTATCCTCATTGTCTTTCTGAAGTTCATCAATAGCCTTTTTCAGCTCATTGTTGACATTGAGGACAGCTTCATATTTTTCAGAGATGATTTTTACTTCACTTTCACATTTTTGAATCTTCAGCTTCCATTCATCAATTTCATTTTCAAGCCTTAGATTCTCTTCCCTAGAAACCTTTAACTCAATTTTGATGTCCTCTATTTCAGAGCATGTGAGTTTCAGTTTATCATTTTCAGATTCCAAACATGCAATTTTATCAGATAGAGTTTTATCATTTTGCATGGAATTGATTTTTCTTCTAAGATGCCTATTCTCTTTTCTAATATCATCAGCTCTATCAGCTATGTCATGATACGCATCTACCCAATCATCAATTGTGAAGTTTTCAAATCTAGTGATTACCTCATCTGTGTCCTCCTCTCTATCTTCAGAGCTTGTTGCCATAAGGCAAATGGGCTGTTCAGATTCGGCTTCACTATCTGAGCTGCTACTGAAAGAGCCTTCATCTTCATCACTCCATGTGCTGATCATAGCTCTTCCCTTCTTGGTTTTCTTCTTTGACCTGTTCTTATGTTTCTGATTGTCTGGACAGTCAATTTTCAGATGCCCTGGTTTCCTGCATTGATAACAGACATTAGCTTCATTTTTCTTTACAGGTTTAGATTTATACCTTTTATCCTTTCGACCACCACTGTATTTCTTCTGGCCAAACCGTCCTGCTCCCTTTCTGAGAAATCGCCTGAACTCTCTAGTCATCATGGCTATCTCAGACCGAGTCACATCTTCTTCTTCATTTAGGCTCTCCTCTGATGATGAAGAGCTGCTGGAGCTGGATTTTATTGATTTGCTGGAACTAGCCTTCAGCGCTATCGGCTTCTTCTTCCTCTCGGCTTCATCTGTCCTTGGCATGTTTATCTCATATGCCATTAGTGAGCCAATCAGCTCATCAGCTTTAGTATTACGCAAGTCCCTTGACTCCTCCATCACTGTTGCTTTGGTGTGCCAAATGGGAGTCAGGGAGCGCAGAATTTTCCTCACTACATCATACTCTGTCTGAGGTTTCCCAAAACCTCTGAGGCCATTGGTTATGACAGTCAGCCGAGCGTACATTTCGCTGATGGACTCGTTCTGCTTCATCTTGAAGGCTTCATACTCAGATACAAGAAGATTGGCCTTCTGCTCTCTTACTTAAGATGTACCTTCATGAATTACTTCCAGCGCATCCCACATCTCCTTAGCTGATTTGCAAGCAGACACACGGGAGAATTCTGTAGGATGCAGAGCGCACTGGATAGCATTAATAGCACTCAATTCAGGGTGGACCTTCTGATCTCCTCCTTGGTCCATACATCTTCATTCGGGGACAGCTCATAAGGTCCCTTACTGACAATCTTCCAAATCTCATAATTCTTAGCCCTGAGGAACACTTGCATACGGTTCTTCCAGTATGCGTAGTTTGATCCATCAAAGAATGGGGGCTTCGTTGTTGAGTGACCTTCGACAGTCATCCCTCGAGCATCCATCTCTGCCTATTCTCTTCGGGCGATGAGTCCCTGCAGAAGAGTTAGGCTCTGATACCAAGTGTTGGGTTAGATGGACGCAGTCTATCTCCACTGAGTGTGGATCTAGAGGGGGGTGAATAGATCAACTTGCCTAATTTAAAACTACTGTAAGTTCTAAAGCGGAATTTAGGCAAACATCAGTTAAGCTAAACGAAGAATGCTAAGCAAAAGGTCGAAAGTTAGACATGAGCATAAGCGATGCAATCAAATAAGCTAAGCAAGAAATTCCCATCGCACACAGATCACACAAAAACACAAACACACTGCACACACAATTTTTAGGTGGTTCGGTCAACGACCTACGTCCACCCCACACTCAACCGAGTATGGCTTCCTGCTGTGCAGCACAGCTTGCGTCCGTTGGGCTTTACAGCTTGGCCAAACAACCCGCTGATACACAGCTTCGCTGGGCACTACAGCTTGCCGACCAGAGGATCTGATCCTCTGCAACCGTTGGGGAAATACAGCTTAACCCATCCAGTGGAGACTACCACTGCAAGACCGCTGACACACAGCTTGAAGAAACAGTATTCAGAAATGAAAGACAGAATCAAAATGAAAACAGAAAAACTCAAAAGCAATATAGCTCTAAGAGCAAAGCTCAGCTCTGGTTTTGAACCACAAGACTGAGATACAAGCTCACTCTCAATCTCACTCTCAATCAACTCTCTCTCAACTCAATCACTCTTGATCTCTTCCTCTCCCTTTTTCTTCTTCTTCTCTATTTCTTCTTCTTCTTCTCTGTATCTTCTTCTTCTCTCTTTTCTCTCTGTGGATCGAAGGCTCACTGCTGCTGAGTGTATAGACTTTCTCTTCTTCTCCTTCGATCTATCTTCTTCTGTGGAAGAAGGCTTGTTTATATAGCAGCAACAGCAGCAGGTGTGTGCTCTCCACGTTTCCTGCCCAGCAATTTGGACCACGTGGCAGCATCCAATGGAGTGTCAGTACACGTGTCCTCATCTGGATACCTTGTCCTTCTCGGATCATGAGCCAGGTACCTCGGATCACGTGCCCTTCATTAGCCTCTTCAGTCTGATGTATAGAGTTCTCAGTTCACGTGCTCAATGACAGAAATCTGACTTGCTGCGTCGACGCTGTCAATCAATGGCGTTAATGCAGTGAGGCATTCCAGTAATCCATTAGCTTCGTCTCTTTAGCTGCTGCGTCGACGCTGCTCAATTGTGGCGTTGACGTAGTGGAATAGCCTGTGGAGGTCTCTGCTTCTTTAACTGCTACGTCGACGCTGCTTGCTTGTGGCGTTGACACAGTGGAAGATATCGTGAAGGCTTCGTCAACTGATGCGTGGACGCTTTAAGCTCCCAGCATCGACCCTGTTCCCTTCAGCAACAAGAATGAAGTCATAAGATTTAAGTATGTACATTGCAGTGTATATACTTCGTTGTATAGACTTGTGAAGGCGAATGCAACGTACAGACTTGCCCAATGTGTTGTCTTGAACAAAGGAGGCAACAGCTGTATAGACTTTAAATCCTAAAGGCAGTGTATAGACATTGAAGAACAACAACCAATGTGCAGACTTTGGAGAATAGCGGCCAATGTATAGACTTGCCAAACAGTCCAGTGTATATACTCTATGCAAGGAGGCCAATGTGTAGACTTGAAAAGCTGAGGCCAGTGTACAGGCTTGCCACCGACCAGTGTGTGAACTTGCTCAGCCTGAGGCACAGTATGGACTTCAACTCTGCATATCGAATGTATGTACTTCAAGTATGAAGACCATTGAATAGACTTTGGATTCGAAGACAATGTGCAGACTTTGAGTTTGAAGACCAATGTCCAGACTTCAAGTAACACTGTGGATGTACAGACTTGATGGAGCGAAGCGATGTGTAGACTTGAAGCTCCTGAAGCAATGTACAGACTTCAAAGAAGTTGGCGAGTCAATGTACAGACTTGATGAAGCGAAGCCAATGTATAGACTTAATGTGTAGCTGAAGCCTTGAACGTAGGAATAGGCTGGAGTGTATAGACTTCAGGCTTCAGAACCGAATGTTCAGACTTCGCCTAAGAAACGTAGGGAAAGACCCCAATGTATAGACTTTGCCTTGAGCGAAAGGTAAGTGATGAATGTATGGACTTTCACAATGTGTAGACTTGAATATGTGAAAGCTGTGCGGCCAGTAGTGGACCGCATATCCTTATAGGCGGCCCAATGACAACCGCATATACTTGGCTTATGCCATTAAGTGTTGGTCGATTAACCTTGATCAATCTTCGACCCAACCATTAAGCCCTAGACTTACCAATAGACAGTAGACTAGGCCATGACTTAGCTTTACCCTGTCTTTGGCAGCCCGGAGTCTAATAGGGTGATTCCTTAGCCTTCTAGCCAAGCCCGAGTGGTGCGGCTGGATTATGACCGTTCAAACCGTATGCGGATTCTCTTGGACCGCATATCTTTAATACGGCCCCGTATGGCCCGTACATATGACAGGCGGCCCTTAATGGACCGTATAACTATTGAGCGGCCCATTATTGACCGTGTATATTACAGTTTTCCGGAAAGTGATTATTTCATGATTTCGAATTATGTGAGCTACTCTAGCCTATCTAGGCTATGGTATTTCGTGGCTTGACCTATTGTTAGGTATATTGATCATCAATGAGCTTATTGTTTGGACTCTTAAGAATCATTATTCTTACGTCCTTTACCTTGACTACATGAACTTGACCTTGGAACTCTTGGCCATTAAATATTGTGGATGTCTAGATTCGTGGGATCTCTGATCCAAACAAAAATCAATGCCAAGGCAAACAAATGAAGGGCCCAGTCTGGTCCTGGGAGTGTAGACACCCAATTTTGGCCGATAATTTGAGCATTCTCTTTGTTCTCCTAGTTGATGCCCCATTTGATCCTTAATTGGTTGATTTTCTGGGATTTCTCCCCTTCTTGGCCCAACTTTTCAATTTCATGCCTTGGATCTCGTCTCAAGTTTGGTATCCCCGCGCTACCCGCTCTTATCGCTTTCTTACTCATAGCGCGTTGTGGATCTAATTGGAGCAGTTGTTATTTCTTGACATTTGATCGTTATAGCATCCATTTTGGATGTTTTTCTCACTTAACATTTGATTAAATGGCTGCCCAAGATATTCCTCTCTTCTTTTTAATCATTTAATGGGCCTTTACTTGTCGCGCTATATCGTCATAGTGCGTTCTTCATGAACGCGCTATGGTTGTATAGCGCGTTATCAGCCAGAATCCCTTTCCAAACCGGACTCCCTTCTTTCGATCCAGAGTCCTTATCTGGTAAGTTGCTGACTGTGTTTCTTATCCAGGAAGGTTTCTAAACCTATCAGGAGTCTTTCCCCCTCATTAATCGGCAGGATTACCTCGATTTGAGCCGCCAAATCTTTGAATTGAATCAAACTCTGACCTAGGGTTTGTGTTCGATCTTCCTCCTTTAAAATTCAACCCTTTGGCCGTCGTTTGTGGGGGATGCAACTCAGGGCAGTGACGAGGAGAAGGATGCTCCTAGTTCCAGATCAATAACTCCTTGCTTCTCGCACATCTAAGGGAGTATTTAAGGGCTATACTTGTGTTCTTCCCCGTTCTTCTTTTCTTCCTTAATTCGTTGAGTTTAATCTCTACATACATAACATATTGATTTCAAAATTCTCATTTTGCAAAATACATGCATTCACACACATCACACCCATCTTTTGGCCCTAACATAGGGGTTTAAAACAACCCAAACCCCCAGGTAATCGAACCCCCTTTTTACATGCTTTTGATTAAGAATAGGGGTAGATTCTACTCAAATCTCGATTTAATGGGCCTTCTGTTTGTTGTTTATGATTGTTTGCAGGCACTAGAGGATTGATACGTGGAGCCCTTGCACCTTGGCCGGCCTTGGAGCAAGGAAGGAACGAACCCAAATAAACCCCGCTACCTGTCTGATATCGCGCTATATGAAGATAGCGCGACCTGAAGAACGCGCTAGGACGATATAGCGCGTTAATCTCCAGGTCCACGGCTGCCCTTCATGAATTTATGAGGTATGTAACATGCCCCTATCATAATCTCTTATTGTTCGGCATGTTTCTGGCCTCAGTGGCGATCACGGATCTTAATTATTGCATATGAGCATCCCCTTTTGTATCATTAATTTAGTTCTATATTTTGCCCAAAATCTTCATTATTTATCAATTCGGGGGTAGTTCATAATTTTAGAATCCACAAATTGGCGATCACGGTGGGACGCTTTGTGCCACCACATTCTTTCTGCTAGTTGCCTGCTTGTCAATCCATAAGTGTGTGTGTGACTATTTGGCTTTTGGGGTTTTCCCCACCCCTGTTAGTGGTCGCACTATTTATCCATAGCGCTTTCTATCAGATTGCGCTATGGACATATAGCGCGTCTATCACCAGAGGATACTTCACCTGCAACCCCTGTCGGGGTTCTGATTGCCATCTTCTCTGGTTGCATCATTGTACACTTCCTGTTGTATATTCACTTCTTTCATCTATTATCCTTTTTATTATTCTAGTTTAGATATTCTTCCATAGCATTGCATTCATCTTTGCATTTGGTCTGGGAGACCTCCTCTCTCTACATTAGGATTCCACACACCCTCTTGGTGAAGGAAGGACCCTCCATTGAGCATTCCGTCTCTTTGGACCAGAAATTCCTAAACCAAGCCTCCGTAAGTCCCCGCACCCGTGGATTCCCTCACGGACGCCGGGCAGGTTGTACCCTTTGAAGTACCGGGTGTAGTCAGCCATACACGGTGAGAGAGTGTTCCTAGTTGGCACCGGAGTTAAACCACATTTGAAACTAGGTTCACCCCTTGAGTGATTATATCAATTTGCATAAAATCTTTAATTCACCAAGGATAAAACAAATAAAAATCAACGGTAACCATTCCAACTGGTGTGTTTCTTTACAAATTATTTTGAACTTTGATTGCATAATGGCTTACCATGGTAAGAAAACTGACATGTTTAATTCAATTCATGAGGATGCACAACCGTGTACATCTTATAATCCTCAATCTCAACATGTTCATCAAAATTCTCACCATATTTTCAAGGGACCGCATCCTCATGGTCATGCCCTACCCATGGGCAATGTCCAATCCCGTGGTCCCTCACCTCAATTGCGAGCCACTATCCCAGTTGGACCGTCTCCTCCCAACGATGAGAAGGTTTCCCAAATCATTCATGCATTAGATTATCTCACCTCTCAACAGATCCAAGCCCTTAAGGCCGCTGTTGAGGGTACATCTCACTCATCGCATTCTTCTCATCCTCTTCCAATCCTACATGGGTGGCCCATCACCCACCTCCCTCTCCTACTCATGTTCCTAATTGGGTGGCCCATCACCCATCTCCTTCTATTCACACTCCTCCTCGGGTGGTCCGACACCCGCCTCCTTCTATTCCTCCTCCACCACGGCCCCAAGGCCCATTTATTCCCTACAACCCGGCCCATCCGGATTCTCCTATGGGTCGGCCCATTAATTCCCCTCCACGGCCTTTTTATGCAGCCCCTCATTCAAGGCCCTGCCAACCCTTGGTTGCTCAAGCCATACCCCTCCAACAAACTCTTCTTGACAAGGTCACTTTATTGGAGGAACAATTAAAGAGGGTTACGAGCCCACGGCCCGCTCCTCCTACTCCAATCAATCCCCTTCATGCCGCCCTGAATGATATTACAAAAATGGAGAAAGATTGGAAAGATAGGATGGATGACTATGGTATCGGCAGTTCAAGCAAGCAAGAGCCGGCAGATTTCAACGTTCAAGTGGACTCCGTCCACCCTCCACCCGTCCGCACACTTCATTCATATGGCCTTCCATCTCCACATACGCAACATCATTACATTCCTCCATCCACATATACGCCTCCACTACGATGTCCACTTGAATTTGATGATGAAGAACCGGCAATTGGAGAATTCGAGGCAACATACGATGAAGCTTTGCAGGCACCCCTTCCGAGTTTCCTTCGCTTCCCGCTTCTCCCACTATCATTTGATGAACCCCCTGCTCAGGATGAAGCTACCGTCCCTAATCCAACCCCTATTTTCGAGACCTCTTGGTGTTACGATGATGGGTCAGTACTTCAATCACCCACGCCGGCGCATCTTGAGTCTCCTCCTCCTAACACCGCTCCCCCCGTTCGGCGTTTTCTCCGCACCAAACCTCCACCAATTACACCTCCACCAATTACACCTCCACCAGTTATGCCAGCCTCCACACCATCGGCCTCCACCGAGCCTAACGTCGAACTTTCCCAAATTCAACCCTCTATTACATCTTTAACACCAAACCCAACTACCCCTACTCCACCACTTAACCTATTACCCGTGGCTAATCCTGAGCAGGATCAACCCTTTTTTGCACTTGAGCCAACCCAAACCGCTTCCGAGCAAAGGGAGAAGCTCGACGTGTTTGAACCTCCACCTCCACTCACCCATTTGCTAACACCTCCCATTATACCTCCACCATCCACGAAGCCTTCCACCTCTGCTTCACCTTCCTCTACTACTCAGAATGGGGGGCTTTCATCAAGCACTTGTGCCGAGGATGATCAAGAGCCGCGAAAGAAGAATTTGGCCACTGCCGTGCAGTTCAAGATGCAAGAGTTCATTTGTCGGATGCCAATCCGGGTTATTGTGCCAAGCACAATCAAAAAGACCAAGTCGCCACCATTGCTCAAAGAATGCCAAGCGTTAATGCCGCCCAAGGGCAAGGCAGGGCACCCCTTGTTCCAACTTTCAAATCCTGAATTCATTCTTCCATACAAGGGGCGAATGCCCAATTTTGTCAACATTCTTTATATGCCGCAATCAATGGGCATGGCAATGCTTCCTGTCCCAACTTCCCAACTCCCTCACATTATTACTCTCCACTCTTCAAGAGGGTTGTCATTTATTATTGAAGCTTCTTTCTTTGGGCCGATTGGCTATACACTTTCACTGCCGTGGAGGGGCAGTTATCTTGGTGCTAAGGGGCCTTCCACTGTTCTATCCACCTTCTATTCAATGCCATTCACATTATTGTCTGTCACCGATTCTTCATGGGCCACTCCAGGGGTAAGGAAGAGGATCTCATCCTCTCGCCCTGCACATTCTTCACGTTCTTTGCATCTCATTGCATTCACGCATTCACTGCATTCATTGCATCCATCCTATTGCATACGTTTGCACATCCAGCTTCCCGGGTTTCCAAACCCGTATCTTCCCCGCCTTCCGGCACCTCCGGATCTCACGCACTTCCCATCCTATTCATCTTCATTGCTCGGGCATTGTCCCCTTTCCAATCTCTTCTTAGGGCATCGCGCCCCTTTCCAACTCCTGCACCCGGACCCTCCGGATTTCTCCTTTATCCTGCTAGGGCATCGTGCCCTTTTTCATCTCATTCTCCCGGAATCTCCGGACTTCCTTCTTGGGCATCGCGCCCCTTTCCATCTCATTCCTCCGAAACCTCCGGATTCTCTTTCCTTCTGCTTAGGGCATCGCGTCCCTTTACACCTCATTCCTCTGGAACCTCCGGATCTTTCACCCCTCTCTTTATCCCTCGGGCATCGCGCCCCTTTTCATCTTCTTCCTCCGGAACCTCCGGATTCTCCGTCTTATTCTCTCTATCTTCTTCCAGGGCATGACGCCCCTTTCCATTTGCTTCCTCCGGAACCGCCGGACCCTCCTAATCCTTTTCATCCATTCTTCCCCGGGCACCGCGTCCCTCGGCATTCCATCCCTCCGGAACCTCCGAACCCTCCTGATCCTTTTCATCCACTCATCCTTGGGCATCGCGTCCCTCGGTATTTGCTTCCTCCGGAACCTCCGGACCCTCCATCTTTCTTCCGATTCATCTTCCTACTCCTTCAGGATATCACATCCTTTATTTTCTTCCTCCTCTTCCATCATCTTTTTCCATATTTCTTCCCAGGGCACCGCGTCCCTCGATATCTTATCCCTCCAGAGCCTCCGGATTCCTCCTATCAGGATTCTCTTCCTCTGCCGCCAGACCCTCCAGATCCGCCTTTTTCCATCTATCAATTTCTTCTTCTAATTCCTCCTGATCATGGGTCCGACCCAACTTCTTCCACATCCACTACCTTGGGCATCTGCCCATTCTCTCACTGCTTTCGAGGCTTTAGTCCTCACTCCTCCTTCTAATTCTCAGCTTCTTCTATAGACCATTCATGTGATCAGGGTCTCCACACCTTAGAGAGGGAGTTCTAGCCCTCGCCTCACTTCCTTTTTTCCTTATTCGTCTGAGTCTGGTCTTGGCACCACTCCTTCTTGTTAAGCCACTTTCAGTCCTTTGCTTCCAATCCTTTTTGACTGCCAAAGAGGACTATCCCACGATGATCAACCTCACCTCTGACAGCTGCTTCTACAAAGGTTGCAAAGTAACATATTGGCGTAAGTACGCAATTTTATGATATCATTCCCTCATTACTCCACGCATAATTTTCAAAATGAAGTGCTTCTTAACAAGATTAAAAGTGGTGTTTTAGACCTTTATCTTAGGCTTTTGTTTAAATTAAATCATCCTCAAAAGAGTCTTTAGGCTTGCTTTTGCAGCACTTTTGGTTAATAAGAACCCATGCTGGGAATTCAACATTCTCTCCCCACTTGTTAAGAGTAACCCTTAGCTGGGCATTCCACACACTTCACGGCGTCCTTAGCCGGCTCCTTTGGATAAAACACCGTTGCTACTTTGGCCATACTATGAGAATTCTTGAAAGTCTTTTTCTCTTCTTACTCGGCCACGTGCAGCGGCAAGAGGTCGACGGATAAGATGACCAACTTCGGTAATCCCCAATACGAGAGGAGTCTCAAATAGGGGCAGTCTTGACCCAAAATCAATATGAGTTTTCATATGAGTTTTCATGATATACATCTCGCCAAAGAGCTATTATGAAAATCAAGTCGAAATTTCGATGAATGTAAAATTATGAATTATGGCATGTCAAGAGTGGCAAAGTCCCCGCAGGGAAAACCCTGGTCGTATGCATGTCAAGGGTCTAAAAATCAAAGGCACAAAGCCCCGGCACAATAGACTACCTCTTTGAGGGGAAACACCTTGGAAGGAATTCAAGTCCCGACATCTCCCATCCTGCATAAAGCTTACCTTCAATTATTCTTCTCTCCTCCCTCTAAGATCGAATGTTTCTCGGGTATGGCCTTGGTAGGGGCACCGTTAATCAAGGGCAGTCAGTTATAGGGCGCCACCCTTCAATACACGCCCAGCTGTGGGCAGTTTTAAGCAAAAGGGGAAGGAACGGGGATCCCTAGCCAGTGGTTTAAAACATCCATTGATGCTGCATTAGCAATGTCTAAACCAAAAATTCCAAAGAAATTTGAATATTGCCAAAATTTCCAAAAAAAATTGAACATTACAAAAAAAAAGAAAGAAAAAAAAAGAAAAATCTTCAAAATCCACATAAAAATTCGAATATTTTCAAAACTCATAAAAATTTGCATATTTTCAAAAATTCCAAAAAAATTACATTCTATTTCTGATGGCATCCTTTTGAAGAGGCACGCAAAATGAAAAGCAATCACACAAGCTCCAACAAGTGCCAAGAAATGTCTCATTTATAACATGTCACAAGAGTACAACATGAGATGGATACAACAAACTCTCAGCTCTCCCCTCGACCCTCCTGGTCTCCCCCTCTACGTGAGCTCTCAGCCTCCTCCTGTCCTCCCCGCGAAGACCTAGGAGGAGCCATCTGTACCCGGGAAGCTGAAACCCTGTCACCCTGTGCTCCCCTCTCAGCATCTTCCCTCCTCTGGTGCTCAGAGGAGGTAACTAAGTAATCTGTGCTCGAGTAAGCTCGGGAGTATCCCTCGCGCTGGGCCCGCTCATGCCCACGCCGGTAGCAATCCTCCGCATCCTTCGCCCACTGCTCGGTGATCCCTAATCGAGTACGTAGCTCCACTCTCTCAAGCTCCCGCTCCACTCTCTCTTTCTCCCATCTTTCCCTCTCTCTGTCCCGATCCTCTCTCTCTCTCTGCCGCTCACTCCTCTCCACCCCGAGGAGAAGGCGCAGCTCTGCTACATCTCGGGGAAGCTCCTCCGCATCGCGCCGCCTCAGCTCTGCTTCTGCCACGCGCAGCTCCTGCTCCTGCATTCGAAATCTTGGTAAATAACTGATGATAATAATTTTTTTTCAAGACCAAGATTAAGAGAATAGATTGCTTACTCTCTCCTGAAGGGAGGCCTCGGCTGCCTCTGCCCGAGCCACTGCACTGGCGAGCTGGCTCTCTAGCTCGGTGTGGTCGCAGACGGGCTGTGTAGAGGATGAAGCACCGTGCGAGGATCGGACTGCCTCCAGCTCCTCGCGCTAAAAAAAAAAAGCATTATCATTAATTGCAATTCAAATCCAAATCATTCTGAATTACAAGTTTTTACCAGCTCATCGACGGTATGCTGGAGGTCCTCGCGCTGTCGGATCGTGGAATCGAGGAGTCCCTGTACCATGGCTAGTCTCCCCTCTGTGTCAAACTGTAATAAACACATGTTGATCACATATCGAATAACCAGGTTTTATAATGAAAGTGCAAATAAATTAAAAGCATACCTGTCCGTGGGCGCTCTGATAAACTCGGCTGCCGTATGCCTGGGAGTAGGCCTGGAGATAGGCATCATCTGAATCCGCTCCCGCAGGGACTGCTCGGCCGCGCCTCTTCCAATCTGCCAACTGCTCTCGAGCTCGCTGCCGCCAATCATCTGTCCCCTGGAGGCCTCGAAAACGTCGCCCAGGTCGTGGGTCCGTCGCCTGGGTCGGGAACTCTACTACCGCCTGGTGGAGCCCTAGTGTCCTCATGATCAGTCTATGATATAGGGGCTCGACTAGGTTGAGGGCATGTAACTAGATCTCTCTCCCAAAGTATGGGATGGCCGCCTCCACCCAAGGCATCACCCCGATGTCCCTCTGATAGGGAGTCCAGACCACCTGCATAATTCAATTTATCATTGCCCTCGATTCCACTCATAATTCAACATAATTCAATTCAATTCAATTTCAAAATTCAATCTTACCTCTATTTAGGGCATCATGTCTAGCGTCTCCTGGATATGGGCGACCTGGTCCTTCAGAGACCGGCCATCTCGTGTAGGGGTCCATCGTCTGGCCAAGGGCAGTAAATCTCCCCGATCCTCCCAGGCGCGCCTGAGGGTAGGAAGATATAGATAACTCCAAACCTGAAATGAAGCTCATGTGATCAATATAAGAAGAAAGTGCATAACTTAATCATTGGAGTTTAAGGCTTAGAGAGAAAACCTGAAGTAGAGGGTAGAACCCCCCGAGTGAAGACTGAAGTGAGGAGATGCCGAAGCTGTCAAACAAGTGGGCAAGGACTACCGCACCCCAAGCATATCGTCCGACTCTGTCTAGATCCTCCAGTAAGGGTAGAAATCGGTAGCTCACTGCGTCGCCCTGGGTCGCTAGAAGCAGCTTGCCGATCAGCAGAATAAGGAACCTCCTCAACTCCATGTCTGCCTGTGGGCATGCCTCAGTCGTAAAACTCTCCCTGGCTCCAGCCTCTAACCTCTTCTCATGAGCTGTCGAAGTCTCCCCCACCTCCCTCTGCGTGTGGAACAGGCCGAGACTCTCCTGCAAGACGATCCTCGACACTAGCGAGGTCCGGCCAGTCCCCTTCAGCTCCAAGCCTAGCAATCTGCGCGCCATCTCCCGGTAGTCGGGGTAAGTGTAGCCCGTTACTGCCGATCCGTGCACCCGCAGCCCGGTGATGCGAGTGACGCCCTCTAGAGTCGGGATCATATGACCCCAGGGGAAGAGGAAGGCCTTGCATCCCGTATCCCATCTGGCTTTTAAGGCCCTTGTCAGCCCCACGTCAACTCTCAGCACTTCTATCTCCAGAAATTCCCCGAAGCCCATATGGCGGAGGCGGGCCCTTTGAAACTCCGGTAGTGCGTGGTACGCGGCCCGAACTAATGTCCATGAAATCCGGGCACGGACTGCACCCTCCACACCCTGCACACAACATAAAAGAAGAAATAATCAATTTCTGTGATCATCAAGCAAAAGACAAATCAAAAAATGAAAAAAACTTGTATGCTGTTAGATGTCGCGCTATATCATCATAGCGCGTTCTTCAAGAACGCGCTATGAAGACATAGCGCGTTCCCCTTCTGTAGGTAGGGGGTGACCCCCGTTTCCCGGAATTTGTTCTACGGGCATTCTGCCCTACATTTTGATCTAGAGGGGCATTTCCCCTTCCGTTTTCATCACATGTGAAAGAAAAAACAAGAAAATCAAAAAGAAAAATAAGATTGGGGCGGGTTTCTTACCAATCGCCGCTTTCGGGCCGCCCCGCCTCCAACCGGCTCTGTCGCCGCTTCTTCGGCCGCCGGGGCACCCTCAACTTCCTGAGCCTCGTCATCGGGGATGTTCATTTCGTCTCCTTCGAGCCTAGCCGAGACCGTGGCCTCCGAATCGGCATGTTCTTCCACGGGAGAGGGCACCCGTTCTTCTTCCACGTTTGATCTTTGGCGGCCGCGGGTGGCGCGCCGTTTGGAGCGTCGGGGGGCGTCTCCCTTCATCCGACTGATGCAAATGGGGGGGGGGGGGGCTAGGCTGTGAGAGAGCGAGAGGGCGAGAGAGGGAGTAGGGAGAGGGAAAGAGCAAGTTTGAAATAATAGAAGGGGGGCGGTTTTTGAAAACCTGCGGGTAGATGACGCGCTATATATTCATAGCGCGACACTGTCGCGCTATGGATACATAGCGCGATAATTAAAGCAACGGAAAAATAAAAATAGAAGGAAGTGGGAGAGAAAGGGTGACATGTGAACATATGATGAGAGTGAATTGTGTTCATTTGCTTATATTTACTTGAATATGCTTGCATTTGCTTATATGCTGGAATTTGCTGGAATGTGCTTAACATTGAGATTGCATATGCTTGAATTTGCTTGAATGTGCTTAACATTGAGATTGCATATGCTTGAATTTTCTTGAATTTGCTTAATATTAAGATTGCAGAAAAGAAAAGAAACATATGGCACGCCATCAGGTAAGTATTTCTTTGTCCCTTCTTTTATTACATTACTATATGCTATTTATATTATATTATCTCAAGGACCGGCTGGTTCTCTGTGTGTTTCGGGATTTGAGTTCCCCTCTACCAAAAACAGTGATGATTTAGAAACATGCAATTAATCGTCGGATAGGCCGTTAGGTCAAAACAAATTTGGGGACGATAGACTTCATCTCGCACGCTGTGGTTGCGGATAATTCTTGACCCGAATCTGTTTGATTTAGCAATATTATCCTTGAGTATATTATATTTTATCTTTTCTTGGCATTTGTTTTGATGATTTCTTTTATTTTTAGCCCTGCATGCATCATGCCTCTTTTCGCATTCATAATCGCCCTATCTTCTTCCTACTTAAGGATCATGTTTGCTTTTATTCTTGAACAAGGAATTCAATTACATTCCGAATTTGAAAGATTGCTCCCAGTTAAGCACTGGATCTCGTTGGTCGATGTGACCCTTGCCTAGAATTTGCTTATCACTTTTTAATCCAATCTCCTTCTTTTGATCCACTCATTAGCTGTGAACCGCACGATGGCGTCGATGGATCTGCCGGGCTCGCGTCTATTCCACTAATTGAGTGAAATCCGTAGTTGCTACGCACTGCGGGTGCCTCTTTTGTGCAAGAGGTTGATCAACTCCCTTTTCTTTGCTCCGTGCCTATCATTCTAGGCGGGAGTCACTGATGCTAGCTTGATCTTGTGGTTAGCTCAGAGTTTTCTTGATTATTCCTATCATTTGTCGGTTATGATGGGTGTCTTTTTCTCCTTGATATCCACTTATCATTTCACTCCCCTTCATTTTCACTTCATCTCCCCGTCACTACCACTCCGTATCGTCTCCGTTTTGCCACCGTTTCACCTCCATTTCGCTCCCCTGCAAAGCAGATATCAAGGAGGGGCATCTGTAGACACCCAATTTTGGCCGATAATTTGAGCATTTTCTTTGTTCTCCTAGTTGATGCCCCATTTGATCCTTAATTGGTTGATTTTCTGGGATTTCTCCCCTTCTTGGCCCAACTTTTCAATTTCATGCCTTGGATCTCGTCTCAAGTTTGGTATCCCCGCGCTACCCGCTCTTATCGCTTTCTTACTCATAGCGCGTTGTGGATCTAATTGGAGCAGTTGTTATTTCTTGACATTTGATCGTTATAGCATCCATTTTGGATGTTTTTCTCACTTAACATTTGATTAAATGGATGCCCAGGATATTCCTCTCTTCTTTTTAATCATTTAATGGGCCTTTACTTGTCGCGCTATATCGTCATAGCGCGTTCTTCATGAATGTGCTATGGTTGTATAGCGCGTTATCAGCCAGAATCCCTTTCCAAACCAGACTCCCTTCTTTCGATCCAGAGTCCTTATCTGGTAAGTTACTGACTGTGTTTCTTATCCAGGAAGGTTTCTAAACCTATCAGGAGTCTTTCCCCCTCATTAATCGGCATGATTACCTCGATTTGAGCCGCCAAATCTTTGAATTGAATCAAACTCCGACCTAGGGTTTGTGTTCGATCTTCCTCCTTTAAAATTGAACCCTTTGGCCGTCGTATATGGGGGATGCAACTCAGGGCAGTGACGAGGAGAAGGATGCTCCTAGTTCCAGATCAATAACTCCTTGCTTCTCGCACATCTAAGGGAGTATTTAAGGGCTATGCTTGTGTTCTTCCCCGTTCTTCTTTTCTTCCTTAATTCGTTGAGTTTAATCTCTACATACATAGCATATTGATTTCAAAATTCTCGTTTTGCAAAATACATGCATTCACACACATCACACCCATCTTTTGGCCCTAACATAGGGGTTTAAAACAACCCAAACCCCCAGGTAATCGAGCCCCCTTTTTACATGCTTTTGATTAAGAATAGGGGCAGATTCTACTCAAATCTCAATTTAATGGGCCTTCTGTTTGTTGTTTATGATTGTTTGCAGGCACTAGAGGATTGATACGTGGAGCCCTTGCACCTTGGCCGGCCTTGGAGCAAGGAAGGAATGAACCCAAATAAACCCCGCTACATGTCTGATATCGCGCTATATGAAGATAGCGCGACCTGAAGAACGCGCTAGGACGATATAGCGCGTTAATCTCCAGGCCCACGGCTGCCCTTCATGAATTTCTGAGGTATGTAACATGCCCCTATCATAATCTCTTATTGTTCGGCATGTTTCTGGCCTCAGTGGCGATCACGGATCTTAATTATTGCATATGAGCATCCCCTTTTGTATCATTAATTTAGTTCGATATTTTGCCCAAAATCTTCATTATTTATCAATTCAAGGATAGTTCTAAATTTTAGAATCCACAGGGAGAAGCACCCGAAAAGTACTTGATCCCCTGGGGAGGTGAATGACTAGGTGTGGTATTTGGCACCGGTAATATCTAGCGTGTTAGGTTTACGACATTCCACATTCTCGTGAAACTTATTATTCATGCTTAAAGTGTGAAGTACTTGCTTGCTTGCTTGACATAACTCGAAATTGACTTGTAAATGGCCATTCACTAGAAAATCTTGTTAATCTTGCTTGATATCTTGACATGCAACTATTTCTTCCATTTAATTATCGTTACTCTTTCTATCTTAGTGATTATTTAGTTCTGCTTATTTTCTCGCGTTAATCAAGCATATTCATTAATTGGTTAATCATTTAAACTATGCTTGACGATAGAGTATAATTCCTACTGAGCTTCTTGCTCACCCCTACTTCCAATCCTTTTCAGGTAACGCGGTAAACGGAACGTTGCAAATGGGAATCGGATCGATGTGATCGAGTGAACCTAGAGCCTAGAGATCGGAGTCTATCTTTTTACCTTCTTGAGTCTAGCTAGTGTCGTGAGTCTGGTTATTTCTTTTTCTTCTCCCTTGTTATTTCCTCCTTTAATTTGAATATAATATTGCTAAGTGATATTTTTAATATTAATAAGAGCTCGTATTTTCAATGTGTGTCTGTGGCCTCCTTGTGTTAAATCATGGTTTTACTTTCGCTTTTGTTATCATGACTGTTAACTGCCACGTTCCGAGCATCGCTTCCCGCTGCTATCGGTTCGGGGCGTGACAGAGGTGGTATCAGAGCCTCCATTGTCTGAGTCCTTGGATTTTGTCCAAGAGTATAGGTTACCCTAAGTCTTAAGACACATGTCATCCCTTGTCACCTGGTGAGATTGGGTAGTATCTTGGGTTAAGTAATAAAATATATACAAGATTGCATTGTGTTACGCGTAAGGGTAATGAAAAAGTTAACCATATAATTATTTTGCAGGTCTCTAAGCCATTCTTAAAATGAAAGCGAGTGGTTCCATGGGTAAGCTAGGATTCGGTTCCGCTAGAGGCTGGCGAGTCCGTCTAAAGAAACCCGAAGTAATAATAAGAAGAAGAGCAATATTACGCAAATGAAATGTTTGTACTATTACAAACTTGGTTATCTCATAAAGGAGTGCTGGCGAAGGAGCTGTAATGTCCCGGATCTTTATTGGGTCTTTCGGATCCATTTCGGAGAGTTTCAGATCGCTTTTGTAGCTCCGGAGTTGAGTTTTACGATCCATGTGGGTCTCTCTCGTACTAGTTACGGAACTCTGCGGTGCATTTATTTCTCAATTCATCAACTCGTGGATGATACAGTGGCGATGTACTCTTCGAGCCGATCGTTTTGACTATTTTTGTGTATTTTTCTGAGACCGGGCCAAAAATCAGAATTTTCAGAAATTAGGAAAATTTCCTAATTTCTTTCTATAAATTCAATTCCACTATCTCTTCTGCTCATTTTCAACTTCACGCTATCTCACTCCGTTCTCTCCTGTCTCTGGTCCGTTCAGCGCGGGGCGCGCACCGTTGCGGAGCTGGCTGAGGCGTGGACGTGCTCGAGTGATCGGTTCGGGGGAAGGAGCAGCGGATGGAGCGTGGTGGGCGCGATCCCTTGGTGGATTCCGAGAGGGCGTCGTTCGTGATTCGGTGGTTTTCAACGTAGTTTAGTCCTTTCGGGACACGGTTTCTTCCGTGGAGGTAGGGAGATGGACCGCCACTTCCTTCTGCACGTTTTCCCTGCTTTTGTGCGTAGTTTGGTGCTCGATCGGGGGAGATCGGGCCGGTTTAGTGAAAACCGTAGTTTTTTGGGGTTTTCTGGGTTCGCCGGAAAACGACAACCATTCTCGTCGTAGTTAGTGTCAAAATGACCGCTGGGATGTCCGGATCCCATTCACGTGAGTTTCATGTCGATCGGTTGTCATTCGAGGCTGGTAGGAGTCCGGGAACCTCGGTGACCCACTTTGGGTCGATTTGATGAAATCGCCCCGATCTCTTGTTTTAGGGCTTGCATGTGGGTTTTTGAGCCTCCTAGAGTTGTTTTTCGTCGTCTAGGTTTGTTTCCCCTGCGCTTCGGCGTGAATGGGGCGTGGAACGGCCTGATTTGACGTTTCCACTGTTTTCCCGCCGTGACCGCTGTAGCGGTCGTCTCAGAGACCGTCACATGTCTTTGACGGCCCTACGACAGACCGACACAGCGTCTGGGCATTTTTAGTTCTTCGTGGTTTGGGGAGTGTGACGGCTCAGGGGAGGCACGTCACAGCTCTCTGACGCGTCCGGGGTGATGCGTCACGCCTGTTTTGTCGTCTAGCATTTTGGGTGAGTCGGTTCCATTGACGCGCCTGCCCTGGTGCGTCAGGCTGTGTAACGCGCCTGCCTGAGGCCGTTACACCCAGTTTTGCTGTTTTGGGTCGGTTGGCGTAACGTGCCTGTCCTCACGCGTTAGGCTGTTGTAACGCGTCCGCCCTGGACCGTTACGTGGCTCGCGTTTTGGGTTTGAGCCTGTTGGCCCTGACGCCCCTATCCTGGCGCGTTAGAGCGGTGTAACGCGCCTGTGCTAGGCTGTTACAGTCCTTGTGGCTGTAATGGCCATTGGTTTGTTTTGTTCTATGTTGGGCCGTCTTGGTGATGTTAGGGGCTATTAGAGGTAGGTTTGTGGCGTGGCTATGTGTGTTTCGGTCTAGGTTAGGGTTGTCTGTTGTTCCCGTGGTCTGGCCGCTTTCTTCGTGGATGTCGGTCGACATTTCTGCAAAGGCTAAGACTACATTTCTGAGTCTGTCGGCAGTTTCTTATGCTTCCCTTGGTGTTTGAGGTACGGGTGACAGTGCATGTTTATCCATCCGTACTTCAGCGCCGTGTTTCGAGCTTCCTCTTCTCGTTGCCCTCGGCGTCCAGCAGTCGAGGGGTGACCCCGATATACGGTTTGTAAGCTAGTTTCCTTCAGCTCTTGCCGTTACCGTAGCGTCTGTGGATGGGCATAAATCCCACACAAAATCACAAGAGAATAATGATGTGATAAAACATGGAGGAGATAATGATGATTAATGCATAAATAAGGGGAAGAAAAGCTTGCACGTGCTGCAAATATGGAGATGTGATCGCCAGAGGGGTTACCTCAAAAAAAGAGAGATCGCGAATACCTGGTGAAGATTGAAACGCGGGATGATGTGGAGTTCTTTCCTCCTTCTTCAATCGGCCGGTCGATGAGAAGGGTTCTCCTTTTGATTACCTTGCAAAAAAGACAATGAAACAACAAAGCAAAGAGGGATTCAGCCAACGCAAGTAGTATCAATCCAAATAAAACATGTGATGATGAAAGGAAATCAACATGCGCACCTTGTAGTTTTGGTTTTAAAACCCCTAAAGAGGAATTAGGGAGAGGGGAGATATGTGATAAAACTAGTGCAAAGTGAAAAGGAAAAAAAAACTGACGATGGAATTGATGCAGACGCAGAAGAAGAAAATAGTGGATGAAGACAAATCAACAAGAAAGCCCTGCTGTCCCTGTCGACAGTAAAGGGAACCAATAAGACGCGGTTGATCGGATGAAAAAGGTGCAGAGGAAGCCGAAGTCCTTCAATCAAGCATACGACAGTAAGGAAGCAGAGGAAGCCGTCAATCCTCTCAACCTCTTGAACGTTCTAATCTCTTCAACCTCTGAAATCGTCAACCTCTGCTTCGATCGCCCAGATCATGTTTTTATAGGATTTTAATGGGAGATAAGTTCGAATTTGGTAAGATAAGGATAGGCAATGTTCAAAGAAGGCAGGACTCTACCTCCAATTCGAGCAAGGAGACCATTGGAGGCAGGACTCTATACAGGAAAGAGGAGTTCAAGCAGGATACGAAAGGTGAAAGACGACCTTGCGAAGGGCGTCAAATCAAGAATTGACGACCTTCATTAAGACGTTACTCAAAACACGACCTCTACCAAGGGCGTCACTTCTTGGATTTAATTTTGGCAATAAAACTTACTTTATTTGAAAATTATGATAACACGCCTATGATAGAGGCGTTAATTTAAAACACGCCCCGAGGAAGGACGTTAACCAATAATTAAATTGATTTTAAATTTTCTTTAAAACCGGATAATACCAGGAATTGACGCCCTTACATTTAGTCGTCCTTTCTTGAGAAAACGCCCTCGATAAGGTCGCTATTTAAATAACGCCCGTCTTCAGGTCGCGAATCACAAAAATGCAAAAATGAATCAAAATCACACACAAGAAAATAGAAAAACTTCATATTATGAATATATTGAAGTTCACTTGGGGCGTCATCATAGTGACATGAGATTTGATCAACATAGCGTCATTTTTGGCATGTCTACAGCTGCCCCGCCTTGGCGTCTGCTTTGGAAGGGAGTGAGACGAAAATGGAGTGAAAGTGTAACAAATGGAATGAAGTGGAGCGAACTGATAAGTAGATGCCAAGGTGTGATGTGACACACCTCAGACACTAAGTAATAGAAATCTTTCCAAGATTCTGAATGAAACAACTCCAAATGATTCCAAGAAGGCATCAATTTGCTGGATAAAGGAGACTAAACTAAACAAGTAAAATGTAAGGCAAAAGGTGTGAGCGTGGGCACGATAGGGAAAGGCCATTGGAGAGCGGTTACCAGCCAACGTGGACGTGCTACAACCAAGGTAAATTTGTAAGAAAATAAAGAGAATTGAGATGGAGATCCAACAAAGGGATATTTTTAAGGAACCGGCCTGAGCGGCTTCAGATAGAACAAAGTACTTGATTTGGAGTGGAATATCTCATGTCAACTCAATCAAGAATAAATGACCTTCACTATTGCCATAATATGAAGATTTTCAGCGCGAAACTCAAAGTCCTACATGATGCATGCTGGGCTAAAAGAAAAGATAAACCAAACTAAAAATAGAAAATAATCAAGGATAATATTGCTAAGCCATCTAGATTTGGTCAAGAATCCAAGTTTCTGAGTTAACACTAAGCCGAAGCCCGTTTGTCCACGCATCAACTCGGAAAGTGGAACCATCGTCCCAAACCTTGAATGACTCAACGGCCTATCCGTGTGATCAAGACTCTCCTGGAATCATCATCGTTTTTGATGAAGGGGAACTCAAATTCCAGATTCATCAGAACCACAAGGTCCTTGATATGCTATAATAATGTAAATATCCTATAGTAATAATGCTTACACCGAACAAATGCAAGATGACAAGTGCGATGTGATTTCCATAAGCAAACCAGGTGCCTCTAATCCTGCAAACTTCTGCACTTTGAAAATTCGTCAGTTTTCGAAATTCAAGATAATCAAACATAATTTTCCATTTAAATCATGATATGATCATAAGTGCTCAATAAAAAAACAATTCAACGAAATAATAGCACTTAAGTTCATTAACACACATGAATATCTAAATTCATAAGCTCATAAAAACACGCCTGCACCGAACGGCGTCAAATCATGAAAAAGCGCCTTAACATGTAGTCGTCAAAACATGAAACACGCCCTTCAGCAAGGCGTGAAACCCATCGAGAGGCCAAAGAGTAAACGACCTACTAAAGGGCGTTACATAAAACACGACCTCAGAAAGGTCGTCAATTCATAAATTGACGCCCTAACAAAAGGCGTTAATCAATCCAGCGCTTCCGTTTCCAGATCGAAAGTAAAACCAAATCCTAATAGCCATCAACCTGCTAACTCCGAACAACCTTAAGCCCTCTTCAAATCTTTATAAAAGAAGGGATGTTGTCCTCAACCTAAAGCAACTTTTTCTCTGAACCTCCGTAGCCGGCTCTGTTCTCTTTTCTCTGTTTGTTCTTCTCCCGCAGGCACTCGTCCGAGCTCCTTCTGCAAAGCCAAAAAATGATGGAGAGGATGATTAAGAGACCTAGGTCTTCCACCCCTAGGTTGACTGAAATCCAAGGGCACATCTGCAGCCGAGTTGCTCAACATCAGGTTAGTGAATTCCTCTGCTTTTCCCTCAGCTTATATCTTCTTTCTTTTCTTTTTATTGAATCCTTCTGTTAAACTACTTCTTACATATGCTCATGTCTGGCACTATTGGCACTGTTCATATTTTTCTTTCCACAGGACTACCCAAATGTCCCTGGTGCTAGGAGATTTACAAAAGTGAAGTGGTTGCCCCTTATTCTCTCCAAGTTCTCCTCTGACATGAGAGTATACCTAGCAAGATGGCATCTTTTGGGCCTAGTAACCCATGCCAAGCACTATGACCAAATTACTTAGATTGGGCTGCCATAGGAGCATTGATTGAACTTTGGCATCCTTCCACTCATACCTTTCTCTTCTCGACATTTGAAGCCACCATCCTATTGGAAGAACTAGAGTTGATCTTAGGCTTGAAAAGAATGAAACAAGGAGAAGAAGAAAAGATGGCCATCATGCCAAGGCCAATCTCCTCTCATGAATTGCTAACCTCATTGATATCTAGCCCAAACATAGTGAACCAAATCAAGGTCACTAAAGGAATCAACCTCTTGAAGCTCGCCTCATGGGTGTACAAGAGAGCGGATCAAGCAAAGGAAGAGGAAGAGATAGAAAAGATAGCAAAGGCCTTCGTGGTGTGCTTAGCAGGCGCACTCTTGTTTCCATCCACGGAGGACTTTCTAGAGGAGGCCCAATTGAGCGCGGTGATGAGCTTATGGGAAGAGGAAAGAGTCGGACCGGCTATCCTAGCCTATCTCTGTAGCGGGCTTACCTCGGCGGCGATGGGAAGGCCCATATACGGGTGCATGCTAGCACTCTCTAGTTGGGTTGATCTCCATTTCAAATTCGATCCATGTGGTGAGGCCCAACAATCCTCAAGAATCTTTTCAAAAAGCCCACTCTCTTACATGACCGGTTCGTTAGGAATAAGCAATAGGGTGATGTACAAGATCCTCAAGTAAAGAAGAGAGCGGATTGGAGAGAGCACCTAAAGGTAATGCCAAAGAACCTCTTTACATGTGCCCCGGGTGTACTCAAGATGCAGGAACTCTGCACAAGATTCTCTACCGGCACAGACCTTCGACTCATAAGCGCTTCAGAATTTGTCTTGTACAACTCTCACAGATGCCTTCCTCAAATCGGACTTCCAAGACAACACCTAGAAGACGTCTCTCATCTCCCTCCAATCAAATCAAGAGACCTAGGCAGCAATGAAGATGGAGAAGAGGCTATCACAATCCAAGCCCTATGGAAGATTAGCAAACCTCATCAACCTGTAGAGAGTTTGGAGGAAGACAAAGATCAGTGGAAAAATTATGTAACAGCTTTGATAAAGCTAAGACCCAAGGTGGCTCATTAAGCATTGTAATCTCTCTTTTCAAAGTAATAAAAATGATTGTTTTCTGATTGAGCCTTACTGCTGTGCTTCAGATCAAATCCTTAAATAACCTGTCGTTCTGTTGCGAATAACGCCTCAAGCAAAGGCGTGAATTCATAAAAAGACGCCTTGATGATAGGTCGCTTCCAACATTCCTGTTCACACATTTGACGCCTTCACAAATAGGCGTTACTTAAATAACGACCTGGAACAGGGCGTTAATCGATTCAAATTCCCAAAATATATTCGTTGAAATTCCAGAAGTAACGCCCTTAGGAAAGTCACGTTTCAATCAGGTAACGCCTCTAGCTCAGGCGTGAGTAAAAATCATAATAATTACTTCGATCACATCAATCAACGCCCATTGAATGCGTCTGACGACGGTTATCATTCCCCATGCAAATAAAATTGACGCCTCGAGCAACGTCGTCTAATTTATAAACACGCCTATGTCATAGTCGTGACTTCCACAAAAAATGCCACTTCTCAGGGCGTCTCTTCTTTTCGAATGCTAAAGGGCTTTTCCCCCTTTCTTCTTCTTCCTCCGTTCCATTCTCTCTTCTCTGCAACCCTAACCGAAGCTCCCCCCTCTTCTCTTCTCTATCTCTCTCTCTCTATCCTTAGCCCTAACCGTAGCCATGGCCAGAGGTGGTTCAGTCAAACGGCAAAGGGTGGCCGCTCCCGAGGTGGTTGATCTGGGCGACGACGCCCACGGTGAGGAAGGGGCCATCGTGGCGGTTGAAGAAGTTCCCGCGGCGGCGGCCGGCGGCGAGGATGAACACGGCGACGAGGCCGTGGGAGAAGGAGATGAGGAAGGTGAAGATGAAGAAAATGAAGAGGGAGAAGCAGAAGAAGAAGGAGAAGAAGAAAGAGAAGGAGACGGTGGTGATGAACCACCGCCCGCGGCGGCGCCCCCTCCCCGTGCCGGCCAACTCCGGCGGCCACGGCAGCCACAACCTCAGCCTCAGGAACCCAAGCACAAGAAGGTAAGCCTCAAACCCTTTTCCCATTTTTATTTCTTTTAATTTCATTTTTCCTGATTTTCCATAGCCCTCGAGGCATAAACCCTGCAACCCAGAAAGAAGGCGCCCTCAGGGGCGTCGCGATTTCAAAATACATGCCCAACCCAAGGGCGTTAATCACATTATTTTCATGAAAAACAATTAACCTCATGAGAACACGCCCTAAAGCATGTCGCCCATTTAAATTTACATATTATGCTGTTAATTTTCGCATGCTGTTATTTTATTTCATTTTCTGAAAAACCTGGAAACCACGCCCCACACCAGGGCGTTAATTCAAAAACAGACGACCAAACCAGCGGTCGCCCAATCATTAATTATTTGATTAATTTAACGAACCCAAATTGAAAACGCCCTACTCAAGGGCGTGAATTGAAAAACCTTTAGGATTTTTAGAAATTAACCACAAACACACGCCCAACACAGAGGCGCTTCATATCTGAAAAACGACCTCGGGTAGGTCGTTATCTAGAAGCTCAAACAGAACCACGCCCCCCTTAAGGGCGCTACTTCAACAAAAAAATGACCTGAGGAAGGTCGTTAATTCCAATAACATCAACATTCAACCCGGGGCAATCAAAATGAAATAAGCATGAATAATCACAACAATTAAACCAACAATTCTTATTTTATGCATGCAGGGGTTGATGAGGACGCACATTTCATGGGTCATGGTCCGGGCAGCTTACTACGGCCTCCCCGAGTTCCAGAGAGAGAGGGTAGATGCGATGGGGTTCAGGGCCTTCCTCAGCATAGAGCCAGTTAGGCCAGACCTACCACTCATTCAGGTTCTACGGGAGAGATGGGATAGGACCAGTCGGGCATTCCTGATGCCTTGGGGACACATGATTCCTACCCTGGAGGACGTGGCCAGGATTACAGGGTTGAGGGTAGATGGAGAGGCTGTGAGCGGGATTACCTACCCAGACTACACCGAGCATGCCCAGAGGTTGCTAGGGCTGGAGATGGTTTATGAGACGCCTAGCGAGTGTAGGACGATCTTCCGCACCGACCTTACTACAGTGATGGGTTTAGGGAATGCTAGGCACAGGTCAGGGGAGACACTAGAGCAGTTCTCGCAGAGGCTGATAGACGGGGCTAGGGCAGTGTACTGCCAGGACCCGACCGACCGGGAGAGAGCTGACCTAGACTTGAGGAGGTTCTTGCTACTGCTACTGGGGAGGCTGTTGCTCGGGACAAAGGGCGATGTCATCAACTACCGATTTCTAGGGATACTCGAGGACCTGGAGGCAGTTGGCAGCTACGCCTGGGGAGCGGCACTGCTGGCGCACATGATGGCCGACTTGTCCACGGGGACAGGTCGAGAGACGACCGTCAGTGGCTTCTCACCTTTTCTTCAGGTATGCATTTTTCTTCTTTTCTTTTCTTTTATTTTGTTATGCATGTGAATGCCTTCCTAACGCAATGCATGGATGCAGGTTTGGAGCCATCTCTACATGCCGATGGGGCGCGTTGACCCACGGCCTGGAGGCGAGGGAGCTTTCCCTCTAGCACGGCGCTGGGTGCCGATCGTCTTCGGCGCCCCGCTCGGCTACGAGTTGTGGGTGCTACGGAGAGAGTTCCGCGACTTCCCTCCCTCGCTGGTCTGTATGAAGGTTATGCATCTTTATTTTGAATTTTAATTTGATTTTATGATGATGACGATGAAATGATGATATGTATGTTTATGAATGCAGGTGCAGTGGAGGCCATACAAGGGGATGACCGATGAGGGCCAGCCTTGGGTCGTATCGGGCCGTCCTCGTTTTGAGCGTGAGCTTTGGGTTCACTGCTTGAGCGAGATCGAGCTGTTACGGCTTAGGTTAGTGATGAGGACACTGGGCCTCCACCAGGAGTGGGTGGAGGTAGGCGAGCCGCGGGGCATTGGGAAGAAGGCGCGCGGTCGTACGAAGGCGACTGACTGGAGAGTACGGTTCGAGGAGCAGTACGCCGACTGGCAGCGTGGCGGGACTAGAGTTACCTCTCGCGCGACTGACAGCTCCAAGTACCTCCGGCGCTACTGGGAGGTATACGTCGGCCGACCCCAGATGAGGGTCTTAGGGGTATGTATGAATGCACTTATTTCTAAATTAAATGCAAATGCTTATGTGACTATCATGCGACTAACATGTGATGGATGCAGGATGCGCGGGACATAGCAGCGATAGATGCCCAGGCCCACCTACACAGCCTGGAGGACCAGCTGGCCGCCACACGGGCAGACCTAGAGATCCTGGTGAGTGTTTAAATTATTCCTATATGCACATGTATATCTTTTTTGTTGAATTATTGATGATTAGCCACTAACGATCTCAATGAATGTAGCGTGCCCAGCAGGGAGCAGTGAGGAGAGACCCAGGGGAGGCCTCCAGCTCGAGAGGGCCCAGTGCAGAGGTGACTGCACTGGCAGAGCGGCTAGCGGGAGCAGTGGCACGAGCTGAGGCAGCAGAGCGCGATCTCGCTTCACGGGTAAGATCCAAAAACACAAATTCATTCGAATATTGATTATATAATTGTGCACTGATGAAAATTCTTTTTCAGACTGAGGAGCTTCGAGCCGCTCTTACCTGCGTTGATGAGGGCTACCGCGCGACGAGCGCACAGGTGAGTGGTTCAATTATACATTGCTTGAATTGCTAGATTATTGAATTTAATTGTGGAATTGATGACTTGTTTACCTGTTTGCAGGTGACACAGCTTCAGGCAGTACGTACCGAGTTGGCGATCCGCGATCAGCGGATCTCAGAGCTTGAGAGGTCCCTGAGGCGTCGGGAGGAGCTTCCTCAGGACGTGGCCGAGCTACGCGTGGCGCTTGAGCTAGAGAGACGGGAGCGTGCCCGGGAGCGCGAGGAGCGTGCTCGTGAGCGGGAGGAGCACCAGGCGGAGCGTGCCCGGTTCCAGGAGTAGCTGGCGGCACGTGAGCGAGAGTTGGCGGATTCGAGGACCCAGTTGATCCTTTCCCAGGAGCGGCTGCGAGTGTCGAAGGAGCGTCTCCAGCGAGGACGCGAGCGGGCGCGGGCTGTGGGGTACTCCTTCACCTGCTCCACCTTCGTGGCGGGCTCTTCCCTCCGAGAGAGGAGCGAGGCAGGGGGACACGTTCGGGTTCCGGCTTCTTCACGGGGGCCCATGCCTCCTCCACCAGCACCAGCTCGGGACGGCGAGGAGGAGGTTGAGAGTAGGAGAGAGGAGGGTGGAGGCGAGAGCTGAGAGACTTACTTGTACTCCTCCACCCTCACACCTGTACTTAGACATTCATGATGTATATATACATATAATATTGAGATTCCTTTATTACCTGAGCACTTTGTGTGGTTGTGGCCTTGTGTTTGTGTACTTTCTGCTCTTCGTGTTCTTCATGTTTGCTTTACTGTGCCATGTTTCTGCAACTGCTGTTCACACTTGAATAAACAGGTTAATTCATCTGTTTGACTTGGCCCCTTGCCCGATAAGCAAGGGGTAGCAACATTTTGACCTTAATGACGGGTCAAGAGGCCAAGCCTTTAATCAAATAAGGCAATAAAATAGCTGATAACGGGGAGATGCCTCATGCACAGCACGCATATGCAAACCATAAATAAAAGATGCCCATGCAAAATAATGCAAGCATACATCGTGAAGAAATGCATTTTTTTTCTTTTTCTCTCATTTATATTTTTTTTGTTATTTTTCTTGAAAAACACGCCTTAGAGTGGGTCGTTAATTGAAAACGATGCCTACGGGGGACGGCGTTAATTTTAAAAGGAAATCTAATTTTCGAAAAAGACACGACCGTCTCAGAGACGTTAGTTTGAAGAAGACGACCTAATATAGGACGTTAATTCCAAAAAAAGCGTCTTAGCCGAAGGCGTTAATTGAATTATTCTGCGAAAAGGGCATCAAGGCTATCAAGACCACGGGTCCTACACGGTCACCATTTAAAATGCATTAACCTTTCTTGAGTAATTAAAAGGGAGTCGACGTGCTCATAGTTGACTTGTATTCGAGATTTCGCACAGTGCAATTTCTTTAGTCCGTCTTGACCATCCTGCCAGTTCGTGACTTACCACATAGAAAGGATGGAAGAAAATATAAGGGAAGCCCATAAGGGATTCTGAGATGCTCAAGGCAAAGTTACCTCCCCTACCCTATGCCTGTTGGGGTTCGGTCTTTGGCGTAGGGAAATTTGTTGCCTTTTTGCCCATTTATATTGCATGCATACGCCCAAGGTTTTCCTTGCGGGGACTTTGCCCTCTTGACATGCTTTTCTTTTCATAACTTGACTTTCACTTTGGAATTGATTTGCATTGATGAAAATAAACCTAATTGTACTTGGGCTTTTGTGGCATTTGCTCCCTTTTGGGCCTTGACTTCCACCTACTAGGGCGGCGGATAGGCTTGGCATGTCTACCTCGAGATCTCCCTTCCTCCCTTATGGGCCGAAGAAGAAAAGAACGGGTATTGTCTTTCACTTTTAGTCAGGTTTTTAACTTTCCATCGGATTTTGCACTGCTTGAGTTCAAGAATAAAGCGTGTAGTGTGTGCGTGAATCAACCCCTTTTAAATTAACAAGACTGATGAATGAATTCTGAATTTTGACCTTTCGGACCTTGATCCTTCGTATGCCATGGCACCAATTTTGGAGAATCTCTTTTTTTTTTGAAGAATTTCTATTTTTGTTTGCGTTTTGGAGTTTCTATTTTTTATGGTTTTCGGAGATATTCCTTTTTGTTTGGATTTTTGAAGACATATATTTTTATTTTATTTTTTTTTTGATTTTTGAATCAAGGGTAGTATTTCTTAAGATACAAACCGTTCCAAGGATGAGTTAACTCTTCCCCTTCAGTATTAACCAGTTTATAAGCATTGCCAGGATAAACATCTTTTATGATAAACGGTCCTTCCCAATTGGGTTGGAGTTTTGAGCGTGGGCCACCCGGCTTTACAAAAATTCTTTTGATTATCATCTCACCGATTTTGAATTTTCTCTCAATTACTTTCTTTTGATAAAAACGTGAGAGCCTGTTTTGATAAACACGCGCATGCTCAGCGGCGACCAGACGCTTCTCATCTAGGAGTTCCAATTGGGCTAGGAGTGAATCACGACGTTCATCAATAGAAAATTCCTTATCCAATTGTACTCGCAGAGAGGGAATAATAATCTCATAAGGGACTACCGCCTCCATTCCATAAGTAAGGGCGAAAGGGGTTTGCCCAGTGGGTGTGCGAATGGAAGTGCGATAGGCCCAGAGAGCTTCAACTAATTTGTCTGGCCAATCCGAAAATTTATTAGCCTCACACGTCTTCTTAACAATTTTTATCAAAGTTTTGTTAGTGGCCTCTGCCTGGCCATTGCCCTGTGGATAATAGGGTGAAGAATGAGGCAATGCAATGTTATACCTGTTGCAGAGATCCTTGATTTCTTGAGAGATAAATTGAGGTCCATTGTCGGTGACGATGGTACTCGGGATGCCGAACCTCGTGATGATGTTCTTCATTATGAATTTGCAGAATGTTGACGCTTTAATCTCCACGTAAGCTTCTGCTTCCGCCCACTTGGTGAAGTATTCCGTTGCCGTGAGGATGAACGACTTTTGTTTGGTCAGGAGATTCGAGTCACCAAGAGGTCCACATGGAAAATGGCCATGGGGAGGACGTAGGATGGAGTGAAGAAGCAGGAGAATGAATTTTGTCGGCGTGCAGTTGGCACTTAACACACCTTCGAACATAGATGGAACAATCCTCTTCTAGAGTGGGCCAATAGAATCCTAGCCTAAGGATCTTCTTAGCTAGCATCTGGCTATTCACATGACCACCACACACTCCAGAATGCGCCTCTTCCACGACTTTCCAAGATTCATCATCGTCGAGGAATCTTAATAAAACACCGGTGAGCCCTCTTCTGTAGAGCACACCTCCAACCAAAACATATCGTTGAGCCACTCTTCTAATTGCTTTCTTCTCTTCTGCAGTGGCTTCTTCGGGATAGGACTGATCATTGCAATACCTGGCAATCTCATAATACCAAGGCTTCTCTTCGTCAGCCAAATCTTCTTGCCAATCCAAAAGCATGACTTCCTTACCTTTAAGAGCTTCCTTCAGCTTAACCTTCTCGAGCACTTGATCCCTAATATCAAGGAATGCGCGATCCTTAATAGCTGGGGTGTCACGCTGATGAATCAGGGGAACATGAAAATCACGCTCAGGAGGGAAAACTAAAGCAGAAGCCAAAGAGGCGAGAGCGTCAGCCAAGATGTTTTGGCTGCGAGGGACATGAACAAAGATTAATTTAGTGAAGAGTTTGGCATAAGCTGAAGCGAGTTCCTGGTAGGGCTTGAGCTTAGGATTGATGGTGCGGCACTTGACCAACACCTGGCGTAAAATGAGCTGACTATCACCGACAATTCGCAAATGAGTGACACCATACCGATGAGCGGTTTGAAGACCGGCCAAAAGAGCTTCATACTCAGCTATATTGTTGGTGACGGGGAAAGTGAGCCGAGCAGCAAATGGAATGGTGACCCCTTCTGGTGTTAAAAGAACCATGCCGATCCCTCTTCCTTGAGAATTTAGAGCTCCATCAAAATGTAATGTCCACATAGGATCGTAGGGTTGATTGATGGACATTAATTCTTCATCTGGAAACTCCGAATTGACAGGATCAAAACGGGGGAGAGGGTGGTGAGCAAGATGTTCGGCAATGGCATAGCCTTTGATAGCTTTCTGTTGAATGTAAGTGATATCAAATTGAGAAAGGAAGCTTTGCCAGCGTGCTAATCGATCAGTGAGGACAGATTTTTTAAGGAGGAATTTAATTGGATTCATGCGAGCAATGAGGTGAACCTCGTGAGCTAGAAAATAATGTTTTAACTTCTGAACTACCCAAACCAAAGCTGCACAAGTCTTCTCCATGGCTGAGTACCTCTGCTCACAGGGGTTAAGAAGCTTAGACAAGTAGTATGCTGCCCTCTCCTTACTTTCTTCATCCACTTGAGCTAAGACAGCACCTACGGAGTCATCCAGGACCGAAACATAGAGAATAAGTGGCTTGCCTGGAATCGACGGCCTCAGGACAGGAGGATTGGCCAAATAATCCATCAATTCGTCAAAGGCTGCCTGACACTCGTCATCCCAATTAAACTTGACTCCCGACTTAGTAAGCTCGTAGAACGGCCTACATCTTTGTGAATGCTGAGAGACGAAGCGACGAATAAATTGCAACCTCCCAATTAATCCTCGAACTTCCTTCAAATTCTTGGGAGGAGGCATATCTCTAATGGCCTTTGCCTTGTTGGGATCAACTTCAATTCCCCTCTTGCTAACAATGAAACCAAGCAATTTCCCTGAAGAAACGCCAAATACGCACTTCTTGGGGTTCATTTTCAAATGATATTCTCGTGACCTTTGTAAAACTTTAGCCAGAACCCCAGGATGCTCAATCCTTGTCCTTGATTTTACAACCAGGTCATCCACATACACCTCAATATAAATATGAATCATGTCATGAAAAATCGCCATCATAGCCCTCTGGTAGGTGGCTCCAGCATTCTTAAGTCCAAAAGGCATGATCACATAGCAATAAGTCCCCCATGGTGTAGTAAATGATGTTTTCTCTTGATCCTCTTCAGACAGACGAATTTGATTGTAACCTGAAAAGCCATCCATGAAGGAGAGAGTCTCAAAACCCGCCGTGTTATCAATTAGAACATCAATATGAGGGAGGGGGAAGTCATCTTTAGGACACGCTCGGTTGAGGTCCCGGAAGTCTATACAAATCTAAACTTTCCCATCTTTCTTCATAACCGGGACAATGTTAGCCACCCAATTGGGATAGAGGACAACTCTAACAAATCTATCCTTGTGGAGTTTATCGACCTCTTCTTTCATTTCTAAAGCCATGCTAGGGTGGAAACGCCTCAACCGTTGTTTGACCGGGACAGACCCTGGCTTAAGTGTAAGGCGATGTTCAACGAGCGCAGGGTCTAAACCAGGCATATCTTCATAACTCCATGCGAACGTGTCCTTGTATTCTTGCAGGACCAAAATGAGCGCCTCCTCTTCGGAGGGCGACAAATTTTTTGCTTATGAGGACAATCCTAGGGTCTTCCTCGGTACCCAAATTAATTTCTTTGGTAGGTTCTTCTACGGAGGCTGATGGTTCGTCAAATCGTCTAATGCCACTAGCAAAAGCATCAGCCTCGTCCTCATATTCTTCATAACTTTCATCCCCCTCTTCAATAGGGTCTTCGTCATTCATAATTTCATAGACACCCAAACCCTCATAAGAAACAACAGCATCCTCATATTCTGACTCTGGCAGGATGATTGGATCTTCCACAAACTCGGGGATTGCTAAACAAGCTTGGCATCTGATGGCTAATTCTAACAGAAACCTACGGGGAATCTACTTACCCTTGGATTTCTTACGTGAATCTACCCCATGAATTTTATTAGAAGAAGAGGAAGAAGAGGAGGAGCAACTAGCCTGAGCAGAAAGAAAAGAAGGGGGTGAAAAAGTGGATACAAAAGGTGATACAGAAGAAGACCCCTCGCCAGAGGGGGAAAAGAGATCTATCAAAGAATCTTGAAAGAGCGGCCCCTGGGTCGGGACGCACTCGGGAGAGAAATAGGAGGTCTCCTCAACAGAGATGGAGGATTGGAAAGTTGAAAAATCAGCATTTTTTTTTTCATTTTTATCTTTTTCTTCATTTTTATTTTATTTTTCATGGAGAAAACAGTGCGATGGGAGAATAGTGGGAGGAGTGGAAATTGCAAGATTAGAGAAAGATTTGATCAATGATGGCCCATGGGGGGGCAAGATGGAGATTTTAGAAAATTGCTCGAGGGGCAATGGAGGAATCGGGAGAGAAACTCGGATTGAATTTGGAGCAAAACTGATGGTAATCGGAGGCGGTCTTGGCACACTACCAAACCAATGAGAATGTAGAGAAGCAAGCACAGATGGATGTAGCGAAGTGAGAGAAAAGAGGCCGGCCCACAGCCTATCCACAGTAAAACCTTCTTCAAAGGGGACATCTGGCTGCCCAGTATCCGCATAGTCACTCAGCAGCTGCCTCTTGTCTGTGATCACTGCTGGCATTTCAATCAATTTCTGTATTAATGGAGGCCATTCCGGATCAGTCGGCATGAAGAGGCGGCTCAAAGAAATAGTAATGTCATTCATGTCGAACCACCTGTACCAGTCACATTCTGGATCACCCATTTTCCTTCTCTTGTCCGGCCTTAAAGACTCCAGGGCTTTGTAGGTAACCAGTGGGGCAATGTGACTAGCAAACTGTCTGGCGTGAACATATTGATAGTCAAGCAATGAAGTAATTATGGTAGTCTGCTCATTATTCTGAACGCCACTAGTAACAAAATGTGTCTTTAGTGTCCAGGAGAGTGGCTGGCGATCAGTCTTCAAAGTAGAAGTCATAAATGCCCATGGCTCTTCTTTATTTTTGCTCGGCCCTTTATAGCCTAAACCGCCTCGTACAAGCAATTTTTGCGATTTAATGGGCCTAATCCTGCCCTGACAGTTGGCACCCAGGCCTTTGCCATCCTGATACCCCATTTTTAACAGAATGTTCCAACCGGGGGTATTAATCATGCTCTTTTTCTTCTTTCCCTTAGAAGGCAGGGGTGTCATAGCAACCGTGGTAACGGTTTCAGATGGCATCGGCCGTGGACGGGGGACGTCCAGTACAAATAATAATGGCTTGTTGGCGGGCCAAATAGAAGGAACTGATGAAGCCGCATGAATATCTTCCTCTGGCAGAATCGGCATGCTGGTCACCTTGATAATACGGCCCTTGTGTGGGAATTTGAGACACTGGTGATTTGTAGAGGGCACCGCATCAAGCTGCTGGATGTACGGGCGGCCGAGAATGCCATTAAATGTTGGATCCATGTCCAAGATGTGAAAATCTGCTGTGATGGTGGCAGGGCCCAAGCTAACTTTCAATGTGATCATGCCTAGAGGAGGCTTCTTTGTGTTGTCATATGCAGTGACCGTTATGGTGGACGGCCGAATCTGGCTTTCTGGTATGCCACATAACTTCAAGGTGCTCGGTGGCAAAACATTGATGGATGCCCCAGTGTCCACCAGACATTGCTTAACAGCTACCTTATTGATGTCGACCGTGATGCATAAGGCATATTTTCTTGCTGAGATTGGTGCCAACTCATGTTCATGAAAAGTAATTGCCGGCTGACTGCTAGCAGGTGTTAACACCGTGAGTATCTGCTCAACTGGGATGTCTTCATTAACCATTACCTTCTGTAGATATTCCTTTAGAGCCAGCTGATGAGTGGTGGACCGTTTGATCAATTCCAGGATCGAAATTCTTGCCGGAGTCCGGTCCAAATGCTTTAACAAATCATATTCAGTGCCTGGTAAAGACCTTTGTTCTTGCTCTTGCGGCCCCTGCACGGGCTCTAGCTCTCTTTGCGGAAAAATACGGTGGAAAATCCGTCCACTGCGGAGCGGTGCCATGCCCTGTAGAGCCTCTGTCGGGGCAAGTGTGGGAGGAGGATTAGAAGAAGAAGAAGAGGGAATGTGGTTGGCAGTGTTCAACAATAGGGGTGCCCCCGTAGGAGGCGTGGGAGTAATGTTTAGCAAAGATGCCCCCGTGGGAGGCATAGGAGAGTGGTTTGACGAAGATGCCCCGTCAGGGGGCGTGGGATTAGAAAGGGATACCCGAATGCAAGGAGCATTGGCGGGTGGTCTAACAAGAAGAGATATGGGTATGAGAGGTGGGGGAGCTGATGGCAGAGGAACCCTTGCCGGTGTAGGAGTGGTAGGGGGTGTAGCGGGTACTAGCGGTGAGCGAAGTAGGAGTTGCCTGGACGGCGGAGGTATAGAGTTGGTGGTGGAAGGTGGGGTTTGTCGTTCGGTAGGTTGTGGAGGTGGCAAATGGGTAAGAAGAGGGCGGGCCGGTAAGGCCGTAGAACTGGTGGAGGTAGGTGGGTTGACGGGGCGTAGAAGAGGATGTCTCGATAGGAGAGTAGAAAAAGAAGGAAGGGTGCGCAAAAGGCGCGGAGGTTGATTTTGGTTCGGCTCATGATGAAATGCCCCGACAGAGGCATTCTCTTCGTGTCATCCCTGTCCTCTCTGCACTTCGTAGAGGGACGTGACGGGGTTCACATGCTGATTAGGGGCGTGCTCCGGCAATGGATTACGGACAATTCCCATATCCTGCTGGTGTGCTGGGGCTTGCTGTGGTTGAGCTTGTTGTGGAGCGGGCTGCTGAAGTTGCTGATTTTGATGTTGCCGAGAAGCCCTTCTTTCTTTCATAGCGGCTATGAATTGTCTCATCTCATCCCAATTGATGTCACCCTGGTCATTTAGATCGTAGATGTAATCTCTGAAGTGGAAGCAACGATCAAGGTTGTGACCAGGGCTGCGATGAAAAGCACAATAACGGGATGTGTCAACATTAGCGGGCCACACGGTTCTTTCCCTTGGCAAGGTGAGCAAGTTGGCGGCCATCAGAGCATTAAAAATATCGGGGAGACTTTCGGGAAGTGGAGGATAGTGGTCCCTTTTGGGGCCAAGTGGTGGTCTCCATTGTTGTTGTTGACCGTAGTTGGCAGGTGGGGGCATTTGATGGTATTGTGGTGGAGCTGGAGGGTCTACGCGGTGGGTTTGGTTTTGCGGCGGAGCGAAGGAGTGTTGAGGTGCGAATTGGGGTTGTGGAGGAGGGTTAAAATGAGAGTTCTGTCGTGGAGGCGGTGATGGACGTGGGTTAGCTTGGTGGTGGGGGTTGCCAACTGCGCCGACTTGCTCATTTGTGACGGTGCCCTCAGTTGTGGGCCCGCTGTTAACATTGGTGGTTTTCTTAAATAGCCGAGGCTTCGGCTCAAACATACCCATAATGGGCGAATCCTTCATCTGTGTCTGGATGTAACGAGCCCTCTCATAGAGCTCTTCCATAGTAGTCAGTCGGTTCATGGCCAAAATATGGCGGAATTGAGGAGTTGCATTAGAAATAATCATCTTTACTTGCTCCTGTTCCGACAAAGTGTCTTTCAGCTTCTCGGCCATCGACCGCCATCTGTCAGCAAATATGATGAAGTCCTCCTCAGACTTCATTTTCTCTGCAACTAAATCTGTAACGGACAGAGAGGGTCCAACACGGTCTCTATATTTTTGCAAGAATTTCCTTTGGACAACATCGAAGTCACTGGCATCAGCTGGCTCCAAGGAATAAAACCATTCGAGGGATGGCCCCTCCAGAGATATTCTGAATAAATAGGCCAGAGAAGCCTTGTTGCCTTGCCAGAAGGAGGTCTCGTACCTAAAATCCTTCAAATGAATAATCGGATTGCCAGTTCCATTGTACCGCCGAAAATTCGGCATCTCAGACGGAGGAAGATGAAAAATTGGCAGAGTGGGGAGCGAGATTTCTGGTGCATTCTTGGCCGCAGTGACTTTCTTAAGCTGTTCTTCCATGTGGGCCATCTTCTGAAGTAACAAAGCATTAGAGTCGGACTCAACTGGGGCCTGAACGAAAGAATGTGGTATAGGAGACCGTAGAATCTGAGGAGGTTGGGGGAATTGGTGCCTAACCGCAGAATAACTCGCCTGCTGGGCCGGTATGGCCGTGACAGGCGTTGGTGGACGCGAGGGGGGTTTATGCAAGACCGCCTGGTCGTTAACGGGGTGATGGCCACTCTCGGCCGGAGGGGGGTTGGAAGACGAAGAGGGAACAGACTTCCCCTTCAGAGCAGCCTGAATGGCTTGCCGCTGGGAGTCATCCAATTGAGAAAGAGCTTGGATTAAATCTGTAACGTTGATGGATGGGGAGGGGTTCCCCGAAGTATTGGAAGATGGAACTTGAGACGAGGGGTCCGCCTCGTGAGTAGCGGTATCAACCACATGAACTTGTGAATAGTGAGGGTGAGGAGGGAGGTAGTTTCCCTCATAATAGACGGAATCCTGGAGAGGGCCCTCATATTGACCAAATATGTTGTCATCCTCATCATCATGGGAGTACCCGTTGCCTGACATGTTGAGGATTTTACCTGAACGGAGTTTCATACTTAAGAGAGAGGATGTTTAATGAAGAAATTTCCACAAAAAGCACTTAATCAAAACACTTCAATCAAAGTCAACCCAACCAAGTTTATACAAACAATGTTGGAAAGAACGGAAGATTTTAATGTTTGATGTTTGAGATTAAAGTGGATTATTTGTGAATAGTTCACTCCTTTTGCCAAATGAAACCTAGTTTGATCCGAGTGTGGTCTCCGGGTCAACTAGGTTTTTCTCTCTCTTTACCAACGAATAGGATCTCTAAACTCCGGGTACTTCGAGGGTACAACCAGCCCGGCGTCCGTGAGGGAATCCACGGGTGTGGGGACTTATGGAGGTCTTGGAAAAGGGATCTCCGGTCCAAAGAGACGGAATGCTCAATGGAGGATCGTCCCGATTCCAAGAAGGGTGTGTGGAATCCTAGTGTAGAGAGAGGAGGTCTCTCAACCAAATGCCACAATATGCAAGGTAATATGATCAAATCAAAGCAATATAGGCAAGCAATATGACAATCAAACAAACTATCACAGACAGCAGCAGGAAGCAAGGTTCTGTAGAACGCAGGAAAGAGACGACCTGGGGCAGGTCGCTATCAACCAAAGCAACGACAGGGTCACTGTCGTGAGTAACTGCGAGAGGCTATGAGCTAGCAGCGAGAAACAGAAACACGCCTCTGGTAGAGGCGCGCAATCTGAAAGGGACGCCTCGGAGTGAGGGCGTCAAATCTGAGGAAGCGCCTTGTGGGGAGGCGCTATGTAATAAAGAACGCCCTGGGGCAAGGCGTGAATTCACAGGCAGAATGATTAAAGCAGTAAGATGATGTAAAGACGTCTCGACGGCAGACGTAACATAAAAATAAGACGCCCTGAATGAAGGCGTTAGAAAATGATAACACGCCCTGGAGGTGGGCGTTAATTCTCAAACAGTATAATGAACAGAAACAAAGCAGCAAATATGCTAAAAGACGCCCTGGGAAGAGGCGTTAATAAACTAAAACACGCCCCTGTGAAGGGCGTTAAACCAAAAAGCGCCCTCATGGAAGGCGTTAATTCAGAGAAATATGCAAACGCAAGCTGGCTGATCCCGGAGTGTGCAGTGTGCACAGTGGAGGGTGCCCGAGGGACACAAAGGAAAGGGTACCGAGGGTACAAAGGGGGAGAGGGCACGCGTGGGTGCCAAAGGGGAAAGGGCACACGAGGGTGCCGAGGGGAGAGGGCACGCGAGGGTGCCAATGGAGATGGTAATCAAAAAAGAAAACAGTGGAAGTCCCACCGTGATCGCCAATTTGTGGATGGGCATAAATCCCACACAAAATCACAAGAGAATAATGATGTGATAAAACATGGAGGAGATAATGATGATTAATGCATAAATAAGGGGAAGAAAAGCTTGCACGTGGTGCAAATATGGAGATGTGATCGCCAGAGGGGTTACCTCAAAAAAAGAGAGATCGCGAATACCTGGTGAAGATTGAAACGCGGGATGATGTGGAGTTCTTTCCTCCTTCTTCAATCGGCCGGCCGATGAGAAGGGTTCTCCTTTTGATTACCTTGCAAAAAAGACAATGAAACAACAAAGCAAAGAGGGATTCAACCAACGCAAGTAGTATCAATCCAAATAAAACATGTGATGATGAAAGGAAATCAACATGCGCACCTTGTTGTTTTGGTTTTAAAACCCCTAAAGAGGAATTAGGGAGAGGGGAGATATGTGATAAAACTAGTGCAAAGTGAAAAGGAAAAAAAAACTGACGATGGAATTGATGCAGACGCAGAAGAAGAAAATAGTGGATGAAGACAAATCAACAAGAAAGCCCTGTTGTCCCTGTCGACAGTAAAGGGAACCAATAAGACGCGGTTGATCGGATGAAAAAGGTGCAGAGGAAGCCGAAGTCCTTCAATCAAGCATACGACAGTAAGGAAGCAGAGGAAGCCGTCAATCCTCTCAACCTCTTGAACGTTCTAATCTCTTCAACCTCTGAAATCGTCAACCTCTGCTTCGATCGCCCAGATCATGTTTTTATAGGATTTCAATGGGAGATAAGTTCGAATTTGGTAAGATAAGGATAGGCAATGTTCAAAGAAGGCAGGACTCTACCTCCAATTCGAGCAAGGAGACCATTGGAGGCAGGACTCTATACAGGAAAGAGGAGTTCAAGCAGGATACGAAAGGTGAAAGATGACCTTGCGAAGGGCGTCAAATCAAGAATTGACGACCTTCATTAAGACGTTACTCAAAACACGACCTCTACCAAGGGCGTCACTTCTTGGATTTAATTTTGGCAATAAAACTTACTTTATTTGAAAATTATGATAACACGCCTATGATAGAGGCGTTAATTTAAAACACGCCCTGAGGAAGGACGTTAACCAATAATTAAATTGATTTTGAATTTTCTTTAAAACCGGATAATACCAGGAATTGACGCCATTACATTTAGTCGTCCTTTCTTGAGAAAACGCCCTCGATAAGGTCGCTATTTAAATAACGCCCCTCTTCAGGTCGCGAATCACAAAAATGCAAAAATGAATCAAAACCACACACAAGAAAATAGAAAAACTTCATATTATGAATATATTGAAGTTCACTTGGGGCGTCATCATAGTGACATGAGATTTGATCAACATAGCGTCATTTTTGGCGTGTCTACAGCGTCCTACCGAGGGAGAAAACTAGCTAGAGGCCTGGCTCTAGGCAGGAGCCGGTGTGTGCACATGTGGTCAGGGGCTAAGGACTAACGCCGATAGGCGTGACCCTGACTAGTACTTGTATCTGTGGTTCCACGTGGGTTTGCGACTCGGCCTTGTCCATGTTGGTCGCGCTTGGCGGGTGGTCGGGACACTTGTGGTGGGTGTTCTGGTGCAGTGTAAGACGTCAGTGGACGCATCTGGCCGTTCTTCCGGTGCGGGGGTTTTCCGTCGCGCGACGCGCAACTCCCGTGCTCTTCCTGTGGTGTGACCTGTCCGGGTTGGCCTTTCCGTGGATGTACTCGAGGTCTGTGCCTGTCTAGGTCTTTTCTAGACTTTCTTTTGCATGCCTGTTGTACGTGTAGGTTGGGGTGTTTGTGCGTGGTTTTTCCCCTTTTTCCTCGTTGCTCCTTACTCCTCTTTCCCTTTCTAGGCTTGCTTGCCTGTTCGGGTTATTCCCTTCGTCCTTACCTGTTCCCTACTCTTGCTTCCCGTTCTTTTACAGCTTTCTAGTGATGTTCCTCGCTGTTGTTCCTGTTGTTCCGTGTTACTGCGTGTTTTTCAGTGGGGATCCGCGTGACCCCTACTGAGCCAGTGACACGAGGCTCACCCCTACTTTTCAGGTGGGGTGATGTGTTCGTTCTGCTTCCGCGGGTCCTGGAGCTCGAGTCGTAGCTGCCAGCTGGTACCCCCGTCGGGCTTCCCCCGACTTTTCGGTACGTCTTTTCTTTCTATCGACTGTACTGCTAGACTGCTGTCTTTAGCTTTGGACTTGACTCTGGGTATATAATTATTTAAAAATCTGTTAATTAAAGTGAAATTTAATTGCTTGCTGTTATATCTGTGAGTTCAATGTACTACACGACAATCCTTTTTCCCTTCGGAGCTTTACCGCTCTTGGGAGGCCTCGCGGGTTCCAAGTGGTATCACGTGTATTCGGTAGTCCTACCGGGTATACCTGGTATCCGGGATCCGGGTCGTCACAGTTGGTATCAGAGCGTTGTTGTGTAAAGTACATGGGAATCTCAGATATACAGTTTCCAGAGTCCTTAAGTCCAGTATAGTCTTCAGCTGGCGTTAGGTTTCGTGATTCTCGTTTATTACTGTCGTTGGTGTCCTGTGTGCCAGGTGTTCCCTGTCACCTTTGGCACTGGAGTTGAGGATGTGGTCAGGCTGTCAGCTGAGAGGACTGTGTTTCCTTGTTTAAGCTGCTCCCTGATGTGTCGGTCGCTTTATTTCTTGGTGTCTGTTCGTTTCGTAGTTAGGTTGTCGGGTTGTTCTTCCCTGCTTACCCTTGCTAGTCCTTAAATTTCGAGGATGAAATTTCTTAAAGGAGGGGAGGATGTAATGTCCCGGATCTTTATTGGGTCTTTCGGATCCTTTTCAGAGAGTTTCAGATCGCTTTTGTAGCTCCCGAGTTGAGTTTTACGATCTGTGTGGGTCTTTCTCTCGTACTAGTTATGGAACCCTGCGGTGAGTTTATTTCTCAATTCATCGACTCGTGGACGATACAGTGGCGATGTACTCTTCGAGCCGATCGTTTTGACTATTTTTGTGTATTTTTTTGAGACCGGGCCAAAAATTGGATTTTTTGGAAATTAGGAAATTTTCATAATTTCTTTCTATAAATTCAATTCCACTATCTCTCCTGCTCATTTTCAACTTCACGCTATCTCACTCTGTTCTCTCCCATCTCTGGTCCGTTCGGCGTGGGGCGCGCACCGTTGCGGAGCTGGCTGAGGCGTGGACGTGCTCGAGTGATCGGTTCGCGAGAAGGAGCAGCGGATGGAGCGTGGTGGGCACGATCCCTTGGTTGATTCCGAGAGGGCGTCGTTCGTGATTCGGTGGTTTTCGGCGTGGTTTAGTCCCTTCGGGGCACGATTTCTTCGGTGGAGGTAGGGAGATGGACCGCCACTTCCTTCTGCACGTTTTCCCTGCTTTTGTGCGTAGTTTGGTGCTCGATCGGGGGAGATCGGGCCGGTTTAGTGAAAACCGTGGTTTTTTGGGGTTTTCTGGGTTCATCGGAAAACGACAACCATTCTCGTCGTAGTTAGTGTCAAAATGACCGCTGGGATGTCCGGATCCCATTCACGTGAGTTTCGTGTCGATCGGTTGTCATTCGAGGCCGATAGGAGTCCGGGAACCTCGGTGACCCACTTTGGGTCGATTTGATGAAATCGCCCCGATCTCTCATTTTAGGGCTTGCATGTGGGCTTTTGAGCCTCCTAGAGTTGTTTTTCGTCGCCTAGGTTTGTTTCCCCTGCGCTTCAGCGTGAATGGGGCGTGGAACGGCCCGATTTGGCATTTCCACTGTTTTCCCGTCGTGACCGGTGTAGCGGTCGTCTCAGAGACCGTCACATGTCTCTGACGGCCCTACGACAGACCGTCACAGCGTCTGGGCATTTTAAGTTCTTCGTGGTTTGGGGAGTGTGACGGCCCAGGGGAGGTGCGTCACAGCTCTCTGACGCGTCCGGGGTGATGCGTCACGCCTGTTTTGTCGTCTAGCATTTTGGGTGAGTCGGTTCCCCTGACGCGCCTGCCTTGGTGCGTCAGGCTGTGTAACACGCCTGCCCGAGGCCGTTACACCCTATTTTGTTGTTTTGGGTCGGTTGGCGTAACGCGCCTGTCCTCACGCGTTAGGTGGGTGTAACGCGTCTGCGCTCGCGCGTTAGGCTACTGTAACTTGTCCGCCCTGGACCGTTACGTGGCTCGCATTTTGGGTTTGAGCCTGTTGGCCCTGACGCCCCTGTCCTGGCGCGTCAAAGCAGTGTAACGCGCCTGTGCTAGGCCATTACAGTCCTTGTGGCCGTAATGGCCGTTGGTTTGTTTTGTTCTGTGTTGGGCCGTCTAGGTGATGTTAGGGGCTGTTAGAGGTAGGATTGTGGGTTGGTTGTGTGTGTGTCGGTCTAGGTTAGGGTTGTCTATTGTTCCCGTGGTCTGGCCGCTTTCTTCGTGGACGTCGATCGACGTTTCTGTGAAGGCTAAGACTACGTTTCTGAGTCTGTCGGCAGTTTCTTGTGCTGCCCTTGGTGTTTGAGGTACGGGTGACAGTGCATGTTTATATGTCCGTACTTCAGTGCCGCGTTTCGAGCTTCCTCTTCTCGTTGCCCTCGTCATCCAGCAGTCGAGGGGTGACCCCGATATATGGTTTGTAAGCTAGTTTCAGTCGGCTCCTGCGGTTACCGTAGCGTCCTACGGGGGAAGAAAACTAGCTAGAGGCCTGGCTCTAGGCAAAAGCCGGTGTGTGCACACGTGGTCAGGGGCTGTGGACTGACGCCGACGGGCGTGACCCTGACTAGTACTTGTATCTGTGGTTCCACGTGGGTCTACGACTCGGCCTTGTCCGTGTTGGTCGCGCTTGGCGGGTGGTCGGGACACTTGTGGTGGGTGTTCTGGTGCAGTGTAAGACGTCAGTGGACGCATCTGGCCGTTCTTCCGGTGCGGGGGTTTTCCGTCGCGCGACGCGCAACTCCCGTGCTATTCCTGTGGTGTGACCTGTCCGAGTTGGCCTTTCCGTGGTTGTACTCGGGGTCTGTGCCTGTCTAGGTCTTTTCTAGACTTTCTTTTGCATGCCTGTTGTACGTGTAGGTTGGGGCGTTTGTGCGTGGTTTTTCCCCTTTTTCCTCGTTGCTCCTTACTCCTCTTTCCCTTTCTAGGCTTGCTTGCCTGTTCGGGTTATTCCCTTCGTCCTTACCTGTTCCCTACTCTTGCTTCCCTTTCTTTTACAGCTTTCTAGTGCTGTTCCTCACTGCTGTTCATGTTGTTCCGTGTTACTGCGTGTTTTTCAGTGGGGATCCGCGTGACCCCTACTGAGCCAGTGACACGAGGCTCACCCCTGCTTTTCAGGTGGGGTGATGTGTTCGTTCTGCTTCCGTAGGTCCTGGAGCTCGAGTCGTAGCTGCCAGCTGGTACCCCCGTCGGGCTTCCCCCGACTTTTCGGTATGTCTTTTCTTTCTGTCGACTGTACTGCTAGACTGCTATCTTTAGCTTTGGACTAGACTCTGGGTATATAATTGTTTAAAAATCTGTTAATTAAAGTGAAATTTAATTACTTGATGTTATATCTGTCAGTTCAATGTACTACACGACAATCCTTTTTCCCTTCGAAGCTCTACCGCTCTTGGGAGGCCTCGCGGGTTCCAAGTGGTATCACGTGTATTCGGTAGTCCTACCGGGTATACCTGGTATCCGGGATCCGGGTCGTCACAGGAGCGGAGCGTGTCTGCGTTGCGGAAATCAGGATCATAAAATGGCTAGCTGTCCTAAGTTACTTCCACAAGCAAAAATATAAGAAGAATCGGAACCAACTTCTCTCGAATGAAGAATTATATATGGTATTGTTCTCTTTTATCCCTAGCTATAGCTAAATTCTTTCGTCATTAGTTGTATGATTAACATGTTATTTTGATAAATAATATCATCTTAGTTCAAATATTCAAATAATTGGTAATACTCGACGAATTTGGGGACCAAATTCCTTAAAGTGGGGGAGGATGTAATACCACGATTTTTTTTTGAGAAATTAATTAGCAATTAATAGAATAATTCCTTAATAAATAGAATAAGTTATATTTCGACTATTTTATAAAAATCCAGAAAAATTATATTCTTGTAGAGGATAACACGTTTAACAAACTTGACTTCTGTGGCCAACCCAAATAAAATCTGTAAGTATCCCGAATTAGTGGTTTAAGTCCAAATTAAACACTTAGTTAACCATACCTTAAAACGCCAAATTCGAGTCCAATACTCAATAAAATGAGCCCAAATCGGTGACAAATGAAAGGCTAGGATGAGAGGATCATTTCCCCTCTGCTAATCTCCCGAAACCCTAACCCTAAGTGATACAATCGGTGAAGTTTTGGCACGTCAACAATTGCGGCGGCGTTCACATTGACTCGACTTGCGTGGTCGAATTCTCCCTGCATAGAACACCCTAGAAGGTGTGCGACCTATAAAAATGCTCCTTAGGAACCCTAGTTTCATTTAGAAGCTGCTGCGGCCGACGAGAACCTTGGACGAGGGCGAATTTCAGTGATCTCTGACAGGGGGTACCTAGCGCGTCTTCTTCCTTTTTCTTCCTTTCTTCCCTGATTGAGGTAGGTTCTCTCGGGCTCAAACCTCAAGTAATATATCAAAATGTTCAGCATCCAGTCCTCTTTCTTTTGGTATATGAAGCCCTAAATATTGTGTAATATCCTGGGAATATTTTGAGGTTTAGTAGAAGCATGTTAAATTAGGGTTAACTTTATTCCTTTTTCGATTAAGTTATGATTTCAGGCTGTAAACATGAAATTGATTCATGCATCTCGTAGAGTTTTTCATGCTCTTTCTATTGGTAGTAAAAGCCCCAAATTCCATGTTGTATACCCTTCGAATTTCGTGTTTTATTGTGACCCTAAAAACCTCACCGAGGGCGGGTTAGGGTTGGTTCGATCGGATTTTACCAGACTTGGACGGTCTGACGATAGACCACACATTCTGGATGGGCGGTTCCTGAAGGACCACACATCCTGGATGGACGGCTCCTGAAGGACCACACATTCTGGGATAGGCGGTCCTCACCTAACCACATATCTAGATGTGCGGCTCTCAGAGAACCACACAACCCTGACAGGATGTGCGGCTCCCAGAGGACCACATATCTAGATATGCGGCCCCCAGAGGACCACATATCTGGATGTGCGGCTCTCAGGGAACCACACAATCTGACAGGATGTGCGGCTCCCAGAGGACCACATATCTGGATGTGCGGCACCCAGAGGACCACATATCTGGATGTGCGGCTGTCATTGAACCGTTCAACCCTTCAGTCCAGTATATGTAAGGTCCTGTAAGGACTGCACATCTATGCAGAAATGACTTAGTGTGAGCTTTACATGATTCATATTAGTAACTTAATTGATAATTAGTAAATTAGAAACCCATATGATAAGTGGTAAATTATGCAAGTAAATTTCTGTAAAATGCATGCTAGTTATTCCCACATGATCTTGTTCATTATCATTATCATCTTGATTCATCTTTTTGGCAATTAAATTAATGTAAATCATGATCCTTGATAAATTGACATGGAAATTAGGACTAAAATGAATATTAGGTTGCATGACAGCCATTCTACCCCAATAGAATGGTTTGACCAATTTACCGACTTTCAATAAGTCATTAGCCCTATTAGTGTGCTAGCCTTGAACTTACCCCCGAACACTCTATCCGGCGGACTTAACATTGTCTTGGGATCTCTGTATATCCCTGCTAAGAACCTCATGAACCACCAGAAACTCCAATTTACGTGACTGAACCGCTGGTTATAAGTCTTGGATCGAATTGGGCTAAGAGAGGCATGTGCGGCCAGTAGTGGACCGCATATCCTTATAGGCGGCCCAATGACAACCGCATATACCTGGCTTATGCCATTAAGTGTTGGTCGATTAACCTTGATCAATCTTCGACCCAACCATTAAGCCCTAGACTTACCAATAGACAGTAGACTAGGCCCTGGCTTAGCTTTACCCTGTCTTTGGCAGCCCGGAGTCTAATAGGGTGATTCCTTAGCCTTCTAGCCAAGCCCGGGTGGTGCGGCTGGATTATGACTGTTCTAACCATATGCGGATTCTCTTGGACCGCATATCTTTAATACGGCCCCGTATGGCCCGTACATATGACAGGCGGCCCTTAATGGACCGTATAACTATTGAGCGGCCCATTACTGACCGTGTATATTACAGTTTTCCGGAAAGTGATTATTTCATGATTTCGAATTATGTGAGCTATTCTAGCCTATCTAGGCTATGGTATTTCGTGGCTTGACCTATTGTTAGGTCTATTGATCATCAATAAGCTTATTGTTTGGACTCTTAAGAATCATTATTCTTACGTCCTTTACCTTGACTACATGAACTTGACCTTGGAACTCTTGGCCATTAAATATTGTGGATGTCTAGATTCGTGGGATCTGTGATCCAAAAAAAAATCAATGCCAAGGCAAACAAATGAAGGGCCAAGTCTGGTCCTTGGAGGAAGACCCGAAAAGTACTTGATCCCCTGGGGAGGTGAATGACTAGGTGTGGTATTTGGCACCGGTACTATCTAGCGTGTTGGGTTTACGACATTCCACATTCTCTTGAAACGTATTATTCTTGCTTAAAGCGTGAAGTACTTGCTTGCTTGCTTGACATGACTCAAAATTGACTTGTAAATGGCCATTCGCTAGAAAATCTTGTTAATCTTGCTTGATATCTCGACATGCAACTATTTCTTCCATTTAATTATCGTTACTCTTTCTATCTTAGTGATTATTTAGTTCTGCTCATTTTCTCGCGTTAATCATGCATATTCATTAATTGGTTAATCATTTAAACTATGCCTGATGTTAGAGTATAATTCCTATTGAGCTTCTTGCTCACCCCTACTTCCAATCCTTTTCAGGTAACGCGGTAAACGGAACGTTGCAAATGGGAATCGGATCGATGTGATCGAGTGAACCTGGAACCTAGAGATTGGAGTCTGTCTTTTTACCTTCTTGAGTCTAGCTAGTGTCGTGAGTCTGGTTATTTCTTTTTCTTCTCCCTTGTTATTTCCTCCTTTAATTTGAATCTAATATTGTTAAGTGATATTTTTAATATTAATAAGAGCTCGTATTTTCAATGTGTGTCTGTGGCCTCCTTGTGTTTAATCATGGTTTTACTTCCGCTCTTGTTATCATGACTGTTAACTGCCACGTTCCGAGCATCGCTTCCCGCTGCTATCGGTTCGGGGCGTGACACGATCGGCGAGGCGGCACTGGCAACTATCAAACTATATTAAGCTATGTCTAAGAGTTTTATGTTCATGGGCCACATGAAATGATAAATGGACCTAATATGTGAGTTTTTATGTTTTTATTAGGAATAAATACATTAATATACTATATATATATAAATATCGAACCAACGAACCCGTCAAATCCCTCCGCTTGGATGAGGTTCGACCTCAAACCTCGTAGCTCAGGATCCCGATCTGATAGAACACCCCACGTACAGATCCCCTTACACCTCTATTCCCATCTGAGAACCCAGCCCTCCCCTTCGCCTGCCCCCCCTTCTGTTCCTCTTTCCCACGCCTATCCCCTGTGTCTTCCAAGCTGGCCGCATGCACACGAGCATGCGAAGCCTCGAGCACTCACGGTTGCACACCAGCAGCTCCACGTCCTGACCAAGCACGCCCGTGAGTGTAGATACAAATGTTTCAACCTATCCCGCCCCCAAACTATGAACATGTAACCATGCATATAAGCGTGAAAGTGCATGAAAAGCAAAGGGGCGATGAAGAAAAGGAACCTGACCGTGATCGCCACCAAGGTTCTATAGCACCAAAAAGATGGAGAACGGATGAAGATGACACCGTGTACCTTGGAAAATGAAGAAGAAGATGCGGCCCAAGGGGAAGCCGCTACCACGTGTGATCGCGCCTCAAAGGGAATGCGGGGAACCGATGTAGGTGCTCCTCCTCACCTCCTAGCCGGCTGGAAAGCAAGGGCCTCACGTCCTATTGATGGTCTCATGCAAAACAAAGCCATGAAAATAAAAGAACACCCATTAGATCATGAAAGTGTAGCATGTGTCCTGAAATGATAAATTAACATGAAAGAATGGGAGAGAACGCACCGGGGGAGGGTTTTTAACCCCTATAAATGGGTGCAAAAGGAAGGTGGGAGTGTTGTGCATGCATAGGATTTGAAATCATGAAATTCGGTGGAAAGAAGAGGGAGAAAAATGTTGTGTAAAACGGAGAAAAATGCATGAACGTGTAGAAAATTGTGTAAAAACTAAGTGTAAAAACTGTGGTGATTTGTGAAAAGTAGGAGATGAGAACTAAGGATTGGAGCAATGAAACTGAGCCCAAACAGATGTAAATTAAAGTTGATACTTCCCTCTTCGTAGTGGGGTTGAAGGTTTGAGTCGACGATCTGGCATGGCTTCGCCCTAGTCCAAGAAGAGCTCCCCATCCCGCAGGCGAACTGGGCAGGTTTATATAGAAATCTGCTGAAACCCAGAAGTTTCCATCAAGATTGTAGAAGATAGAGTCCACCAAATCTCAAGATCTATGGATCAATCTCGAGATAATAGAGAGAATAAGATCTAGGAACAAACGAGACTCTTTTTGGTGGAAGGATCTGGAAGATAGAGTCCTTGGAAGGTGGCCCCGGAGCCTAATCTTGAAGAGTTTGCGTGGCACAAAAATGCATAAAACCTGATATTGCGGCCAAGATTCCTGTGAATATATTCCACTAAATTTTGAGTTATATGGCTTAAACTCGAGATAATAGTGGTGGCAAGAGGCAGAAACAAACGGGAAGTGATTTGATGGAATATTCCAGAAGATAGAGCCTTAGAAAGGTGACCCCGATGAATAGAAATCAACCTTAGAGTCTAGCGGCGAAGGAAACGGAGTTCAGGAACTTTTGGACTCTTTGTTATATAAACGGTCGCACGATAGACCGTTCTATGAATGGGACGGTCTAGGGGTAGACCGCTCAATGAACCAGGGGACGATCGGGCGACTTTTGGCACAAAAATGAATAAACGGTCATCCACAGACCATTTTTTGACATAAGCGGTCTCAAGAAGACCGTTTATTGACATTTTAAAATTAATAAAAAAAAATTAAAAAAATTAAAAAAAATTTACTGTTCACACGGTCAACTATTGACCGTTTTATTCATTGGGCGGTCCATTAGTGACCGTTTATCTTGGGACGGTCGACTGTTGACCGTTTTGCTGCCAGGCTCGCACGACTTTAGAAATCAGTGAATATCTTGAAAACGGTGCAGAATTAGAAAAAGTGGTAGAAGAATAATTTGTAGATAACTGAAAGACTAACAACTTTAATGAAGAGACTAAGATGAAAAAATAATCATAAGAGAGAGAAAATGGGGTGAGAACATAGAAAAACACTGGAGCTTGAAAACGGTGGAGAACTAGAGAATGGCGTAGAAGAAAAAAATGTAGGGCTTTAAAAATGGAACAACGTTGGTGAAGGACACTTAATAAATAGAGGAAAGGAAGGGGATGAAAAAGGACCACTTTTCAAGACTATGCAGCGAAAGGGGCCGCATTCCTAAGGGAAGTCGACCTAAATGGGCCGTAAGTCGACTTGGAAGGCCGGAAGGTGATAGAATAGGCTCCAGGGCTCTAAGAAATAATGATCTCCAATGCTCAAAGGGAATGCAACAATGAAATGGTCTTGAAATCCATCCAAGGAACGCTCCAAAATAATGGTTTATTTGGGACATCAAAAATTATGAAAAAGAGAAATGACGTAACTTGCGGGCTAAAAACGGGTGTCAACAGATGCCCCTCGATGTTCGCTTTGCAAGGGAGCGAGCGAAAGTGACGCGGAGGTGAAATGGAAAGGAGATGGAGCAAAAGTGAAAGCGACGTGAAAAGGAGATGACGTAGAGATGAAGCGGAGAGAACTGATAAGCGGGCATCAAGGTAAAAGACACCCGTTTTAACCAACAAGCGACAGGAATTCTCTTGAATATGTCGAACTAACCACCAAGACTTGATGCGGGACGGACCACGGACTCAACTCCAATTAGGAATGTAACCCTAAGACTCTAAACAAGCTCGCGATCATCCTTTTTCGAGGGAAGTGTCGGACGTGCGTGGTTGAGAAACCGGCAAGAGCTAGGGTGGTCAATTCTCTCTTGTGTCCAGATCGGGTCACGGGACGGTATCGCTCTCTATCGCAACAGCGGTGAATATCAATATATAGCGAGCTAGATTAACCTAACATGCTCTCTAGCAGTGGCATAAACAAGCATATATGAAATAAAGCAAAGTGCCAAGCATGGAGCGAATACGATACCTCCACGCTCTTTGCGTGGGGAAGACGATCCCGGCCAAATTCAGTAACTCCCGGTAAAAACAATTAGTTAGATTACAGCAATGAAATATCGCTCACTCCACGCAGGGAGGTAAAGGGCTACACAAGTGGGTCCGGGAGGACCGATCTCAGGTTGATGGGCTGCACTTGATCACCCCATCGGCACCGTTCGAACGGCGTATGCTGCTGGTTGTGGGGCCCACGCGCTGGTCGGTGGGGCTGTGTGGGACCGGGGTAAAACCACTGTGGTGGGGATGCCTGGGGAAGCGCTTCCTGGGATGGCGGCGCGCTGGTTCATCGGCCGGAGGCCGGGCGGCTCCGATTGGCACCGGTCGGAAAGAGTGCCCACGGATCTGCTGCTTCTATTTTCAGACGCGGGCTCCGGCAAGATCGGCTGCTGCGATCAATCCTGATGTCTGATCGAAGCACAAAATGTACCGTTGGAAAGCTCTTTCGAAGTCCTTCAATATAGGACTAAAGAGATGAACTGGATCTGTACGGATCTAGCCTTTGTTGATTTTTGAACTTGCTATTGGATAGTTCCCGAAATCTCAGAATAGCATAGCAATTTCCTGAGAACTGCCTTTGACCGAGGGGTAGACCTCAGATTCAGGCTTCGAGCTCTCATGAAAGTTATAGAGGGGAGGGAGAGGAAAACGGCAATATTTTTTGTAAAAGCTTTTGTGGAGAGTTGGGTGGGGAAAAGTATTTTAGACTGGCGGGTGGTCGGATCTGGACAGCAAGGGACTGAACAGATCTTGGGAAGAAGATGGAATTTCTAAAAATAGATGGAGGCCTTAAGATTTTTCACGAAAGTTTTGGTATGGAGGGAATTGTGGACAGAACCTCCAGTAAAATTGGGGGCTCCAAACAAAATCAAAAAGGGGACCAAGTAGGCGAAACTCAGGGTGGCTGTGACTGGATCTGAACAAAAGATAGAACTGGTGGGTGGTGATGCACGAAAATGGAAAATTATAAGACGGGGCTATAACTTTTTTTTTAATTTTTTTGGAAAGTTATGATGAACCCTAGAACGTACCCTGAAAATATCCGCTCCAGAAGATGAGAGAATTTGGAGCTAAAATTCTCGGAGTGACCTTTTGTCCAGCAAGATAGAACATAGATAGAACTTCCAACGGTGGCTCGTGGTGGCTCAATCGCAGCACGAACGGCGGCGGCAGCACCAGAGATGAATTCCAGAAGTAGAGGGGAGGAGATAGAAAGGATGAACACTCTAAAAATGCAGAGGAAGGAAGAGGAACCAGAGGGGAGAGAGGAGGGGGCGCACCAAGCTTCAAGACAATACACAATTTCTTCTCTTCATTAATTTTCACATAATAGAAATACAAGGCTTATATAATAAATGGAAAAAGACCATGAATACCCTCAGATCTAGGATCTGGAGGGGCACATAAGGGACATCACATTTGATTCAAACAAAATAAAAAAATCCTAATTAATTCTAAAGGGGGGGGGCCTTGACCAAGGGGGAGGGTAGGTGGCCTACCCTTGACCTTTTAACTCCTTTGTCTCCCATGTGTCTAATTAGCATTCAAACCTTCTAGATGGCCACCTAGGATGGTTGACCATCCCCACATGACCTAGGTGGACCAATGGGGAAGGAATGAGGCCCCCCTAGCAGGTCCTACTGGCATTTTGCATATAAACCCACTAAGACTTACAATTGCGTACCCATAAAACACAAGGGTATGCATACAAATATAAAAGGACATAAATGCAAACATAATATGAGCGGTCTTGCTTTGATGTCACCATAAATTCTCCCCGGGTGGGAAGAACTCGACCCCGTTGAGTAAAGGGGTGACTGCTCAAGTAGCTCCGGCAGATCCGTCACCGTACCAAGTAGCGCGGGTACACTCCACTCCAAGTGATTGTCACCTGCTCATTCCGTATATACTCGATATGCGCATGCTGCTATGGGAAGGGGCTAGTGGTGGAACACTCCGGGGTGGGCTCACTCTCAAGGGGAAGGAGGCGGCTCGAAGACTCACTAGGAATCATCGCTGAGTCCCTGTAGGTGACTAGATCCGGGGTATAGATGTAGAACTGATCCCATACTCATCGAGCGAGTCCACTCGCCTCTCACTCATAAGAGACCGACAACGAGCTTGCACAAGACACATGCAGACTCACCATGCACTAACACACGTATGAAAACCACACAAACAAGCCACACAAACAAACCACACAAAGAAGAAACACACTGACTCATGCATGACCCTAGACTAGGGCGGTAACATCATCCCCACTAAGTGACTGCATCCTGAGCTGCGGCAAGCTCCTGAGCTTCATGCTCAGCGGCGAGTTCCGGATCGGCCTCATAGTCAACAATCTCGAGCCCAAAAGGTGAGGCCTCTTCAACCCCTAGGGCTAGTGTGGCACGAGTAGGACATTGGCTGGCGATGTGGCCAAACCCATGACAATGGAAACACTGCAGCCGTGACCTACTGCTCTCTCCGATAATAGGGGCATTACCCATATCCTCCCGACGGACAGGGGGTGTAGGCAACAAGGGTGGAGGTGTAGGTGCCGTGGGCAACAGTGGTGGGGGTGCCGGTGCTAGAGGATGGGCTATGGGTGCCGGTGGTTGGGGTGGAGGTAGACCCCCGTGGTGGGGGAGGTCGTGGTCTAGGAGTGAAGTGCTGCTGACGGGCGGGCTCATGAGGACGAGCCATGGGTCCCCTCGGGTATGAACCTAAGGAGCCACGTGAATCAGCACTACGGGAAGGAGCGGAGCCCCACCGTGGAATAGACTCGAACTCTCTCTCGAATTGCTCCATCTCGAGAGCAACTTGGTATGCATCCTCCAACTTGTCTACCGTGCGGCGGAGAAGCTCATACCGTAGGTGCGGTCATAGACCACACCGAAATCGGGAGACAATAAGGAAGTCTTCTTCCGTGGCACCACATCGCAAATAGTATTCATCAAACTCGGCAATGTAATCAGAGACGGACCGGTCTCCTTGGGTGAGACTTTGCCACCTTTCTATGAGACACTGGCGGTAGGAGGTAGGGAGGTACTTCTTCTTAAGCTTTTCCCTCATCTCGGTCCAAGTATCGATCGGAGGCTCATGACGATGAAACAATAGGTTCTCCATGTTCCTTCAATAGGTTTGTGCTTGGCCTAAGAGTTTCTGTCACGCCCCGACGCGGAATATCGGGACGTACAGTTAGAAACTAGCTAGAAAGCAAATAAATAATCTAAACTAAACAATTACACAATGCTAAGGAAAGATACAACTCTATTGATCAAGATGATTCCAAATCATTACAATAACCAACACTGCTAATACACGATCAAACATGACTTCCAATCTGAATTCTAATACAATAATTGACTCCAAGAGTAACAAGTGCTAACACGACTCTAAGGAAATAACTAGAGGTAGCCAACCATGCCAACTCGGCATCTACTACAAGTACACTCAAGAGATATCACTCCTGCCCTTCCCCATCGATATGCACATCGTCACCTGAATAGCCTGGAAAGGGGGAAAACAACAACTATGAGCTGACGCTCAATAGGAAATAACATGCAAGTTTACGTGATTAACAAGTTAATTACATTTTCATATGCAATGCTAAAAAATGAAATAAATGACGATACAAATAAACAACGAAATACAAAGATCTTGCAAGGTCAAGAAATATAATGATGACAAGAGATAACAAGATAACAAGTACAAAAATTTACAACAAGAGATAGTAATAAAGAATTGAGAATTGGCCAACAAGCAAGTATTTTAAACATCATTTCAAGCACGATCAAGTAACAAGAGTAACAAGATATTTTTCATGTCATAGACGTAACAAGCTAGTCAAGTACTCGGTGCAATGCCTCACCATGTCATTAACATCTCATGGGCTCACTAACTTTCGGGCGCTCTCCCCAGGACCAGACCGGGCCCTTACGGTGCGTTGGCATCGATTTATTGGATACAAGATCCCACGATTGTCTAGACATTCAATCAAGTTATATGGCCAATTTAATCTGAGGAATTACTGCCACAAGTATGAGATTTAAGGACTAACTTGTCCTTGGATTCACTAAAACAAAAACTCGGTTATACAGTCACTTTGGGCCGCATTACAAGAATTGGACCAAAACTTGGTCCACGGGGTCAAGAAAGAACGGCTGACAGTGTACCGTTCAAGTGTGTAAGCAATCCATTCTACTGGAGTAATAATGACTAAAACAGCAACTTAACAATCAATTTAATCCTAATTACCAAGTTAATATATCAAAGATTATCTATTATCATTTGCATTTAGCCAATTGCCAAAAAGCGGATTCAAGATGATGAGATAAAGAACAAGCTCGTACAGGAATGAAATAGCATGCATTAACAGAAATCTAGTTACACAATTAACCACTAATTATGTAGGTTTCTATTTAACCATTGTATACGTTGAAATGAAGATGATAAACGGCATGTTTTTACACTATGTTTGCATGTAGGGACCAATGTTAATTGAAATCAAAGGGGTACATGAATAGGTCATTAGATCCCCAAAAATATAGTTTTCAATTGTACTAAGTTGAATGAGTCGATCCCCTAATGATCCGGATCGATCCTCGGTTCAAAAATCAACATTTTCGGGTCAAACAGCACGTGGGTCGACCCATTGGGTCGACCCCTGGAAATTTCTAGGCATGGGAATGGGTCGACCCCTGGAGGTTCCAGGGAGCTGCCCTAGCATGGGTCGACCCCTGCAGTGTGGGTCGACCCCATGGGTCGACCCATGCAAAGCAGAAATCTTCTGCTTGCTGGGTGGTATGGGTCGACCCATGGGGTCGACCCATGGGTTTCCAGACAAGAACGGGCTTCCGGAAATCATGAAAAACTCCACGATTTGGGGTCTAAATGGGTTGGGATCTTAACCACATGGTCTAGGGTTCTTAATAGACATACTATGGTCATAAAACAAGAGTTTTGAAACATGAATTTCAACAGAAATCAAATGAATCACAACCTATTCTATGATGAACACATGAAGACCTAGTTCTTGACATGCTTCTACTAAATCGTATGGTTCTCTCAATATATACAACGAAATTTGGGGCTTCTTATATCAAAAGAAAGCTAACTAAATGCTGATTCTAACCATGTATGATATGCCATATGTGGATCTAGATATCCAACTCAAAAACAGCCCGAAAATCATGCTTCTACTTGAAGAACATACCATAAATCAAGCCTAAACATGCTCTTACTTCGATCCAAAATTCTCTAAACATGCTCAATGAAATTTGGGGATTTATATGCCAAATGAAAGCTAACAAGATGCTGATTACATTCATGTATATTAATTAGAGTTTGGATGTTAGATCCTACCTCAATCGAAGAGCAATCGAAGAGAGAACTTAAAGCCCTAGACTGAAGAACGAATTGGACAGCACCTTAGAAAACCCGTGATATCTCCTTGGATACCTAATGAAAATTGGGGCTTTTACCACCATTGGAAAGATCTCGTCGAGAGGAACAATTTGATATATTCATAAGCTGATTTTGGTTAAGGAAACCTACCTCAATCGAAGGATCAAAGAGGAGAGGAAGGAGGACGACGGCAGCCGACCCACCTCCACTAAACGACCAAGAACTTCCTAGATCTGAATCCAATGCGAACACCACAGCCACCAAATGAATGTAGACTCGTAGAGCTTCATTTTGATAGCTCATAAAGTTTCTGGAGACTTCGGGGCTGGGAGGAATAGACCACGCAAGTTAGGTGTTGGAAAACGGCGCCGCCAAGGTTGACCACTCCAAAACTCGGTCGCCCCCATGTGTTAAGGTTAGGTTTAGGTTCGATTGATAGAGGGCTATTGATCCTTAGATCGTGGACTTTCATTTGCTACCGAAATGAGCTCATTTGGTTGAGTATTAAGCTCTAATTTGGTGTTTTAAGATGAGGTTTACTATTGCGTTCACTATTGGGTAGGTAAGTGTGGAAATCAGACTTAATCCACTGATTAGGCCTAGTTAATGATTTTATTAGGCTTAGTCGAAGAAGACAAAATTGTTAAACGAAATGGATTACACAATAATATGATTTTTATGGATTTTTATAAAATAGTTGAAAAGTGACTTATACTATTTATTAAAGAATTAATCTAATTAATTACGAATCAATTCTCATTAATTCAAATAATTCCAAATAATTTCAAATAAATTCAAATAATTCTAATTAAATTTCCAAAATAATTTGGGGTATTACACTCTCCCCCACTTAAAGAATTTGGTCCTCCAAATTCACTACACTATATACGGAGGATAGGGAAAAGAGATTGCTCACCTAGAACAAGTCGGGATACCGCTTCCGCATAGTATCTTCAGATTCCCAAGTAGCTTCTTCGGTTCCACGCCGACTCCACTGAATCTTGACCATCGGTATAGACTGATTCCGGAGTTGCTACTGTTTCCGGTCTAGAATCTTGATAGGTCTTTCTTCATAGGTCAAACCTTCCTTTAACTCAAAATCCACATGCTGAATGTTATGAGTGGGATCGTACACATATTTATGTAACATAGACACATGGAAAATATTGTGTACGCCAGACAACTGCGGTGGTAATGCCAGTCTGTAAGCAACTTCTCCCACTCTATCTAGGATCTCGAATGGACCAATATACCTCGGACTTAGCTTGCCATGAATGCCAAATCTTCGAATCCCTCTCGAAGGAGAAACCTTTAAGAATACATGCTCGCCAACTTGAAATTCTAATGCTCTTCTCCTTGTGTCGGCATAACTCTTCTGTCTTGATTGGGCTACCTGTAATCGGTCTCGGATAACACGGATGTTCTGCGACGATTCTGAAATAAGATCTGGTCCAAGCCATTGCTTCTCACCTATCTCATCCCAACACAACGGGGAACGACAGCTTCGCCCGTACAATGCTTCAAAAGGAGCAATCTGGATGCTGGATTGATAACTATTGTTGTAGGCGAATTCAATCAAAGCCAAATGATCACTCCAACTGCCTCCAAAATCAATCATGCATGCTCTGAGCATATCTTCCACTATCTGGTTGGTTCTTTCAGTCTGTCCATCGATCTGTGGATGAAAAGCAGTACTGAAATTCAGGCGAGTACCAAGAGACTCTTGCAGTCCCTTCCAGAAATGTGAAGTAAATCTGGGGTCTCGATCAGACACAATACTGACTGGTATGCCATGGAGCCTTACCACTTCCTTCAAATACAAAGCAGCCAATACATCAACTGTCCACTTGGACTTAATGGGTAAGAAATGAGCTGACTTTGTCAATCAGTCAACAATCACCCATATTGCATCAAATCCACCACGAGTCCTAGGTAGACCCATAATGAAATCCATGCCAATACTTTCCCACTTCCATTGGGGTATGTCAAGTGGTTTCAACTTTCTTGCCGGTCTGAAATGTTCAGTCTTAACTTGCTGACAAACCAAGCATCTACTCACGAAGTCTGCAACTTCTCTTTTCATGTTCGGCCACCAAAAGGATCTCTTCAAATCCTTGAACATTTTAGTGCCTCCAGGATGAATGGTATATCTGGATCTATGTGCTTCCTCCAGAATCTTATTCTTTATTCCAGCTTCATCAGGTACACAAATTCTACCCTGGAATAATAATCTTCCATCATCAGCCATCATGAAGTCAGGTCTGCTGCTCAAGCTTCCCTTGATCTCTACCAACTCGGGATCATTATCTTGCAAGGACTTGATTTCCATCAATAATTCGGGCTTAAGTTGAATATGTGCAATCATAACCCGATCATTATCAACATTCAGATCCAGACTAGCTAATTGTCCCAATAGCTTCCACTCATGTAACATGAGACTTGATAATCTAGCCACAGGCTTCCTGCTTAATGCATCTGCCACAACATTGCCTTTGCCAGGATGATACTCAATCGAGAAGTCGAAGTCTTTCAAGTACTCCAACCATATTCGCTGCCTCATATTAAGCCAACCAATCCGCTCCTAGGATTACATCATAATCCTTCATGTCCATGCAAATCAAATCAGTTGGAAAGTTCTGTTCACAAATCATAACCGTAATAAAAGGATAGAAATACTGGATTACTGATCTAGTACCAATAGGTGTTGATATTTCTAACGGAGAATTCATCAAAACAGGTTCCATAGCTAAAGACTTAGCAAATCTCCAAGAAATAAAGGAATGTGTGGCACCAGTATCAAAAAGAACAAATGCTGGCTTGTCGAGTATAATAAGTGTACCTTCGACGAGCCCACTGTCCTCGGCGGTTCCTGCTTCATCTGCATGCAAAGCTTGAAGCTTGCCTTGTGGTTTCTTGAAGACTTGAGGTTTCGCCGGTGTAGCTTGCTCCGATATAAGAGGACAGTTAGGGATACGGTGCTCTTTGCTTCCACAACGCAAACAGGCGCCTAGCTTGCGCCAGCACTCCTCCATCTTGTGACCCGGACGGTCACAATAGTTGCACACGCCCTTGAATGGAACAACAGGGCCAGGCTTCTTATATTCCTGCCTCGGCATCTTGCCCTTCCACGATCCAGATCCAGTCCATGAACCAGGCCCACTAATAGGCCTCTTCTTGCTATACCCGAGTTTGACATTCCCGGAACCTGTAGGTAGTTCCTTCTTTGTACCTTTTCCACGGATTCTCTCTGTCATCTCAAGAGTATCTTCTAGAACTTGAGCTTTCCTCACCATTTCGGAATAAGTGGAGATTTCCATCGGTGCCAACTGATTGATAGAATGTAGCTTCAGCCCATTGAGAAAACGCTTCGCCTTCATCTTCTCGGTGGAAATAAGATGTGTAGCATAACGAGAAAGTCGTGAAAATTGAGCCTCATACTCTGCCACGGACAGACCTCGCTGTTTCAGAGCTGCGAACTTGGCCGCTTTCTTCTCTTGTACTCGGTCAGAAAAATACTTGCTGTTAAAGAATTCCTCGAACTCTTCCCACGTAACATGCTGATCACCGAGAGTCGCCTTGATAGAATCCCACCAAGTACGCGCATCGCATTCCAGTTGAAATGTTGAGAGAAGGACACGCTCTTGATTGCTGCATTGCATCACTTCGAATATTCTTCCCATCTCATCCAGCCAGTGCTCGGCTTCATCTGGGTCAGTCGAGCCACCAAATCTTGGCGGATTCATTCCTCGGAAGTTCCGATATAAGTCACCAGTGCCCTGGTGTGCCGCTCCTACTTGAGCCACTTGCTGTAAAGCCTGCGTAAGTCCTTGAACTGTACGCTGCAAGTTCCTCCATTCCGCATGTTCATCTGTCATTCAAAAGCCTACACGAGGAATAGATTACTAAGGTTCAATAAGATAGATAATAACACGATTAAGATACGAACTTAACCCAAGTTTCTATCCAATCTCACCAGGTCGGGTTCTTAGACTTTAACAAGGTTAGGGGTTATCATAGGACCCTAAAACTTAGAAAACCTAGAACTTAGGAAAACCTAGGAATGTGAAATCTAGGGCTCTGATACCAACTAAACTGTCACGCCCTGACGCGAAATATTGGGACGTACAGTTAGAAACTAGCTAGAAAGCAAATAAATAATCTAAACTAAACAATTACACAATGCAAAGGAAAGATACAACTCTATTGATCAAGATGATTCCAAATCATTACAATAACCAACACTGCTAATACACGATCAAACATGACTTCCAATCTGAATTCTAATACAATAACTGACTCCAAGAGTAACAAGTGCTAACACGACTCTAAGGAAATAACTAGAGGTAGCCAACCATGCCAACTCGGCATCTACTACAAGTACACTCAAGAGATATCACTCCTGCCCTTCCCCATCGATATGCGCATCGTCACCTGAATAGCCTGGAAAGGGGGAAAACAACAACTATGAGCTGACGCTCAATAGGAAATAACATGCAAGTTTACGTGATTAACAAGTTAATTACATTTTCATATGCAATGCTAAAAAATGAAATAAATGACGATACAAATAAATAGAGAAATACAAAGATCTTGCAAGGTCAAGAAATATAATGATGACAAGAGATAACAAGATAACAAGTACAAGAATTTACAACAAGAGATAGTAATAAAGAATTGAGAATTGGCCAACAAGCAAGTATTTTAAACATCATTTCAAGCACGATCAAGTAACAAGAGTAACAAGATATTTTTCATGTCATAGACGTAACAAGCTAGTCAAGTACTCGGTGCAATGCCTCACCATGTCATTAACATCTCATGGGCTCACTAACTTTCGGGCGCTCTCCCCAGGACCAGACCGGGCCCTTACGGTGCGTTGGCATCGATTTATTGGATACAAGATCCCACGATTGTCTAGACATTCAGTCAAGTTATATGGCCAATTTAATCTGAGGAATTACTGCCACAAGTATGAGATTTAAGGACTAACTTGTCCTTGGATTCACTAAAACAAGAACTCGGTTATACGGTCACTTTGGGCTGCATTACAAGAATTGGACCAAAACTTGGTCCACAGGGTCAAGAAAGAACGGTTGACAGTGTACCGTTCAAGTGTGTAAGCAATCCATTCTACTGGAGTAATAATGACTAAAACAGCAACTTAACAATTAATTTAATCCTAATTACCAAGTTAATATATCAAAGATTATCTATTATCATTTGCATTTAGCCAATTGCCAAAAAGCGGATTCAAGATGATGAGACAAGGAACAAGCTCGTACAGGAATGAAATAGCATGCATTAACAGAAATCTAGTTACACAATTAACCACTAATTATGTGGGTTTCTATTTAACCATTGTATACGTTAAAATGAAGATGATAAACGGCATGTTTTTATACTATGTTTGCATGTAGGGACCAATGTTAATTGAAATCAAAGGGGTACATGAATAGGTCATTAGATCCCCAAAAATATAGTTTTCAATTGTACTAAGTTGAATGAGTCGATCCCCTAATGATCCGGATCGATCCTCGGTTCAAAAATCAACATTTTCGGGTCAAACAGCACGTGGGTCGACCCCTGGAAATTTCCAGGCATGGGTCGACCCATTGGGTCGACCCCTGGAGGTTCCAGGGAGCTGCCCTGGCATGGGTCGACCCATTGGGTCAACCCCTACAGTGTGGGTCGACCCCATGGGTCGACCCATGTAAAGCAGAAATCTTCTGCTTGTTGGGTGGTATGGGTCGACCCATGGGGTCGACCCCTGGGTTTCCAGACAAGAACAGGCTTCCGGAAATCATGAAAAACTCCACGATTTGGGGTCTAAATGGGTTGGGATCTTAACCACATGGTCTAGGATTCTTAATAGACATACTAGGGTCATAAAACAAGAGTTTTGAAACACGAATTTCAATAGAAATCAAATGAATCACAACCTATTCTATGATGAACACATGAAGACCTAGTTCTTGACATGCTTCTACTAAATCGTATGGTTCTCTCAATATATACAACGAAATTTTGGACTTCTTATATCAAAAGAAAGCTAACTAAATGCTGATTCTAACCATGTATGATATGCCATATGTGGATCTAGATATCCAACTCAAAAACAGCCCGAAAATCATGCTTCTACTTGAAGAACATACCATAAATCAAGCCTAAACATGCTCTTACTTCGATCCAAAATTCTCTTAACATGCTCAATGAAATTTGGGGCTTTATATGCCAAATAAAAGATAACAAGATGCTGATTACATTCATGTATATTAATTAGAGTTTGGATGTTAGATCCTACCTCAATCGAAGAGCAATCGAAGAGAGAACTTAAAGCCCTAGACTGAAGAACGAATTGGACAGCACCTTAGAAAACCCGTGATATCTCCTTGGATACCTAATGAAAATTGGGGCTTTTACCACCATTGGAAAGATCTCGTCGAGAGGAACAATTTGATATATTCATAAGCTGATTTTGGTTAAGGAAACCTACCTCAATCGAAGGATCAAAGAGGAGAGGAAGGAGGATGATGGCAGTCGACCCACCTCCACTAAACGACCAAGAACTTCCTAGATCTGAATCCAATGCGAACACCACAGCCACCAAATGAAAGTAGACTCGTAGAGCTTCATTTTGATAGCTCATAGAGCTTCTGGAGACTTCGAGGCTGGGAGGAATCGACCACGCAAGTTAGGTGTTAGAAAACGGCGCCGCCAAGGTTGACCACTCCAAAACTCGGCCGCCCCCATGTGTTAGGGTTGGGTTTAGGTTCGATTGATAGAGGGCTATTGATCCTTAGATCGTGGCCTTTCATTTGCCACCGAAATGAGCTCATTTGGTTGAGTATTAAGCTCTAATTTGGTGTTTTAAGATGATGTTTACTATTGCGTTCACTATTGGGTAGGTAAGTGTGGAAATCGAACTTAATCCACTGATTAGGCTTAGTTAATGATTTTATTAGGCTTAGTCGAAGAAGATAAAATTGTTAAACGAAATGGATTACACAATAATATGATTTTTATGGATTTTTATAAAATAGTTGAAAAGTGACTTATACTATTTATTAAAGAATTAATCTAATTAATTACGAATCAATTCTCATTAATTCAAATAATTCCAAATAATTTCAAATAAATTCAAATAATTTTAATTAAATTTCCAAAATAATTTGGGGTATTAAAGTTTCATCCTGGCGAACTTGACTTTCCGTTGGTCCGACATCTCGAACCACTCAAAATATCGGTCCATGCCAACCTCCCAATCAAGATAGACCTTCGGGTCTAAGGACCCGTCAAAGGTGGGAGGGTCTGCCCGAACGGTCCTAAGGGCCCGTTCATCCATATCTTGGTCGTGGGTACGCCGTGTAGGGCGAAGATCATGACCATATCCCCGATGCTCGTTATCGGACTCATAGTGATGCACCTCGGGGACTTCACGCCTCCTAACATCTACCCCTTGAACCCTTGGAATTGCGGGTTGATGAACCGGCTCCGGTTGACCTTGTGTAGGTGGGAGGGGTGCCTTGACTGGGGCACTTGGGTGTGCCTCGGCTGGGTCTCTCTCTAGTGCGGCAACTCTCCCGACCAATCCCTGAATGGACTGGTTCGACCCGTCGGCCCTGTCCTCTAAGGTCTTCATCCTCTCTTCTAGGCGGGTGCCTAGGCCATTCACTCGTGTACTCAACCCTTCCATCCTATCCATTCGAGTACTCAACTCACCCATTTGTGTACCTAACCCATCGATACGTGTATGCAATCCTTGCATTTGTCCCATAAGGGTGTGGAACATTTCGGCCACAGCTGACGCATCGAGACTAGTGACCCGGGGATCCGCCATAGGTGGTGGTGGGGGTGAGTACTGTGTACCTCTACGAGTGGGCATGCAAACACACAGACTAAAACAAAGATGATGCACCTAGACTTAACCAAAACTCGGCACGTGGCGGAGTTAATCGATCCGAAGATCACTCGCGAAGTGTGCGGCCTTCCCGATAGGCGTAGCCTAACGTTCGGACAACACCATTTAATATACCGAGTAAAGGGATGCAAATGCAACCTAGACCGACTTAGACGATGACTAGACGTAAATGACACTCTTTTTTTTATTTTAAACACCCTAGACTTAACTGGCGCTCTGATACCAAATTGATGCGGGACGGACCACGGACTCGACTCCAATTGGGAATGCAACCCTCGGACTCTAAACAAGCTCGTGATCTTCCCTTTTCGAGGGAAGCGTCGGACGTGCGCGGTTGAGAAATCGACAAGAGCTAGGGTGGTCAATTCTCTCTTGTGCCCGGATCGGGTCACGGGACGGTCTCGTTCTCTCTCGCAGCAGCGGAGAATATCAATATATAGCGAGCTAGATTAACCTAACATGCTGTCTAGCAGCGGCATAAACAAGCATATATGAAATAAAGTAAAGTGCCAAGCAAGGAGCGAATACGATACCTCCACGCTCTCGGCGTGGGGAAGATGATCCCGGCCGATTTCAATAACTCCCGGTAACAACAATGAGTTAGATTACAGTAATGAAATATCGCCCACTCTACGCAGGGAGGTAAATGGCTACACAAGTGGGTCCGGGAGGACCGATCTTGGGTTGATGGGCTGCACTTGATCACCCCGTCGGCACGGTCCGGACGGCGTATGCTGCTGGTTGTGGGGCCCACACGCTGGTCGATGGGGCCGTGTGGGACCGGGGTGGCACCATTGTGGTGGGGATGCCTGGGGAAGCGCTTCCTGGGATGGCGGCGCGCTGGTTCACCGGTCGGAGGCCGGGCGGCTCCGATCGGCACCGGTCGGAAAGAGTGCCCACAGATCTGCTGCTTCTATTTTCAGGTGCGCGCTCCGGCGAGATCGGCTGCTGCGATCAATCCTGATGTTGGATCGAAGCACATAAGATACCATTGGAAAGCTCTTTCGAAGTCCTTCAATCTAGGATCAGACAGATGAGCTGGATCTACACGGATCTGGCCTTTGTTAATTTTTGAAGTTGCTGTTGGACAGTTCCCGAAATCTCAGAATAGCAGAGCAGTTTCCTGAGAACTTCCTTTGACCACGGGGTAGACCTCAGATTCAGGCTTTGAGCTCTTCATGAAAGTTATAGAGGGGAGGGATAGGAAAATGACAATATTTTTTGTCAAAGTGTTTGTTGAGATTTGGGTGGGGAGACTTGCGGGTGGTCGGATCTGGATAGCAGGGGACTAAACAGATCTTGGAAAGAAGATGGAATTTCTAAAAATAGATGGAGGTATTAAAATTTTTCACGAAAATTTTGGGATGGCGGGAATGGTGAACAGAACCTCCAGTAAAATTGGGGGCTCCAAAAAAATCAAAAAGAGGACCAAGAAGGTGAAACTCAGGGTGGCTGTGACTGGATCTAAACAAAAGATAGAACTGGTGGGTGGAGATGCACGAAAATGGAAAATTATAAGACGAGGCTATAACTTTTTTTCAATTTTTCTGGAGGGTTATGATGAACTCTAGAACGTACCCTGAAAATATCCACTCCAGAAGATGAGAGAATTTGGAGCTAAAATTCTTGGAGTGACCTTCTATCCAGTAAGATAGAACATAGACAGAACTTCCGACGGTGGCTCGTGGCGGCTCGATGACGGCACGAACGGCGGCGGCGGCACCAGGGATGAATTCCATAAGTAGAGGGGAGGAGATAGAAGGGATGAACACTCTAGAAATGTAGAGGAAGGAAGAGGAACCAGAGGGGAGAGAGGAGGGGGCGCACCAAGCTTCAAGACAATACACAATTTCTTCTCTTCATTAATTTTCACATAATAGAAATACAAGGCTTATATAATAAATGGAAAAAGACCATGAATACCCTCAGATCTAGGATCTGGAGGGGCGCATAAGGGACATCACATTTGATTCAAACAAAATAAAAAAAGAAAATCCTAATTAATTCTAAAGGGGGGGGCGCCCCCTTGACCAAGGGGGAGGGTAGGTGGCCTACCCTTGACCTTTTAACTCCTTTGTCTCCTATGTGTCTAATTAGCATTCAAACCTTCTAGATGGCCACCTAGGATGGTTGACCATCCCCACATGGCCTAGGTGGACCAATGGGGAGGGAATGGGGCCCCCCTAGCAGGTCCTACTGGCATTTTGCATATAAACCCACTAAGACTTACAATTACGTACCCATATAACACAAGGGTATACACACAAATATAAAAGGACATAAATGCAAACATAATATGAGCGGTCTTGCTTCGATGTCCCCATCAAGACTGGATGACAAGAACGAGACATGTCTGGAGAACTAAACTAACAGGAAAAAAAGAAACACGACCAGCCTCATCGGGGACACAATCCACAGACGATGAGGGGGTCGGAAAGGAACATAACGTAAAAAGTAGGAGAAATATAACTGAGATAAAATCCAGACAGGAATCACGCTGGCCAACCAGACCAAGCGGCAAGATCAGAGAAATCGTTCAAATTCGGATTGGAATGAAGATCTCTTATCCAAGAGAACTGAAGCGCAATTAACGATTACTGAGGAACAACTTTGAACGGATCACGAGGCGTACGTGCTCAAAATGTGACATGATGCATGCTGGGCTAAAATAAAGAAATCATCAAAATAAATGTAAAGAAAGATAAAATAGAAAGTACTCGAGAATAGTATAGCTAGACAGGAACAATCATGGTCAAGACACTATCCGCAACCACGGCGTGCGAGATAGAACTATCGTTCCCTAATTTTCCAACCTAATGGCCTATCCGATGATTAAACACGTGCACCTAGATCATCATCGTTTTTGTTAGAGGGGAACGTAAGATCCTGGAACACATGAATGACTAGCCGGTTCTCGAGATAATATAATAATATAGATACCATATAGTAATGCAACAATGAGTAGGGATAGAAGGCCATACCTGACTTACCTGTGCAGGCGAAACGGCATTTTTTAGATTTTCATATTCTGATTTTTATGAATTTTCATGTATAAGATAAATATGATAAACAAGCAAGTATAAAACTAGTGTAGATAACATAACGATTAACTGAACGACAAATAACACGACATATCATAACGATCAAATGAAAAGGGAGACAATGCAGCATAACATAACAAAGGCAAACGAGCACATATGCAATGGCATGAACAGACAACATGCATGCATGAACACGGTGTGATAAGACAACAACGCGGTGGGACAACACACGGTTGGGACAAGAACATGACGGATGACCACACGGTTGGGACAAGAACATGGGACATAAAGGGGTGACTAATAATATGTGCAAGACAACTAACAACACTCGGTGAGGGACAAAACAACATGTGTGGGACAACACGGTGGGACATAAACACGTGACAAGGACACGGCGGGACAAAAGACATAAACAAATACGCCCTTCAATCAAAACCCAAGATCAAAATGAAGCAGAACCGCCAGGTTCATAATCATGAGGCAAAGCCCTCTCATAAAGATATGATCATTGCAAACAAAAGTTGAGAAGGACATGAGCTTCAGAACAGATCGAGAGAGTGGATCGAAGAAGAAAAGAACATATCAAAGATGTGGACAAGCGGAAGAGCACAAAGATATAGCAAGGAATGCCTGAGTACTTACAACCTGCACACTTAGCAAACGGATTGCGTATCTGTCCTTAAAATAAATGCAAATGTATGAAAAAGACACATTTTTGGATTTTTTTTTATTTTTTTGGATTTTTTTAAATTTTTAATAGTATTTCATTTTTCTGGATTTTTTGAAGTATTTGATTTTTTAGGTTTTTGAAATATTTGATTTTTTTTGAAATTTTGAAGTATTTTATTTTTTTGAATTTTTGACAATATTTGATTTTTTTAGATTTTTTGAAGTATTTGATTTTTTTTTAGACTTTTGTTAATATTTGATTTTTTTTTAGATTTTGACATAACAATCCGCAGCACCTAAAGACGGGCTTAAACTACTGGCCAGGGATCGTCGTTCCTATCCCTTTCATTAAAGACTTCCCTTAAGCAGGGCGTGCATGTGAGGGTGGCTTACCACAACCAACCGCTTCTAAAGAACGATGCCCCTACTAAGGCCATACCCGGGATATAACCCAGCCTAAGAGGGAGAAGCAGAAGAAAAATTGGAGACAAGCTTCGTGCATGATGGGAGATATCAAGGCTCGAATTCCTTTCAGGGCACTACCCCTCAGAGAGATAGCCTGTTGCGCCGGGGCTTTATGTCTTTGATTTTTAGACCCATATTTATCAGGCACGCATGCGACCGGTCTCATGACGTCCCGCGGGGAACTGTACTGCCACTCTTGTCATGCCTTTGATTCATAATGTTACATTGATTCATTTCCTCATTTTGGTAGCCCTTATTGGCCAGATATAGCATGAAAGCTCACTTTTGAGGGTCAAGACTGCCCCTATTTGAAACCACTCTCATATTAGGGAGCACCTAGGTTAGTCATCTTATCCATCCATCTCTTGCCCCTGCACTTGACCGAACAGAGACGAAAAAAGGCCTTCGTGCATACCCAAAGTATGGCCAAAGCAGCAACGGTGTGCCTTAGAGAGATAGGCTATGACTCGCCGTGTAGTGTGTGAAAAACCCATGCCTAAAGGTCACCCTCAACAATCGAGGAAAAAAACTAGACTCCCAGCGCGGAGCTATCACCAGCCTATGGATGCTGCAGCAGCAACTCATTTGACTAGGCTTAACTAAGCAAATCTCTAAAAGCCACTTAATCATGTTGAGGAATAGCATTATTAGTATGTGCATGAAGTAATAATGAAAATGATAGCATATTCTTGCTCAAAATAATGATACCTTGCAAATCCATAGTGTGGAAGTAGCATCTTGACATGATTTTATCATCGAGCTTCGTGCAGCACGAGCTTTGTATTCCTTGTTTGACAAGACGAAATGGAGAGGATAGTAAAGGATCAAAGAATCCTCTACACGGAGGAGCGGCGGACACCAAACTAGACAAAATAAGGATAAAAAGGAAGAGGGACGAGGGCTAGAACTCCCTCGTTAAGGCACAGCGACCCTGATTACAAGGAACCAGATACAGAATAAGTAAAGATTAGCTGGGATCAAGGTGGACTAAAGCCTCGAAAATAGCAAGAAAAAGGGTAATGACCCCGAAAGGGTGAGGAGGAAAGAATAGAGAGACCATGAGAAGATTGTGGCAAAGATAAGGGAGAAGAGGAGTGATCATCCGACGTGGTCAGAGAAAAGGAACTAGAATCACCCGACAGGGTCACGGAAAGAAAATGATGGACACCCGACAGGGTTGGGAAAGAAGAATGATGGTCACCCGACAGGGTCGAGGAAAGATCAGAAGCAGAGCCCGGGGATATCGGAAGAGAAGGATCAGAAGAAGTCCCGAACGTGGGGTGAAAGGATGACATAGGTCGAGGCCTAAAATCATGAGAGAACGGAGGATTCGAAGGCTCCGGATGAGTGGAAAATGAAGAATGGGGGTTTGCGGACCCGAAAAGAGAGGAGAAGATCATAGAAACTGGATTAGAGGAAGGGAGGTACACCACCCAGGGGTGGGAGCTGAGCAATAGAAAGGATGAACGAAAGGAAAAGAAAGAGGAAGAAGTGGACCCCTAAGTGCACAATCGACGGCCCTCAAACTTACGCCGCCGCCTCTTCTTAGATGACACTTCTTGAACATGGATCCTCCTGACGCGGACTCGGACCTTCGGCCTTCTCAATCTGCAATGTCTCCTCAAATAACGGGCCCATATGGCAGACAACCTAGCCCGATCATGAATACGCAGCTTCGTCGGGGCGGTTGCCCCTAGACACCCAGTGCTAACCATTGGCAGACATTCTTGGATAGATGACTCCTTGGGATGAACATCAGAAAACCGTGGAGTTTCATCACTTGGTATTAGCAGCATAAGATTCGGCATCTTCACTCAGCAATCGGGCATGAAGCATAACTCCCGTACTAGAGGAGCAGGACAAAACTGAGGGAGAGTAATGCGCGGCGTTGACGTGGCCGATTCACCAATAAATCGAGGAAGATTGCATAAGATGTGCAGAATATCCTTGGAAAATGTAGAAGATACGACCAATTGCCCCATGAATAGGGAATCCATCAAGCTCTTGGCAGTCGTATGGGTTAGCACAATCCGAGTAGAGAACCCCTGTTGGCAAGTGAATTGAATAGCAATCGAGTGAGGCGAAATAACAGTATTGATAGTGAATCCTCCGGTGAGCAATGAGATTGCCACCGGCCTTGCTTGTGAAGAAACTGGCGCTACTGGAAGGGAACTCTTCTTTGCAACAATTTCTGAAAATACAGGCTCTTTATCTCCAAAATAGCCAGGGACCAGGACTCGGATTGGCATGCGGCAAATGACATCTTGAATCTTGAAAAGCACAATCAAAACCTGGCTCGGCTCATTATCTCCCTGGGGACCAGACCCAAGGGGCACTAGAGATAGCACGCACCCGCTCCGTGGGGTGGAAAGAGATGGAGAAAGGGGTGGAGAAGGCTTAGAAGGCGTGGGTGAAGGTTTAGAAGGTGTAAGTGAGGGTAAAAGCAAAGGTGGAGGCGTAGGAGAGGGTAAAGGTATAGCCTGCTCAAGCTCGGGCAATGATGGTGAAGGGGAGGGCAACGATGGGGGAGATGGCGGAAGTGATGGAAGAGGGGTCGCTGGGAGAGGAGGCGGTGACGATGATGGTGATGGCGGTAGGGGTATTAGAGATGGTGGAGAGGGTGATGTGGGCAATGAAGGTAATAGAGTTGGAGATGGAGAGGGTGAGGAAGGAGGTAAAGGGGAAATGAAAGGCTATGGGACCCAACGTCGATGTATTGACACGACACGCCGAGCGGCATTAGGGGTAGGAGTAGTGGCGGTGGAAGTGGCAGAAGTGGAGGCACTAGCCTGAGCAAGGGACAGGGTAGGCGGAGTTTGTGGAGATGGGGTAGGAGATGGAGAAGGTGGTATAGATAACGGAACATGTGACGGAACAGGTGCATCGCTATATGAGGGATCGCAGGGGTGCCCCTGGTCTTGTAGTAGAGACGGCTGCCTGGGTGGCGACTGCTGCTGCTGCTTGCTGCGGAGATTTAGAATAGCTTCATGCATGGTGGCCCAATCGATCCTCTTATTATCTTCCAGGCCATAAACAATTTCCTGAAACTAGGGATCCTCAACCAAATGCCCCAGCTGGCGGTGAAATTCGCAATACTGAAACACATTCCCGGTCGTGGGTCGGCAAGGCACAATCGGAGGGAGCTGCAATGTGTGAGAGGCCATCAAAGCCCTAAAAATGTCTGTAAAAGACTCTGGCAACGGCAGAGAAGGAGCCCGCTTCGGTTACGGTGGATGTCAAGGGATATGGGAAGGTGATGGAGAAGGAAGCGGGAGTGGAAGCAGAGGTTGCGTAGGCAATGGCGCGTGGCTAAGGGAAGGATTTGGTGAAGGCATATGCAAAGCAGGATGAGGGGGTATATAGACGGCATCCACCTGCTCGGGGTGTGGTGTTTCCTTGACCGGAGGTGGGGGTTCATGCGGGTATGAAGAGGCGGAAGGCTGACTCGTGGAGGGTTGATATGTGGAGGGATATGTGAAGGTATACGGGTGTGGGGGAGCGGAAGGCTGACTCGTGGAAGGATATGTGGTGGAGGGCTGACTCATGGAAGAATATGTGGGATATGATGGATAGGAGGCGTATGTGGGTGTTGAAGGTGAATGGGACTCGGGGTCAAGGGAACTTAGAAGTTGTTGGTGGATGAAGCGGGCTCGGCTATAAAGCTGTTGCCAAGAAGTGATATCATTCAAGGCTAAAATAAAGCGGTACTCGGGTGTTGCATTAGAAATGATCATTTTGATTTGCTCTCCCTCCGGAATATGCCCCGGGACTTGCGCGGCCAGGCGACGCCAGCGGTCAGCGAAGGTAGAGAATTCCTCGTCGGGATTCATCTTCTCATGGGCCAGATCAACAATAGAATACTTGGGCCCAACCTGGTCTTGATACTGTTGATGAAATCTCTCTTGGACAACTTGAAAATCCACAACTTGCTCTTACGAAAGAGAAAAGAACCAATCCTGAGCCGGGCCTTCCAACGACAGATCGAATAAATAGGACATCAAGCGTTGGTCATGTCGAAATTGGGCCGACTCATAAATGAACTCCTTTAAGTGCACATAGGGGTGACCAACTCCACCATAGCGATGATAAGTAGGAATTTGTGAACGCGGTAGAAGCTGAAGACCTTGGAATGCAAACGGGACACTCAAACAAGATTGGGGATCAATTCGACGTTAAAGTTCATCAAGCTGACGTTGGGCTTGAGCAATCATCTCCTCAATGGGGAGAGATCGGGAAGGATGCAAGCCAGCCTGAGCAAGAGATTGTGGATTTGGACTAGGGTTATGATTTTGGGCTAGATAAAGAGATCCGGACTGAGAAGAAGGAAAGCCGATTCCAGGAGTAGAAGGATATGTGGGCCTGGAAGGATCATGAATGTGGGAATAAGGACCTATCGGGCCAGCAGTAACATGGGTAGAAAGAGCGGCCCATTAAGAGAGGTAGGCCCATTAGGAGAATAAGAAGGCCCGCTAAAGAAAGGGGGTCCATTAAGAGTAGAAGATGGAGGCCCGTTAGAAGGATGAGGCCCATGGAAGGAATAAGGCCCACTAGGAGAATGGGACCCATTATGAGAATGAGGCCCATTAAGGTGATTAGTAGCGAGTTTTTGGGCCTGGACCAGGTCGATTTGGCAGGCGACAGATGATAAATGGGCCACAAGATTTGCTTGTGGGTTAGAAGGGCCATGAGGAGATGGGCCCGCGTGGGAAGAGGAGTCTACGCGGGGATAGGAAGACGGGGAAGAAGAAGGGTAATATACAGGAGAAAAATGGCGCTCCATGAGGGCAAATGGGGACTTTATACAGGAAAATCAGGGAAATATAATGAGGGAAGTAAGGGCTCAAAGATCAAGGAGGGGGACTGACTCAATAATGCAAAGAAAAAAAAGAAAAAGAAACCTAGGACAACGAGACTAGACAAATGGACACACAGAATGGACCAGCCTAAATGGGCATAACAACAAAACCTATATGGATGATAGGGGATGCAACACAAAATAACACAAGTGGGCTTGGACAAGCCCACACAACACAAACAATATGAAGGATTTCACCCAAGTCAAACAAGTTAATATGATGGGGAAGTATTTTATTGTCAAAGTTTTGGGTGGGCCTTTTAATGATTTGAATTGAGATTAATTCCCCCAAGATAGGTATTCTATAGGGAATAAGGTCCAAACTTTAGTTTGACTATGGTTAATTCTTTCACAATGTATGCAAATGCAGGCCTCTTGGGTGGAAAGGTACAACCGGCCCGGCGTCTGTGTGGGAATCTACGGCTCGCGGGGACTTACGGAGGTCCCGGATAAGATCACCTAGTCGAGCCCAAGGAATATGAGAGCGAGAGGATCACTTACCGAGGGGGAATGCAACTAAAATATGCCAATATACATGATCCTATGTGCACCAGAGTGCAGGTAATTTCTAGCCTATGTCTAGCACATCAAGAGAATAATGAAATTATGCAAACATCACAAAAATGTATGAAAAAATATAAAAAATATGAATAACATTAATGCAAGACCATAAATAGGGACAACTAGGCACTAAAAGATAGGAAAAACCATAAAAGAACAACGTACCTTTGTGTTTGCCCCTGAACCTGCATGCAGATTTTATGCACAAAATGCTAAAATGATGACAATATTCAACTAGGCAAATGTGACTCAAATGATGCAAGTAGTATATGGATAGAAAGACAATACAAAGGTCTGCACAACGAGCCTAAGAACAGTACAATCCGACCTCGGGCGGCCAATTAAATAATCCAAGAAAGATGCCCACGTAAACCTGTGCGCAGACCGCATGCAATCTATATGTAGAAAATGCAAAAATGAAGACACTTTTTAAATATGCAAATGATGTCCAAATGATGCAAACTTTATATGTATGAAAAGACAATACAAAGGACAACACAACGCAAAAAGAATCATCTCAATCCGACGTCGGGAGACGAAGTTATGCCCAAACGAATAAGGCCCCTGCAAATAGAAATCCTGCCCGGCCAAACCCATTAAAAGGTCCCTGGATGACCGTTTTAAACCTTTAAGCGGTCTACGGGATGACCGCCCAACTGATGGACAGTCCACGGAGGACCGTTTATAACCTCAGAGGGTTTGGGCGGTCCTATAGAGGCCATTTAAAGCGTTAAGCGGCCCTACGATAGACCGTGTAGCCCAGACAGACCCGAAAATGGACAGAATGACAGAAAAACGTGGAGAAGACTATCCAAACATGCATGAACACCCACCCAACATGCAAGAGACTAAAAATACAACGTGATGGGCACTAGGTGTCCCACCGTAATCACCAAAAAAGTGTAGGATGTAAATGTAATCTACCCCACCCCGAACTAAACAATATAAGCATGCATATAAACATGAAATTGCATGAAACAAAAAGGGGTGACCAGGGATAGAGAACTAACCGTGATCGCCACCAAGGTTCTACGGCACTAAAAAGATGGAGAACGGATGAAGACGGCGCCGTGTACCTTGGAAAATATGGAGGAAGACGCGGCCTAACGGGAAGCCGCTACCACGTGTGATCGCGCCTCAAAGGGAATGCGGGGAACCGATGTGGGTGCACCTCCTCACCTCCTAGCCGGATAGAAAGCAAGGGCCTCACGTCCTATTGATGGTCTCCTGCAAAACAAAGCCATGAAAATAAAAGAACACCCATTAGATCATGAAAGTGTAGCATGTATCCTGAAATGATCAATTAACATGAAAGAATGGGGGAGAACGCACCGGGGGAGAGTTTTTAACCCCTATAAAAGGGTGCAAAAGGATGGTGGGAGTGTTGTGCATGCATAGGATTTGAAATCAGGAAATTCGGTGGAAAGAAGAGGGAGAAAAACGTTGTGTAAAATGGAGAAAGATGCATGAACGTGCAGAAAATAGTGCAAAAATTAAGTGTAAAAACTGTGGTGATTTGTGAAAAGTAGGAGATGAGAACTAAGGATTGGAGCAATGAAACTGAGCCCAAACAGATGGAAATTAAAGCTGATACTTCTCTCTTCGTAGTGGAGTCGAAGGTGTGAGTCGACGATCCGACATGGCTTCGCCCTGAGTCCAAGAAGAGCCCCCCGTCGCGCAGGCGAACTGGGCAGGTTTATATAGAAATCTGCTGAAACCCAGAAGTTTCCATTGAGATTGTAGGAGATAGAGTCCACCAAATCTCAAGATCTATGGATCAATCTTGAGATAATAGAGAGGATAAGAGCTAGGAACAAACGAGACTCTTTTTGGTGGAAGGATCTGAAAGATAGAGTCCTTGGAAGGTGGCCCCGGAGCCTAATCTGGAAGAGTTTGCATGACACAAAAATGCATAAAACCTGATATTGCGGCCAAGATTCCCATGAATATATTCCACTAAATTTCGAGTTATATGGCTTAAACTCGAGATAATAGTGGTGGCAAGAGGCAGAAACAAACGGGAAGTGATTTGATGGAATATTCCAGAAGATAGAGCCTTAGAAAGGTGACCCCAATGAACAGAAATCAACCTTAGAGTCCAGCGGCGAAGGAAACGGAGTTCAGGTACTTTTGGACTCTTTGTTATATAAACGATCGCACGATAGACCGTTCTATGAATGGGACGGTCTAGGGGTAGATCGCTCAATGAACCAGGGGGCGATCGGGCGACTTTTGGCACAAAAATGAATAAACGGTCATCCACAGACCATTTTTTGACATAAGCGGTCTCAATAAGACCGTTTATTGACATTTCAAAATTAATAAAAATAAAATAAAAAATTAAAAAATTTACTGTTCACACAGTCAACTGTTGACCGTTTTATTCATTGGGCAGTCCACTAGTGACCGTTTATCTTGGGACGGTCAACTGTTGACCATTTTGTTGCCAGGCTCGTGCGACTTTAGAAATTAGCGAATATATTGAAAATGGTGCAGAATGAGAAAAAGTTGTAGAAGAAGAAATTGTAGACAACTGAAAGACGAACAACTTTCATGAAGAGACTAAGATGAAAAAACAATCAGAAAAGAGATAAAATGGGGTGAGAACATAGGAAAACACTGGGGCTTGAAAACGGTGGAGAACTGGATAATGGCGTAGAAGAAGAAAATGTAGGGCTTTAAAAATGGAACAACGTTAGTGAAGGATACTTAATAAATAGATGAAAGGAAGGGGATGAAAAAGGATCACCTTTCAAGACTATGCAGCGAAAGGGGCCGCATTCCTAAGGGAAGTTGACCTAAATGGGCCGTAAGTCGACTTGGAAGGCCGGAAGGTGATAGAATAGGCTCCAGGGCTCTAAGAAATAATGATCTCCAATGCTCAAAGGGAATGGAACAATGAAATAGGCTTGAAATCCATCCAAGGAATGCTCCAAAATAACGGTTAATTTGGGACATCAAAAATGATGAAAAAGAGAAATGACGTAACTTGCGGGCTAAAAATAGGTGTCAATAGCGAGCCCTGGCATGCGCCGCCGCACGCGAACGAGCAATGGGAACGGCCTCTGCCCATCCTCCTTACGCGAGTGCGGTGGCCATCAGTTCATGCGAGCACGCCCACTACCTTATTCCTCTCTGGCCGACGACGACATGGAGCCCACCACACTGGCGACCCTACTATCGATGCTGTCGTTGTCCTCTACTTTATACGAAGCCCACTGCCGTCGTGGCTACTCCTTCTTCATGCGAACACCCCACTCTACGAACGGCACCTCCGGCGAACGCCCTGCACACATGCGCACGAACGGCCTAGCATGCACTACAACCAACTCCCACGTTAACGCTCCTGCACCCACGTTCATGAACAACACCTCCAACCAGCCCGCGAGCAGCCACACCAAGCACACTCTCATGCGAACGCCATTTGTCACCGTGGAACTCTGCCCCACCAGTCTGCCGCTACCTCACACCTGTTGTAGACAGCAGTAGCTCGAGGCCACCATGCCCTTTCCCTGGCAATGCCCCCCGGTGCCCCCCGTGCTGGTCCTCACCTACGGCGTTATCGACTGCCACTACCGCGAGCTCCCCTGCTGGCCGCCGTTCTGAGCACGTGAAGGCCAGCAGCTCCGCCTCCCTCTGAGCACGACCACCTTCCGAGAACGCCGCGTCCCATCGGTGGGTCCGAGCACGGAGATCGCTCTCCCCATGTAGTTGCATGGCCGCGAGTGCCTCTCTCTCTCATCACTTTCTCTCTCATCATCCCTCTCATCCTCTCTATTCTCTCTCTTCACTTCTCTACACTCACCATCTCTCTCTTCCTCTTTCTCTCTCAATCCGGTTCTCTCTCTTCGTAAAGCCTGTGTAAGAAAAAGAAAGGAACAACAGGCAGGACCCCCCACCGTGGCTCTCTCTCTCTCTCTCTCTCTCTCTCTCGTGAAGTTTGTTGGTTTTAATGTGTCCCTTCTTTTGCAAGATGGGCTATGATGCCAACTATGAGCAAATAATGAGCCAAGTAATGAAATCAATCAACCTATGAACATGCGAATCATGAACCTAGGCAACCAACACAAGCTCTAGCATGGGCATGCTATCTCAATCATGACTAAGTTAAACAAATAAAGAAAAACACATGCCGAAGCGTGGAATAAGGAATAAAGGAAAACACACCGTATAGGTGGAACAAACAAAGTAAAGAGATATGATGAAAGAGAAAGCTAATGCCCAAACTAAGGAAAAATGTGATCACCACCAAGGTAGAAACAAGTCAAAGACCTGATAAATACCTTAGAATAGGAGGATGATGCACCCGCCCACGGGAGAGAGAAAACAACCAGGAAATTGCAGTTCCATCAGATGTAACGGTCGAAAGAAGATGCGCCATAGAAAGTGTGACGGTCTTACGATAGACCACTACAATACTCTAACGTGCCTGTGCCAGACCGTCAGAGCTTCTGCAGAATAAAAAGTTGGGAATCTTTTGATCTCCAAGCTTTCCAGCAGGCCAGAGAGCTTGGGCCTCGTGATATGGACTCTGTAAACCTGCAAGAGAGTGTAGAACACAAGAAAAATAACCCAGATTAGCCCCTAGACAAAGTAGTATAAATAAATCTAAGAAATTTAAGAACATGCAAAAGGAAAGGGAAATACTGGGGAGGTTGGTTTTTTAACCCCTATGGGGCCTTTTAAAAGATGGGAGGATGTTTTGAATGAATGCAGCAAGTGCAAGAACGTGGGAGATGGAGAGGGACAATGCTATGATGTTTGAAAGGGAGAAAAGACACTAAGATGACAACTTGACTGAACTAAACCCTTGGAAATGATACTCCCTGAACTTTGGAAGTAGATGGACGTGGGAAGCAGCTCTCCTTGGTTGGTTCTGGCTCCAGGATGCGGCAGCACTTCGACTCAAACTCCAAATGTCTCCCCCCTTCAAGCCATGAAGTCAAGGGTTCTATTTATAGACCCTCAAAGTGTAGGTTCGAATTAAGAGGATAATGACTAGAATTTTATCGAAAACTTGGATAAATCTTGAAGATAATACTCCCCAGAGTCCACAGAATCAAACGAAAGATTCTTAGGATGAGTATCAAGAGAGAAACCCTCAAACCAAACTCTTAGTCCGATCACGGAATAGCAGAGCAAAGGACAGGCTTGTCAGGACTCTCTGTTGGATGTAACGGCCGCTCGATAGACCGCCACACTAATGTAACGCTCCAGTCTTGGACCGTCACACAACCCTATCCACTATAAGATAAGATCAACGAAAGAAGTTTGCGAACGTTGGACTCTTCAAGAAGGTAACGGTCAAGGGTAGATGCGTCACAACCAATGTAATGGCTGCACGATAAACCGTCACACCAAACGGATACGCGCCAAAAGATAAGCTTGAAAGGAAGCCTTAAGCTTAAGGACTCTTGAAGGATGTAACGCACTATGGTAGATGCGTTAGAGGACTGTAACGCCCCTATCAAAGGACCGTTAGAGATAATAGAGTGCAAAATGAAATGAGAGTTTGCTAAGCTTCGTCCAGCGGCAAGGGATAAGGAACCAGACCCAACCAAGGAGATATGACTCATGAAATGGACCTCAATTTGACCAAGAAGGCCCAATAAAGGTGAACAACTCGGAGCATCATATAGAATGAACAAGGAGATGACCCAACTTATCGGTCATAAAACGGGTGTCAACAGATGCCCCTCCTTAACGTCCTCTTTGCAGGGGAGCGAGCGGAGGTGAAGCGAAAGTGAAAAATGGAACATGGAGATGAAGCGAAGATGAAGTGGAGTGGACTAAAAAGCGTGCGTTAAGGCAAACGACACCCGTTCTCAACCAACAAGCGACATGAATTTTTCAGAAAGCTTCGAACTAATCACAAGGAAAGGTAACCAAAGGGCACATGTCTGGAGGAACTAACAACTAAGGAATGGAAAACACGGCCAGCGGCCGGAGCAACAGAAAGAAAAGAGACGATTAACTAAACTCCATACATGAATCTTCAGCTAACCAAATCAAGCGAGTAGACCGAAGGAAACCTTCTAATTCAGAGAGGAATGACTCTCCTTATTTGAGATCATTAAACACATAGTTATTCACCATCACTGAGACACCTGGACAGATGAAGGTTCGTGAATGCTCAAAAGATGCGTATGATGCATGCTGGACTAAAGAAAAAAGAAATTATTTAAAACAAATGTAAAGAAAAATAGAATAACAAGATACTCGAGAATAGTATTGCTAGACCGGAGAAACTAGGGTCAGGACACCATCTGTAACCACGGCGTGCAAGACAGAACCATCGTCCCCAAGCTTTTCCAACCTAACGGCCTATCCAACGATTAATCATGTGTACTTAGATCATCATCATTTTTGTTTAAGGGGAACATCAGATCCTAGAACACATGAATGACCAGCCGGTTCTCGAGATAATATATCATATATAACATATAGTAATGCATTAAAGGATAAGGAATCGAGATACAATACCTGGCTTACCTTCCTGGCGAGCAGATAATGCATGAACTTCAACAAAGTGGTTAGCCACCAATGATAAGAAGCACAATCAAACAAGCATGAATTGCATTGATAAGATAAACCATTCAAGCAAATGCGATCATTCATCACCATTCATTAAATTGCTCTGAAGCATGTAACGGTCTAGTAAGGGTGCGTTAGACGTCCCTGACGGATCCACCTCGGGCCGTCAGAGTCTGGCGGTTCACATCCTTCAAGACATCATTTTAAATGACCTAACGATCCATAGAGGACGCGTAAGAGTAGTGTGACGGTCTCACGATAGACCGTCACATTTCCTGAGCGTTCAAAAAAAAATAAACCGAACGGTCACACACCCTCACTCGCTCACAAACGCCAAAACACCAAAACTACACCAAAAACTCAACACCCCAAAAAACCCCACCGTTCCTCCTCCGTCTGATGAACCATGGCCGGCGGCGAGCCGTCCCAGCCACCGAATAAGAGGGAAACAGGGAAGAAGAAGATGGCCATCTGGCGGTTTCGAGCACGGATGGATCGAGAAGGAACCCCACCGGCGGCGAGCCCTCCGACGAACGAACCAACGGAGGAAGTCCCTCCAATGACCGTGGAAGAAGCTGAGGAAGCCATGGGGAAGACCATGGGTGAGGAAGAAGCGACGGCGAGGGAGAAGAAGAAGAAAAGGAGCCAAGACTCCGAGGTAGGCCGATTTCCCTAAAATTTCAATTTTTAATTTTTTTACGTGCATGCATGTGTGTTTGGAGGGTAGAAATGGGTCTGGGGACCCCTTAGGAATGATTGTAGGCCTCCATGGCCATTTCAGGAGCCAAGGAAAATAAAAGGGACAACGCCCTATTGCAGAGAACATGACGGTCATTGCAGCAACCGTCACAGGCCTGACGCACCACCCCTGGTGCGTCAGAGGACTGTGACGCAACACCCTAGGGCCGTCAGAGAAACCAGAAGTAGAAGCAGTTTTTTTGGGATTTTTCAGTTATAAATTTTTTTTTGTTGTTTTATTCATATGAAATGCAATGTAATGAAATTATGATCGAATGACTGACTTGTGCTCTAATTGTTCAGGGGAAAAGAAGAATGAGGATCTCTTGGCTTCAGATCTGGGCAGTATACCAGGCATTGCCCGAGTACCAGAGAGAGTGATTGGCTGAGATGGGATTCGCCGAGGTGCTTAGCATTGAGGTGACGAGGACGGATACCCCGCTCTTGTACGCACTGCATGAGAGGTGGGACCCCGTGAGCCGGGCTTTCATCTTCCCATGGGGCCACATGATCCCCACATTAGAAGACATGGTGAGGATCACCAGATTGCGAGTCCACGGAGCAGTAGTGACCGGGTGGACATATGGAGATTACTAGAAGATGGCCCAAGAGCTACTGGGCTTAGATCTGATCAGGCCGGGGCACACATCATCCCAGCTCTAGAGGTCGAGACTACATGATAGCTTGGGACTGAGAGGAGCGGCTATAGTAGTCAGCGAGCTCCCCAAGCAGCATATAGACCGAGTGATAGAGCAGGTACGCCCACGAGTGGCGGCAGAGGCAGGATAGGAGGGAGATCGAGTCTTGAGACGATTTCTGATGCTGTTGTTCAGAAAGCTGCTTTTTCTGACCCGAGCCGACGTGATCAACTGTAGGCTACTGCCACTGCTAGAGGATTTGGGCAGAGTGGAGAAGTACGCATGGGGAGCTGCAGTGCTCACCTTCCTCTTCGAGTCGCTCAGCACCACAGACCGATGGACAATGCTGGGCGGCTTCTCACCTTTCCTACAGGTAAATGCTGAACTCTAGATGCTTTCTATATGATTATGATTCTGCAAATGCAAATGATGCAATTTATTGACACTCGACCTTAAATGCAGATCTGGAGCTTTGTGTACCTTCTAGGGATTGGGCGAGGTAGTCAGCTACATCCCGAGCGGATCCCCATCGCGAGGCGGTGGGTGGTAGCGAGGGATAGTGGATCAATCAATCGGTTGACCCGGGCCATCCAGGATGATCTTGACTCATTCCCATACACAGCGATAAGCTCCGAACTTAAACTTTCTATATGCTCTTAAATGCTGCAAAAATGCTTTCTAAATGCTCATGAATGCTTCTGAATGGATTAACATGACCTTTTCAGGTGAGATGGACCCCATACCGGGATGAGGGCTACGAGGGACAACCTTGGGTGAAGGCATCCCTGGCATACAGCGGGCGAGACATATGGCTTCACTGCATCAACATGATCGAGCCCCTGCACTACCGGTTGATCCTGAGGACACAGGGACTTCATCAACAAGAGGTGACGTTCCCCCGTAGAAATGATGAGCGCCCGGGTAAATCTTCAAAGGGCATTAGCGGAGACGTCGACTGGTGCGCCCGGAAGGCCAAATATGTGCATGATTGGAACAAAAGAGGCCGGGTGGTGAAAGACCAGGCGGACAGCGACGAGACCTACCTCAAGGCTTACTCCCACCGATATGGCGACCAGGTGTTCAGAGGCACTCGACGGCCGGTATGAACTTCTAAACTTAAAACTCTGTCTATTTAAATTAATGCTTCTATATGCACTGACATATGCTTTCTAAATGCAGCTAGACCCACAGGGAAGAATAGCCGAGCTCGAGGGACTCCTTCATGCCACCATCCAGCAGCGGGATGAGTATCGGACTGCCTTGGAGCTTTTGGTGAGTTTCTACACTTAAGACTTAAATGCTTATGATGCAAATGGCTAACTTTGACTTCTAAATGCAGCGGGCCGAGGGAGCCCAGAGGACCGGACCAGACGCACCGTCCTCCTCTTCACAGCCTGTCGGGGAACGGGCTGAGCTAGATGCAGATTTTACCTGAGCCGTAGCTCGAGCCGAGGAGCCCGAGGCTACCCTCGCAGAGCGGGTAAGAATCTAAACCTGAACCTAAATACTTTTGATTTAAACTTAAAATGCCCAATGGACTGACCATGATAAAATGCAAAATGCAGGTGAGAGAACTAACCGCGGCTTTAGCCGAGACAGAGCGAGCTCGAGCAGAGACTGAGCGGACCCGAGCAGAACTGGACCGTTCCCAACCTGAATCAAGGCGTCTTCAGGCAGAGGTGGCCCGGTTGAGCAGAGAATTGGAGCGGGCAGCCACCCAGATTGCAGACCTTGATAGATACCGGACCGAGGCTCGGGCGACGCGACTCCAGGTGCATGACTTAAAGATAGAACTCCGGGCCATGGAACGGACATTCCGGACGATCAGCCGGGGGCCTATGCTGAGTGCATCTCAGAGTGCTGCAGCGGGAGGCACACGGAGCGGAGCGCCGAGCGGATCGGTAGGAAAGTACCTAGCTAGTTCTTTCGATCAACGGAGGAACGAGGAGGCGGATCAGAGACGGTCACGAGAGGAGGAGCACAGTGCCATGGGGCCGCCAGCCAAGCGACAGGAGGGTGCCGGTGATAGTGAGGGCCCGGGGGATAGACCGGCCGAGTGATGTATTTTTTCCTACTTTAACACCCACACTTGTACATGACTTATGTGGATGAAATGGAATGAAAGAAATGAAATGAAAATCTTTTTGTGTTTTATTATTTTTTTATGTGTATGAATGAATGGATGAATGTGAATATGAATGAATGTAATGAAATGGATGTGAATGTGTGAATGAATGGATGAAGATAAATGTGTGGATGGGAATGTAAATGAATGGGGATAAAGTGTAAGACCGGCAGGTCAGACCAAAGGGAGAAGGGAAAGAACAGAAACCTGCAGCAGAAGGTGTGACGGTCTAGTGTAGGAGCGTCAGATCCATGTAACACACCAAGATCAGGCCGTCAGAGACGACAGAGGGTGGACTGAAAATTGTATAGCAGGAAATGTGACGGTCCACTAATGGAGCGTCAAAATCAGGTGAGGGTCATAGACTAGACCGTCAGACATGACAGAATGATATTGGGCTAAAAAATGTGTAGTAGGAAGTGTGACGGTCCAGAGATGGAGCGTCAGAGCTATGTGACGGTCTTACAATAGACCGTCAGAGAACAAACTGTATTCCGAGACAGATTCTACCGTGAGAGCCCAAACTCGAGGTAAGGAGACCTTAATCCACACTAGAACCCTCCTAGGCTTAGGATAAGACTTTTTAACCCCAATCTTATCATTCTAGCACCAAAATCAAGCCTTTATAAGCTAGGAACAAACCCAAAAAATGCAGCTTTCATTAATTCTCTACTACAAGGGTTGAAAACTCCATCAAAGGGTAAGGAACATCATGAAGAGAAGCTTTGGAGCGATGGGCATGGAGGAGAGAGTCTACACCGGTCCTAAAGCAGCCAAGAAGGAGCATGAGGAGCTGCAAAGGTTGACATCCATCCCCAAGCATCTGAGCTCAAGTGCCCAAAGAGTGGTAAGTTCCAATTGACTTCAAAAGTTCATCAATTTTTGCACTTTCTATACCACTTATGATTCTTCTTTCTTCTTCTTCTTCTTTCTTTAGCCTCTTCCTGGTCCAAGGTGTTACTCCAACTTAAAGTGAGTGGCTCCCATGGTCAAAGAACTCCCTTTAGAAGTTTTATCCATCTTTAGGGCATGGCACCTCCAACCTTTGCTAGTTTTGGCCAAGAGCTTCCAGAAATTGTCTTTAGATTGGGCAAGCATGTAATACCTCGTATTTAATTAATAATTTTATTTAATTTTTTCTTGTCAAATTAAAATTTTTAGGAATTTATTTGAATTTAGTTGAATTAAAAATTGGATAGAAATTGAAATAAACCTTTAAAATTTTAAATTTAATTGAAATGAAATGAAAATAAAATGTAACCCAAATGAAAATAAGGTTTAGGTGAAATGAAACACAAATGCAATTGGGTTGGAATGAAAATGAAATGAAAAGAGAGAATTTGAAATTTGAATTTCGAATTTAATATTTTATTATTAAATGAATAGTGAAGTGAAATTTCGTTGACCATATTAAAATTTTGAAAAATAATAATTAGGTAGAAGACCATGCGATTAGCAATTGTGTCTTCTAGGGCTAAGCCTACTAAAATCATTTATTAGGCCGAATTAGTGGATTAAGTCTTCCGAACTTAATATTTAACTATTTACGGAATAGTAGAAGTGAAAATTTTATCTACCATATAAAAATTCATAAAAATAGTAATTAAATAATAGATGCATCGACTAACACTTTTTTCTTCTATGACTAAGCCTAATAAAATCAGTATCTAGGCCTAATCAGAGGGTTAAGTCTGGCTTTTAACCCACCTAACCCGAAATTCGTGTTCACTATTCACCCCATTTTAAAACATCAAATTAGAGCCCATTTCTTAACCAAATGTGATGAGGTTAGGGGCAAATGAGAGCTAGTGACTGGTAGATTAATAGCCCCCAATAAATTTCGTGTAAGATTAACTAGGATAAGAGTGATTAGACGAGTTTAGTCTAGGTCAATTATTTCAGCGGCGTAAACAACACGCCTCTTCAAGGTCGAAATTCTCCCTTCCTGAAAGGATCCAGAAGGTGTATGAGCTATAGATAGAAAGCTCTTCGAGTCTAGTTTTATTTGGTTATTGTGGTGTCGGCAGAGGAGTTAGATCTGGGGAGATCTTGGCGATTTTGTGGAAGGTGATCTGCTCCCTGTCATTTTTCTATCTCCAAGTTTTGGTTCATCAAATCAGGTTAGTACCTCAACCAAAATAGGCATATGAGTAGGGGTTTTTGATCAGCTCGACGAGATCTATCATCTGAGACTGAAAGCCCTAATTTTTATAGGGTATTGAGGGAGGAATCAGGAGATCTTTGAAGGGGATTCTTATAGTTCGTGGGTCTAATCTATCTCGTGGTTTAAGTCTTCAATTGAGGTAGGTTATAACTGGCCAAATGTTAATTATTGTATATCAAATTGAATCTTAGCATGTTATCTCTCTTTTGGTGTAAAAAGCCCTTTGATCCATCAATTCTATTTAGAGAATTTTAGGTTTGAACATGAACTTGTCCATATGGTGATTTCATATACTTGGAACCTGATTAATCCATGAATTCAAAACATAAATGTTGAAATTCATAGCATGTGTGATACATGGTTGGAAAGCCCTCTCTGTTAGCTTTCCAGTGATATAAAAAGCCCTAAAAGTTATCATGTATACGTAGAGAATTTGATGTTTTAGTAACACATTGTCCTAATTAGGGTTTTTCTTTTTCCTGTCAATACAGAACATAATTACATAACCTAAATCTGAAATTGACCTTACCAAATGATAGTACTCTGTCTTAGCTTTCCATTGATATATCATATGCTTAATTCCATTAAGAATTGAGGAAGATATAGGCTTTTTAATCCCTGGATCTCACACACATAACAAGCAGAAAACGGCCTTGATGATCGCGGCCCCCGGCAGGACCGCCATCCTGGTCGCGGTCGCGCGACCAACCGCGACCAGGTGGTCGCGGTCCTGTGGGTGACCGCGACCCCAATAAAAAGGGGCCGGGTGACCGACCTCCGCCCTAAACGCGATCCGAAGTTATTAAATGAATAATTAAAAACCCTGAATCCATGTAAAACATATTCTTTTGCTACCAGGAAATTTAAAAGTTATTCTTCTGCTACCAGGAGATTTAAAAGTTATTTTTCTGCTACTGGAAAGTATTTTAATATATTTTTTATGCATATAAACCTATTTTTCCTATAATTAATAGAATATAAATGTATAAGAAATTATGTCCAGCATGCAAAAATTATTATTAAATAACTAAAATGCATGGAAAATTTGTCTTATAGCATGTGAGAAGTTAAATTCTTGTGGATTTAGGTGGATTTAAAATATTTTATCTTATAAAAATCTATATTTCTTCTATAAAATGAAAGAAAATACTTTTAAATTATATGTGGTATGTTAAAAAGATCTCAAAGGTATGAAAATTCATGAATATTATGCTCTGGTATAATTATCATGTGAGAGATAATTTTCTGTGAAAATTTGATATTTTTACCAAATAGAATTCATTTACTCTCCATATAATAGAGAATAAATGCATGAAAATTTTATTAACTTGTTAAAAATAACCCTTACAGCATGAAAAAAGTTCTTACAGCATAACAAAAATTTTCCAGCATGTTAGAATGATAACAGCAAGTTATAGAGGAATTTTTATACTTAAACAAATTTCTAATGTATTTCTTCCATTCAATAAATAGCATAAATGGTAGAATAATGTAGAAAAATTAATTTCAGTATGCTAAAAATACTATGGGTATCATGAAAAATGAACAACCAGTAAGATGATTTATTCTTAATAAACCATCCAAAAATTTCAAAAGGAACTTTTTATAGCACATCAAATATGGTTTTTTTTTGTGTTTAAAAAGATATTTTTAATGTGTAAAAATTCCATTCCAGTAAAAAAAATGGATATTTACTGTCATTTTCCAGAGGAATCATGTGCTGGAGTTACTTAAAAATATTAGGGAGATTTTCACCATGATAGGATTTATTTCTATGAATTAAGTGAAATTCTTAGTAATTTACTCTAATAATACTAAATAAATCATTTCTTTGGCTTTTTGCATCCAATTAATTTAAGGCATTTCCAGTATGATAAAACTTGTTAAACCAACAGAATAAAATGTTAATTTATGGAATTGAATGTATTCTAAAGATTGTATTTTTCCTACTTATCCTTTCATTCTTGGATTCCACGACTTAATTATCGTTAAACATTATGCCAAAGTTTAATCCTTCATTTTCTTGTTATTCTAATTTTTGCTAGATCTGTACTTGTTACATTTTAGCTTATTCCTTGAAATTCATTGGCCATATTTATACAAGAAATGTCTAGACAATTGGGATCATCGATCCATAAAACCAATGCCATCGCATCATAAGGGCCCGGTCTGGTCCTAGGGAGAGCGCCCGAAAATTAGTGAGCCCATGGGATGTTAATGACAAGGTGTGGCATTGCACCGAGTACTTGACTAGTGTGTGTCTACGACATTTGACCTATTGTTATTCCTTTTACTTGATTATGAATTATTGAAATACTTGCTTGTTGGCCAATTATTATTGTTTCAATTGCTCTTAGTGAATTTCTTATACATGATATTATTGATCATTGGAATTTATTCAATTCTTGACTTTGCAAGACCTTCTACATTGTTCTTGATCTCTTTATTCAATTCCTTGTTCTCTGTTGCATACAACTGGTAATTAAGATGTTAACTACGTAAATATGCCGTTATTTCCTACTGAGCGTCAGCTCATAGTTGTGTTCCCCCCTTTTTTAGGCTTTTCAAGTGACGCGCTTATAGATGGGGAGGGTCAGGAGTGATCCTTGAGTGCTTTTGTACCTAGTTATTAAGTCAGATTAGTATTTACTTCCAGTTTGATTTTACGTCAGTGTTGTATTAGAATTTCATTTGGAAGACATGTTTGATCGAGTCTTAGCATGTTGGTTATTGTAATAAAGTTGGAATTATTTTGATTAATGGAAGTGTTTCTCACTTTATAATTTGTCTAATTGTTTGGATTAGAATTTATTGTTAGTGCTAGCTCGTATCTGACTGTACGCGCCGATTTTCCGCGTCGGGGCGTGACAAAGCATTTCAGCCCTTATAGAGTTATGGCATCCACAAACACACACCTTCCTCTTCCCTTCCTTTGAAGCTACAGTCCTATTGGAGGAGGTAGAGACCTACCTAGCCCTTGCCAAGACTAAAGTAGGGGAGGAAGATATAGTGTGCCATACGGTCGAACCTATTGACCCATCCTTGATCTTAAGTTATTTCATACACAACCCGAAGGATGTAAGGACCATAATCAGCCCAAACCATATTCACTTGATACCCATGGCTCAATGGATAGTCTCTCATTGTAAAAACAAGTGGGAGAGATATGAAGCCATTGCCAAAGCCGTGTCAGTTTGCTTATGTGGAGTCTTCCTTTTTACTACCACCGACCACCTCCTAGATATCCAAAACTTTAGCATCATCAGCGGACTGTGGCGGGGTTTGTCTATTTCTCAAGCGGTCCTTTCATTCCTTTATGAAGGACTTAGTTCAGCTTGCTTAGGAGGACCTCTTTTCGGCTCCATGATACTCCTTAAGTGTTGGATGGGTGTGAGAATCAAGTTCCAACCCAAGGAAGACATACCTTCAGCCAACCGGATCTTGGGTGTTGAACATGTGTGCAACATGATTAATTTTATGGTTTTGATGATGTCTGCCTCTGTAGTCATTAATGAACTATAGCTGCATTTTATAATGTTAATATTCATACATTTCAGGTCATCATACTTTCAGTACACAGATATCAAGGCATATGACAATACATATTGGTGGTCATTATACTCCCAGTGTAAAAGATCAAGAATGGCATACAAATCTAGGCAACTGGATTCACAGATATCAAGGCATATGACAATATTGGAGGCACGAAAATATAGCATGTTTCAAGCACAGAAATCAAGCTGAATGGCATCACACATAAGGTCATTGCATATTCCTCATATGGTCAGTGCATATCTTGCCTTATGGATGGTTCAAGGTCGGTGCAACTTCTTGATAGTATGCTACAAGATAATCCAAGGAATGGAGTGGAGATGGCAAATGTGAAAGCTCAATATTGCGCCCTCGCACGCGGATCGACCTACGCGGTCAGGTCGCGGGGATCGACCTGCCCGGTCAGGTCGCGGGGGTCAAGGGAGTAGCGCACCTTGCGGGGGTTTCCGGGGGCGGAGCCCCCGTAACAAAATTTTGATTATAGGAGCAATATAATCTACAGAAATCCTCAAGACAATCAAGGTTGATGCCACAGATGAGAACGGGCTGCTAAAGGACTCAAGCGGCGGAGCTAAAGCAGTTAACGGACCGACCCGGGAAAACCCGGGTTCTGCCCAACTGGCGGTCGACCGCCAGCACAGGGGCGGTCGACCGCCCCAGCCAGCAGCTCCCAGTCGGCACGAGTTTCAGTAGCGGTCGATCGCCAGCCAGTAGCGGTCGACTGGAATTCCCAGGGACCATCCGTTTGCAGGTGTTTCAGTAGCGGTCGACCGCCAGAAGCTGCAGGTCGACCGCCAGAAGCTGCAGGTCGACCGCCAGCCCCGATGCAGCCATGTTTGACTTCGATTTCCACCTCGAGGCCAGCCCCTTTTCTTAGATTTGTTTAATCAAAACTCACCTAATCTCCCATGAATTATGGATCTGGTCTGGGGGATGTCCAAGGACCATTCAAAGTCTATAAAACCAACACTTGAGGGGTTAGAAACCCTAATGCTTTAAGAGGAATCAAAGAGAGGTCAAGAGAGGCTAGAGAAGGAGGTTGGAAGAAGAGGTACTGTAGCCGTGAACAGTACTCCGTGCAGAAGTTCTTCATCTATTCCAAGGTGATTCAAGCATAGATATGAAGCAAGCAACCTCCAAGGAAGCTAGAAGCAATCAAGATTCTCAAAGGTGATCAAAGTTGCATCCTTAAACCTCTTCATCAACTCAAGAGGATCAAAAGAAATATCAAAGCTGTATCCTTAAACCTCTTCATCAACTCAAGAGGATCAAAAGAAAGATCAAAGCTACATCCAACACTCTCTCCATCAACTCAAGGTGATTCAAGCTTATATCTCAATCCAGCAACCTCCAAGGAAGAGTAGAAGTAAGTAAAGCTAAGAGGGAAGATCAAAGGAGGCTGCAAGGCTGTGTTCAAGGGAGAGGAGTTCAAGTACTGTAGCTGTGAACAGTACTCCGGGAAGAAGTTCTTCATCAAATCCTCAAGTGATTCAAGCTACTTCAAGAGGAGATCAACCCCAAGCCAAGTGAATATAAAGCTGCAACCATCATCCTCTTCATCATCTCAAGGTGATCCAAAGAAGCCCATTCTCAAGGGAGATCAAATCTGCATCCTTCATCGTCTTCATCAACTCAAGGTGATCCAAGGAAGATCTTTTCACAAGGAAGAAGATACCATTGAAGCATCAGATTCAAGCTCCAGAAAACTCAGACAAGATCTTTTTACTTTGAGCATATTCTATATCTTGTTTGAGTGTTTTCATACTTGTTCTCTTTCCATTTCATTCAAACATTTGAAACTAAAGATCGTCCCTACCGGTGGTTAGTAGGAAGGCAATCGAAAGCTGTCCGATCTGCGGTGTTGACGTCCCTACCGGTGGTTAGTAGGAAGGCAATCGGAAGTTCTCCGATCTACGGTGTTGACGTCCCTACCGGTGGTTAGTAGGAAGGCAATCGGAGGTCTTTCCGATTTGCGGTTCAGTGCATTGCACTAGTGGAGCCTCACCGGATTTGGTAAGGGGTGGACGTAGGACTGGGGATTCAGTCCGAACCACCTTAAAATCTCGTGTGTTGTGGTTTGATTGTGCGATTGCTTTGTGTTAGATGTATGCTTAGGTTTAATTTCTACATTGCTTGTTCATCTTGCTAAGCAAATCATTATGTCCTTCGTTTAGCTAGTTATATTCCGCTGCGATTCTTTTTAACTAGCTATAAAGAGGGTTGCATTACGAAAAGAGGGACAGATCTATTTACCCCTTCCCTCTAGATCCGCCATCCACTACTCAACATTGGGGAGCCACCCCTTGTTCTTTATTGGAGGTGCCTTCGGATTCTCTTCACAGGTTGAATGCAAGACGGCGGACAAGAAAACGCGGGATGAATGGCGCCTCTTCCTCAACACTTTGCCAATAGAGAAGTTCATGATGCATCCAAGAGTTTTACGGAGCACCTTACTTAGAATACCACGGCGACCAGGCCTTGGTCTACAGCTAGTGGGGAACACTACCTTGGCAATCTACAACCCACACCGGTGCTATCTTCAAATTGGGCTACCCCGAACCGAAGTTCTTGCACTATCACACTACCCTCCCCTTCTAGCTAGGAAGATGGGGACCGAGGAAGATGAGAGAGCGATCCGGAATGAACTGACCATGTGGGAGATCAGCAAAGTGCGCCCGTGGCAAGAAGAAGTGGAAGAGGACGACGAGGGACGCCGTAGCTATGTGAAAGGATTACGCAAGATCCGCCCTCTTGCGGATAGAAAATTGAATGTAGCTTGAGATTTCTTATGATGTTTCTGAACTTTGAAGTTTTATCAATCAATTTTATGTATTATTGAACTCAATGGAATGATATAGAAGTGCCTTAGTTGATGGAATCATGAGTTTGTTGCTTGACTTGACCTGAAAGCAAAGTTTCTGGAATCTGTAACGGTCCTACATAGGGCCATCACAACAGTCTGACGGTCTTACAATGAGCCGTCAGAAGGAGTGAACTCAGAAAACTGAGTTCCTGTTCTCTGTAGAATGTAACGGTCTAATAGTAGGCCGTTAGAGTAAAATGACGGTCTATCGCGGATGCGTCAGAGAGGGTTTGCTGAGGACCAATGGATTTCAAAGTTCAGAAGGCTGTGGCGGTCAAAGGGTGACCGTTACAAGGCTGTGACGGTCTGACATTGGTGCGTTACAGACCTGAACCTGAAAATTTGCAATCTTGGGCTTGAACCTGCGTTCTGCACACACTTAGACAAGAAACAAGTTAGATATGTTCTTAGACTCAACCCCTTGCCTAAAGTAAGTTAGAATTTGACCATTTCTTGATATTTGGTCAAGGGGTGGAGCCTTATTAAATAGGTGAAGAATATAAAATGGAAACAATGCAATGCATGCAATGCATATGATGGTATTTTTTTTTTGGGAATTTTTGCAAACATTTGGATTTTTGTGAGTTTTTGAAAATATCTGGTGTTTTTGGATTTCGAAATATATGATTTTTTTGGATTTTAAAATATGTGATGATTTTTTGAAATATATAATTTTTTTAGATTTTGAAATATATGATTTTTTTGGATTTTGGAATATATGATTTTTTAGAATTTGAAATATATGATTTTTTTTGGATTTTGAAATATATGATTTTTTTTATTTTGAAATATATGATTTTTTTTATTTTAGAATATATGATTTTTTTTGAATTTTGGAATATATGATTTTTTTTAGATTTTGAAATATATAATTTTTTTAGATTTTGAAATATATGATTTTTTTTGGATTTTGGTAAACCAGTGTCTCCCTAGGAATGAGGGTCCTCCCAATTCCGTTCAGAGTTTCCGAGGTTGGCGTGTAATGGTGGTGACAACCCCTGGCTAGGGCCTAACTCGCGTGACAGTATCTCTGCCAAGGCCATACCCAGGGTACTTGTCTCAGTCTTGAAAAGGAAAAATAGAACACGGGGATAAGCTTAGGCCAGATATAGAAGTTTTTAGGACTTGAGTTCCTTTCCAGTCAACCTATTCAGGACTTGGTCTGTTGTGCCGGGGCTTTTGCGTCCGTCATCGAACCTTTATCCACTCAAGGCACGCATATGACTGAGCTCATAACGTCCCGTGGGGAAACTGTACTGCCACTCTTGCCATGCCTAACTTTTATTTTTTCCTTTTGGAGCTTTGGAATTTATAATTGATGGACTTTCGAGATAGACTTTTACTTTTGTTAAGAAGATTGCTCCTTTTCTTTGCTCTTTTCCTTTTTCTTGTGGCGTCAGGTCATAACGGACTACCCCTATTTGAGACCTCCTCTCGTCAAGGCGCCTAGATTGGTCATCGTCTCCTTATTCACCCCTTGCTCTTGGATTCAGCCGAAGAAAGAGACGGACATGGACTTTTGACCTTCCCCCCAAGGCATGGCCAAGGAGAAACGGTGTCTACAAAGTGGGAAACCCGACCAGGGACGTCGTGTAGTGTGTGATTGCCGTACTCGGGGTCCTCTTTCTCGCAAGGAAGGGAAAGGACATCTTGCTACCGGGGTGGCACTGGTTTAGATTCTAAGGAAAGAAATGCTTAAGGTACAACCCATTCCAAGCGTGAGAGAGCTCCTCACCTTCTGCGTTCACTAAGCGGTAAGCATTCCCTGGATAAGCCTCTTTCACAATGAACGGCCCTTCCCAGTTAGGTTGCAATTTAGACCTAGGACCTGCAGACCGAATGAATTTACCTTTCAAAACCATATCACCTTTTTGAAATTTACGCTCAATTACCTTCTTTTGAAAATAACGCGAAACTCTCTTTTGATAAACGGATACGTGATCGGCCGCATTCATCCTCTTCTCGTCTAAGAGTTCCAGCTAGACGAGCAACGCCTCTCGACGTTCATCGAGATTAAGTTCCTTATCGAGCTGTACACTTAGGGAAGGGATCAAAATCTCATGTGGGAGCACTGCCTCCATCCCGTAAGTGAGAGCATAGGGAGTTTGCCCCGTAGGAGTACGAATGGAGGTGCGGTAAGCCCATAGAGCTTCCACTAATCTTTCTGGCCAATCAGAAAACTTATAAGATTCGCATGTTTTCTTTATGATTTTGAGAAGGGTTTTGTTAGTGGCTTCGGCCTGACCGTTGCCTTGTGGGTAATATGGAGATGAGTGATGCAATGTAATGTTGAACTTCTTACATAGGTCCTTGAGCTCTTGAGAGACGAACTGGGGTCCGTTGTCGGTGACGATGCTGCTTGGTACTCCGAACCGCGAGATAATGTTCTTCATGATGAAGCGGCACACCGTGGTAGCTTTAATCTCTGCGTACGCTTCGGCTTCAGCCCACTTGGTGAAGTACTCATTGGCGGTAAGGATGAATGATTTTTGCTTGATCTGAGAATTGGGATCACCGAGCGGGCCGACAACGTCGAAAGCCCACATAGAGAACGGCCAAGGAGTAGATAGAGGATGAAGAGATAAAGCCGGAGCATGAATTTTATCAGCATGGAGTTGGCATTTAGAACACCTCCGGATATAGAGGGAGCAATCTTCCTCTAGAGTGGGCCAATAATAGCCCTGCCTAAGGATCTTCTTCGCTAGAGCCTGGCCATTAACATGACCTCCACACTCACTAGAATGGGTTGCTTAGGCCACCTTCCAAGCTTCATCATCGTCCAAACATCTCATGAGCATCCCGTTAGTAGCGCGCCTGTATAGTTCTCCAGTAATGATAGTATACCTTGAGGCGGCTCTTCTTATTGACTTGCGCTGCTCGGTATTTGCCCCTTCCGGGAACAATCAATCTTTGCAAAACAACTTAATTTCATGATACCAGGGAAATACACTTCTTTGGATCAATTTGGATCCCCCGTTTGCTAACTATAAAGCCTAACAACTTCCCTGAAGAGACTCCAAAAATACACTTCTTCGGATTCATTTTCAGCTTGTACTCCCTAGCTCTCTGCAGTACCTTAGCCAGAATAGAGGGGTGTTCTTCTTTGGTTCTTGATTTCACCAAGATGTCATCCACGTAAGCCTCCATATAAATGTTCATCATGTCGTAGAAAATGGCCATCATTGCCCTATGATAAGTGGCACCTGCGTTCTTCAGACCGAACGGCATAACCACGTAGCAGTACGTGCCCCAGGGCGTGGTGAAGGAAGTTTTCTCTTGATCCTCCGGAGCGAGACGAATCTAATTATACCCTGAGTAACCGTCCATGAATGACAAAGCTTCGTACCCGGCGGTGTTATCGACCAGGACATCTATGTGAGGTAGCGAGAAATCATCTTTGGGACATGCTTTATTAAGATCCCTGAAATCGATGCAAATACGCACCTTTCCATCCTTCTTGATAACAGGGACTATGTTCGCCACCCACTGGGGATATAAAACAACTCTAATGAACCTGGCCTTGTATAACTTATCAACTTCTTCTTTAATCCTTAAGGCCATGTGGGGGTGAAATCTCCATGACCTCTATTTTACGGGTGTTGCCCCTGGTTTAAGCACGAGTCGGTGTTCCACTAAAGAGGGGACAAGACCCGGCATGTCCTCATAAGACCAGACGAAAGAGTCACTATACTCCCTTAGAACTTTGACTAGATCTTCTTCCACTTGCGGAGGGAGATTAGGGGCAATAATGATGGGCCTTGGGTCTTCTTCAGTTCCCAAATTTATTTCCTTCGTAGGTTCATCCACTACCGATGATGGCTCGTCGAATCTCTTTAATCCTTGCGCATACAGATCGGCAGTGTCATCTACGTTGCTGTCCTCATTGTCAATCGGGTCTTTCTCATCCATGACTTCATAAACACCGAGTCCGTCATCGCTCCACACCCCTTCTATTTCCTCTTCATCTTATATCATGATTGCCGTAGCGACAAACTCTGGACACTTCAAAAGAGCATGACATCGCTGAGCCAGATCCTGCAAGAACCTATCAGGAATGGATTTGGAATGACGCGCAAGCGAGCGCGGCTCAAGCTCGGAAGGATTAGATGACCTAGAAGAGGACCCTACTTCTCTAGTTCTAATCGACCCTACTTCCCTAGACTCGACGGACCCTACGCCTATCCTAGGAGAAAGGAAATCTAGTGGAAAGGAAGGAGCATGGGACTCGTGCCCCTGGGAGGAGGATGAAGACAAGATATCGTAATCTTCCACTAAAATCTCCGTTTCATATTTGACGTTTTTTTGGAGATCAGTGGAGATCATACAGTAGGATGGAGGAGGAGGAAGTTGCATAGGGAATAGAGAGGGGAAGATGCAATCAAAGAAGAGGTCAGAAGATGAAAACCACATTTTGTGGAGTTGGGCGGTGGGGGAAGGAGGAGTGAATAGAGTTGACAGATCAATGGGTGGGCATCGCCCACATGCACATGGAACAAACAAGATTTTGGGTGATCTTTCCGTAAAATACGGATCGACCATAACCGGGGGTGAACGGGGAATGGATCCCAATTGTTGAAATAGAGATGTGAGATGGGAGGGAGACCAAAAAATGATAATGGGCAAGCTCCCCTTCTTCTGTAGACGGCCAGGTGGCTTCGGCCTCCATTGAACGAGCCGCACCTCCTGATTCTCCTTCTGACCATACCCATCTGGCTCGCTGAACATTCTGGCAAATGACTGTCTGAAATCTGGCATATCATCAACAGGCCCTTTCGGTAGCAGAGGTGGACCAACAATTGTGCAAGCTATATCTTTCTTTTCTGACTGTACTGGTGGTGGATTCAGTGTACCCGACTGGAGGGGTCCTCTTACAAAGTGTTGGTGGTAATCCCATGTAAGTGGCCCTGAGTCCCCCATCATTGAGAGTGCGGACTCTCGATAACCGAGGCCTCTCCGGCTCATTTTCTTCCTTTGGGCACTAGCTTGGTTCGCCCTTGTAACTGCGCACCGAGGCCTCTCCCCGGTTGATAACCCAGCTTCAATATGATATCCCAACCCTTGGAATCTCAGATCTGGGGTTTCACTTTGATATTGACGGGTGTAGCGGCGGGCTTGCGTGGTGCATAAGCCCAAGGGAAATCCAGATCTAGTACAGAAATAACGGGCCGGCTGCTGGGCCATAATGTGGGCAGAATCTTCTCTGGAATAACTTTGACAGACTGGACAATGGATAAGCTTTTTACTTTAACCACCCTCCCTTGAAAAGGGAACTTGAGACATTGGTGCGCGGTGGAGGGCACGGCACTGAGAGTGTCGATCCACGGATGACCCAAGATAGCTTTGAACATAGGGTCGATGTCCAACACATAGAATTCAATGGGCATGGTGAGAGGCCCAAGCTCGGCTTGAATAGTAACAATCCCATGACATGCCCTCCGAGAATTGTCATAAGCAGCTATAGTAGTGGTGGGTCGGGTGTAGAAGTTCTTCTGACAGATTGTAGGTCCTGAGAGTGTTGAGCGGGCACACATTGATAGATGCCCCTGTGTCAACTAATGTCGCATCAATGCTGACTTTATTCAAGATAATGGTGATGTAAAGCGGCATTTGTCTAGCTTCTGGTGGTGCTAGCTCGGTTTCAGAGAAGGTTATAGCTGGTCCTTTAGAAATAGTCGCCAGTGCCGTAGATAAACTGTCGGCTGCCACGTCTTCACTAACCATCACCTTCTAAAGAAAGTTCCTGAGAGCATCTTGGTGAAGGGTAGATCTTTTGATAAGCTCCAGCACGGATATCTTAGCGGGAACCCGATCCAAGTGATGCAACAGATCTTATTGGGTTCCTGGTAACGGCTCGGCTTCTTCTTGCTAAGCAGCCGGTTGGGAAGACTGGGGGTTGGAGGTGGAAGGATAATTGCGGTGAAACATGCGCCCGCTCCGCAGGGTGAAGTTATAGGCTGCCGCGGCCTCGGATGGGCTCAAGATAAGTGACTTAGTAGGACCGGTGGGGTGGATGAGTGGTGCGGAAGAGGGTGTGGTGGAAAGGATGATGGGTGAGGGGTTGGTGGTAGCGGGTGATAGCGGGGGTGAGTAATGTGTGAGAGACGGGCGGTGGAGTAGGAATAGATGAAAGGACAAATGGTGTAGCAGGCGGAGGAGGGTTTTGGTATGTAAGGATGGTAGGAGCGGAAGGAGTGCGAAAGTTGTGGTGAAGGGTCATGACTTGCAGCGTAGAGCTATCATCGTCAAAGGACCACCCGGCATCAGGGGCCGGGGGTTGAACTACATTGACCTGGGCCGGCGCCAGTTGCTGAGGTTGTGGAGCGGGAAGATGGTTCGGCATTGGGTTCAGATGGATCCCCAAGTCTTGAACCGGTTGTTGTTGCTGTTAAGACTGCTGCTGCGGCTGCGGTGCCTGTTGTTGCTGCACTTGCTGTCTCGGCGGCTGCCTTCTTTTCTCTTTAATTTCCGTAATGACCCTATGCATTTCGGCCCAATCAATCCTTTGTCCTTCATGGAGGTCATAGACCAAATTCCTGAACTGAAAACACCCTTCAATAGTATGTCCTGGCTGCCTGTGGAACATACAGTACTTTGTCTGATCAACGGCCAGGTTCCAGTTGGGCCGTTCCGGAGGGAGTTGTATAGAACTAACTGACATGAGAGTTGAGAAGATATCCGTGAGGGTTTCTGGCAGGGGTGGGTACTGTGCTCTTTTAGGAGCCGAGCGCTTGTTGTTGTTGTTATAGCCGTTGGGTGGAGGGACATTATGGTATTGCGGGGGCTGTGGAGGTTGTTGCGGAGCGGTAAAGGTGTTTTATGGAGTGGCGAATGTAGGCGGAGGGTTTTGTGGAATGGTTGGGAAGTTTTATGGAGTGGGGTTTTGAGGAGTGCGGGGGTTTTACGAAAAGCGGAAAGGTGCGGCTTGGAAGGGGAAGGTAACGGCTTGAACTTGTTCATTGGTTTGGACCCCCTCGGTGACAGGCCCTTGAGGTTTCTTATGGTATTTTGGCTTTTGGTTCTCAAAGAGCGAGTGGATGGGGGAGTCTTTGAACTGTGTTTGAATGAACCGCGCCCGGCTATAGAGTTGGTGCATGTTGTCTATATCATTCATCGCCAAGATGTTTCGGAAGGTCGGAGTTGCATTAGAAATAAGTAGCTTAACCTTCTCTTCCTACGGAATATGGCCTGGAACCCTGGCGGCCATCTGCCTCCATCTATCAGCATAGGTAGCAAATTCCTCATCGGGCTTCATTTTCTCGGCCACCAAGTCTGTGAAAGAATATTCTGGACCGACCCTGTCTTGAAACCGTTGGATAAATTTATCTTTCACTATTTTAAAGCTCTCGGCATCCTCTAGCAGCAGAGAATAGAACCATTCCAGTGCAACCCCATCCAATGATCGGCGGAACAAATACGCCATGAGGCGATCATCATACTGAAATTGGGCCGATTCATATAAAAAGTCCCTCACATGAATAAAGGGATTGCCATTCCCATCATACTTGCGGTAATTAGGGAGCTTGGATTGCGGAGGGAATCGGATGTTTTGGAAGTTGGGGACTGGAACATCTGCCAAGGATTGTGGGCCAACCCGTTTTTGGAGGAAATCAATCTGTTGTTGCATGGCGGCCCACTTATCAAGTAGTTCCTGCTCCCTGGATGGAGTAGGGGTAGTGAAAGCAGAAGGTTGAAATTGAGGAGCAGAAGGATGGACTGTTGTAGGAGGTGGAAGCCCATAAGAAGGAGCAGAAGGATAAACGGCTAAGGTAGGGAGCCCATAAGAAGGATATTGGGCTGGAGACTGACCCAGATTAGAATGGACTTGGGCAACCCCTTGTTGAGGGCGTAAGAAATCTGAAGGGCCAACAAGGACTTGTGGCACCGATGGGCTGGACATGTGATGATCCACCTGAATAAAAGGAGGGAGAGTAGACTTTCCCTTGTCAGAAAATTGCTGGGCCGAAGCGGAAGATTGGCCCGTTTCCATACCAAAAAAGGTGATGGTCCGAGGTTTGACCGGAGTAAGATCAATTGGAGTGGGCTGGATGGAGGGCCCACCAACTCTAGACTGGTCGATGGAAAGATTAGATTGGCCTTGCGCAATCATGGGATGTGGGGTATTGGACCCCTGCATGGCCTGATAGACAGCCTGGAGTTGGGCCGGATCCAACTGGGCCATCATTTGGAGAATGGAGCCAGCAGAAGGAGAAGAGAAGGAAGGAGTGGTTTGGCCGCCCTTCATAGGGACGGAGGATGGAAGAGGGGCAGACCCCTCTCCAGATGGGAATGAGATAACCCTAGAAGGGTTTTCAAGAAGTCCTTGAGGGAGAGACTCCTCTTGAGAACGGGGAGGATTGAAAGAAGCCATGATGGGTTCGAAGAGCAGATTGGAGTAGATTTTGGAGAAGGAATTGACCCTAGAAGATGACTCTAATGGACGAAGACAACTCCACATGCAATGGAAGACCTTAACAAAAGCAAACAACACACAACAAACACACAATGAGTGATCGAACTTAGATGACTTTAATAAAGATGTAAGTGAAAACGAGATGACAACACTCACGTCCAACCAAGTTACTTTAGATGATGCAACAAGATTTTTATGATTTGCTCCTTTAGAACCTTAGTGATTTGATTACGATGTGCTCTCCACAATAGGTTCCTAATAGGAAAGGATGGGTGACTTGATTGACTCTAAATGTAATCACTCCTTCACTTAGGCAATCCTAGACACGGGGTAGGAAAGGTACAACATGCCCGGTGTCCGTGTGGGAATCCACGGCTCACGGGGACTTATGGAGGTCCCTGATGTGTTTTCCTGGTCGGCCCCAAGGAATATGGAGACGAGAGGTCCACACACCAAGGTAGGAGAATGCAATCTAATATATGAAAATATACATGAACCTATGTGCACCGGGGTGCATGCAAATTCTAGCATAAAATCTAGCAATCAAATATGCACACAATGATATGAATATGTGAACCAACCAAGGAGGAGACTGAATAGCACCCAAGCATGAAAATCACAGCAAAAACTACGGAAGTAAATTGCACCTCGGGGTGCGTACCTGTTTGGAGTATGTGATGGACTAGACTACCTGCGTCAGAGGAGTGTGACGGTCTAAGACCGGGCTGTCATAGTAATGTAACGCATTCACAGGAGACCGTCAGAGGAGCCAGAGAACCAGAAACAGTAGAGAAATAGAGGGAAAATCCGGGGAAAAACTAGAGCAATAAGGGCAAACAAGGGGAGCAGGTTTAACAGAGATTCAAAGCACGATTGGCACTAGATCTCCCACCGTGATCGTCAAAAAAACTGTTAGTTTTAATGTGTCCCTTCTTTTGCAAGATGGGCTATGATGCCAACTATGAGCAAATAATGAGCCAAGTAATGAAATCAATCAACCTGTGAACATGCGAATCATGAACCTAGGCAACCAACACAAGCTCTAGCATGGGCATGCTATCTCAATCAAGACTAAGCTAAGCAAATAAAGAAAAACACACGCTGGAGCATGGAATAAGGAATAAAGGAAAACACACCGTATAGGTGGAACAAACAAAGTAAAGAAGAGATATGATGAAAGAGAAAGCTAATGCCCAAACTAAGGAAAGATGTGATCGCCACCAAGGTAGAAACAAGTCAAAGACCTGATAAATACCTTAGAATAGGAGGATGATGCACCCGCCCACGGGAGAGAGAAAACAACCAGGAAACTACAGCTCCGTCAGATGTAACGGTCGAAGGAAGATGCGCCACAGAAAGTGTGACGGTCTTACGATAGACCGCTCAACGCGCCTGTGCTAGACCGTCAGAGCTTCTGCAGAATAAGAAGTTGGGAATCTTTTGATCTCCAAGCTTTCCAGCTGGCCAGAGAGCTTGGGCCTCGTGATATGGACTATGTAAACCTGCAAGAGAGTGTAGAACACAAGAAAAATAATTCAGATTAGCCCTTAGAAAAAGTAGTATCAATAAATCCAAGAAATTTAAGAACATGCAAAAGGAAAGGGAAATACCGGGGAGGTTGGTGTTAGTTAGATGGATGCAGTCTATCTCCACGAAGTGTGGATCTAGAGGGGGGTGAATAGATCTACTACCTAATTAAAAACCAGTAAGAGGTTCTAATGCGGAATATAGGCAAATCTATTAAAACACTAACTCGAGTGTATAAATTGAGCAGAAGCACAAGCAATCTGTGAAGATAATCAAAAGATTCAGTCACACACATAGTTCATGGACAATCACACAAACACAAGGCATCCAAGATTTTTAGGTGGTTCGGTCAAAGACCAACGTCCACCCCACACTCAACCAAGTATGGCTTACTGCTGCGCAGTACAGCTTGCGTCTGCTGGGCACTACAGCTTGGCCTACAAACCGCTGAGCAACACAGCTTGCTGTCCGAGACAAGTCTCGTCTGCTGAGGATTACAGCTTCACTTGTCCAGTGGAATCCTCCACTGCAACTGCTGGGGTTTACAGCTTACCCGTCCAGAGGAAGCACCTCTACTAACAGCTGACTCACAGCTTGAAGAAACAAGAGTTTGGAAAGTAAAGACAGAAGCAAATAAAAATAGAAAACCCAAATGGGAATGTAGCTCGAATGAGCAAAGGCTCAGCTCTGGTATCTGAACCAAGAGTCTGAGATACAACCTCTCAATCAAACTCTCTCAATCTCACTCTCTCAACTCATCTCTCTTTTCTTCTCTTCTCTCTTTTTCTTCTTCTCTATTTTTCTTCTTTCTGTGGATCGGTGGCTCTCTGCTGCTTCAGGCTTCTACTCTCACTGTATAGACTTGCCACTTCTTCGATCGATCAACCTTCATCTGAAGACGAAGACACTCTTTTATATCAGTAGCAGGTTGGATAAGGGCGCGTGGCTTCCACATTTCCCACCCAAAGAATTCGCCAGATCCGAGGCAATTCCGTCCACATGGCAGCATCCTGTGATGGGCTACTTCCACGTGTCACCATCATAGTACCTCATCCTCCTTGGATCACGAGCCAAGTCAGCAATCCCAACAAAGAATCCCTGTCAAACAGAGTATCAGATTATCAGTTTAAGTAAAGAACTCGGTACAGACTTTGTAGGATGAAATGCATTGTATAGACTTCGGACTGTAAAGACTTTGTGAATGGGAATGCAATGTACAGACTTTGTGAACGTGAATGTAATGTACAGACTCTGGAATGAACATACAGCAACCAATGTATAGACTAGGCAATGTATAGACATGCCAGTGTATGGACTTGATGATCGTGCAGCAATGTGCAAACTTCAGTGCATGAAGAAGCAGTGTGAAGACTTTGACAAACACAACGTGTAGCAATGTATAGACTTGAAACACTAGATGCACGATGTGCAGACTTCAACTAAGTGATGCACAATGTGAAGACTTGAATGCTGTGCGATGTACAGACTTCATGTTATGCATGAGACTCTAATGAAGACAGATGATGTGCAGACTTTGTTAGCCTTCAACTCAATGTATAGACTTCATGAATGATGCATGCAATGCACTGAACGATGTATATACTTCCTATATGCTCAAGACTATGCACAACGAATATATATACTTGCTGTAAGGGATGTGCAGACTTGATGCATGAACCAATGTATAGACTTAGACAGTCTTGCTAACATGGAATGTGCAGACTTCATGCAATGCAATGCAATGCACTGGACAATGTATCGACTTAGCCGATGCAGACTAGTCCGATGTACAGACTTGCTCATTGTTCAGACTTAATGAGCGATGTACAGACTTGCCAAAGGAAAGACTGTACAGACTTGATGCAATGCAAGACAATCGAGTGTATAGACTTCACGATGTGAAGACTTGTCAAAGAGAACTGGACGATGTACAGACTTGAGCGAAGCAAAGCCTGTACAGACTTGAAGGATCACAATGTGTAGACTTTGGCAAAGCAGCGATGTACAGACTTGCACAGTTCAAGGATGTATAGACTTTACGTGAAAGCCTAATGTACAGACTTGCAGAACTGAACGTAGGTAAAGATCCCAGTGTATAGACTTCGAAGTTCACTGACGGATGTACAGACTTCACCTCGAGCAAGCAACAGTGCAATGTATGGACTTGAAGAACAATGCATGATGCTGTACAGACTTCACTGATGCATGCTACAGTCCAATGTATGGACTTTGAATGTTAATGCACGAACAGTCCGATGTACATACTTCCAATGTATAGACTTCCAATGAGACAGACGATGTACACACTTAGCCAATGCAATGCAATGTATGGACTTCAAATAAGACGGACGATGTACACACTTAGCCAATGCAATGTAATGTATGGACTTCAAATAAGACGCAGCATGAGACGCTGAAGATAATGTATAGACTTGCTGGTTATATGAGCTGCACTGTATAGACTTTACATAAGACGCTGATTGAGACGGTCCAGTGTACAGACTTAGCCAATGTAAAGTGCACAATGTACAGACTTAGTATGATGCGTTGTATAGACTTTCATGAGACGCTCAATGAGACGCTCAATGTACACACTTCAAGTCCAGTCTATAGACATTGCCTTAGACTCTAAATGAGACGGACGTTGTGCAGACTTTAGCCAATGCAATGTATAGACCTGATGCTGCATGAGACACTAAATAAGACGGACAATGTTCAGACTTAGCCAATGCAATGTATAGACTTTGGGCTCGCCATGCAGTGTATAGACTCTACGTGCAATGTGTAGACTTTGAGTGTGTGTGCAGTGTGTAAACCTGTGAAGTGCATAGAACACACATACAATCTGATAAGAACAATTTCATCAAAGTATAAACAGTTGCCAATCAATTAAAACAAGGTGTTGCCAATGAAGTAAAGCATATGTCAACATCATCAACACAGAGGAGTCACAACAATCTCCCCCTTTTTGATGATGGCAACCCCCTATCATATAGAATAGCAATTATCTATCATACAGATGATGAGAGACATGATTTGTTATTCAGATTGTCATGCAGATGCTATGCAGGCATGCTACGAAATGTAAGCAACTCCCTGCTAACAAAATCTCCCCCTTTGCCATAACATAATGCATACACTTCCCCTGGAATGAATTCAGAATTCATACAATATTCTCCCCCTTTGCCATCAACAAAGAGGAGGGAAAGTGAGTACAAGGGAAGGAACAAGAGATATCATCTGACTGGCATTCTGAACAAGTAGTTCAGGAATAAGCATTCTAAAGCACCGAGTCTTCAGTCATATGAAGTTATAAACTACTTTCAGATATAATTCTGGTTTAAAGACTATAAAGTTTTGAGTTCATGCACTACAATCAATGGATAAGTTTTCTGTGCATGATAAAATAATAAACCAGAATCACATTTGCATGAGAGATTTAGTTTCAAAATATCTTACTTTCATAGACTCATTAAAAAGATGATTAAGAGATACCAGGTCATGTATTGAAAATAAACAAATTGACATCCAAGAAATTTCTTGTGAAGGAACAGCATTTTCAATATTAGTTCATTTAGGGCATTCATGTACCATTTGCCTTTTTGCATAAGGGTATACGTTTATCAGACGCCAATACCCCTAGATACTCAACACCATGCACCATTATGCCTATGATCAAACACAATAAAATTGATTTACACCTTTTTGTGTGAGGGTACACGTTTATCAGACGCCAGTTACCCCCAGGTACTCAGTGAAACCAACCTACTAGTTTGATCATTTTATACAGAGATAGCTGATACACCTCATGACATGAGTGTTGTCCACTTCTTTGATGGATCACTCAGTTTCTCAGTGATTTACCAGTCATTACTCTGCCAATGTTATTTTTTAAGTATTTTTCAAGATTTTCAACATTATCTTAGCTGTCCTTTATTTGTTTTAGAATGACTTGTTTAAGAACAATACACATGCTAGGCTTCTCTAACATGATTTCAGATGAGTTTTCAGATTTTAGATATAAGTAGCTTTGTCTGACATGAAATAAGAAAAGGGTTGAGAGTTTTATCAATTTTCAACTTTCTTATTTACTGATTGCAATCTTTAAACTCCAAAAATTATAAAATTTAAACCATTAAGTCAGTCTTTAAGCAATTGAAATTCTTATAACTGAAGAAGTCTGTTTTCTATTGCTTGGAAATCAGAACTGACTAACAGATTGCCATATGTCAGACTCAATCATTCAGAGTCAAAGAATGAATGAATTCAAGTAAGTTGATGACCACTCTGGATTTCTAATAATACTCCCCCTGTCTATATGCATGCAGTTTTGCAAATGAATGTCAAGAATTAGATACCAACTGTTATGATATGCATTACTCTGCTCTGTTCTATATGCATGTGGTTTTAGATGAGAGAAAGCTTAGACACAATCATAACTAAATGATATGCAATGAATAATATGTCATGAAAAAATATGTCATGCATGCATGGTCTAGTCTAACATTCAACAATCACAGAGTTTTATTCAAGCTATCAGATGCAAGTCCAAATCAGAAATTTTATTCAAAGCAGCTGAAAAAATTATTCATCATGCTGAAATTTACACAAGCCAAGTTCTCTTCTAAGAAATTTGAACCTTTCATTCCCAAGAGGCTTAGTAAAAATATCAGCAATTTATTTTTCAGTTTCAATGAAGTTCATTTCAATTTCATTTTTATTTACAACATCTCTCAGAAAATGGTGTTTTATCTCTATATGCTTAGTCCTAGAATGAAGAACAAGATTTTTAGCAAGGCATATAGCACTAGTATTATCACATAACATTGGAATACATCCCAATTTTATCTGATAATCATCCAGTTGGTGCTTGATCCATAGTACTTGGGCAGCACATTTACCTGCAGCAACATATTCAGCTTCAGCTGTAGACAAAGCTACAGTGTGTTGCTTCTTAGATGCCCAAGATACTAGATAGCCACCTAAGAATTGACAGTAGCCACTAGTGCTTTTTCTATCTACTCGACACCCAGCATAATTTGCATCAGTGTAAGCTAGAAGTTCTAACTCACACTTGGCAGGATACCACAGACCTAACTCTTGGGTGCCTAGTAAATACCTAAAAATCCTTTTCACTGATTTAAGATGTGATTCTTTAGGACTAGCCTGAAATCTAGAGCATAAACACACTACAAATTGAATATCAGGCCTAGATGCTGTAAGATACAGAAGAGATCAGATCATACCTCTATATAGCCTTTGGTCCACTGGTTTACCTTGAGGATCTTCATCCAAACTGGTTGAGGTACCCATTGGAGCAGCTATTTCCTTGAGGTTGTCCATTTTGTACTTCTTCAATAAATTCTTTATGTACTTGGACTGAGAGATGACGGTACCATCCTTTGATTGTGTAACCTGCAGTCCAAGAAATAATTTGAGCTCGCCCATTGAGCTCATTTCAAACTCATTAGTCATTATTTGAGAGAATTCCTCACACAATTTGGGGTTAGTTGACCCAAATACAATGTCATCCACATAAATTTGAATGATAAGAATATCTGAATGACTCACCTTGGTAAACAATGTTTGATCAACTACACCTCTTGTGAAGTTCTTATTAGTTAGGAATTTGCTCAACCTGTCATACCAAGCTCTAGGAGCTTGCTTTAAACCATAGAGAGCTCTGCTGAGTTTATAAACATGATTAGGGAAATCTAAACATTCAAACCCAGGAGGCTGCCTCACATAGACATCCTCACTAATTTCCCCATTTAAAAAAGTAGATTTCACATCCATCTGCTGAAGATTTATTCCTAGGGAACATGCATAAACCAATAATATTCTGATTGCTTCTAACCTGGCTACAGGGGCAAAAGATCAATTACAAATTCCTGATTATACCCCTGAGCTACAAGTCTGGCCTTATTTTTAATGATATTCCCTGATTCATCTGTTTTATTTCTGAACACCCATTTAGTCCTTATGACTGTTTCATGATTAGGAGGTGGAACCAAATGCCACACCTTATTCCTGTCAAATTGATTGAGCTCCTCATGCATGGCATTAATCCAATGCACATCTTTGAGAGCACAGTCAATGGACTTGGGTTCAACATTTGAAACAAAAGCATAAGCATTCAATTCATTTTGAATTCTCAAGTGGCCTCTAGTCCTAGGGGGATCATGCAGATTTCCAATTACATTATCTACATGATGATCTTTAAGATATCTAATGTTAACAATTGGATTGTCATGAGTTTGATTTACCTCCCCTTGAGCTGTAGGCTCTTCTTCATTAGGCTCTTCATTTCCTTCCTCATTTTCGGATTGGTCTGCAGAATTTCCTTCTTTCAGAATATCACCACTATCTTCATTCCTGCATTGACCAACATCAGTCTTTGATAAGGATTCATCAAAAACTATATGTGGAGATTCTTCAACAGTTTTGGAATTCAGATTATACACTCTATATGCTCGGGTATTTTCAGAAAAACCAAGAAAGATTCATGGTTCACCTTTAGGTTCAAATTTGTCAAGGTCTCTTTTATCATTAATATGAATGAAACATTTACAACCAAAAACCTTGAAATGAGCAATAGAAGGTTTCTTACCTTTTAAGATCTCATAAGGTGTTTTCTGAGTAGAAGGTCTTACCATGGCTCTGTTAATTACATAACAGGCAGTATTTACTGCTTCAGCCCAAAACTTCATTGGTAGACCACCTTCAACCAAGAGTGTACGACCCATCTCCACTAGGGTTCTGTTCCTTCTCTCCACTACTCCATTCTGCTCAGGTGTCCTTGGTGAGGAGTACCTATGGTTAATTCCATTTGACCTGCAGAATTCATCAAACTGTGAGTTTTCAAACTCACCTCCATGATCAGTCAAGATATTTTCAATTTTCTGATTTATTTTAACATAGAACTCCTGAAATTCAGAGAATGCATCACTCTTATGAGATAAGAAATAAACCCAAGTATACCTAGAAAAGTCATCTACCATGACAAACCCATACTTCCTCCCTGATAAGCTGACAGATCTGGTTGGCCCAAAAAGGTCCATGTGTATCAGCTCATAGGGTTTAGAAGATAGATTTTCTGTTCTAGACTTAAATGACTTTCTAGTTATCTTTGACTGAGTGCATACATCACAGATTTTATTTTCTTTCTTGAAGGAAACTTCAGGAAGTCCTCTAACCATGTCATGCTTATTTAGTTTATGCAAAACAGTGTAACTAGCATGACCTAACCTACGATGCCATAAAAATGCTAAGTCTTCTCTACTAGCAGTAAGGCATAGGTTAGAATGTTGAATATCATCTAAATATATCATGTAAGTGTTATTTATCCTCTTACCAGAAAATTTAACAGTCTCGGAATCAGGTTCAAAAACCTTGCAACATTGAGAGTCAAAAAGCACTTTGCATCCTTTATCACATAGTTGGCTGATACTAAGTAAGTTATAAGCTAAGCCTTCAACCAACATAACATCCTCAATGCAACAAGTAGAACACTTACCTACCTTACCTGATCCGACAATTCTACCTTTTGTGTTGCTGCCAAAGGTGACAAGGCCTCCTTGTTTCTCTGTCAGCATGCAGAACTTGGCCTTATCCCCTGTCATATGCCTTGAGCAGCCGCTATCCAAGTACCACAAGTTGTTCTTGGCTGCCAGGCATACCTGCATACACAATTAGGTAGAGAGGTTTGGAACCCAAGACTGATTGGGCTTCAGAACAGATGAAATAGAAGCAAAGCAAGAAAGCAGACTTTTCAGAATCCACATTTGTTTAAATGAATTTTGTTCAGTGGATTCTACAGATTTCCTTCTGTTGTTGTTCCCCTTCTTGTTGTTTACACCAGCATGATTATTGATAGTGTTTTTTCTTTGCCAGTGCCTTGGCCAGGGTGCATTCATGAAGTTGTGGCCATAGTAGTTCCTGGGCTGGCTAAAGAAATTCAGATTCCTAGGTGTCCAATTGCCATACCCATCAACCCAATTTCTAGGGTAAGATCTATAAGACTGTGTAGCCTGATGTCCAAGACTTGTAAACCTTCCTTGAGTCCTAGTCCATCCTGACCTATCTGGATAGGTTGACTGTGCGAAGAAATGGGACTGGGCTCTAGGTTGGTAGAAATGTTTGGGTTCAGCTCTAAAAGCATTCTGCCTCCCCTGCACCTTGGACCCTCCTGACCTATTCATAGGTGTGTATTGGTTCTTTTTCATAGGTGGTGGTGATGGTGGAGACTTGGTGACCTTAACATGGGGTTTATAAGACTGTTTTGGTTGACCCCTAACCTGAGACTGAGCTTTGGGATTTTGTATAGATGTGCTAGCTCTAGTAGGCTCACTCAGCTTTTGTTTGCCCTTCTCCTCAGCACTGGGCTTTTTCAGATTAGCATTTTTGTTCATTGAATTGTTTGAATTCATGCTAATTAGAGGTCCTTTTTCTTTTTGTGCAACAAATGAAATAGTTTTCATTCCAAAGGTTTTCGTTGCACTTGAATTAAATCCTAGGCCCTCTTTTCTGAAATTGACCTTTGACCCTAACAAAGCATTTAGATTATCTGTTCCCTGGGTCATTTTCTTAATAGTCTTAAGCTTGTCCTCATTATTCTTCAATGGATCTTTTCAGTTCTGTATTCACACTTAGGACATCTTGATATTTTTCATTCACTATTTTTATCTCACTTTCATACTTCTGGATTTTCAGCTTCCATTCTTCAGCTTCTTTTTCTAACCTCTCATTATCTTCTTTAGAGGCTTTTAACTCATTTTTGATTTCATCTAATTCAGAACATGTGAGTTTCAAATTTTTATTCTCAGATTCTAAACATGCAATTTTATCAATTAGAGTCGTATCATTTTGCATGGAGTTAATCTTTCTTCTTAGATGCATGTTTTCTTTTCTAATATCATCTGCTCTATCAGCTATGTCATGGTAAGCATCTACCCAATCAGTAATTGTGAAATTTTCAAATCTAGTGATTACCTCATCTGAGTCCCCTTCTCTGTCTTCTGAGCTTGTTGCCATAAGGTAAATGGGCTTCTCAGATTCGGCTTCACTGTCTGAGCTGCTACTGAAGGAACCTTCATCTTCATCACTCCAGGTACTCACCATTGCTTTCCCTTCCGTGTTCCTTCTCTTTGACTTGTCCTTGTATTTCTGATTATCTGGACAGTCAGCTTTCAGATGGCCTGGTTTCCTGCATTGATAATAAGTATTAGTTTTAATTTTCTTTGCAGGGTTGTGTTTATACCTTTTGTCCCTTCGGCCGCCACTGTACTTCTTTTGGCTGAATCGTCCTTCTCCTTTCCTGAGGAATCGCCTGAACTCTCTGGTCATCATGGCCATCTCAGAACGAGTTATGTCTTCTTCATTCAGGCTCTCCTCTGATGATGAACTGCTAGAGCTAGATTTGCTGGATTTGCTGGAACTAGCCTTCAGAGCGATTGGCTTCTTCTTCCTCTCAGCTTCTTCTATCTTTGGCATATTAATCTCATATGCCATCAACGAGCCAATTAGCTCATCAGCCCTTGTATTTCGCAAGTCCCTTGACTCCTCCATCACTGTAGCCTTAGTATGCCAAGCATGAGTCAGGGAGCGTAATATCTTCCTCACTACATCATATTCTGTCTAAGGTTTCCCGAGACCTCTGAGACCATTTGTAATGATAGTTAATCGAGAGTACATCTCCTTGATGGTCTCGTTTGGCTTCATCTTGAAGGCTTCGTATTCTGACACAAGGAGATTAGCCTTCTGCTCTCTGACTTGAGATGTCCCTTCATGAATGACTTCCAATGCATCCCACATCTCCTTAGCTGATTTGCAGGCTGATACGCGGGAGAATTCTATAGGGTGCAGAGAGCATTGGATGGCGTTTATGGCACTCCAATTCAATGTAGACCTCCTTGTCTCCTCCTTGGTCCAGACTTCCTCATTAGGGGACAGCTCATAAGGTCCCTTGCTGACAACCTTCCAGATCTCGTAATCCTTAGCCCTCAAAAACACTTGCATACTGTTCTTCCAGTATGCGTAGTTAGATCCATCGAAGAATGGGGGCTTTGTGGTTGAGTGTCCTTCAGCTATCATCCCTCGAGCATCCATATTGCCTTTCCTCTTCGGGCGATGAGTCCCTGTAGAAGATTATGGCTCTGATACCAAGTGTTAGTTAGATAGACGCAGTCTATCTCCACGAAGTGTGGATCTAGAGGGGGGTGAATAGATCTACTGCCTAATTAAAAACCAGTAAGAGGTTCTAATGCGAAATATAGACAAATCTATTAAAACACTAACTCGAGTGTATAAATTGAGCAGAAGCACAAGCGATCTGTGAAGATAATCAAAAGATTCAGTCACGCACACAGTTCATGGACAATCACACAAACACAAGGCACCCAAGATTTTTAGGTGGTTCGGTCAAAGACCTACGTCCACCCCACACTCAATTGAGTATGGCTTACTGCTGCGCAGTACAGCTTGCGTCTGCTGGGCACTACAGCTTAGCCTACAAACCGCTGAGCAACACAGCTTGCTGTCCGAGACAAGTCTCGCCTGCTGAGGATTACAGCTTCACCTGTCCAGTGGAATCCTCCACTGCAACTGCTGGGGTTTACAGCTTACCCGTCCAGAGGCAGCACCTCTGCTAACAGCTGACTCACAGCTTGAAGAAACAAGAGTTCAGAAAGTAAAGATAGAAGCAAATAAAAATAGAAAACCCAAATGGGAATGCAGCTCGAATGAGCAAAGGCTCAGCTCTGGTATCTGAACCAAGAGTCTGAGATACAACCTCTCAATCAAACTCTCCCAATCTCACTCTCTCAACTCATCTCTCTTTTCTTCTCTTCTCTCTTTTTTTTCTTCTCTGTTTTGCTTCTCTCTGTGGATCGGTGGCCCTCTGCTGCTTCAGGCTTCTACTCTCACTGTATAGACTTGCCACTTCTTCGATCGATCAGCCTTCATCTAAAGATGAAGACACTCTTTTATATCAGCAGCAGGTTGGATAAGGGCGCGTGGCTTCCACATTTCCCGCCCAAAGAATTCGCCAGATCCGAGGCAATTCCATCCACATGGCAGCATCCTGTGATGGGCTACTTCCACGTGTCACCATCATAGTACCTCATCCTCCTTGGATCACGAGCCAAGTCAGCAATCCCAGCAAAGAATCCCTGTCAGACAGAGTATCGGATTATCAGTTTAAGTATAGAACTCGATACAGACTTTGTAGGATGAAATGCATTGTATAGACTTCGGACTGTAAAGACTTTGTGAATGGGAATGCAATGTACAGACTTTGTGAACGTGAATGCAATGTACAGACTCTGGAATGAACATACAGCAGCCAATGTATTAACTAGGCAATGTATAGACATGCCAGTGTATGGACTTGATGATCGTGCAACAATGTGCATACTTCAGTGCATGAAGAAGCAGTGTGAAGACTTTGACAGACACAACGTGCAGCAATGTATAGACTTGAAACACTAGATGCACGATGTGCAGACTTCAACTAAGTGATGCACAATGTGAAGACTTGAATGTTGTGCGATGTACAGACTTCATGTTATGCATGAGACTCTAATGAAGACAGACGATGTGCAGACTTCGTCAGCCTTTAACTCAATGTATAGACTTCATGAATGATGCATGCAATGCACTGAACGATGTACATACTTCCTATATGCTCAAGACTATGCACACCGAATGTATATACTTGATGTAAGGGATGTGCAGACTTGATGCATGAACTAATGTATAGACTTAGACAGTCTTGGTAACATGGAATGTGCAGACTTCATGCAATGCAATGCAATGCACTGGACAATGTATGGACTTAGCCGATGCAGACTAGTCCGATGTACAGACTTGCTCATTGTTCAGACTTCATGAGCGATGTACAGACTTGCCAAAGGAAAGACTGTACAGACTTGATGCAATGCAAGACAATCGAGTGTATAGACTTCACGATGTGAAGACTTGCCAAAGAGAACTGGATGATGTACAGACTTGAGCGAAGCAAAGTCTGTACAGACTTGAATGATCACAATGTGTAGACTTTGGCAAAGCAGCGATGTACAGACTTGCACAATTCAATGATGTATAGACTTTACATGAAAGCCTAATGTACAGACTTGCAGAACTGAACGTAGGTAAAGATCCCAGTGTATAGACTTCGAAGTTCACTGACGGATGTACAGACTTCACCTCGAGCAAGCAACAGTGCAGTGTATGGACTTGAAGAACAATGCATGACGCTGTACAGACTTCACTGATGCATGCTACAGTCCAATGTATGGACTTTGAATGTTAATGCATGAATAGTCCGATGTACATACTTCCAATGTATAGACTTCCAATGAGACGGACGATGTACACACTTAGCCAATGCAATGCAATGTATGGACTTCAAATAAGACGGACGATGTACACACTTAGCCAATGCAATGCAATGTATGGACTTCAAATAAGACACAGCATGAGACGCTGAAGACAATGTATAGACTTGCTGGTTATATGAGCTGCACTATATAGACTTTACATAAGACGCTGATTGAGACGGTCCAGTGTGTAGACTTAGACAATGTAAAGTGCACAATGTACAGACTTAGTCTGATGCGTTGTATAGACTTTCATGAGACGCTCAATGAGACGCTCAATGTACACACTTCAAGTCCAGTGTATAGACATTGCCTTAGACTCTAAATGAGACGGACGTTGTGCAGACTTTAGCCAATGCAATGTATAGACCTGATGCTGCATGAGACACTAAATAAGACGGACAATGTTCAGACTTAGCCAATGCAATGTATAGACTTTGGGCTCGCCATGCAGTGTATAGACTCTACGTACAATGTGTAGACTTTGAGTGTGTGTGCAGTATGTAAACCTGTGAAGTGCATAGAACACACATACAATCTGATAAGAACAATTTCATCAAAGCATAAACAGTTGCCAATCAATCAAAACAAGGTGTTGCCAATGAAGTAAAGCATATGTCAACATCATCAACACAGAGGAGTCACAACAGTTGGTTTTTTAACCCCTATGGGGCCTTTTAAAAGATGGGAGGATGTTTTGAATGAATGCAGCAAGTGCAAGAACGTGGGAGATGGAGAGGGACAATGCTATGATGTTTGAAAGGGAGAAAAGACACTAAGATGACAACTTGACTGAACTAAACCCTTGGAAACGATACTCCCTGAACTTTGGAAGTAGATGGACGTGAGAAGCAGCTCTTCTTGGTTGGTTCTGGCTCCAGGATGTGACAGCACTTCGACGCAAACTCCAGATGTCTCCCCCCTTCAAGCCATGAAGTCAAGGGTTCTATTTATAGACCCTCAAAGTCTAGGTTCGAATTAAGAGGATAATGACTAGAATTTTATCAAAAACTTGGATAAATCTTGAAGATCATACTCCCCAGAGTCCACAGAATCAAATGAAAGCCTCTTAGGATGAGGATCGAGAGAGAAACCCTCAAACCAAACTCTTAGTCCGATCACGGAATAGAAGAGCAAAGGCCAGGCTTGTCAGGACTCTCTGTTGGATGTAACGGCCGCTCGATAGACCACCACACTAATGTAATGCTCCAGTCTTGGACCGTCACACAACCCTATCCACTATAAGATAAGATCAATGGGAGAAGTTTGTGAACGTTGGACTCTTCAAGAAGGTAACGGTCAAGGGTAGATGCGTCACAACCAATGTAACGGCTGCACGATAAACCGTCACACCAAACGGATAGGCAAAAGATAAGCTTGAAAGGAAGTCTTAAGCTTAAGGACTCTGGAAGGATGTAACACACTATGGTAGATGCGTTAGAGGACTGTAACGCCCCTATCAAAGGACCGTTAGAGATAATAGAGTGCAAAATGAAATGAGAGTTTGCTAAGCTTCGTCCAGCGGCAAGGGATAAGGAACCAGACCCAACCAAGGAGATATGACTCATGAAATGGACCTCAATTTGACCAAGAAGGCCCAATAAAGGTGAACAACTCAGAGCATCATATAGAATGAACAAGGAGATGACCCAACTTATCGGTCATAAAACGGGTGCCAACAAAGTTCTTTGAAGAAAAAAAAGAGAAGTTCGGAGAAAAGAAATGAAATATAAAAAAGAATTTCTGAAGCATGCCCCACCCATGTTGAAGAAATGAAATCAACAAAGGAATACCTGCATGAAGTTAATTGTCTATTCATTTAGAAATGGTACTTCGATCACTTGCACATCAGCCGCAAGATGTCCCACAAATAGCAGTAGTTAGTTTGAGTTCTGATACCATTCCTGATGACTCTCATCTTAGATTTCTCAGTGCACTGAAAAATGAGAGATCCAACAGTGTGCCCACCAATTGTTCCCTTTGGGAGCCTTCAGGTCTTTCCACCTCTCAGGTTGGTCCATCTGGAGTCTCCAGTGGGACTCAGGAAATGTCCTCAAAGAGCAAGAAAAAAAAAGCATGGCAAATGTGAATGTAGGGAACCCAAGCAACCACGAAGCGATGGGGTTGTCTGCCACTTAATCTCCAGTTGATAAAGCTCTATTCTAAGACCCGAATCTCACGAGGTTATGCTGCAATGAGAAGGGAATTGGTTTGGCGAGCATGTTCTTGTTTGCCAACCTTTATGTCTTATGTGTAATGAACATGCCTTAGTGTCAGTCAAAAAAAAGGTTGATAATTTTTTTCTAGAGAAAAAAAATAGGAGAAAAATGAAAAGAAAAGAAAATCTCAGACTCAGAGGTTTCACATCAAATGGTATCAGAGCCTAGGTAACCGGGCTGCTCTATCAGATCAGGATCCTAAGCTACGAGGTTCAAGGTCGAACCTCCTCCAAGCAGAGGGGTTTGACGGGATCGTCGGTTCGAGATTCAAGGTTCGAGGTCGAACCTGCTCCGAGCAGAGGAGTTTGACGGGATCATCACGGGATCGACAAGCGGCAGCGGACGATCAGCGAGGCGGCACTGGTAACTATCAAACTATATTAAGCTATGTCTAAGAGTTTTATGTTCATGGGCCACATGAAATGATAAATGGGCCTAATATGTAAGTTTTTATGTTGTTATTAGGAATAAAGAGATTAATATAATATATATATATATATATGCACTAATGTCCACTTATGAGGGACTCCTCGTGGAACCCATGTCCCATGGGATTCCCGGGTGCCCTTTCCCCTCCCCCATGCTTTCTATTTAAACACATGTAAGCTCACGTTGGAGATTATAGAGAATGAAGTAAATAGAATTTTTGGAAAGTTATCCATTTAAGGTGTGAAGCCTTGTGCGCTCTTCTCCGAGAAGGAGATGGGGTGAGATGCCCCCGGGGTGAGAAGCCCCATCCTACCCACCATCCCCCTCCTCCCCTCTCCTTTGCTTCTCCTCACAAGCCAAGAACCGGCACTGGCCGTTCTCCTGCCTCAACCCCCCTACTGTTCTTTCTCCCCTGCCACTAGCACCACCTTCACTCCCTCCTCCCTCCTCACCACCTGCCATCGCTCACCCAAACCCCACGCACACATCCCCTTACACCTCTGTACTTGTTTGAGAACCCAACCCTCCCATTCGCCTGCCCCCCTTCTCTTCCTCTTTCCCACGCCCATCCCCTGTGTCTTCCAAGCTAGCCGCATGCACGTGATCATGCGAAGCCTCGAGCGCTCACGGTTGCACACCAGCAGCTCCACGTCCTGACCAAGCACGCATGCGAACCCTGGCATGCGCCGCCGCATGCGAACGAGCCATGGGAACGGCCTCCGCCCATCCTCCTTACGTGAGTGCGGTGGCCACCAGTTCATGCGGGCACGCCCACTACCTTATTCCTATCTGGCCGGTGACAACATGGAGCCCACCACACTAGCAACCCTACTATCGATGCTGTCGTCGTCCTCTACTTTATACGAAGCCCGCTGTCGTTGTGGCTGCTCCTTCATGCAAACGCCCCACTCTGCGAACGGCACCTCCGACGAACGGCCTGCACACATGCGCGCGAACGGCCTAGCATGCACGGCAACCAGCTCCCACGCTAACGCTCCTGCACCCACGCTCACGAACAATACCTCCAACCAGCCCACGAGCAGCCACACCCAGCACACTCTCATACGAATGCCATTTGTCACCGTGGAACTCTGCCCCGCCAGTCTGCCGCTACCTCACACCTGCTACAGACAGTAGCAGCTCGAGGCCACCATGCCCCTTCTCTGGCAATGCTTCCAGGTGCCCCCCATGCTGGTCCTCACCTACGGCGTTGTCGACTGCCACTACCGCTAGCTCCCCTGCTGGCCGCCGTTCCGAGCACGCGAAGGCCAGCAGCTCCGCCTCCCTAGGAGCACGACCACCTTCCGAGCACGCCGCGTCCCACCGGTGGGTCCGAGCATGGAGATCGCTATCCCCATGTCAGTTGCATGGCCGCAGGTGCCTCTCTCTCTCATCACCTTCTCTCTCATCATCCCTCTCATCCTCTCTATTCTCTCTCTTCACTTCTCTACACTCACCATCTCTCTCTTCCTCTTTCTCTCTCAATCCCGTTCTCTCTCTTCATAAAGCCTGTGTAAGAAAAAGAAAGGAACAACAGGCAGGACCCCTCACCGTGGCTCTCTCTCTCTCTCTCTCATGAAGTTCTTTGAAGAAAAAAAAGAGAAGTTCAGAGAAAAGAAATGAAAAAAAAAAGAATTTCTGAAGCATGCCCCACCCATGTTGAAGAAATGAAATCAACAAAGGAATACCTGCACGAAGTTAATTGTCTATTCATTTATAAATGGTACTTCGATCACTTGCTCAGCAGCTGCAAGATGTCCCACAAATAGTAGTAGTTAGTTTGAGTTCTGATACCATTCCTGATGACTCTCATCTTAGATTCCTCAATGCACTGAAAAATGAGAGATCCAACAGTGTGCCCACCAATTGTTCCCTTTGGGAGCCTTCAGGTCTTTCCACCTCTCAGGTTGGTCCATCTGGATCGAGTCTCCAATGGGACTCAAGAAATATCCTCAAAGAGCATGAAAAAAAAAGCATGGCAAACGTGAATGCAGGGAACCCAAGCAACCATGAAGCGATGGGGTTGTCTGCCACTAAATCTCTAGTTGATAAAGCTCTATTCTAAGACCCGAACCTCACGAGGTAATGCTGTAATGAGAACGGAATTGGTTTGACGAGCATGTTCCTATTTGCCAACCTTTATGTCTTATGTGTAATAAACATGGCTTAGTGTCAGTTAAAAAAAAGGTTGACAATTTATTTTTCTAGAGAAAAAAAATAGGAGAAAAATGAGAAGAAAAGAAAATCTTATACTCGGAGGTTTCGTCTCACGTCATTCCCTCTCTCTCCTCCACCTCATCAATTCCCCTCTTGCCACCTCACCCACCCTTTCACCTATCTAGGTGCATTAACTCCTCTCATTAAACCCTCCTTTGTTGAGACAGGTGCGATAGATTCAGAGGGGGGGTGAATGAATCTCCCCTTAAAAATATAGCCTAATAAAAACTAATGCTTAGATATGTGGTCTTAAAGAATAGTTGTAGATATATTCTGAAGATACTTAGAAGGATCTCGCAAAGCAACACAACGAATAAGCTCTCACTCGATCCTAAGGAAACATCTAATGTGCGAAGCAATAAGATGAACACATAAGAAAATCAAACCACAAGGGACACCAAGATTTTTAGGTGGTTCGGTCCACAGACCTATGTCCACCCCTCACTCCAAACCGGAGTGAGGCTTCCACTAGCAACGCTAGAACAGCAGACTCAGTCTGTAACAAATGCTGCCACACAGCTTGACCAGGGGAACAACCTCCCCTCTTCCTCCTAACCGGAGGGAACCACTAGTGACACCCAGTCACTAGCAAACCAGAGACCGAAGTCTCTCTTCTTCCAGACCAGGAGGGCTCACCTGGACTTGCAATCCACAAGACCAGAACCAGAGGACCAATCCTCCCTTCCTCCAAACCGGAGGGGAACCTAGAGACCCAAGTCTCTCTTCCTCTGAAACCCAGAGGGAAGCACAGGTGACACCAAGTCACCTGCAAACTAGAGGTCTCGGACCTCTCTTCCTCCACAAGGGAGGGAACCACTGATGACACTAAGTCACCAGCAACCTGGAGAAACAAATCTCCGTTCTCCTGAAACCACAGGAGGAACCCGATCCCCAACAGGGCAATCGGGAGAAACATAAAGAAATGTAAACGAAACCAAGAAGGGGAAATACAGTAATTAGAAAACTGTAAAGATGGTAGCACAACTGTGGCTCTCAAATAGAGCTGACTGGCCTGGATATGATCCACGGTCCAGCGGGAACAAGTCTTCAAGTAGCTTTGCTTCTTCTCCTCTAACTCTCTATCTCTTTCTCTTCTTCAATCACTCTCTGCTTTCACGGCTTCTCTTTTCACGATCTCTCCTTCTTTCTATTACTGTCTCTCTTCTGCTCTGTCTATTCTTCTGTTCAGGCTCACTCCTCTTCGTTCTTCCTTCTGGGGGCTTTTCTTCTCTTTTTCCAGCTCTTCTCTTCGAAGGGGCAAAGAGACCCTTTATAGGGACAGAGCCTTCGTGTGGATCAAGCAGCAGCTAGGGCATGTGTGCTTCAGTTCACGTGGCGGCTTCTCAGCATCTTGGATCATGTGACAGGCGCCAACCTCGGATCATGTGCCCTTCATACGCTTCACGAACAGTACCTATCAAGCAATCATAAGAAGATATCAGATGGATGTACAGACTTGGTTCAAGCTGTTAACAAAGTGTGTACAGGCATGATGCAGCTTGAGTGTATAGACTTGAAGGGTTGACAACGAGTGTATAGACTTCGTCTTGAAGGAGATACACATGTGCACTGAAGTGTGTACATTCTTCACTGATGAAGTGTGTACAGACTCTGCTGAAGAACATTCAGCCTTGAGAGCGTGCAGACAGTGTACAAACCTGCTGTAATGACCGATGCCCAACTGGATGGTGTATGGACTTTAGAATGCATGAGACAGCAGTGTATAGACTTTAGAAGATGAAGCATGCACAGGCCAAACGATGTACAGACTTTGCCAATATGAGACACTGTACAGACTTTGTTGTATAGACTTGATGTGGTGGCTATGGAGACTTAGCTATAGGCTGTAGGATGAATGTCTAGACTCTGCAGACATGCGATGCAACTGGATTTATAGACTTAGTTGTGCTGTGCAACCGATGTGCAGACATGGCGTGCAGGCAGCCAGACTATGTATAGACTTGGCGTTCAACGATGCAACACAATGTATAGACTTAATGGTGCGGACACCCGAGCGCATGCGAGACACAAGCCGGCGAGCCACCGGTACAGCATGAGGAGCACGACTCGAGCCACCTCAGCATCCCTATGGCTTGGAGACAATCTGGAGGTTCTCCACTGAGTCATAGCATTTATCATATTTTTGGGGATTTTTATTTGTGTGTAATGTATTTTATTTTCTTTTCGTCAGTGTGTAATTTAGATAGTTCGAGGGGCTTATGTGCAAAATGGGGATCCCTGGGTCCCACGGGCCCCCACTCCACTCCCATTGGGCCACCTCAGCTCTAGGGCCCCTGTGGGGTCAGTCAACCCTCCATGGAGGCTTCTAGAAGGGTGGGCCAAGGGAGGGGGACAATGGACTTGAAAAGTCCACATGGGAGGCCACCAACCCCACCTACCATGTCCCCCCCTTGACCCTCCTTGGTCAAGGAGCGCCCCCTCCCCTTTTTGCTTAATATTTTGTTGTATTTTGATCAAACTCCATCCTAGCCATCCATCCCTAACCCCTAGATCCAACGGTGGAGGATGAGTTTGGTGGGAGTCATATATAAGGCATGTAAATTTTCTTGAATTAATGCCATTTGAATCAAACAAATTCCAAGAGCAAGGGCTGGTGCGCCCCCCCTCCTCTCTCCTCCCTCTCCCCCTTGAAGCTGTGAAGGCTTCCATTCTGAGGTGTGACGCCTCATGTATCGGTTCCGACGATCGCCGCCGCCGCCATGAGCCGCCACCGCACCGCCATCGCCGTCAATGGAGTTCTGCCTACGCAGTACCACAGCAGCTTGCTCGAAATTCACAGGTCTTCCCCGAGCTCATTTGGCTACCAAATTTGGAGGAGTTGTTCCTGGGGTGTTCCTCTCCACCCACAAAATTCAGGCCAGCATTCAGATCCCGTTTCCTATTTTTTTATTTTCGTCCACTCTTCCATTTCGGTTCTGCCAGAGTACTGTCCAGGTTCACCTCCGCCCTGAGTTTCACGTCTTAGATCCACTTTTTGATATCTGTTAGTTCGCCCATTAATTTTACTGGGGGTTCCACCCATCAACCCCTTAATCCACAATTTTGCTTAATTTTTGATTCGCCCATCTCATATTTTCTAAAAAATCGTTCTCAGACCCATCTACAGTTCTATCCTCCTGTTCCCAGCTCCGACCACCAGTCACCCCAAACATCATAACAAATCTCAGCCCCCTCCAAATCAAATTCTAAAAATAGTCCCAATTATGTGGTTTGATTCTCTACAACTTCTAAGACGTACTCGAAGCCTGAATCCAACTGTACGTAGGCGGTCAATGGCCATTTACAGGAAACTGATATGCTGATCTGAGATTTCGGGAGCTGTGGAGCAGAGAATTGAAAAATAGTTAAAGCTCAGGTCCGCGTAGGTTCAGAAGAGTCCACTGGCCCTAGAATGAAGTATTTCGAATCCTCTTTCCAACGGCGCTGGTTTCGTCGCATTCTGGCGACGGGGCCGATCGCAGCGGCCATTTTCGCCGGGGCGCACGCTGCTGAAACAGCAACATCAGCTCATGGACAACATCCTCTCCACTTGGGAACCGGAGGCACCCGGCCTCCGGTGAGTGTCACCGGTTGGTCGCCATCCAGTAAGCGCGCTGCCAGGGGTCCCCATTATAGTGGGACCCACCCCGCCAGACCCGGAGGATAGGACAGCGTGTGGGCCCCACAGCCCATTGATTGCGCCATCCGGAAGGCACAAGAACGCGGAGTTCGGCGTGTCGAGACGACATCAAGATGCTGCCCGTCAACCTGATTTGCGTGATCCCCGGGCCCCACATGTGACCTTTTACCTCCCTGCGTGGAGTGGGTCGAATCTCTTTGTACCGCTGTGAATTATGTTAACCGGGGGTCCGTAAGTCAGCTGGGGTGTCTTCGCCACGCCGGGTGCGTGGAGGTAAAGGTCTTAACTCCTTGGCGTTACATTGCTTAGCTAGTATATGGTCTTAGGCCGCTGTCGAGAGTGTAGGTACTAGCCCGTGTGTCCATGTCACCGCTGTGAGAGTGAGAGTGACCCGTCCCGCGACTCGATCCGAGTCCGGAAGTTGAGTCGGACTACCCTTGACCTCCGCCGGTTCCTTAACCGCGCACGGTCCGCGCTTTCCCTCGCTTGGGACGACGAGTGAGCTTCCACTTCTGTTAGCAACGTTTCGCCAGTAGGAGCTCGTAGTGTCGGGCTTAGTGTCTCCCTGGTGTGTGTTGCTGATCGTGTCTTCATCTAGAGTCCGAGGGTGGCACCATATAGTGTCGTCTCCTTATTCCGTCCCGCATCAGTTTGGTATCAGAGCGAGTAGAGTCTAGGGTAGTAGTTGCATATGTCTTGCATAGTATAAGTCAAGTCTAGGATCATCATTTTTTTAAAAAAAGTGTGTTTTAAATTGCATTTCGTCCCGATAATTCGGTATCTTAAAAGGTGTTGTCCGAATGTTAGGCTACGCCTACTGGGAGGTCGCACACTTGTGGGAGTGATCTTCGGATCGATTCACTCCACCCCGTACCGGATATTGGTTTAGGTCTAAGTGCATCATTTAGTGAGTATTTGCATTAGTTGGTGTCTTCTAGGTCGTGTGTCTTTGCATGCCCACCCGTCGAGGTACCCAATACTCGCCACCACCACCTATGGCGGACTCCCGAGCCCGTAGCTCCGATGAGTCCTCGACGGTCGAGATGTTCCGAGCCATTATGGAACGTCTTGACACGCGTATGGATGGTCTTAGTACGCGTGTGGATGGCATAGGAACGTGTCTAGAAGGGCAGATGAAAGCCCTCGAGGATCGGGCTGAGAGTTCGGATCAGTCCATTCAAGGCCTTGTTGGGAGAATTGTCATCCTAGAGAGAGGCCCAGTAGTGGCGCAACCCGCGCCAACGAACGGCCAACAAGAGCCAGTGCAGCAACCCGCTGTGCCAAGGGCTCAGGTGGAGGATGTCGGGAGGCAACAGGCGCCTATAGTGGATGATTATGCTTCCGACAATGATCAGGGGGGTAACGGTCGTCGTTATCAATGACGGAATCGTGATGACGAGGATGACGACCGCATTCTTAGGGGTGTGCGTGCGGACCCTCCCACTTTTAGCGGGTCCTTGGACCCTAGGGTGTATTTAGATTGGGAGGCCAGCATGGAACGGTACTTCGAGTGGTTTGAGATGACGGACCACCGAAGAGTCCGATACACAAAGATGAAGCTGCAAGGGCAGGCCCAAACTTATTGGATCAATGTGGAGAGCCTGCTCAACCAGCGACGTCAACCCCAAATCGGTACTTGGGATGATATGAAAATCAAATTGAGGGAGAAGTACCTTCCCGCCTCATATCGCCAGCGTCTTATAGACAAATGGCAGAGCATCTCCCAAGGGAACCGATCCGTGACCGAGTACACCGCCGAGTTCGATGAGTATTACTTACGGTGTGGGGTCACGGAAGAGAGCACCATGACTATATCCCGCTTTCGAAGAGGTTTGCGGCCCAATTATCAATATGAACTCTTTCGCCGTAATGTAACCACTTAGGAGTAGGCATATCAGATCGCTCTCGAATTGGAGCAGTTCGAGGCCGAGTTCGAGTCACCCCATCGGTTGGGCTCCTTTCCCCTTCGTAGTGTCGAGCCCCGTGGCTCATCTGGCACGTATCCAAGGGCCCCCATGACTCGAACTCAGGAGCCCGCTCGCCCCGAGCCCTTTGCTCCTAGGCCCAGTCCTTCACCCCCGAGGGACCTTCCTCGTCCCCAGCATCTTACGGCCCCACCCACAGCCCGTCCACCGGCACCCGCACCTCCTACACGTCCTTTGTTGCCTACACCTCCTATCCGTCGGGAGGATAAATATAAAGGACCTATGATTGGGGAGCCTAGTGGATCATGGCAGCAGTGTTATCGCTGCAATGGGTTTGGCCATTTCACCAACCAGTGTCCCACCCGCCCATCTCTTCACATTGGGGACACACTGGCCGAGGATACCACCCCTACGGGCCTCGAGTTAGTCAGCTATGAGGCAGATGAAGAGCTAGCTGACGAGTACTATGAGATGGGAGGTGAGGCCCAGGATGCCCAGCATTCGGACGATACCCACGTGGGGGTCATCAGGTGTATCCTCACCCAGCCGCAGGTCAGTGATGACTGGCATCGGACTACTATCCTTCATGTGTTCTGTAGGCTGGGAAAGCAAATTTGCAAGGTGGTCATCGATAGCGGGAGTTGTATCAATGCAATCTCCACGAACGCTGTCGCTCGTCTTGGTCTCACACCCGTAGACCATCCTTATCCCTATCAGGTATCATGGGTGGATACCACTTCCATTTCGGTCAGGCTGCGGTGCTTGGTCCCGCTGCAGCTCCACTCCTACCGTGACGAGATTTGGTGTGATGTTCTCCCCATGGAAGTGGGAAGTATCATTCTTGGTAGGCCGTGGTTATTCGACCGGGATGCCACACTCCATGGTCGGTCGAACACCTGTACCTTCGACCACGACGGCCAGCGGGTCACCCTCCACCCCGTTCGGCCCAGGAGCCCATCAGTCAGAGGTCCTACTGGCCCTAGTACTCCGAAGCCTTCCGTTCCCGGGCCAAATATCCCATCTGATGCGGGACGAGACACGGACACGACAAGCTCGCGATCGTCCCTTAACGAGGGAAGCGTCGGACGTGCGCGGTTGAGAAATCGGCAAGAGCTAGGGTGGTCGGCTCGCACTTTCGTGCCCGGATCGGGTCACAGGATGATCTCGCACTCTCTCGCAGCAGCGGTGAATGATAATATAGCGAGCTAACGGACCTAAAGCATGTTCTCTAGCATCGGCATAAACAAGTATATATGAAAATAAGCAAATGCCAAGTGTAGGGAGCGAGAACGATACCTCCACGCGCTCGGCGTGGGGAAGAAGGGCCCGGCCGAAAATTGTACTCCCGGAACAATATTACACAATATTACAGAAATGCAAGCCGCTGCCCACTCCACGCAGGGAGGTAAAGGGCTACACAATGGGGTCCGGGAGGACCGAATTCGGTTTGACGGGCGGCTTCTTGCGTTGATTCGGCAACACCCGAACACGTGACGGCGGGGTCCACGTGCTGTCCGGAGGGGCCGTGTGGGACCCGGTGGCACCGCTGTAGTGGTGGATGTCTGGAGGGTCGCTCCTTGGGATGGCGGCACGCTGGTTCGCCGGCCGGAGGCCCGGCGGCTCCGTTCGGCACCGGTCGGTACCCGATCGGAAATCTGCCGGTTCTGTATTTCGGCGCGCGCTCCGGCGAGAATGGGCGCTGCGATCAGCCCCGATGTCGTATCGACACGAGACTAGCGCCGTTGGAAAGCTAGCTTGAAGCTCTTCAACTAGGCCCAAATATCTGGCCTGGATCTGCTCGGATCTTGACTTATGGAATTTTCAATCTCCTGTTGTACAGTAACCGAAGACTCAGACCTGTAGAGAACTTAACTATGGATTGCCTTTGACCGGCGAGGTAGACTTCTGAATCTGGGGTTGTGTTCTTCAAAGAAGTTGTTGGAAATGGAGTTGGGAAGACAACAAAATTGGTTTGGACACGTTTGGATGTGTCTATGATTTTCTGTGATTTGTTTACTGGACGAAGGTCGGATCTGGGATCTGACTAAAAGTACTGTAGCTCCGGTAGAACATGAATTATTTAAAATAGGTAGAAGGATGATAAAAAATTAAGAAAAATTGTGGGGGTAGGACGATGGACAGAACACCCAGTTAAATTGGGAGGGCTAACATAAATTAAAAGGGTGGTCGAAGGTGGAGAACTCAGGGCTACTGTCACTGTAGACAGTGACAGAACAGATCTGAGATAGAGGGTTGAACGAAATGGTAAAAATATGACTTTTGAACCTGGATTTTTTTGTGGAGAAGGGGCTAGAAGATAGGAACCAACCCTCAAAATTTCAAATCGATCAGAACTCGTGGATGGCTTCAGGAATTCACGAACCACACCTCTATCCAGTAGGACAGAAAACTGAAGATGATCCCGTGGTGGCTCGAAGGCGGCACGAACGGCGGCGGCGGCGGCACCAATGAAGATCAGAGGTTGAGAGGGGGAGATAGAAGATTGATACACTCTAGAACTTGAGGTTTGAGGAGAAGAACAGCTGGGGGAGAGAGGGAGAGAGGGCACACCCTTCTTGCTTCAAGCAATTTTCACATAATTTCTTCATTAATCTCTAATGACACTATACATAGGCTTATATAGAAAATAGCAAGGGGTGGGGGGCCGGGAATTTCGTGGGAAATAAGTCATTTTCTTCCCCCATGTGGTCAAAACTCAAAAAAAATAAATTACATATGAATGGAGCACTCCTTTGACTAGGTAGGTAAGGTAGGTGGCCAACCTTTGAAATTTTAACCCCTTTGTCTCCCATGTGGTCAATTAGCATTCAAACCTTCTAGATGGCCACCTAGGATGGTTGACCAGCCCCACATGGATGAGGTGGACCAATGGGGAAGGGGAGGGGGCCCCCTAACTGGACCTACTACACATTTGCACAAAAACCCACACAATCCTAGGGAATGACACATTGGCTTACAAAGCCTTACAATTGTACATATACTTTCCCAAGAATATAAAAGTAAATAAAAGGACTCAAATGTAAAAAAAAAAGTTAATGCTCGGCGTCGATTCCCATCAACTCTCCCCGGGTGGGAGGAACTCGACCCCTTCGAGTAGGGGTATGGATGCTCGAGTACTCCGGCGGATCTGTCACCGTGCCAAGTAGCGCGGGTATGCTCCACTCCAAGTGACCGTCACTTGCTCATTCCATATATACTCGATATGCACAAGCTGCTATGGGCTAAAGGTGGTCACTCCGAAGGGGCACTCTCAAAAGGGAAGAAAATAGCTCGAAGACTCACTAGGAATCACCGCTGAGTCCCTATAGGTGACTGATCCGGGTATAGATGTAGAACCGATCCCATACTCATTGAATGAGTCCACTCGCCTCTTACTCATAAGAGAACGACAACGAGCTTGCACAAAGACACATGCAGACAAACAAACAACACACAAAGAAAAGCACACCGACTCACCTATGACCCTAGACACACCTAATGTTAGTCCGACCCGTACATGGATGACGGCGGACCAGGACACCCGAATGTGTGCCATGCATGCATTTGACGTAACCGGAGGTTGACGTCATGGGGAACTCCTAGACATACTACGATGCACCAATCATGGACATTGGGCTTGGACGCGGGAAGTCCGAGAGGTGCGGGTGGTTTAGAGGGATCGGGGAAACCAAAGTCTTCCTTACCCCCGAATGATGGTTCGGACCTATGGCTATGTGGAGTTTGCTTGGCCCGAGTGGAAAATGTGGGATAGTGAACTCCGTGGAAGAAGGGTAATGAGTATGAAAACTCGGGAGGTTCACTAGTGAAGGGGTCAAAAGGGTCGAAGAAGGTGTGACCCCATGAAGTGGGTTCCAACATGACATGGTCCCAATCATGAAATTCTTGAAGGTGCGGGTGGTCACCTTCCTCCGTCATGGTAGATGGGACCGTGTATAAGAAATAGGACTCCTCCCTCTGAAGCAAAGTCATGAAGTCGGGCTCATCCGGTAGCGGGAGAAGTAGAAGAACCTCCGTGGTGATACAACCCACGGTGCACTCGGAGGTAATGGACCCATAGGCCGGATGGGTGAAGCTAAGACTAGCGGGTTGGTCGAAGCCTCGGGCCAATAAATGTGTAAAGGTCAACTGCCGGTCTAAACCTTTAAGAAGGTCGTCCAATGTGTCCACATAGTGATGAGACCGGAAGGTGGTATGAAATGAGTTGCTTGACACTAGTGGTAGTGTGGGGTCCATTGATGGGAAGGGAGGTGGGACCAAGCCATCCTTGAGCCAACTAAGAAGCGGCTCGGCTATGAAAAGCGTACCCGTTAGAAATACGGGTGGCTCGGGCCTTGGTGGTTCCAAATGAGAGGATTCCGAATCAAATTCGGAAATAGAGATGGATGACATTGGAACTCTCTCGAGTGGTGAAGGCCATGGTGTAGGCGACTGGGAGGTAGATGCTTGTCTAAAGCCACCATACCGAGAAAAGTGTGACTCAAATGGTTCGACCACTAGAGCGACCGTATAGGATTCCGCTAGAGAGAATGCATTACGGATAAGACATTCTAACTGGAAGTGAAAGCGCAAACCTCTCCGGAACTGAAATGCGGCCGTGTTGCTCTCCTCTCCCAAGCCATGTTCCAACCAATACTTATGATATGCCCGAAGGTACTCGGACACGGACCTATCACCTTGGACGGGTCGACATGGGTGGGCCATAGTTGCCAAAATACGGGAATGGATCCCTAGGAATGGATATGCAAGGCCATTTGGGCAAGACACTTGACACGACCCTAAGTAATGCAAAGTTGGAATGCATGCACACTAAGGACCCTAGACGTAAACCAAGACTTGGTACGTGGCGGAGATAATTGACCCGAAGGTCACTCGCGCAAGTGTGCGGCCTTCCCGATAGGTGTAGCCTAACGTTCGGACAACACCTTTTGATATACCGAGTAAAGGGATGTAAATGCAAAAAGACACTTTTTTGTTTGTTTGTTTTAAAACAACGCTGACCCTAAACACGACTTAGACGTAAATGACTAATGAATGACACTTTTTTTTGGACACCCTAGACTCAAACTCGCTCTGATACCAAATTGATGCGGGACGAGACACGGACACGACAAGCTCGCGATCGTCCCTTAACGAGGGAAGCGTCGGACGTGCGCGGTTGAGAAACCGGCAAGAGCTAGGGTGGTCGGCTCGCACTTTCGTGCCCGGATCGGGTCACGGGACGGTCTCGCACTCTCTCGCAGCAGCAGTGAATGATAATATAGCGAGCTAACGGACCTAAAGCATGTTCTCTAGCAGTGGCATAAACAAGTATATATGAAAATAAGCAAATGCCGAGTGTAGGGAGCGAGAACGATACCTCCACGCGCTCGGCGTGGGGAAGACGGGCCCGGCCGAAAATCGTACTCCCGGAACATTATTACACAATATTACAGAAATGCAAGCCGCTGCCCACTCCACGCAGGGAGGTAAAGGGCTACACAATGGGGTCCGGGAGGACCGAATTCGGGTTGACGGGCGGCTTCTTGCGTTGATTCGGCAACACCCGAACACGTGACGGTGGGGTCCACGTGCTGTCCGGAGGGGCCGTGTGGGACCCGGTGGCACCGCTGTAGTGGTGGATGCCCAGAGGGTCGCTCCTTGGGATGGCGACACGCTGGTTCGCCGGCCGGAGGCCCGGCGGCTCCGTTCGGCACCGGTCGGTACCCGATCGAAAATCTGCCGGTTCTGTATTTCGGCACAGGCTCCGGCGAGAATGGGCGCTGCGATCAGCCCCGATGTCGGATCGACACGAGACTGGCGCCGTTGGAAAGCTAGCTTGAAGCTCTTCAACCTAGGCCCAAAGATCGGGCCTGGATCTGCTCGGATCTTGACTTATGGAATTGTCAATCTCCTGTTGTACAGTAACCGAAGACTCAGACCTGCAGAGAACTTAACTATGGATTGCCTTTGACCGTGAGGTAGACGTCTGAATATGAGGTTGTGTTCTTCAGAGAAGTTGTTGGAAATGGAGTTGGAAAGACAAAAAAATTGGTTTGGACACGTGTCGATGTGTCTATGATTTTCTGTGATTTGTTTACTGGACGAAGGTCGGATCTGGGATTTGACTGAAAGTACTGTAGCTCCGGTAGAACATGAATTATTAAAAATAGGTAGATGGACGATAAAAATGTAAGAAAAATTGTGGGGGTAGGGGACGATGGACAGAACACCCCGTTAAATTGGGAGGTCTAACATAAATCAAAAGGGTGGTCGAAGGTGGAGAAATCAGGGCTACTATCACTGTAGACAGTGACAGAATAGATCTGAGATAGAGGGTTGAATGAAATGGTAAAAATATGAAACGGTGGCTTTTGAACCTGGATTTGTTTGTGGAGAAGGGGCTAGAAGATAGGAACCAACCCTCAAAATTTCAAATCGATCAGAACTCGTGGCTGGCTTCAGGAATTCACGAACCACACCTCTGTCCAGCAGGACAGAAAACCGAAGATGATCCCATGGCGGCTCGAAGGCGGCACGAACGGCGGCGGCGGCGGCACCAATGAAGATCAGAGGTTGAGAGGGGGAGATAGAAGATTGATACACTCTAGAACTTGAGGTTTGAGGAGAAGAACACCTGGGGGAGAGAGGGAGAGAGGGCACACCCTTCTTGCTTCAAGCAATTTTCACATAATTTCTTCATTAATCTCTAATGACACTATACATAGGCTTATATAGAAAATACCAAGGGGTGGGGGGCTGGAAATTTCGTGGGAAATAAGTCATTTTCTTCCCCCATATGGTCAAAACTCAAAAAAAATAAATTACATATGAATGGAGCACTCCTTTGACTAGGTAGGTAAGGTAGGTGGCCAACCTTTGAAATTTTAACCCCTTTGTCTCCCATGTGGTCAATTAGCATTCAAACCTTCTAGATGGCCACCTAGGATGGTTGACCAGCCCCACATGGATGAGGTGGACCAATGGGGAAGGGGAGGGGGCCCCCTAACTGGACCTACTACACATTTGCACAAAAACCCACACAATCCTAGGGAATGACACATTAGCTTACAAAGTCTTACAATTGTACATATACTTTCCCAAGAATATAAAAGTAAATAAAAGGACTCAAATGTAAAAAAAAAAGTTAATGCTCGGCGTCGATTCCCATCACTATCCCCAGCTCGGGCTATGACCGTTACCTCTGGCCCAGGAGAGCCCTCGACGAGGAGATTGATGATGATTAGCTCCCGGGAAATGGAGCAGGAGCTTAGTGAGGGCTGTCCGGTGTTTGCCATTACTATCCGAGAGGTGGAGCGAGACTCCGAGGGTGAGCTTCCACCCGAGGTTGTTCCCATTCTGTAGGAGTATGCTGATGTATTCCCCGATGTGCTTCCCGAGGGACTCCCACCTATGCGGGATATTCAGCATGCCATCGACCTTGTTCCGGGCTCTTCCTTGCCCAACCTTCCACATTATCGCATGAGTCCCACGGAGCATGCCGAGCTAAAACGGCAGGTCGATGAGTTAGTGCAGAGAGGGTCTGTTCGGGACAGCATGAGTCTATGTGCTGTACCCGCATTACTCACCCCGAAGAAGGATGGCACGTGGAGAATGTGCATTGATAGTCGTGCCATCAACAAAATCAAAGTGAAGTATAGGTTCCCTATTCCCCGCCTTGATGACATGCTAGACATGATGGCAGGTGCCACTATCTTTTCGAAGATCGATCTTAAGAGTGGCTACCATCAGGTGAGGATTAGGCCAGATGATGAGTGGAAGACTGCCTTTAAGACCAAGGACGGTCTATATGAGTGGTTAGTCATGCCTTTTGGGTTGACCAATGCCCCTAGCACTTTCATGCGGCTCATGACTCAGGTCCTCCGACCTTTCATTGGAGTCTTTGTAGTGGTGTATTTTGATGATATCCTGATCTATAGTCGCACCACGGGGGAGCACTTAGACCACCTTCAACAGGTCTGTCTACTTCTTCGGTGAGAGCAGTTGTTTGCGAACCCACAGAAGTTAGCTTTCATGACACCTCAGCTTACCTTCTTGGGTTTTATTGTGTCTAGTACTGGGGTCTCCGCCGACCCGGAGAAGGTCCGGGCCATTGTTGAGTGGCCGGAACCCCGTACGATTCATGACGTCCACAGCTTTCATGGTCTTGCGACGTTCTATCGTCGCTTTATCCGCGGATTTAGCTCCGTCACCGCCCCGATCACGGATTGCATCCATAAGGGCACATTTGTATGGACGAAGGCCGCATCTGCCGCCTTCAAGGACATCAAGGAGCGCATGACCCAGACACCTGTCCTTCAACTGCCTGATTTCTCGAAGGTGTTCGAGGTCTCTTGTGATGCGTCGGGTGTTGGGATAGGAGGGGTCTTGAGTCAGGAGTCCCACCCGATTGCATATTTCAGCGAGAAGCTGAATGACGCGAAACTGTGATATTCCACATATGATAAAGAATTCTACGCAGTTATTCAGGCTCTTAGGCATTGGAGGCACTATCTTTTACATCAGGAGTTTGTCCTATACTCCGATCACGAGGCATTGAGGTATCTCCACTCCCAAAAGAAGCTGAACTCGCGTCACAGTCATTGGGTCGAGTATCTCCAGCAGTTCACCTTTGTCCTTAAACATAAGGCTGGAGTGGAAAACAAGGTGGCTGATGCCTTGAGTTGGCGAGCATGTTTGCTTACCACCATGAGTGCGGAGGTCATAGGGTTAGAGAAGATGAAGGAGGCCTATGTTGATTGTCCTGACTTCGATCAGATTTTTACCACTCTCCAGGCCGGACCCTCGAGAGACCTTGACGAGTATGTGCTTCAGGAGGGTTACCTCTTTCGAGGTAGCAGGCTATGTGTTCCCCGAACTTCGGTTCGAGATTTCTTAGTGTGGGAACTACATGCGGGAGGTCTAGCCGGCCACTTTGGTCGGAACAAGACTATTGAGGCAGTGGAGCATCGATTTTATTGGCCGAGCTTGAAGCGCGATGTTGCTAACATCGTGGCTCAGTGCCGTACATGTGCTACGGCCAAGATGAAGAAGCAAAGCTCGGCCCTTTATACGCCTCTTCCCGTGCCTGATGTCCCGTGGCAGGATGTTAGCATGGACTTTGTTTTGGGACTGCCACGTACCTCCAGAAAGCATGATTCGGTCTATGTGGTGGTTGACCATTTCTCGAAGATGGCCCTCTTTATTCCTTGCTCGAAGACTTCGGATGCTTCGAGGGCAGCCCACCTTTTCCTTACGCATGTGGTGTGCAAGTTCGGGTTGCCTCGCACTATAGTGTCTGACCGTGATGTTAGGTTCACTTCCTATTTTTGGAAGACACTATGGCATATGATGGGTACTCACCTCAAGTTTTCTACTGCATATCATCCCTAGACAGATGGTCAGACCGAGGTGGTCAATAGGAGTCTGGGTGATCTTTTGAGGTGTCTTGTTAGGGACCGCATTGGGGATTGGGATCTCATTCTACCCATGGCTGAGTTTGCATATAATGATTCGGTGAATAGGTCTACCGGCATGAGCCCATTTGAGATTGTCACAGGTCATAGGTCTAGGAAACCCGTTGACCTTGTCCCCATACCTATCCATGCTAGAGTGTCGGAGTCGGCCGAGTCGTTTGCTAGGCATATTAGGAGTTTGCATGACGACATCCGTCGTCACATTGAGGCCAGCAATGCACGGTACAAGGAGTTAGCCGATGCCCACCGACACCACCAAGAGTTCCACGAGGGCGAATACGTCATGATCAGGGTAAGACCTGAACGGTTTCCCTCTGGAACCGTTAAGAAGTTGCAAGCTCGCGGAGCCGATCCCTTTAGAGTGTTGAAACGCGTTGGATCTAATGCGTATGTTGTGGACCTGCCCGAGGAATATGGTATAAGCTCTACCTTCAATGTATCGGATCTTGTTGCATATAGGGACCCAGCGATGATCCCTAGTGAGCCTTTTGAGCCATCTCCTCCCCTTGAGAGTGATCCCACACCTGAGTGTCCACTTCCACCTCCAGCCCCTTTTTTACGGCAGCGTGAGCATATAGATCGTATACTGGACGAGCAAGTGATAGTTACCAGGTGTGGATCTTACCCGCGCTACCTAGTGCGATGGAGAGGGCGGCCCACTACTGAGGACACATGGATCACACATGGAGAGTTACAGCGGATTGATCCGGATCTTTTGGAGCGATACCGGAGCGATGCAGACCCTTACTCGACAGGGTCGAGTTTCTCCCACCCGGGGAGAATTGGTGCGGACACCCGAGCGCATGCGAGACATGAGCCGGCGAGCCACCGGTACCGCACGAGGAGCACGACTCGAGCCACCTCAGCATCCCTATGGCTTGGAGACAGTCTGGAGGTTCCCTACTGAGTCATAGCATTTATCATATTTTTGGGGATTTTTATTTATGTGTAATGTATTTTATTTTCTTTTCATCAGTGTGTAATTTAGATAGTTCGAGGGGCTTATGTGCAAAATGGGGATCCCTGGGTCCCACGGGCCCCCACTCCACTCCCATTGGTCCACCTCAGCTCTAGGGCCCCTGTGGAGTTAGTCAACCCTCCATGGAGGCTTCTAGAAGGGTGGGCCAAGGGAGGGGGACAATGGACTTGAAAAGTCCACATGGGAGGCCACCAACCCCACCTACCATGTCCCCCCCTTGACCCTCCTTGGTCAAGGTGCGCCCCCCTCCCCTTTTTGCTTAATATTTTGTTGTATTTTGATCAAACTTCATCCTAGCCATCCATCCCCAACCCCTAGATCCAACGGTGGAGGATGAGTTTGGTGGGAGTCATATATAAGACATGTAAATTTTCTTGAATTAATGCCATTTGAATCAAACAAATTCCAAGAGCAAGGGCTGGTGCGCCCCCCCCCTCTCTCCTCCCTCTCCCCCTGGAAGCTGTGAAGGCTTCCATTCTGAGGTGTGACGCCTCGTGTATCGGTTCCGACGATCACCGTCGCCGCCACGAGCCGCCACCGCACCGCCATCGCCATCAACGGAGTTCTACCTACGCAGTACCACAGCAGCTTGCTCGAAATTCACATGTCTTCCCCGAGCTCATTTGGCTACCAAATTTGGTGGAGTTCTTCCTGGGGTGTTCCTCTCAGCCCACAAAATTCAGGCCAGCATTCAGATCCCGTTTCCTATTTTTTGATTTTCGTCCACTCTTCCATTTCGGTTCTGCCAGAGTTCTATCCAGGTTCACCTCCGTCCTGAGTTTCACGTCTTAGATCCACTTTTTAATCTCTGTTAGTTCGCCCAATTTTACTGGGGGTTCCACCCATCCACCCCTTAATCCACAATTTTTATTAATTTTTGATTCGCCCATCTCATATTTTCTAAAAAATCGTTCTCAGACCCATCTACAGTTCTATCCTCCTGTTCCCAGCTCCGACCACTAGTCACCCCAAAAATCATAACAAATCGCATCCCCCTCTAAATCAAATTCTAAAAATAGTCCCAGTTCCGTGGTTTGATTCCCTACAACTTCTAAGACAAGCTCGAAGCCTGAATCCAACTGTATGTAGGCGGTCAATGGCCATTCATAGGAAACGGATATGCTGATCTGAGATTTCGGGACCTGTGGAGCAGAGAATTGAAAAATTGTTAAAGCCCAGGTCCGCACAGGTTCAGAAGAGTCCACTAGCCCTAAATTGAAGGATTTCGAATCCTCTTTCCAACGGCGCTGGTTTCGTCGCATTCTGGCGACGGGGCCGATCGCAGCGGCCGTTTTCGCCGGGGCGCGCGCTACTGAAACAGCAACATCAGCTCGTGGACAGCATCCTCTCCACTTGGGAACCGGAGGCACCCGGCCTCTGGTGAGTGTCGCCGGTTGACCGCCGTCCAGGAAGCGCGCTGCCAGGGGTCCCCATTACAGTGGGACCCACCCCGCCAGACCTGGAGGATAGGACAGCGTGTGGGCCCCACAACCCATTGATGCCGTCCGGAAGGCACGAGAACGCGGAGTTCAGCGCGTCGAGACAACATCAAGATGCTGTCCGTCAACCTGATTTGCGTGATCCCCGGGCCCCACATGTGACCTTTTACCTCCCTGCGTGGAGTGGGTCGAATCTCTTTGTACCGCTGTGAATTATGTTAACCGGGGGTCCGTAAGTCATTCGGGGTGTCTTCGCCACGCCGGGTGTGTGGAGGTAAAGGTCTTAACTATTTGGCGTTACATTGCTTTGCTAGTATATGGTCTTAGGCCGCTGCCGAGAGTGTAGGTACTAGCCCGTGTGTCCATGTCACCGCTGTGAGAGTGAGAGTGACCCGTCCCGCGACTCGATCCGAGTCCGGAAGTTGAGTCGGACTACCCTTGACCTCCTCCGGTTCCTTAACTGCGCACGGTCCACGCTTTCCCTCGCTTGGGACGACGAGTGAGCTTCCACTTCTGTTAGCGATGTTTCTCCAGTAGGAGCTCGTAGTGTTGGGCTTAGTGTCTCCCTGGTGTGTGTTGCTGGTCGTGTATTCATCTAGAGTCCGAGGGTGGCACCATATACTGTCGTCTCCTTATTCCGTCCCGCATCACTTAATCGTGTAAGATACATTGCTAGTGTATGGACTTAGTGCAATTCAAAGGCTGTATAGACTTAGCGTGGAATGCCTGAATCACAGTGCAATGTATAGACTTGCCACTGACCAATGTATAGACTTGAAGATGATTGTGAGAGCATGCAGTGTAGGTAGTGTATAGACTTACCACCGACCAATGTATAGACTTTGCCAAACGATGCATGCGACAATGCATGAGATGATCGGATGTACAGACTTTGAAGCTTAACTGAGACGGTGGATGTACAGACTTGGGCTGTACAGACTTGGAAGGCTTGAAGGCCAATGTACAGACTTGGAAGATGTGAGTGAGACAATGTATGGACTTGGCCAATGCAGCGATGTATAGACTTAGTGACTCATGCAGACTAGAGGTTGTACAGACTTTGGAAGGCATGTATAGTCTTGAACTCTTGCAATAGAAGGCTGTACAGACTTGGTCATGTATGGCAAGACAAGGCAGATGCTGTACAGACTTGGTGAGATGATGCGTGAGACGCTGCCAGACTCTGTACAGACTTGGACGTAGGTAATGATTGTAATGTGTAGACTTAGTGTGTAGTAAAAGCAGCGAACGTAGGAATAGGTTGGAATGTATAGACTTACGTTCGATCAGCAATGTATAGACTTCAACTAAGCAAGCTACAGTGCAATGTCTAGACTTAATGGTGCAAGCGATGTATAGACTTTGGAACGCTTGAAGCACAGACACACTGCAATGTATAGACTTGAGTTAAGCAAGCTACAGTGCTGATGAGTAGACTTGGCCAATGTGCAGACTTGAAGGCAAGGTGACGATGTGTAGACTTGGCCAATGTACAGACTTGAATGCTCGACCAGTGTACAGACTTTGATGAACATGCAAGTGAGTGTATAGACTTTCTATGCTGCTGCAATGTGTAGACTTGATGAACAATGCAACAGACTGTACATAGTTGAAGTAATGCATGCCGATGTACAGACTTGGCAAACGGGATGTGCAGACTTTGTAGCATGCAATGTATAGACTTGCTGGAGAGAGCGATGTACAGACTTGCGAAGGCTGTACAGACATTGAATGAAGCAGTGTATAGACTACACTTATCTGGGGAGTCGACCCATCTAGAGAGGGGGTCGACCCACACTATGCTGAGTGTCATGATGCATGGATGTTTAGCCTGTACAGACTTGCACAAGCAGAGTAAAGCAACTGATGTATATGTATATGAAATGCTTTATGCAGCAGATAACATGACTGAACATCAAATGCAATTCTTTAGATCTGATAAATTGACTGAACAGCAGTGCAATGCTTTATGCTCTGATGAACTGACATATGACAGATTCATGATATGCAAGGCTGTAGAACTGACATGATATATGCCCATAGCAAGACAGTCAATCAGATGTTCATGAATGCTATCATCAAAATCATAGAGTTAAAAATCATGTCACAAAAGTTCAGATAACTCATAGTGTTTGCTATCATCAAAATCACAGGGGCACAACAATCTCCCCCTTTTTGATGATGGCAACACTATGAGTCACACTGACTCATGTCAAACTATTCTCCCACTTTGACTTCATCAAAAAGAAAAATAGTTTGTGATGAGAGATACAAGCAATCATGATGTGAATAAAGTAAATACTCCCCCTTTGACTCAGTCTTTTAGACATGAAGGACACAGAGGTAGTTAAACAATGAAGCACAAATCAAGACAATGTTTCAGATGTATACTCTCCTATACCAGCCAGATAAAATCATGCACAAATCAAGTCTATGATGCAGATGTTAATCTCCCCCTTAAAGCCAGAATAGAGTTGAGGTATGACAAGAGGAGATAAGCATCTATCAGTAAAAACACAAAGGCACTCAAGGATTACCACAATCTGAAAGCACAATGAATGAATTGAGGAAGACAGATTTTCATTAGCACACCAAATTCATAAATCTTTGTAAATGAATTTCAGATTCTTCAATTATAATAGATTATGAATGAGTTTAAACTTATCATCATGATTTAAGAGAGATGTATTCAAAGTTTCTCAAAAAAATTCAATACTCACATCTGAAACACCTTTTAATAGAAATGAACCAACAATTCATCTGATATTCATGTTTAACCTCCTTCCATCTTACTCATTTAAATTCAATGACTCCTATGGAAGTTACACAAGATGATATTGAGATTAAACAAAAATAATTGTGTTTGAACATGTCTTTAGATTTTCAGAATTTTCTATTGATCAGCACTCATTTTTCCTGAGCAAGTTTGGTTCAGTCAACACCTTTTTACGTGAGACACAACACTTCTCAGGTGAAGTGACCCAGTTACTCAGTGTGACAACCATATTACCTCTTAAGGAGAACAGAGTTAGCAATTTGGAGTGTCTTTTTACATGAGGAGACACCTTGATCAGAGGCCAGAATCCCCAGTTACTCAACACATCCATGCCATTGCTCTGCCAGATTTTCAAATATTTTTAAAAGGAGAGGTAACTATGGCACTTCATGACTTGGGCTTACTCCATTTCTTTGACAGAGAACCCAGTTTCTCTCTGACCAAAGTCATTGCTCTTGCATTAAATTTTTAAGTGTTTTCAGATTTTTTAAACAATGCTCAGTACACTAAAATGTTTAAGAACAATACCTTCTATATGTATCTTAACCAAAGAAAGCCATGTCTTTTAGAATTTCAGATTTCAGAAGGTTTTGCATGAAGTTCATGAGACAATTTGTTAAGATCTATTAAGCATGATGATTTAGATATTTTCAAGTCCTTTACATCAAAACTTAGGAAATACATTAGACTTAAATCAATTTGATTTATCAAAACATTCTTAAGCCAGTATAATAGAAGTTTCTTCTTTTCAGAATATGTCTGATTTATGTCTAGGGTGCACTGACTAAAATCTTTCCTCATTCAGATGAATCAATGACATTGTCAGGAAATCAGTGGAGTCAACAAAGCATTTTTATTGAGAGATTAGCAAAGAGCAATCATGATGAGACAAGGAGTGAATCATTAGAACAGTGCAGTTTTGAAATCAATAGCTGAGTCTGGAGTTCAGACAGAACAGCTACATAAGTGTAGACAGCAGAGAATTCAAGTGAACCACACATTTGCCAAGAATGGATCAGATAGCTAGACAGTGAGAGTTCAAGAGATGAAGAGATGGAACATGAAAGCTCCCCCTGACTAGATGCTACATATATACAACAAAGCATGAGCAGCAGTATGGTTAATTAAGAACGATTGAGCTCCCCCTGACTAAGTGCATGATGTGCAGTGAAAGTACATCACATGATTTTAAATTTGACATTCAAATATAATCCATGCACTTCAGACATAAGTGAGCTACCATGAACATGATTGAGTAATTCCATTTCAGAAAATTCCAACTAAGCATAGATCAAATTAACAAGATGCTTAACCATCTCAAACAGTCAATTTTCAGATGATGGAATTTAAACAAATTGTTCAGAACTGACCTGAAGAGTAGAATCTTGGGGTTTTCCTTTTTGAGTGCCTTGGTTTATTAACCCCTCTTTGTTCTTCAGCCCCCAAGGCACACCTGCAAAGTTTTTGATCATTTTGATCCTGCAGGGACCCAAGCAGCTTTGGGTCCTGCGTTAGCCCTGACAGGTGTTCTAAACAATTTCTTAGCAACATGGTCATCATGATCCATCAAATAACAATTTTCCATAGAGTGACCATACTTTCCACAATATCTACATGATGTGACTGGTTTCTAGTTCTTATGATGCATAGTAACAGCAGAATGAGGTTTATAAACATGATCATAAGATTTTCTGTTGTATGCATGAACAGTTTGTTTCTTATTCCTAACCAGCCAACATTCAACAGATCTATGGCCTGGCTTCCCACAGTTATAGCATGAGAATCTTGCAAATGGTTTTACAGGGAATTTGACAACATAGGGGTTAACAGAGTTCTTCTGAACATGCCAACAGCCCTTGACTGTATGGCCATTCTTCCCACAGTAAGAGCAAGCAAAAGAATTTCTTCTATAAAAACTATTTTTACCCCAAGTGGATCCAAACCAGCACTCAGCAGTCTTGTGCCCATGCTTATTGTAGTTAGAGCACACAATGTGCTGACTAGACTTGTGTTTAGTTCCATAAGGACCATGAATATTCATGGAAGACTTGGCATGCAGTTTATTGTCTTCTTTCATGATAAAGCATGCATTCATGAGATGACCATACTTACCACAATAATAACATGAAGCATCAGGCTTCCTAGTAGCATGGTTTCTATCAGAAAGATTTCTAGAATGTGATGTTCCACTAGCATGCTCATCTTTTAGCATTAATCTGCAATCTTCCATTATGTGACCTGCCTTCCCACAATAATAACATGAACTCTTTTTAGTATGAGTGTGTGAGAGATCATGTGAATTGTGTGCAGCCTTCTTTATAGCAACAGGAGTCTCTTTGTCCTTTTTCTGTGAATTTTCATTCTTTTTCAGTTTTTGAATTTGTTCTACAGATTTGGAATTGACAGTGGACTTTTGTGCAGTGAATTGAAAAACAGAAGGAGCAGAGGTTGTGTTCTGATTAGAAGCTTTGACAAAAACAGTAGACGTTTTATTCCCATTACTCCTTTTGTTTGTCGGACTGTAACCCAGTCCCTCTCTCTGAAAGCTAACAATATTTCCAAGAAGCTTATTCGGATTGTCCTTTCCTTTGACAAATTTTGACAAGGAGTTTTTTAAATCTTGAATTTCAGAATTTAAGCCACAAATATTAGCTTCATATTTGGACAGATCTGTTTCACAGGAAATGACTTGTTGATGCAAGGCATCATTCAGACTTTTGAGTTTTTCAACTTCCTGTTTTAACTTTATTTCATTGTCAGCTTCAGATAGAGACTTGTTAAGATCATCAATTTCTTGTTGAAGGGATGTGGTAGTGAGCTCATAATTAGCTATCTTCTCTTCACAGCAATTGACATTGCCACTCAACATTAGGTTAATGGTTTTTAGACTCTCAATTTCTTGTTCAACATTCACCAACCTATCAGAATTATCTATGCTCACACACTTGCCTTTTTCAATAGTCAATAACCTATCTGTCAGCTGGGTGTTTAGATGTTTCAGTTTGTTGATTTCTTCTTTCAATTTATTATTTTGCTCTGTGAGTTCATCATCAAGCACCCAATCATCCGATGAAAACTGACATTCATAAAACATTTCTTGTTGTTTTTCAGATTGAAGTTTGTTGAAATTTTTCTGAAGCTCTAAGTTTATTACTCTCTCAGCCTCCAGCTTCTCAGAAATCAGTCTATTTTCTTTTTCAAGATTTATAGATTTGTGTTCAAATTCCTTGAGCTGGTTTTTGAGTATTTGATTTTCAGATTTCATGTTTTCCAATTCATAGTTGACACACTCTAAATCTCTCACTAATTTTTCATTCTGAACAGCATTATTGTGATGAACCTGATCTTCATCAATTAAACTATACCTCTCCTTTAGTTCAGCAATTTCGCAAACAAGCTCTTGATTCTCCTTTTTGTGTAAATCAATTTGTTTCATAAGAGTTTGTTTTTCAGATTTCAAGTGATCTAAATCTGAACTAATAGAATCAAAATCTGTTAGATGTCTTCTAAATATATCATTTTCAATTTTCAGAATTTCAGGGCTTTCACCTCGAGATTTAGCATCCTCATGTTTCTTTAGCTTCTTTATCTGTTTTTTATTCTTCTTCTTTAGTCTTTCATAGGATTCTAACAGATTGGCATAGGCATCTTCCCAGTCGTCTAAAGTGTAACTAGAGAAAGGATTGGTTACCTCTTCAGCATCTTCGGATTCATCTTGATCACTGCCATGGTCACTCTTGTCAGCCATTAGGCAGCTGTCCTCATCTCTCCTCTGAGTTAGCTTCAGCTTTTCCAGAATGTCCTTAGCGGACCTGCAGTCATAAAAATAAGAATGTAGAGCCTTGTCAGTAGCTTCTTTCATTAGATTCAAAACTTTCTGATTCTCTCCATTTCTTGATCTGTGACTGTTAGTCCATTTGGACTCTTTCTTTGGCAGTCTGTGAGGACCATGTGAGATTAACTTCCACAGATCCGGATCCATCAAATTCACATAGTTATGTAGACGCTAACCCATGAGTTAAAATTAGACCCATTGAAAATCGGTGGAGAAGCCATGAAGGCAAATCAATCAAGCAATTTCAAAACTGTATGCAGAAGACAGAAATACACCGAAAGCCAGCAGGATCCTCTACAGATCGTTGGATCTGGAAAGTCAGAAACCTGCTCTGATACCAATTGTTGAGACAGGTGCGATAGATTCAGAGGGGGGGTGAATGAATCTCCCCTTAAAAATATAGCCAAATAAAAACTAATGCTCAGATATGCGGACTTAAAGAACAATTGTAGATATATTCTGAAGATACTTAGAAGGATCTCGCAAAGCAACACAACGAATAAGCTCTCACTTGATCCTAAGCAAACATCTAATGTGCGAAGCAATAAGATGAACACATAAGAAAATCAAACCACAAGGGACACCAGGATTTTTAGATGGTTCGGTCCACAGACCTACGTCCACCCCTCACTCCAAACCGGAGTGAGGCTTCCACTAGCAACGCTAGAACAGCAGACTCAGTCTGCAACAAATGCTGCCACATAGCTTGACCAGGGGAACAACCTCCTCTCTTCCTCCCAACCGGAGGGAACCACTAGTGACACCTAGTCACTAGCAAACCAGAGACCAAAGTCTCTCTTCCTCCAGACCAGGAGGGCTCACCTGGACTTTCAATCCACAAGACCAGAACCGGAGGACCAATCCTCCCTTGCTCCAAACCGGAGGGGAACCTAGAGACCCAAGTCTCTCTTCCTCTGAAACCCAGAGGGAAGCACAGGTGACACCAAGTCACCTGCAAACTAGAGGTCTCGGACCTCTCTTCCTCTACAAGGGAGGGAACCACTGATGACACTAAGTCACCAGCAACCTGGAGAAACAAATAACCCTTCTCCTGAAACCACAGGAGGAACCCGATCCCCAACAGGGCAATCGGGAGAAATACAAAGAAATGTAAACGAAACCAAGGAGGGGAAATACAGTAATCAGAAAACTGTAAAGATGGTAGCACAACTGTGGCTCTCAAATAGAGCTGACTGGCCTGGATATGATCCACGGTCTAGCAGGAACAAGTCTTCAAGTAGCTTTGCTTCTTCTCCTCTAACTCTCTATCTCTTTCTCTTCTTCAATCACTCTCTGCTTTCACGGCTTCTCTTTTCACGATCTCTCCTTCTTTCTATTACTGTCTCTCTTCTGCTCTGTCTATTCTTCTGCTCAGGCTCACTCCTCTTCGTTCTTCCTTCTGGGGGCTTTTCTTCTCTTTTTCCAGCTCTTCTCTTCGAAGGGGCAAAGAGACCCTTTATAGGGACAGAGCCTTCGTGTGGATCAAGCAGCAGCTAGGGCGTGTGTGCTTCAGTCCACGTGGCGACTTCTCAGCATCTTGGATCACGTGCCAAGCGTCAACCTCGGATCACGTGCCCTTCATAGGCTTCACGAACAGTACCTGTCAAGCAATCATAAGAAGATATCAGATGGATGTACAGACTTGGTTCAGGCTGTTAACAAAGTGTGTACAGGCATGATGCAGCTTGAGTGTATAGACTTGAAGGGTTGACAATGAGTGTATAGACTTCGTCTTGAAGGAGATACACATGTGCACTGAAGTGTGTACATTCTTCACTAATGAAGTGTGTACAGACTCTGCTGAAGAACATTCAGCCTTGAGAGCGTGCAGACAGTGTACAAACTTGCTGTAATGACCGATGCCCAACTAGATGGTGTATGGACTTTAGAATGCATGAGACAGCAGTGTATAGACTTTAGAAGACAAAGCATGCACAGGCCAAATGATGTACAGACTTTGCCAATATGAGACACTGTACAGACTTTGTTGTATAGACTTGATGTGGTGGCTGTGGAGACTTAGCTGCATGCTGTAGGATGAATGTCTAGACTCTGCAGACATGCGATGTAACTGGATGTATAGACTTAGTTGTGCTGTGCAACCGATGTGCAGACATGGCGTGCAGGCAGCCAGACTATGTATAGACTTGACGTGCAACGATGCAACACAATGTATAGACTTAATCGTGCAAGCTACATTGCTAGTGTATGGACTTAGTGCAATTCAAAGGCTGTATAGACTTAGCGTGGAATGCCTGAAGCACAGTGCAATGTATAGACTTGCCACTGACCAATGTATAGATTTGAAGATGATTGTGAGAGCATGCAGTGTAGGCAGTGTACAGACTTACCACCGACCAATGTATAGACTTTCCCAAACGATGCAAGCAACAATGCATGAGACGATCGGATGTACAGACTTTGAAGCTTAACTGAGACGGTGGATGTACAGACTTGGGCTGTACAGACTTGGAAGGCTTGAAGGCCAATGTACAGACTTGGAAGATGTGAGCGAGACAATGTATGGACTTGGCCAATGCAGCGATGTATAGACTTAGTGACTCATGCAGACTAGATGTTGTACAGACTTTGGAAGGCATGTGCAGTCTTGAACTCTTGCAATAGAAGGCTGTACAGACTTGGTCGTGTATGGCGAGACAAGGCAGACGCTGTACAGACTTGGTGAGACGATGCGTGAGACGCTGCCAGACTCTGTACAGACTTGGACGTAGGTAATGATTGTAATGTGTAGACTTAGTGTGTAGCAAAAGTAGCGAACGTAGGAATAGGTTGGAATGTATAGACTTACGTTCGATCATCAATGTATAGACTTCAACTAAGCAAGCTACAGTGCAATGTCTAGACTTAATGGTGCAAGTGATGTAAAGACTTTGGAACGCTTGAAGCACAGACACGCTGTAATGTATAGACTTGAGTTAAGCAAGCTACAGTGCCGATGAGTAGACTTGGCCAATGTGCAGACTTGAAGGCAAGGTGACGATGTGTAGACTTGGCCAATGTACAGACTTGAATGCTCGACCAGTGTACAGACTTTGATGAACATGCAAGTGAGTGTATAGACTTTCTATGCTGCTGCAATGTGTAGACTTGATGAACAATGTAACAAATTGTACATAGTTGAAGTATTGCATGCCGATGTACAGACTTGGCAAACGGGATGTGCATACTTTGTAGCATGCAGTGTATAGACTTGCTGGAGAGAGCGATGTACAGACTTGCTCTTGCGAAGGCTGTACAGACATTGAATGAAGCAGTGTATAGACTACACTTATCTGGGGAGTCGACCCACACTATGCTGAGTGTCATGATGCATGGATGTTTAGCCTGTACAGACTTGCACAAGCAGAGTAAAGCAACTGATGTATATGTATATGAAATGCTTTATGCAGCAGATAACATGACTGAACATCAAATGCAATTCTTTAGATCTGATAAATTGACTGAACAGCAGTGCAATGCTTTATGCTCTGATGAACTGACATATGACAGATTCATGATATGCAAGGCTGTAGAACTGACAAGATATATGCCCATAGCAAGACAGTCAATCAGATGTTCATGAATGCTATCATCAAAATCATAGAGTTAAAAATCATGTCACAGAAGTTCAGATAACTCATAGTGTTTGCTATCATCAAAATAACAGGGGCACAACATCCTCAACCCCAAGGGTCAATCTCCCTCTCCCAAGGTAGAATCCCATCTCCCCAAGCACCTCTTCCCTTCCCCAACACACCCATTCCTCTCCCCTTGGCCAGCATTAATCCCACCATTAACCCAAAATTCAAATTCCTCTATCCCTCCAAGCCAACCTGCCCGCTCCCTCTCCCCCTCTCTACCCTGGCCGCACCCACCCTCTCTCTCACTCCACCTCCTGCTCCAGCAGCCCCCACACCCCCTCCATCTCCCCTAGACCCCTCCAGCCACGTTTCACCAGCCCCAGCCCCTTCCCCCTGCCATCTGGTCGCTGACCCCCCACCATCACACCCATCATCTTCACCCAATAGTCCCAGCTCGCAGGGAGCAGAGAAGCTGCGGATTGCAGAGGTTGTGCCATCGTCCTCACAAAGCACCAGGTGGAAAGACTTACATTGCTAGAAAGCTCTTCGAAGCAGCTTTCCAGGCGTGGTGGTCTCACGGTCTTCCGACTTTGGGGCTGCCTAGAAGACTCATCCTCGCCAGACTGCGCAGTTACTCCCAGGCAGACAACCAGAAGCGGCTTGCAGAAGCTCCTAGGGCCTGAGTTCTGAGATTCTTGGGGCGCCATTTGGCTGAGGGCTTCTCCTGCAAGTCCCCTGCCATCTCCAAGAAGCAGAGTACTTTTTGGATCTCGGGGTCAAGAGTTACAGATTTTCTCTCCGAGGTGCGGAAGGTCAGTTCCCTAGAGTCTGGTCCACCCTTCCATTGTTCCTATCTTCACGATCGGCTCAGACCTTTGATGACGGCCCCATTAGTCCCAGCTTGAAGAGGACTCATCCACAATTGCAGCAGTTCTGGTCCCGCATTATTTGGACCCCGGGAGTGTTTGTCGCACCCTCACCTTCCCGCAGCAGTAGTCTGGGAACAACCAGAACCAGAGTAGATTAGTCCTGTTCCAGACCCTGCCCCAGCCAGCGACGTCATCTGGAAATTCTCCAAAAATTCAGACATACTCCTGGGTCAACTCAATAAGTTTTGGCACCAGTCTCGACCTCTTCTGAGCTCCACAGAGCCTGTGGTGGCGCCATCATGGACTGCCTATCATGCTGTTCCTGAAGCTGGCAGAACCGGCGGAGCTCGATAATTTGGTTTCTAACTTAGCTCCCCCACCCCGCCTGGCCGGCTTACAGCCCCTCCCTGCGTGGAGGTAGTGTTTGGTTGTAATTAGACTTCCCCACCCCTATTCCAACCCCTCCGCGAGGGAGTAGTGCATGTACTAGCAGGTCTTCGGCCGAAGCGTCATCGGCGCAGCGTGCGGGTAGCCCACGCTTCCCCGCTCGCCCTCGTCTCCGGCCAGGATCGGCATCTTCACGCCGAGGTGAGCTCCTGGTCTCATTCCTTTATTGGACATTATCTTTGCTTGTTTGGTATTGCTTCTAAGTGCGATCGGACGGAGAGTGAGAGCTCGGCCCACATTGCCATCCACACGAGTGACCACCACGGGTGAGTTGTGAGAGCAACCACTTAACCCATGCCCTTGGCATGTTGTCCGCCCGTGATTTGGGCATCCCTGTCCCAGTGGGTTCCTCCCTAGGCTGGACAAACCCCTGGAACACCTAGGTCCAACCTCGGACCCTCACCACTATCGCTGCTCCACCTACGGACCCAGGTGTGCGCATCACGGGTGAGTCTGCTTGAGTGAGTTTGCCAACTCAGTTGTTTACTTGCAATTTAGGTCCAAGGATCCTAGAGAGTCACACTTCCCCTTGAGTGAGCTCCTTGGAAGCTAGTGTGATATATCAAAATACGTCATCGGAAAGGTCGGTTATGTCGGCCCGGAAGGTGGCCTTTCTAGCATCGAGGAAGCTTTCGGGCTCGTCCTTCGCCTCGTACCACCTTGTTGCCTTGGGTTCACAATTAGGCGACCATATAGGGCCCTTCATCCACCTAGATCCTAGGTTGTGTCACATCAAATTGGTATAAGAGCAAGTTCTCAACTTGTCTCTGCAAGTTGGTCCTAGGGCACAATTACATTAAAATCATCATTGGTCCACCTGTTGCATCATCATGTATACTCCTCTTTGGGCAATGCGATATAATTTAGACCTTCTCAAGGGTGATACTGACCCCCTACTCTGGGACATCATCCTAGATGATGACCTTCACTTTGACTGATCTAGCCCTAGTGCCTACCTAAAGTGGGAGGCTACCTTGGAAAAACACTTTGAGCGGATTCGGGCGTATGGACCCGAGAGAATCACCGTTGCCAGGGGTCGGCTTTCACCTCGAGCCAAGGAAAAGTGGGAACCTATAGTGGGCTTAAGGAGGGTTAGAAGGCAAGAGCCCATTTCCTCATGGGATGAGATGAAGGAGGAACTTAGAAAGATCTACGCTCCCCGACATTTCCCTTCCTACCCGAGGGGCACTACCACTCCTTCATCCCCACCCGGCCAACCTAAGCCCACCCTTAAGGCCCCATTTCCACCGTTCCAAACCAAGCCCCGCTCAACCACCACATATACACCCTACCACCTAACCCTCACCACCACCAACTCTCCCCAAAACAAAGGGCGACCCACTTCCACCCCTCCACCACCGGCCGATCCCAAGGGCAAGAGACCCCTAACCGACTGGGTTCCCCCCATGAGGGCCACCACCCCCCAACCTACACTCCCTTATCCAACCCACACCCAAACCCAAGTAGTCTCGGCCTCCACCTCCCCATCCAACCCCACGAGGACCACCACTCCCCAACCCAAAGACACTCACCCAACCATTCAAACCCAAGTGGACCCTGTGTCCACCCCTCCACCTAGGCCCATGATGACGACCACCACCCCCCTACCTAAAATCCCCCACCAAACCCATACCCAACAAGCCCCCTTGGTCCCCACCACTACCCCTCCATTGTCTCTTAAAAGGGACACTCCCCCCAAGACCAACCAACCCAAGCCACCCCAACCAACCCATCTCCCACTCCCTACCACAAAATTCCCATGTCCTAGGCCTCCACTACTTCCCCTCCCTATCCTAACCCAAGTTTCCCATTACCCACCACCCCGGATACACCATGCACCAACCATCATCACCCCACCCCCAAAATACCTTCCCATTCCCTTGGGAAAGGAGACCACAACCATCCACACGGGAGTAGATGCTAGTCCGGAACCCATCCCCACCCTTGAGCACACCAATGGTGAGGGAGAGCCTCTAACCTTCCCCACTTCACATAGCCCGACCCTTCAAGAGCCACAAACCTTCACACACGGCGTCATAACCATAGATGGGCCCCTACTTAAATGGCTTAAGGTAGACCCCATCCTCCATAGCTTGCATTCATACCCTCTACCCATGGAGCAACACCTCCCTCTGGTGCCCCTCTCCTATCGCACCACCATCCAATCATCCTACCAAGTGGAACCTTTAGGAGATCTCCTTAAGGGCCTAGCTTGTCAAATGGAGTTGACTGGCATGTTGACTATAGTGGCCTACCCACGTAGGAGCCTTGACCTACTACACCTATGTGTCAGGTCTATCACCTCAATGTGCACCATTGGTTGCTACACTAGCAACCTTCTTCTATTGCTCCCCACACCCGATGAGCCCAACCTTATCCCGGGCAGAAGGACAAACCATCCCTTCAAGACCGATACCCGGTCATCACCGACACTTAAGGAAACCCCTCACGATGAGGAATTTATGATGTGGGAACCAATCGGGGATGAACTTACCATCTCAAACCACACCTTCTTTGATCCCTTCCTATGGGAGTCTAGCTACCCATGTGACCCACCCACATCACTGACCACCCACTCCTTCCCACCCTCACCCACCATGTTAGACCACGCCTACCTCTCCCAAGTCCTGGGCGACACAAGGGTAGCCATTACCAAGGAAGATCTACGCCTAGGGAACAAGGAAGTGCCTCTTCCCATGATGTCCACCTTCCATGATCCCTTCGACTCTTTCAAGTGGAAGCTCAAGGGCCACCCCACACCCATGCACATGAAAGTCATATTTGGGATAGGAATGCATGAACCTTGGCGTACCGCACCACTTGGCATGATTCATAAGTCGGGTCCATTCATTCATATCACCCACATGTCAAGTAGGAAGAATGAGTGGTCCATATTCGGATGTAATGGTGCACCGTCATTCATCATGAGTCTTAAGCATGTTAGGAGCATTCATGGATGTCTGGGTCCTCTGACACTCATCACACCCACGCATGAGAGGGACACCTATGGATGCCCCGGCCCTCCCACACCCTTCAAAGTCTCCATAGCATCTGTGCATGATTGACCTAAATATGGTTGTCTTGGCCCCCCTTTGCATATCATGCATTTCCCACTCACACTACATCGTAGTACTTGGCATGAGTATTTAAGCAAGCAACAAGCAACGAGCGGTGAGAATCACAAGAAGCGGACAAAAGCTCACGAACGCCACTTTGAATTCCAAGTTGGCAACTTGGATTTGGTGACTTTGGAGTGGCTCTACCCTAGGGTCACCTTTAACTTGAGGGCACAAGGGCTTGGACCTTGTCAAGTTCTGAGTGGCCTTGGCAACCTGGCTGACGGGTTGGACTTACTAATGGGTTTTATGATTCACCCCATTTCCCACGTGGTCGATCCGACACCCTATATGGGCACCGCGGTGGATCCTAGTGAGTGCCTTGAGCCTATACCTTCCTTTGAGAGGGACACTACCGGAGTGCCACCACAAATCAGCTAAAGAGCCCGACGTGAGCATACAGAGGCAATATTGGGCAAGCAAGGTATCATCACCGGCAAGAGGGTGTGTCTGAGCCACCTTGAGAGGCTGAAGAGCCGTCCCCCGGCTATGGACGTAGGGTCGAGTCAAGAGATCATGGTTCGCCTGGAGCTGCTTGGGTGTACCACTTCCCCGGTGGACCCATACTCGACGGGATCGAGTTTTCCCCACCCCGGGGGTATGATGGGGACATCCCTTACCCGTCCACATTTTCGAGGCTCAGATTGTTTGTCGACATGCGCCATTGTGTTTGTGATATTTTTCTGAGTCTAGTCATGTAATTTTTATATTTTATTTGAGTCATGAACCATGTAATTTTCCTTTTATTTGAGTCAAGTACCTAGGTCATTGAGTCATTTACCTAAGTCAGATGTCATATGGTTAATTAGTCTTGTTTAATGGGCCCAATTAAGTGGGCTTGGCCCAGGGGCGCCCACCCTTGGGCAGATGCGTCATTAAGTCATTTGTTCAGGGGTATTCTGGTCATAGGAATTATGTGAGTCTATAAATAGCCCCCTCCCCTCTCTCATTTGTAACTCTTGATGTTCAATTGCAATAGAAGTATTTCAAAAAAATTGAGTGATTTCCTTGGAGTGAGAAGCTCCCCCTCTCCCTCTCTCTCTCTTCTCCCTCTCTAGAAGGGGGCAACCCTTTCTCTCTCTCTCCCCCCAAATTTCAAAATTCCCCCTCTCTCTTCCACCTCATCCATTCCCCTCTTGCCACCTCACCCACCCTTTCACCTCCCTAGGTGCATTAACTCCTCTCATTAAACCCTCATCAACCCCAAGGGTCAATCTCCCTCTCCCAAGGCAGAATCCCATCTCCCCAAGCACCTCTTCCCTTCCCCAACACACCCATTCTTCTTCCCTAGGTTAGCAATAATCCCACCATTAACCCAAAATTCAAATTCCTCTATCCCTCCAAGCCAACCTGCCCCCTCCCTCTCCCCCTCTCTACCCTGGCCGCACCCACCCTCTCTCTCACTCCATCTCCTGCTCCAGCAGCCCCCACACCCCCTCCATCTCCTCTAGACCCCTCCAGCCATGTTCCACCAGCCCCATCCCCTTCCCCCTGCCATCAGGTTGCTAACCCCCCACCATTACACCCATCATCTTCACCTAACAGTCCCAGGTCGCAGGCAACAGAGAAGCTGCGGATTGCAGAGGTTGTGCCATTGTCCTCACGAAGCACCTGGTGGCAAGCCTTACATTGCTGGAAAGCTATTCGAAGCAGCTTTCCAGGCGTGGTGGTCTCGCGGTCTTCCGACTTTGGGGCTGCCCAGAAGACTCATCCTCGCTAGACTGCGCAGTTACTCCCAGGCAGACAAGCAGAAGCGGCTTGCAGAAGCTCCTAGGGCCTGAGTTCTGAGATTCTTGGGGCGCCATTTGGCTGAGGGCTTCTCCTGCAAGTCCCCTGCCTTCTCCAAGAAGCAGAGCAATTTTTGGATCTCGGGGTCAAGAGTTCCAGATTTTATCTCCTAGGTGCGCAAGGTCAGTTCCTCCAAAGTCTGGTCCGACACCCTTCCACTGTTCCTATCTTCACGGTCGGCTCCGACCTTTGATGACGACCCCATTGGTCCCAGCTCGAAGAGGACTCGTCCACAATTGCAGCAGTTCTGGTCCCGCATTATTTGGACCCCGGGAGTGTTTGTCGCACCCTCACCTTCCCGCAGCAGCAGTCTGGGAACAACTAGAACCAGAGTAGATTAGTCCTGTTCCAGACCCTGCCCCAGCCAACGACGTCATCTAGAAATTCTCTAAAAATTCAGACATCCTCCTGGGTCAACTCAGAAAGTTTTGGCACTGGTCTCGACCTCTTCTGAGCTTGGCAGAGCCCGTGGCGGCGCCATCATCAACTGCCTATCAAGCTAGTCCTGAAGCTAGCAGAACCGGCGGAGCCCGGCAATTTAGTTTCTAACTTAGCTCTCCCACCCCGCCTGGTCGTTTTACCGCCCCTACCTGCGTGGAGGTAGTGTTCGGTTGTAATTAGACTTCCCCACCCCTAGTCCAACCCCTCTGCAAGGGAGTAGTGCATGTACTAGCTGGTCTTCGGCCGAAGCGTCATCGGCGTGGCGTGTGGGTAGCCCACGCTTCCCCGCTCACCCTCGTCTCCGGACGGGATCGGCGTCTTCACGCCAATGAAGTGAGATCCTGGTCTCATTCCTCTGCGGGACATTATCTTTACTTTTTTAGTATTGCTTCTAAGTGCCGTTAGACGGAGAGTGAGAACTCGACCCACATTGCCATCCACACGAGAGACCACCGCGGGTGAGTTGTGAGAGTAACCACTTAACCAACGCCCTTGGTATGTTGGCCGCCCATGATTTGGGCATCCCTGGCCCAGTGGGGTCCTCCCTAGGCCGACCAAACCCCTGGAACACCTAGGTCCAACCTCGGACCCTCACCACTATCGCCAGTCCACCTACAGACCTGGGTGTGCGCGTCACGGGTGAGTCCGCTTGAGTGAGTTCACCAACTCGGTTGTTTGCATGCAATTTAGCTCCAAGGAGCCTAGAGAGTCACACCTCCCCTTGAGTGAGCTCCTTGGCAGCTAGTGTGGTATATTAAAAGACGTCATCGGAAAGGTCGGTTACGCAGGCCCGGAAGGTGGTCTTTCTAGCATCGAGGAAGCCTTCGGGCTCGTCCTTCGCCTCGTACCACCTCGCTACCTTGGGTTCACAATTGGGCAACCATATAGGGTCCATCATCCACCTGTCTTAGGTTGTGTCACATCAATTCCAACATAAGGAAAATTCACCATTTTGCATAATCGGTTTTCTTGTTCCTCGAGGCGCTCCGGCTCGGTCTTTACAGAGGCCACTTCAACCTCGGCCACGGCCAACTCCTCAATTTCTTTGGCCCTGGTCGCCTCAGCCTCGGCAAGATTAGATTCGGCCGCAGCAAGCCAGCCCCTGAGCCGTTCTATTCTGCTCTTCAAACCATGGATGCTGTCACTGCACTCATCCACGACCCTCCGGCGTTGCTCTCTGTTTCTCTCCCGCATCTCTAAAGCTTGCAAATATTCGTCCCACTGGGCGCGAATGGCTATGAGTTCAGTCGGGGCTTGGGTCTCGAGGAATTCGTGACGGTTTACATACTTCAACAATAGCAGAACCCGTCGCGACAACTGTAATACCCCAAGACTTTGTAAATAATATGTTGAAATTTCTAGAAATATATTCGAAATTTTCTAAGATTTTTCTAGAATTAATTCAAGGTTAATGGGCTATTAAATGAATTATAGTTAATTAAATCTATTTATTAAAGCCCAATATTTATTTATCTAATCTTTTAAATAGGCCACAAATGATCCAAAATCAAGCACATAAGGTTTGACCCATATTCTAGAAGCCTAAACTAGAGTATTTACGAAATTTAGGGAGATAATTACTCCTTAAATAGATAAATAAATGGATAATAATAGGAGATAATATCAAAAAAGTTTGAAACTGTTCAAATTCGGCGCCAACAAAAGAAATGGTCTATCGGGCGACCGCATGGGAAGAAGAAACTGTCTAGACCTAGACCGCTAAGCACTGCAGATTCCGTGAATAGAAGAAGGCGTGAAACGATGGAAACTTTGGCATCCTAATCGCTTGGGATCGATGTAATCTATTAGCTAGAAGGTTCTAAGATAGATTTAGATCGAATTGGTGACCCAATTAAAACTCTAAGTTTGTGCAAATCCTTAAAACCCTAGCTAAACCTATAAATAGACCCAGAATCAACCTGCACGACCCTTACTTTTGGCTCGCATGGAACTAAGGTAAGGAGGACGAATTAGAGGTCTATTTTTTAGAATATTTTGTTCATGATATTAAGGTCTAACTACTCTCAAAATTTCGTTCTAGGACATCAAGCCTACAGGAAGTTAGAGGCGTCTAAAGTCGCTGGATCAGCACAAGAATCTCAGGAACCTGTGTGACCGGGTCAGATTGATCAGCAAGATAGAAGCCCTAAATGAGGTAATTAGATAGAGGTTCTTTAGAAGAAATTATTTCTTTTAGTACCCTATTCTTACCCTCCAAATTTTGTGGTCATAGGTAAAGGGAATTAAGAGATAGAAGGCCACGAAGTTGCTGGTTCGGTTCAGGAAGAGCAGGAATTAGGGTTAACTTTCAGCCCTAAATTCAAAATTTAAAGACAAGACCAGAGATAGGTTATCTCATGAACAGCATAAACATGATCTTAGGAGTAAAAGCCCTCAATTTCCAGTTGATTTCATGCATTGTATATGAAGTATTTTGTGTTTTAGTAGTTAGTTCATTTTCATGCATGAACCTAACCTTTAATGGAAAAGATGGAATTTCTACTTAATTTACATTCTCCTATGCATATTCTTGGCCTACTTTCTTCTGGCATCTTCATTACATATTTTATATCATTTTTATGTCTTATGTTGCCCTAAAATAGGCTTGAACATCGATTTTTAATGTCTGTCTGCTACAGAGGAAGAAACGGTCTTCCTGAAGACCGCTTGGAATCACTAGCGGCCCTACGATAGACCGCTAGCCTCTGTAAAATGGTCCTTGAAGCGACCGCTTTTGTTTCTGAGTTGTAAAATTATGTTAACCCAAAACATAATACAGAATGGCCCTAATTTACTCATGATAAGCCTAGTTATTTAAGTTTTTACCAAGTTTTAAACATTGTTTTCCTATACTTGGTAATATTGATGATTTATTCTAGTAGGTTTCATGTTCTTTATGCATTTGGAATTTATTTTTATCTTATGTTAATTTCATGCCAAGATCATATACTCTTGTACTAAATGCATATTTCAAGTGGTAGATGAACTGGATTCACTAGTAGTTTATCGCTATTTTATCATGATCCTTTCTTATCTGTGAGTCATTTTCATAAGTACATAGCACATATCCCGGTATGATGTCATTAGTTACACTTTGCACTTATAGGCACATTTTTCTTGGACTTATGAACCTCTATGCCGGATATTCTTTCTGTTGGACTAGGGGATTATGTTTCAAGGCCTCCGTAAGACTCAACAAGCCTAGGATTCCCACTAGGACGCCGAGCAGGTTGTACCCTTAAAAGCCCAAAATGTCTAGAAAGCACTTTACCGATGTTTTATGCATTCTGGACCTTAGCGGCCTCTAGACGACCGCCAGAATCGGTTAGCAGCTATTCACTAGACCGTAAGGCTCCAGAAATCGACTCTATTCATTAAAGGGTCTTGATGCTGACCGCTTTATGTATAAAACGGTCCAGTAAACGACCGCATGGTTCCTGAATTAGTCTAACCCGAGGTTTGACCTTTGGGGTTAGTTTTTCTTAAGTTCCTAGATGATCTTATGATTGTCAGGAGTTCCAAAACTACGTTAAAAAGGTTAATATTAAGTTATGGAAATTTAATAAATGTACCGTTATGCTGCCGGAATGCCGCCGGAGTATAATTTCTTTTTTTTAAAATCATTCTTGGAAATCATATCAATTTTGGTACGTTCTATGCCTTGATTACTTGATCATGAAACTCATTATTGGAATTGAATTATTGTTATATCTCATGAAAGTAGCTGGATTTATAACTTGAATATGTAACATCGGGCACAGATTGTGTCTAAGGGCTCCATGCTAGTCCTCACGGTCGATGGTCAGAAACGTGCTATAAACCATGGGGTACGATGATACTGGCGTCGCATTGCGCTGGGAGTACTTTCTCTTATAAATGAGTGAAATTCACGAGGCTCGTCATGAAAATTTACATGCTTATTGTTGCATAGCCTTTACAAGGTTGTGTAAAGTACTTTCTAATTACCTGCCCGTACATTCTTATTCATGAAAGGCCAAATTTACGTCTACATGATTATTCTTGCTTGTTCAAAGTCTATACTTATTCATATCTACTTGCTCAGTCATTTCGTGATTCTTGGTTATTTTAATTTATATCGCTTGTTTATCGCATTCTTATTTTTACCTTAATTCTAGAGCTAAGATGTTAATTACCTAAATATTGCCTTCATGTTGGTACGAAGATACCTACTGGGCAAGTGTGCTCATACCTATTTTCTGGTCTATTTCAGGAAGTACTAGTGCGTCGGATTCAGATTATGCTAGCAGTGGGTCCGAGAGTGAATGAAGGTTTTCAAGATGAGAGAAGCCTTAGATGATCAAAGTGTCCAATCTAGTTATATTGTAATTTTTGATTTTCTTGAGTCGTAGTTGTCAAGAAATGATGATCTTATGTAATTGGATTATTCTATTAATGCAATAAAGCTAGAATTTTGAGAAAAGTTACTTGTGCAATTACTTTTATATGATTGTCTTGCGCTCTAATTTCTTACGTGCAAGAGGCTTACCATGCCGGCTGTTCACGTTCCGATATTCCTTCCGCTGTATTAAAAGCTTGGGGCGTGACAGTTAGAGTGATATCAGAGCACTAAGCTTAGAAGTCTTAGGAAAAAAAAGTCATGTCATAGGATTAAGTCCAAGGTCTAAAGATCCATGCCTATGAACCTAAGGAAAGAAATACCGACCCCTAAGAGAAATTGGGTAGGATCGGGGTTGAGATAGTTATTTAGAAATTTCCTCTAAGATAAAACCCACCAATTCTCTTAGAATTAATAAATTTATTACTCTTCTTAGGAACCTTATTCTTGTAATGGCTCATCGTGTCGATTGGAATGGAATGCAACAAACCGTTGTAGGTCTCACACAAGTTTTGCAAACCATGGCCCAAGCTGGCGCAAGGGCAGGAACTGGTGATCTACACCGTAATTTTTGGAGTTTGAACCCTCCGCAATTTAATGGTTCTTCCAATCCAGGCGAAGCGGAGAACTGGATTGACGAGATGACTCGTATTTTTTAGGTCATGCAATGTGCCAACCTAGAGAAAGTTCACCTTGCTACATTCCAGCTTAATAAAGATGCACGTACATTGTGAAAGTCTGTACCTACACCACCCGCAGATGCACCACACACTTGGGAAGGATTCCTCACACTTTTTCGAGCTAAATATTTCTCTGAGCATGTCAAGGAGAGACAAGTGGCAAAATTCACCTCATTACGACAAGGTATGATTACAGTAGCCGAGTACGAATTACAATTTTCTCGTCTGGCACCCTATGCTCAGCATCTGGTGAGCACTGATCTCCTTAAAGCAAATCGGTTTATGGATGGGCTGCGACCCATCTTCATCCAGTAACTTGGCTCCCAGAATATTCGGACCTATGCCGAAATGGTCCAACGAGCTCATCTATGTGAAAGGACCTTAGAAAAGGTCGAGAAACTTAAAGGTAAAGGGGAGGAGTCTAGCCGAAGGTCAGATCGGCAAGGAAGAAAAGAGGAAAAATTCAGCATCACCTACAAGTCCCGGGATAACAATAAGAAGAGATCCCGAAGTGGTAACGGGAGCGGAAGCCACAAGAACAAGAAGATAAAGGAAGAAGAAAAGGCTTTTACAACCGCTTGCTCATTTTGTGAAAAATTCGGTCATTCGGCTGAAGAATGTTGGAAGCATTTAAGTGCATGTCTAAGATTTGGAAGCCAGGAGCATCGCATGCCGGATTGCCCCCTTATGAAAGATCAGTCTTCTAATAGTGGACAAAAGCGACAGGCTCATCTAAACACTGTTCTAGATGACGAGGAAGCGCCCATGGATGATGGGCTTATTGAAGGTAATATTCATATTTATTCTCATCCCGCATTCGTATTATTCGATACTGGTGCTACTCATTTCTTTATATCAACCACTTTTGCAAAAACCTTGCTAGTTTCAGCGGTTCCTTTACCATCGGACCTAGCTATTACCACACCCTTAGGTCCCGGAACTAAGCTTACAACTTATTACCCCGATAGTAAGGTAATTGTAGAAGGACATAACCTTCCTACTAATCTCGTATGCCTTGATATGGAAGGCTACGATGCCATATTAGGAGTTGATTGGATGGTAGATCATGATGCCTACATAAATTGCTGAAGTAGGATAATCTCTTTCTGAAAACCAGGTCTCCAATGATTTTCCTTCCTTGGTATCAAATACCGGAAGCATCCCTCTCTTATTTCATCTCTTCACGCTTGCAAACTCATTTCGTAAGGATGTGAAGCTTTTCTTGCCTCTGTAATGGTTACCAAGTCTAAGGAAATTCAAACAGAAGAAATCCCCGTAGTTAGAGAATTTCCAGATATTTTCCCTTCTGAGTTACCTGGCATACCGCCCGAAAGGGAGGTTAACTTCACCATTGAACTCACACCCGGAGTAGCACCTGTGTCAATAGCGCCTTACAGGATGTCCCCCACAGAGTTGAAGGAACTAAAGAAGCAACTTCAGGAGCTGCTAGAAAAAGGCTTCATTCAACCTAGCACATCCCCTTGGGGTACGCCAGTCTTATTTGTCAAGAAGAAGGATGGTTCCCTCAGATTATGTATTGACTACCGTCAGTTGAATCAACTCACCATCAAGAACAAATACCCACTGCCACGTATTGATGAACTGTTTGACCAACTTTCCGATGCGGAGTACTTCTCCAAGATCGATCTCAGGTCAGGTTATCATCAACTGAGGATCAAGGATGAAGACATTCACAAGACTGCTTTCCGAAGCCGATACGGACATTATGAATTTATAGTTATGCCATTCGAACTAACTAATGCACCTGCTGCATTCATGCAACTGATGAATAATGTGTTTCGGCTTTATCTGGACCAATTTGTAGTCGTATTCATCGATGATATCCTCATCTATTCAAAAACAAAGGAAGAACATGAGGAACATCTAAGGATTGCCTTGCAAACCCTGCAGGAACACCAACTATATGCGAAATTAAACAAATGTGAATTTTGGCTTAAGGAGGTCTCTTTCCTCAGCCATATCATTTCTAAAGAAGGCATTGCAGTAGATCCTTCTAAGGTTGAAGCTATTAAGAACTGGAGTCGACCGAACACGGTATCTGAAGTTCAGAGTTTCATTGGCTTGGCCGATTACTATTAGAGATTTATCAAAGATTTCTCCAAAATTGCGACCCCTTTGACTAGACTCACTAGAAAGGAGAACCCTTTTGAGTGGATGAAAGAATGTGAAGAAAATTTCTTGACTCTTAGGAAACATCTCACTACGGCACCTATATTGGCGTTGCCTGTTGAAGGTGGCAGATTTGAAATATACACTGATGCATCTGGCATTGGTCTAGGGTGCGTGCTCATGCAAAATAACAAGGTCATTTGCTACGCTTCAAGACAATTAAAGAAACATGAGGAAAACTATCATGTTCATGACCTGGAACTGGCCGTTGTAGTATTTACTTTGAAGATTTGGCGTCATTATCTTTATGGAGAGAAATTTATTGTATATTCAAATCACAAGAGCTTGAAATATCTCTTTTCTCAAAAAGAGTTGAATATGAGGCGAAGGCTGTCACGCCCTGAGCGTGGAAGATACTCAAGGTCGTGGCCAACTTATATAGAACCATTCAATCAGAGCAGTATACATAATTTTTTTTTTGACAAAAGACAGAGTGCACAATTTATCTAAATCATAATGAAGATTAAATTCCCAAAATAATATCAATGTCCAAGGTGACAATTTTCCAATTAACCAAATGGTGATAATTCTAATCCACGACATTTCTTATTCAAATCCAATACTAGGCTTAACAAGCTTCAATCAACTAGACTGACATAATTTGGAGATACAAAAGGGGACTCAAGAAAATCGAAAGACCCGACTAGCTGACAGTAGATGATCGGTGACTCTAGCACTCTTCACTCGGTCTCATTCCCATTCATGTGGATGTCACTATCCGAATTACCTAAAAAATGTTAGGAAGCAACTGGATGAGCGAATCGCTCAGTAGGAATTACATCTCAAGTTCGAGCAATCTTTAAGTGGTTTACATGTTACATGTAATGCAGGTATAACAATGTATGATGAACAAGTATGAAAAATAGGTATACAGGTATATCTATGCATGATGAACAAGTAAGAAGTCAAGAACTGTATAGAGGGAGTATCGCATGATTTCAAGTATTTGACAAGCAGGATATCAAGAACTTTATAGTTGTGATGCCACTTTCTGGGGAAGTAAGAACTCATGTACAAGCAAGTAAGAATCATGTTCAAGCAAGTAAAATTCATGTTCAAGCAAGTAATATCAAGTACGTGTCAATAGAATTTGTTATTTAAATCAAGCAAGTACTTTTCCCTTTTTTGGGCCATGCAAGTCAAGTATTGTCCATTCTGGGCCACGCAAGTCAAGTCAAGCAAGTAGAGAGAGTACGTGTGGAATGTCTCAAGTCAAGCAAGTACTTCGGTACAATGCTTAAACACCGTGGTCAATAAACTCCCATGGGCACAAGTACCTTCGGGCGCTCCTCCCAGGACCAGACCGGGCCCTATATGCATAGCATTTCCATATATTTCTTTTGACATCCACTCTCATTTATAGCCAATATGGAATTTCAAGGGTTGACCATTGTAAGAACATAAGGTAGATTCCATGAATGGAGTTCAAAGGCATATATCATGCAGGAGATGAACTAGGGTTTTCTCGATATAAACCATGAGACAAATCAGGAATCAGAATGGAGTTGGCAGCTAACAGGCTGCCTTGCTGAATTGGCGCCTGGGGGTTAGCCCTACTTTCAGGCTTTTAGGAAATGGCGCTTGGGGGTCAGGCAATCTCTCAGGGAATTAGCGCCTGGGGGTCAGGCTATCTTTCAATCAATTGGCGCCTGGGGGTTGCCCAGTCTTTTAGAAATTATATATATATATATATATATATATATATATATATATATATATATATATAGAGAGAGAGAGAGAGAGAGAGATGGAAAATGGCACCTGGGGGACAACCAGTCTTTCAATCAAATGGCGCCTGGTGTTCAGGTACCTTTCAATCAATTGGCGCATGGGGGTCAGGTACCCTTTCAAGGAATTGGCGCCTGGGGGTCAGGTACCCTTTCAAGGAATTGGCACCTGGGGGTTAGGGCTTCTTTCAAATATATATATATATATATACAGGCAAAAGGCGCCCCTGCAGAGAGTCTCCATTTAAAGGACGACTCTCTGGACGGTCACTGTTCCACAAATTGGCGCCCCAGGGGCTGCCATGTCTCAGGAAATGGGCGCCTGCTTAAGGGGCGCCCATTCAAGTTTCAGCATTTTTCTTTTCCTTTCTTTTTGATCTAAGGGAAATGGCGCCCCTCTACAGTGTCACCATTTAAATGGCGACCCTGCAGGGGGTCTTCAATTCTTTAAATGGTGCCCTAGATAGGGGCGCTCATTCCTCAGGCTCACATACGCACCGGCCAGGTACGTTTTGGGACATAAGTCACTATTCATGATTTCTAAAGTTCTCAGAATCAAGAAATAATGATATAGACAGGTAAAGGAAAATATCAGGATCATAGAAATATATTCATGCAAGAATTTTAGGGTTTAGTTCAATAGATATAGATTTTTGAATGTGTTGATCATTATTGGCTGAAAAATGAATTGACGACACTGTAAAGTGTCTTCAATTAAATGGCGCCCTGGTCAGGGGCGCCCTTTGCCTGAGGGCTGGACTTTCTAGGTTTTAAAAACATATACGTATCTCTTGTAAAACAGGTTATATACTAGGGCTAAAACATGATTATTTGAGGCTGTAGAAACCAGTATGATAGGATATATTCGAATTCCGTAAGATCAGTATAACAGACTATGCAGAAAACTTGGTGTAACAGGCTATAGTTGTTCTACTTAAAAACCCGTGTCACATGCTATAGAGTATCGTCTACTTAAAACCTGTGTAACATGCTATATAGTATGGAACAGGCTGCATGACATGACAGATGGATATACTAGCATATTATGTTACCCTATTTTAGCTACGGGTTGGGCTAGATCTTGAGAACACCTACCTTCTTGGAGTGCTACACGTAGTACAGATAGAGAAAATAAAGAAATCCCTATCATGTTCTCTTCAGCAGCAGGAAGAAGCACGTGGGAAGAAGAGCTCCAGCAGTAAGATGTAGAATGTAGGAAGAAGACGTCTCTTCACGTCTTCCGAAGGAAAGAAGGGAAATATTCCCTTCTGTAAGCAGCACTGATAATTGCAGTAGTCTCTGTCTGTGCTTCGGAGGGAAATAGTTATAGGAAATCTGGTTGCCAACGTAAAGCATTGGTTTATTGTCTTGCGGGTCCGGTTGGGGGAACAAGATCCTAGATCATTACTGTCCATGGTCAGAGAATGGTGCTTTGCCAGCTAAATGAGGTTGTTTGTGCCTCAACCTTCTAGAAGCACTTTGGAAATGGCACCCTGGTATAGGGGCACCCTTTAAATGGGTGACCCTGTTCATGTAAGTGACGCTTTTGCATGAGGGCATCCATTCTTCATGGCTTTAGACAAAACTACAACCTTCACGTGTTGGTTTTCATGGTGTATATATATATTAATATATATAGTGGGATAGTGGCCTTATGGTAAATGGCACCCTTGTGTAGGGGCTCCATTTTTTTGGGTTGGCAAAAGAGAGGCCCCACTACGTACTACCCATGTGTTGGCTTTTAAGTGATGTTGGACTTTGTATATTTACATAGTAGCCCTCATAAGGTATGGTTCTTTTTATAAGGCCTTCATGTAGGATTGTTTATCCAAGAAGTTCAACTTCTCTATTATTTTATATGGGGGTGCTACACCTTCCCCCACTTAAAGGAATTTGGTCTTCAAATTCAATTGCATATACGGAGATAGGAAGGGTGCGGAGAACTTACAGACTAGAATAGCTCCGAAAATCTACTTTTCACAGACTCCTCAGGTTCCCATGTAGCTTCTTGTTCTAAGTATCGATTCCATTGGATTTTCACCATAGGGATCGTCTTGTTCCTTAAAACTCGAACTTCTTGGTCGAGGATCTTCATTGGCTTTTACTCGTAGGTAAGGCCCTTTTGTATTACTAAGTCATTGTGGTCAATGATGTGGAAAGGATCGTGCACGTATTTCTTCATCATAGAAACATGGAATACGTTGTGCACTTTCGATGGTTGTGGAGGCAAGGCAATGCGATAAGCCACCTCACCTACTCTTTCTAATACTTCAAATGGACCAATAAACCTTGGTGTAAGCTTGCCCTTAACACCGAATCTTCTAATGTCTCAGCCGGGAGATACCTTGAGAAAAATATGATCTCCCACTTGAAATTCTAGGTCTCTTCTCCTATTGTCTGCATACGACTTCTGCCTGGATTGTGCTATCTTGAGTCTTTCTCGAATAAGGTGTATATTCTCAGTTGAATCTCTTACCATATCTGGGCCTAATAGTTGCTTTTCACCGACTTCATCCCAGTATATTAGAGATCGGCAACTCCTGCCGTATAGTGCCTCGAAAGGTGCCATTTGGATACTGACTTGATAGCTATTATTATATGCAAACTCGGCTAGGGGTAAGTGGTCGTGCCAGCTTCCGTCGAAGTCTATAATCCATGCCCTTAACATATCTTCAACAACTTGATTTGTCCTTTTAGTCTAACCATCTGTCTGGGGATGGAATGCAGTGCTGAAGTTGAGTTTCGTCCCTAGAGAATGTTGTAGACTTTTCCAGAAATGAGAGATAAAGCGTGGGTCTCGGTCAAAAACAATTGACACAGGGACTCCATGTAATCTAATCATCTTCTTAATGTATAGGGCAGCAAGTACATCAACCGACCATTGGTTTTTGATGGGCAAGAAATGAGCCGATTTAGTTAGGCGATCGATGATTACCCAAATTCCATCATGTCCGCTCCTAGACTTGGGTAATCCCATGATAAAGTCCATGCCGATATCTTCCCACTTCCACTTGGGAATATCTAGCGGATGCAATTTTACAGCGGGTTTCTGATGTTCCGCCTTCACTTATGGGCATGTCAGGCAGGAAGATACAAAGTCTGCTACTTCCCTTTTCATATTAGGCCACCAGAAAGTTCTTTTTAAGTTTTGGTACATCTTAGTGACTCTAGGGTGAATCGTGTACCTCGATCGATGAGCTTCTTCAAGAATATTCTTCTTCAATTCGGGACAGTCGAGCACACATGTCTGTTCATGAAATAGCAATCTACCATCAGGTGTCAGCTTGAAATCAAGTCTCTCGTCCAACTTACCTTTTATCTCTACCAGTGCAGGATCTTCTTCTTGTAGCTTCTTAATTTTGGGTAGCCAATCTGGATGTAGGCTCATATGGGATAGGATAATACACTTGTTCGTCTCATCCGTGCTTATATTGAGTTTTGAGAATTTCTCCAACAACTTCCATTCTTGTATCATACAGTTGGCCAAAATTGCTCTCGGCTTTCGACTAAGGGCATCAGCTACTGAATTACCCTTACCAGGATGATATTGTATAGTGAAGTCAAAATCCTTGAGATATTCAAGCCATCACCTTTGCCGCATGTTTATCTTCTTTTGGGAGAACAAATACTTGAGGCTTTTATGGTCGGAGTATACAGTAAACTATTCTCCGTAGTGATAGTGCCTCCATATCTTCAAGGCAAATACCACTGCGGCCAGCTCTAAGTCATGCACCAGGTAGTTTTCTTCGTGCTTCTTTAATTGCCAGGAAGAGTATGCAATGACTCTTCCATTTTGCATCAATACACATCCGAGGCCAATACCAGAAGCATCAGTATATACCTCGTATTTTTCTCCTTCAATTGGTAATGATAAGACTGGAGCAGTGGTCAAGAGATCCTTCAAAGCTTGAAACTCTTCTCACAGTCTTAATTCCACTCATAAGGCACTTCCTTGCGAGTCAACCGAGTGAGAGGAACAGCAATTTTGGAGAAGTCCTTGATGAAACACAGACAGTAACCAGCTAGACCCAAGAAGCTTCAAATCTCCGTTGCATTTGTCAGTCGTTCCCAATTCTTCATGGCCTCGACCGTTGCAGGGTCGACAGAAATTCTGTTCTTTGAGACTACATGGCCCAAGAAGCATACTTCCTCAAGCCAAAACTTGCACTTGCTGAATTTGGCATATAATTTACTTTCCCTCAATATTTGCAATGCCTTCTCGAGATGTACTTCATGATCTTCTTCGGTCTTTGAATAGATCAGAATATCATCAATAAAGACCACAATAAATTGATCTAAGTGAGGCCTGAATGTGCTGTTCATTAACTGCATAAAAGCTGAGGGGGCATTTGTTAGTCCAAAAGGCATAACAGTAAATTTGTAATGCCCATACCTGCTTCGGAATGTAGTTTTATGAATGTCTTCTTCTTTGTTCTTCAGTTGGTGGTAACCAGAATGAAGATCAATCTTGGAGAAATATTTAGCTCCAGATAATTGATCAAACAACTCATCAATTCTCAGCAGCGGGTACTTGTTCTTGATTGTAAGGTGATTTAGCTGCCGATAATCAATGCATAGTCTCATCGATCTGTCCTTTTTTTTGACGAATAGCACGGGTACTCCCCATGAGGAAGTACTTGGCCTGATGAAACCCTTTTTCAATAACTCCACTAGCTGCTCTTTTATCTCCTTCAGCTTAGCGGAAGACATTCTATAAGGCGCCTTGGAAACAGGACTAGCACTAGGGACAAGGTCGATTGTAAATGACACTTCCCTTTCCGGGGGTAAGCCGGGCAATTCTTCTGGAAAAACATCGTGAAAATCCTGAATTACACGGATGTCTTCAAGTTTAATCTCCTAGACTTCCGTGACAGTCACGAATGCTATGAAAGCCATACATCCTTTACTCATGAGTTTACTAGCTCGGAGAGCTGAGATAAGAAATGATCTATTCCGAGGGCTAGTATAAACCCGCTCTGGGAAATCCACGAAAGTTACCTTGCCATGTCGGCAATCTATAGTTGCTTGATATGTGGATAACCAGTCGGCACCCAGTATGACGTCATACCCCTTCATATCTAGGCTTATCAAGTCGACAGGTAGATTGTTTCCTTTAATCATAACTTCGCAGTTTGGGTATTGATAAGTGATATCGGACTCATTCCCAAGAGGTGTAGATATGACCAAATCTAACAGTTCAGGTTTCTTAGAAAATGAAGTAGCGAATTTCTTGGAAACGAATGAATGAGTTGCTCCGGTATCAAATGAAACTTGTGCAGTTTTAGAACAAATAGTTAGTGTACCTTGCATGATTCCACCTTCTATTAGTTCCGTCTCTTGAAGAGATTGCAGATGACCTTGTTTCCTTGCCGATCGCTTCTCGTCCTTAGTGGCTTGCTCCTTCATCAATGGGTAGTCTGGGATTCGATGCTCTCGGCTAACACATCAGAGACAAGCTCCCAATTTCCTCCAGCATTCCTCAGTCTTGTGGTCGGCTTTGTCATAGTATTTACAAACTTCCTTAGAAGGTGTAGTGATGGAGAAAGGCTTGTCATTCTTCTGAAATCTCTTTCCCTTGAAGAACTCCCCTCCATTGAAGAACCGCTTCTTGTTGAATGATGATTTGAATTTTCCTGGGCCTGTGACAGATTCCTTCTTGTCCTTTCCTCGAATCCTTTCAGATAATTTGGTGGCGTCTTCCAGCAATTGGGCATGTCGAACCATCTCCGAATAGACTTGAATGTCAATCGGTGCGAGTTGTGTAATATAGTGGGGCCGAAGCCCGTTGAGGAACCTTCTCGCCTTCATCTTTTTCGTACACACCAAGTGGGGTGCATACCTGGACAGTCTTAAGAATTGGGCCTCATCCTCAGCCACTTTCAAGGTCCGTTGTTTCAGTGTGGCAAATTCCGAGGCCTTCTTCTCCTGAATACAGTTGGAGAAGTACTTGTTGTTGAAATGTTCAACAAAGTCATCCCATGTGACATGGTCATCAGATAATGTTACTTCTATGGATTCCCACCAACCTTGAGCATCCCGCTCCAGTTGGAATATAGCCAGTAGAACCCTTTCATCATCCGTGCATTGCATTACACGGAAAATTCTGTCAATCTCCTTCAACCAGTTTTCAGCATATTCGGGGTCAGACGAACCAGCGAATCTTGGTGGGTTCATGTTACGAAAACCTCTATGAAGATCTCCAGCTCCACGGTTAGCTCTGCCTTGCACGACTTGATGTAGCGCCTGTGTAAGACCTTGCACGGTGCGCTATATCTCGCGCCATTGTGCTCTTTCAGCGGCCATGATCCTACAAGAGAATTTAAGTGTACTAAGTATCATGTTTAATTTATAAGGTCGAATGTCATTATAGGACTTAACCCATGGCTCTACCCATCTCACTGGGTATAAGGTGTAAACCTATCCTTAGACTTGGGTTTTACCTAGATTTCGATCATAACTTCTATTTTCCTAACCTCTTATTTCCTAGGGAATTGAAATCCTAGGCTCTGATACCACGAAGGCTGTCACGCCCCGAGCGCGGAAGATACTCAAGGTCGTGGCCAGCTTATATAGAACCATTCAATCAGAGCAGTATACATAAATCTTTTTTTTTGACAAAAGACAGAGTGCGCAATTTATCTAAATCATAATGAAGATTAAATTCCCAAAATAATACCAATGTCCAAGGTGACAATTTTCCAATTAACCAAATGGTGATAATTCTAATCCACGACATTTCTTATTCAAATCCAATACTAGGCTTAACAAGCATCAATCAACTAGACTGACATAATTTGGAAATACAAAAGGGGACTCAAGAAAATCAAAAGACCCGACTAGCTGACAGTAGATGATCGGTGACTCTAGCACTCTTCACTCGGTCTCATTCCCATTCATGTGGATGTCGCTATACGAATTACCTGAAAAATGTTAGGAAGCAACTAGATGAGCGAATCGCTCAGTAGGAATTACATCTCAAGTTCGAGCAATCTTTAAGTGGTTTACATGTTACATGTAATGCAGGTATAACAATGTATGATGAACAAGTATGAAAAATAGGTATATTGGTATATCTATGCATGATGAACAAGTAAGAAGTCAAGAACTGTATAGAGGGAGTATCGCATGATTTCAAGTATTTGACAAACAGGATATCAAGAACTTTATAGTTGTGGTGCCACTTTCTGGCAAAGCAAGAACTCATGTACAAGCAAGTAAGAATCATGTTCAAGCAAGTAATATCAAGTACATGTCAATAGAATTAGCTATTTAAATCAAGCAAGTACTTTGCCATTTTTTGGGCCACGCAAGTCAAGTATTGCCCATTTTGGGCCACTCAAGTCAAGTCAAGCAAGTAGAGAGGGTACGTGTGGAATGTCTCAAGTCAAGCAAGTCAAGCAAGTACTTCGGTGCAATGCTTAAACACCGTGGTCAATAAACTCTCATGGGCACAAGTACCTTCGGGCGCTCCTCCCAGGATCAGACCGGGCCCTATATGCACAGCATTTCGATGTATTTCTTTTGACATCCACTCTCATTTATAGCCAATATGGAATTTCAAGGGTTGACCATTGTAAGAACATAAGGTAGATTCCACGAATGGAGTTCAAAGGCATATATTATGCAAAAGATGAACTAGGGTTTTATCGGTATAAACCATGAGATAGGAATCAGAATGGAGTTGGCAGCTAACAGGCTGCCTCACTGAATTGGCGCCTGGGGGTTAGCCCTTCTTTCAGGCTTTTAGGAAATGGCGTTTGGGGGTCAGGCAATCTCTCAGGGAATTGGCGCCTGGGGGTCAGGCTGTCTTTCAATCAATTGGCGCCTGGGGGTTGCCCAATCTTTCAGAAATTATATATATATATATATATATATATATATATATATATATATATATATATATATATATGGAAAATGGCGCCTGGGGGACAGCCAGTCTTTCAATCAAATGGCGCCTGGGGTTCAGGTACCTTTCAATTAATTGGCACCTGGGGGTCAGGTACCCTTTCAGGGAATTGGCGCATGGGGGTTAGAGCTTCTTTCAAATTTATATATATATATACAAGCAAAAGGCGCCCCTGCAGAGAGTCTCCATTTAAAGGACGACTCTCTTGACGGTCACTGTTCAACAAATTGGCGCCCTAGGGGCTGCCATGTCTCAGGAAATGGGCGCCTGCTTAAGGGGCGCCCATTCAAGTTTCAACATTTTTATTTTCCTTTCTTTTTGATGCAACGGAAATGGTGCCCCTCTACAGTGTCACCATTTAAATGGCGACCCTGTAGGGGGTCTTCAATTCTTTAAATGGCGCCCTAGATAGGGGCGCCCATTCCTCAGGCTCACATATGCGCCAGGTAGGTACGTTTTGGGACACAAGTCACTATTCATGAATTCTAAAGTTCTTGGAATCAAGAAATAAGGATATGGATAAGTAGAGGAAAGTATCAGGATCATAGAAACATATTCATGCAAGAATTTTATGGTTTAGTTCAATAGATATAGATTTTTGAATACGTTGATCATTATTGGTTGGAAAATAAATTGACAACACAGTAAAGTGTCTTCAATTAAATGGCGCCCTTGCTTGGGGCGCCCCTTCAGGAAATGGCTCCCTGGTCAGGGGCGCCCTTTGCCTGAGGGCTGGACTTTCTGGGTTTTAAAAATATATACGTATCTCTTGTAAAAATAGGTTATATACTAGGGCTAAAACATGATTATTTGAGGCTATAAAAACTAGTATGATAGGATATATTCGAATCCCGTAAGATCAGTATAACAGACTATGTAGAAAACTTGGTGTAACAGGCTATAGTTGTTCTACTTAAAAACCCGTGTAACATGCTATAGAATATGGTCTACTTAAAACCCGTGTAACATGCTATAGAGTATGGAATAGGCTGCATGACATGACAGATGGATATACTAGCATTTTATGTTACCCTATTTTAGCTACGGGTTGGGCTAGATCTTGAGAACACCTACCTTCTTGGAGTGCTACACGTAGTACAGATAGAGAAAATAAAAAAAGGCCCTTCACGTTCTCTTTAGCAGTAGGAAAAAGCACGTGGGAAGAAGAGCTCCGACAATAGGACATAGAATGTAGGAAGAAGACGTCCCTTCACGTCTTCCGAAGGAAAGAAGGGAAATATTCCCTTCTGTAAGCAGCACTGATAATGGCAGTAGCCTCTGCCTGTGCTTCAGAGGGAAATAGTTATAAGAAATCTGGTTGCCAACGCAAAGCATTGGTTTATTATCTTGCGGGTCCCGTTGGGGGAAGAAGATCCTAGATCATTGCTATCCATGGTCAGAGAATGGTGCTTTGCCAGGTAAATGAGGTTGTTCGTGCCTCAACCTTCTAGAAGCACTTTGGAAATGGCGCCCTTGTATAGGGGCGCCCTTTAAATGGGTGACCCTGTTCATGTAAGTGACGCTTTTGCATGAGGGCATCCATTCTTCATGGCTTTAGACAAAACTACAACCTTTACATGTTGGTCTTCATGGTGTATATATATATTAATATATATAGTAGGATGGTGGCCTTATGGTAAATGGTGCCCCTGTGTAAGGGCTCCATTTGGTTTGGTTGGCAAAAGAGAGACCCCACTACGTACTACCCACGCATTGGCTTTTAAGTGATATTGGGCTTTGTATATTTATATAGTAGCCCTCATAAAGGATGATTCTTTTTATAAGGCCTTCATGTAGGATTGTTTATCCAAGAAGTTCAACTTCTCTATTGTTTTATCGGGGGTGCTACAAAGGCGATGGTTGGAGTATCTTAAGGACTTTGATTTTACTATTCAATATCACCCTGGGAAGGCAAATGTTGTCGCCGATGTGCTCAGCAGGAAACCAATAGGGAAGTTATCTAGTCTGAAAGGTATGTCCAATCTCATTTTTAAATTTACTCAGTAGAATCAAGATGTTGATATGAAGATAGAAGATTACTTTATTGCCAATATTAGAATACAACCAACATTGATTGAAGATCTAGTAAAGTTACAAGAAAATGATCCATTATTATTGGAGATTAAGCCTGATATGGAGCAACGACTGGATTTCTCTATTGCTAATGAGGGAAGATTATTGTTTCGAGGTCGTATTTGCATCCCAGATCATGTTGATACTAAGAAGATGGTCTTAGATGAAGCTCATAAATCTAAGTATATCATTCATCCTGGTGCTACCAAGATGTATCAAGATCTTAAAAGGAATTATTGGTGGCCCAATATGAAGAGAGAGATAGCAGACTACGTGTCAAGTTGTCTTACTTGTCAGCAAATTAAGGCAGAACATCAAAAGCCTGCTAGAAAGCTACATCCCTTGGAAATTTTGGAATGGAAATGGGAGAGTATAGGAATGGATTTTATCATGGGACTTCCTAAATCAAGAGGTGGACATGATAAAATATGGGTAATTATAGACTATTTAACAAAATCGACTCATTTTATACCTATTAAAAGTCGATGGTCTGTCGATATCCTAGCTACTTTATATGTAAAGGAGATTGTTAAATTACATGGTGTCCCTGTCACCATTATTTCTGATCGAGATCCTCGATTTACTTTACAATTTTGGAAAGGGTTACAACATTCACTAGGAACCCGATTGAATTTCAGCACTGCTTTTCATCCACAAACTGATGGCCAGACAGAAAGAACCAATAAAGTAGTAGAAGATATGCTCAGGGCTTGTGCTCTTGATTTTAGAGGAAATTGGCATGACCACTTATCTTTAGTGGAATTTGCATACAACAATAGCTATCAAGCCAGTATATAGATGGCACCATTCGAGGCAATGTATGGAAGAAACTGTCGTTCACCTATATGTTGGAATGAAGTAGGAGAAAGGCAATTTCTTGGGCCAGATATTATAAGAGATACTACTGAGAAGATAAAGCTTATTCGGGAGAGACTCCAGATGTTACAAGACAGGCAGAAATCATATGCTGATAACAGAAGGCGTGACTTAGAATTTCAAGTGGGAGATCATGTATTTCTCAAGGTTTCTCCAGGTTGAGGTATTCAAAGATTTGGTATTAAAGGCAAGCTCACTCTAAGATTCATTAGCCCCTTTGAAATTCTTGAAAGGGTGGGTGAAGTTGCATATCGAATAGCTTTGCCTCCTCAACTAGCTGGAATTCATGATGTGTTTCACATATCAATGCTTAAAAAGTATGTCTTCGATCCATTTCATGTCATAACTTATGACAACCTAGAGATTAAGAAGGATTTGGCGTATGAGCAAAAGCCAATCACGATACTTGAACGGGAAGTACGTCAACTTCGGAATAAGACTATTCCAATGGTCAAGGTCCAATGGATCAAATTATGGCCACATGAAGCAACATGGGAAACCGAAGAAGCTATGCACAAGAGATTTCCCGAGCTATTCAACTATAAGTACACTCTCCTTAAAATCCATATATGGAATTTGGGGACCAAATTCTCTTAAGTGGGGGAGGGTGTAATACCCCAAGATTTTGTAAATAATATGTTGAAATTTTTAAAAATATATTCAAAATTTTCTAAGATTTCTCTAGAATTAATTCAAGGTTAATGGGCTATTAAATGAATTATAGTTAATTAAATATAATTATTAAAGCCCAATATTTATTTATCTAATCTTTTAAATAGGCCCAAAATGATCCAAAACCAAGCCCATAAGGTTTGGCCCATATTCTAGAAGCCTAAACTAGAGTATTTACAGAATTTAGGGGGATAATTACTCCTTAAATAGATAAATAAACGGATAATAATAAGAGATAATATCAAAAGAGTTTGAAACTATTCAAATTCGACGCCAACAAAAGAAACAGTCTATCGGGCGATCGCATGGGAAGAAGAAATAGTCTAGACCTAGATCGCTAAGCACTATAGATTACGTGAATAGAAGAAGGCGTGAAAAGATGGAAACTTTAGCATCCTAATCGCTTGGGATCGATGTAATCTATTAGCTAGAAGGTTCTAAGATAGATTTAGATCAAATTGGTGACCCAATTAGGACTCTAAGTTTGTGCAAATCCTTAAAATGCTAGCTAAACCTATAAATAGACCCAGAATCAACCTACACGACCCTTACTTTTGGCTCGCGTGGAACTAAGGTAAGGAGGATGAATTAGAGGTCCGTTCTTTAGAATATTTCGTTCATGATATTAAGGTATAACTACTCTCAAAATTTCATTCTAGGAGATCAAGCTTACAAGAAGTTAGAGGCGTCTAAAATCGCTGATTCAGCACAAGAATCTCAGGAACCTGTGCGACCGGGTCAGATTGATCAGCAAGATAGAAGCCCTAAACGAAGTAACTAGATAGAGGTTCTTTAGAAGAAATTGTTCCTTTTAGTACCCTTTTCTTACCCTCCAAATTTCGTGGTCATAGGTAAAGGGAATCAAGAGATAGAAGGCTACGAAGTTGCTGGTTCGGTTCAGGAAGAGCAGGAACTAGGGTTAACTTCCAGCCCTAAATTTAAAATTTAAAGACAAGACCAGAGGTAGGTTATCTCATGAACGGCTTAAACATTAGGAGTAAAAGCCCTCAATTTCCAGTTGATTTTATGCATTGTACATGGAGTATTTTGTGTTTTAGTAGTTAGTTCATTTTCATGCATGAACCTAACCTTTAATGGAAAAGATGGAATTTCTACTTAATTTACATTCTCCTATGCATATTCTTGGCCTACTTTCTTCTGGCATCTTCATTACATGTTTTATATCATTTTTATGCCTTATGTTGCCCTAAAATAGGATTGAACATCAATTTTTAATGTCTGTCTGTTACAGAGGAAGAAACGGTCTTCCTGAAGACCGCTTGGAATCACTAGCGGCCATACGATAGACCGCTAGCCTCTGTAGAATGGTCCTTGAAGCGACCGCTTTTGTTTCTGAGTTCTGAAATTATGTTAACCCGAAACATAATGCAGAATGACCCTAATTTACTCATGATAAGCCTAGTTATTTAAGTCTTTACCAGGTTTTAAACATTGTTTTCCTATACTTGGTAATATCGATGATTTATTCTAGTAGGTTTCATGTTCTTTATGCATTTGGAATTTATTTTTATCTTATGTTAATTTCATGCCAAAATCATACACTCTTATACTAAATGCATATTTCAAGTGGTAGATGAACTGGATTCACTAGTAGTTTATCGCTATTTTATCATGATCCTTTCTTATCTCTGAGTCATTTTCATAAGTACATGGCACATATCCCGGTATGATGTCATTAGTTACACTTTGCACTTATAGGCACATTTTTCTTAGACTTATGAACCTCTCCGCCAGATATTCCTTCTGTCGGACTAAGGGATTATGTTTCAAGGCCTCCGCAAGACTCTGCGAGCCTGGGATTCCCACTAGGACGCTGAGCTGGTTGTACCCTTAAAAGCTCAAAATGTCTAGAAAGTACTTTACCGATGTTTTAAGCATTCTGGACCATAGCGGCCTCTGGATGACTGCCAGACTCGGTTAGCGGCCATTCACTAGACCGCAAGGCTCCAGAAATCGACTCTATTCATTAAACGGTCTTGATGCTGACCGCTTTCTGTATAAAACGGTCCAGTAAACAACCGCATGGTTCCTGAATTAGTCTAACCCAAGGTTTGACCTTTGGGGTTAGTTTTTCTTGAGTTCCTAGATGATCTTAGGATTGTCTGGAGTTCCAAAACTATATTAAAAAGGTTAATATTAAGTTATGAAAATTTAATAAATGTACCGTTATGCTGCCGGAATGCCGCCGAAGTATAATTTCTTTTTTTAAATCATTCTTGGAAATCATATCAACTTTGGCACGTTCTATGCCTTGATTACTTGATCATGAAACTCGTTATTGGAATTGAATTATTGTTATATCTCGTGAAAGTAGCTAGATTTATTACTTGAAGATGCAAGATCGGGCACGGATTGTGTCCAAGGGCTCTATGCTAGTCCTCACGGCCGATGGTCGGAAACGTGCTATAAACCATGGGGTATGATGATACTGGCATCGCATTACGCTGGGAGTACTTTCTCTTATAAATGAGTGAAATTCACGAGGCTCGTCATGAAAATTTACATGCTTGTTATTGCATAGCCTTTACAAGGTTGTGTAAAGTACTTTCTAGTTACCTGCTCGTACATTCTTATTCATGAAAGGCCAAATTTACGTCTACATGATTGTTATTGCTTGTTCAAAGTCTATACTTATTCATATCTACTTGCTCAGTCATTTCATGATTCTTGGTTATTTCAGTTTATATCGCTTGTTTATCGCATTCTTATTTTTAACTTAATTCTAGAGCTAAGATGTTAATTACTTAAATATTGCCTTCATATTGATACAAAGATACCTACTGGGCAAGTGTGCTCATACCTATTTTCTTGTCTATTTCAGGAAGTACTAGTGCGTCGAATTCAGATTATGCTAGCTGCGGGTCCGAGAGTGAATGAAGGTTTTCAAGATGAGAGAAGCCTTAGATGATCAAAGTGTCTAGTCTAGTTATATTGTAACTTTTGATTTTCTTGAGTCATAGTTGTCAAGAAATGATGATCTTATGTAGATAGATTATTCTATTAATGCAATAAAGCTAGAATTCTGAGAAAAGTTACTTGTGCAATTACATTTATGTGATTGTCTTACGCTCTAATTTCTTGTGTGCAAGGGGTTTACCATGCCGGCTGTTCACGTTCTGATATTCCTTCCACTGTATTAAAAGCTCGGGGCGTGACGGATTCCAACATAAGGAAAATTCACCATTTCGCGCAGTCGATTTTCTTGTTCCTTGAGGCACTCCAACTTGATCTTCACAGAGGCCACTTCAACCTCGGCCACAACCAACTCCTCAGTTTCTTTGGCCCTGGTCGCCTCGGCCTCAGGAAGATCATATTCGGCCGCAAGCCCCTGAGCCGTTCTGTTTAGCTCTTCAAACCATGGATGATGCCGCTGCACTCGTCCACGACCCTCTGGCGTTGCGCTCTGTTTCTCTCCCGCATCTCTAAAGCTTGTAAATATGCGTCCTTCTAGGAGCAAATGGCTATGAATTCAGTCGGGGCTTGGGTCTCGAGGAATTCATGACGGTTTACATACTTCAACAATAGCAGAACCCGTCACGACCACTCTTCCAGTGGGCAACCCATCATTTTCAATGCCCCTGTCAGTTACATGACCACGGTGTGCACCCCCAGGTACGTGAGTGACGGGTCTGCAAACATCATGGACCACAGCATCAATAGAGTCTGGCAGACTGGCAAGTCCGAAGCAACATGGCCTATCGAGGGTACGGTCGGTGGGTTGAATTTGACATTGCTGTCCACGGCCGCCCATATCTCTGTGTCGACCACGATCGATGAAGACGGGAGGGCTGAAGCCAGGTGGCGGGGTCCTTCGGTCTCAGAAGAAAGTCCCTGGCTGACCACCGCTAGAGGCGAAGGTAGAACTACAGCAGGATCACCAACCGTGCCCGCCGTGGGAGATTGCGCCACCTCCACCGTCTCTAGTGAGCTGAAACCCGTTATTGCTACCTGTGCTGTGAGGACCGGGGCCGCAGGAGCTGAACCAGGTATTACGGCAGACGGGTGTTGACACCCATTTTATGACCAATAAGTCGGGTCATCTCTTTATTCATTATATATGATGCTCCGAGTTGTTCACTCTTCATCGAGTCTCTTTGTTTAGTTGAAGATCATTTCTTGGATCGGATGTGGCTCTTTGTGGCATTTCATTTTGACTAAAGCTTAGCAAAACCTTCATTCCTTCTTTTGAAATCCATTGATAATAACGGTTTGTCCCAGGCGCGTTTCTTCCTTCTAACGGATGGGTCCTGGGCTGTTGCTCCTGGAAGAGTCCTGAAGCTTAAGGTCTTGTTCCAAAGCTTATCCTTTGGCCTATATGTTAAATATAACGGTCTGTCGTGCAGCCGTTGTTTCATTCTGACGCCCTATGCCTTGGCCGTTGCTTTCTTTATAGAGTCCTATTGTTTTGATCTTCTTCCTGTTGATCTTATCTCTTTGGGGATAAGGTTGAAAGTAACGGATGTTCCTTGATGCGTTATTTCACTGTGGCGGTCTGTCGTGCAGCCGTTACTTCCTTCAGAGAGTCCTGGCAGTTCAGGCATTTTCTCTGCTACTCCGTGGTCGAGATAAGAACTTGGATTGACAATATCTCTTCCAAATTTAATCCTCAGGACCTTCTGTTTGATTCTATGGACTCTTGGTGATATTATCTTCAAGGATTTGCTAAGAGTTATCCCTTTATCTTGATGGATTTTCCTCTGCTCGACCTGAGGGTTTGAGGGTCTATAAATAGAACCCTTGACTTCATGGTCATAAGGAGAAAATTCTAGTTTTTGCGACGAAGTGCTGCCGCATTTTAGAGCCACGATTGATCAAGGAGAAGTGCTTCTCACGTTCGTTTGCTGCCTGGTGAAGGGAGTATCTGTTCCTCTTGGTTCCAAAGTTCATATTTGCATATTGAATTCTTTTTCCATCTCCCTTTCATCATAAGCATTATTTCTCTCCTTTCTCCACATTTTTCACTAGTTTTCATCATCTAAACTTCCTCCCAATCTTTTAAAACACCCAGAGAGGTTAAAAAACCAAAACCTCCCGGTATTTCCCTTTCCTTTTGATGATATTGTGTTTATTGAAGAATTGATGCTATATTGTCTAAAGGGCTAATTTGGGTTGTTTTCTGTTGCTTTCCATGTCTTTGGCAGGTTTACAGGTCCACCAGCACGAGGCCCAAGTCTTCTAGCCGGCTGGAAGAGTTGGAGTTAAAAGGATTAACGCTTTGCTACTGCAGGTTATTTGACGGTCTCGTGCAGGCGTGTCAGATTCTTCCCGCGGTCTATCGAGCGACCGTCACTTCCAAGTGATGCATAGGGTTCTGGCTGTTACTTTCAGCTGACCTGCAGGTCTTCTTTGGGTTTCTCTCCCGTGGGCGGGTGTTTCATCCACCTATTTCCGAGGTATTTTTAGGTCTTTGACTTGTTTTTACTTTGGTGGCGATCACGTCTTTCTTAGTATTGGGCATTAGCTTTCTCTCTCGCATCTCATATCTTCTATTTTCTTGCTTGTTCCACTCTCGCGGTGTGTTTTTATTTATTCCTTGCTCCACGCCCCGGCGTGTGCTTTTCTTTATTTCCTTAGCTTAGTTTGATTGAGATAGTATGCCCATGCTAGAGCTAGCTTTGATTGCCTAGGTTCATGGTCACATGTTCATAGGTTAAGAGAAGGTCTTTGATTACTTGCTTGTCATCTTATCACATCATAAAAACCCCAAAAAAAGATAGGCAAAACAAATCAACAGATAATTTTTTGGCGATCATGATGGGACTACTTGTGCCAATCGTGCTTTTGATTCCTGTTAAACCTGCCATCATCTCTTGTGTTGTTCCCCTCCCGTTTTCCTCTTATTTCCTGTTGATCCTGGTTTTCTGAGTGCTCTGACGGCCCTGTGTCCCTGCGTTAGAGCCCTCTGACGCAGGGTCATTAGACCGCCACATCTGTTCTGCTGCGAGAGTTTTCACGGTCTTTTCCTGTTACTTCTGGTTAATTTTGGCTCTCTGGCTCATTTGACGGTCCTACCTCCCTGCGTTATATTATTTCTGGCGGTCTGGTCTTCGACCGTTACTTTCTTCTGACGCAGGGTTCCTCGACCGTTATACTCCAGACAGGTACGCATCCGAGGTGCATTTATTTCCGCAGTTTCTGCTGTGACTCTTTGCTTGGGTGATACTTGACTTCCTCCTTGCTTCGTTTCATATCTCCATATCATTGTGTGCATCATTGATTGCTAGATTTTAGGCTAGGCTTTGCATGCACTCCGGTGCACATAGGACCATTCATCTTTTCATATCCTAGATTGCATTTTCCTACCTTGGTGTGCGGACCTCTCGTCTCCATATTCCTTGGGGCCGACTAGGAAATCACACCAGGGACCTCCATAAGTCCCCGCGAACTGTGGATTCCCACACGAACGCCGGGCTGGTTGTACCTTTCCCACCCCGTGTCTAGGGTTGCATAAGTGAAGGAGTGATTACACTTAGAGTCAAACCAAGTCCCATACCCATCTCCTGTTAGGAACCCATTGTTGAGAGCACATTTCAATCAATTCACTAAAGTTCCGAAGGAGAAATCACAAGAATCTTTGTAAGACCCCGAATTATTTTATTGGATTTAATATATTTATTTAGCTCTTGTTAATTAAGAATTGAATTTCTATTGATTTAATAATTGAATTTCGGATTTATTAATATTTAATTCCTTAGAATTAGAATAGTGATAATTTCGACCACCTTATAAAAATCCAGAAAAATGGTAAACAGATTAAGATCGAGGTAGATAACAACTTTTCCTTCTGGCATTAGGCCATTGTAAATCCGTGGGAAGATCTATTTAGAGTTTAAACCCAAAAGTGCACACTTTTGACCCATACCTAACCCTTGGATTAAAACACGCAATTCGACCTCAATACTCAACCAAATGATCTGAAATCAGTGGCAATTGGAAGGCCACAATGTAAGGAACATTTACCCTCAATCAATTTGAGGTAAACCTAGCCCCAACACGTGCTGCCGACATAGTTTGGTCAAGTCAAAGATTTCGGCGCCGTTTCTAAACACGTAGCTTGCAACAGCGAATACTCCCAACTCCGAAGGCTCCAGAAGCTCTATGAGCTATGAAAATGAAGCCCTATGAGTCTTCTTTCATTTGGCTGCTGTGGGGTTCACTGAAGTTTCAGATCTGGGGAGATCTAGCTCGAATTGTGGAGGTGGGTCAGCAGGCCGTTGGCTTCCCTTCATCCTTCTTTGATCCATCGATTGAGGTAGGAATTCTCAACCAAATTTTGATCATGAGTATAGCAAATTGTTCCTCTCATCGAGCTCTATCCATTGGTGGCAAAAGCCCCAATTTTCATTAGGTATCCGTGGAGAAATCGAGCTTTTTGTGAGGTGCTGTCCAAGTGTTCTTCATCCTAGGGTTTGAGTTTTCTCTCTCCGATTTGAGGTAGGTGTAACAGACCAAACTCTAATTAATTTATATGATGTAATAAGCATGATATTAGCTTTCATTTCACGTAAAAAGCCCTAAGTTTCATGAAGCATACTTATAGAATTTCTGTTTATAGTAACAGCATGTTTTAGACCTAGTTCGATGTGTTCATCTGAAGTGATTTATGATTTCGAAGTATTAATCTTAATCCTCATGAACCATATTCTATATGGTTGGATTCACCATCGAAGTAGCTTTCATGTGAGCCAAGAAGCCCCAAATTCCATTTTGTATGTAGAGAGAATTTAACGTTTTAGTCACAGCATGTCAGAATTAGGGTTTCATGCGTTCTTGACTTAATAGATCTCGATTCCAGCAATTGATCATGAAATTGACCTTGTAGACAGGTAGAGTTTTGTATTAGCTTTCCATTGATACCAAAATCCCCTTATTTGGAGCTCAATCCTAGTAGTTATTAACGTTTTATTGCAACCCTAGCAATCACCTTGTTCCCGGCGTTCACCGGACGCGGCAGGGATGACCGGAGACGACCCAGAGATGGGCGGTCTTACGATAGACCGTCCAACTCCAGCCCATCTTTTGACCAATTTTGACCCTAGCATGCCCTTATATAAACGGTTTTTAAAGAACCACTCATCCCAGGATGAACGGTTCCACAGGAACCACATATCTGGATGAAAGGTCCCTGACAGACCACATATCATTGAACGGCCCTGCACTGGCCGCACATCCCAGGGGATGGGCGGTTGGTACAGAGCCGCCCAACCCCTTGGGCGGCCCAGGAGGAACCGCCCAAACCCTTGGGTGGCCTAGGGAGAACCGCCCATCTCCCTGTGTCACAGGGTGACCCCTGTTCGGCCCCTGAATGCCCAGTTATATGTGCGGTCCATATAGAACCATTTATCCTTTCAGAGAGGGACTTAATACTTGTTCTAAGGCATTCATTTGCATGTCATTAATGATAATTAGTGAAATAGAAACTCATTTAATAACTAATTAAATATGCAACTAAATTTACGATTATTGCTTGTTATTCGTGCTTACGCGACTTACGCGAACTCGTTATCATCTTAAATTACTTTTCTTGGCATCTTGGGTTAATATATAACCAAATCCCTATTAAATTGTCTTGGAATTAGGATTAATATGACTGTTTAGCTTGCTGATTAGCTGCTGTAGTACAGTGGAACAGCATGTTTAACTTTCCGACTTTGCACGAGCCGATTGGCCGATTAGCGTACTAGTCTCGGTTCTACCCCGGAAACTCTATCCGGCGGTCTTACCGTCATCTTGGAACATCATTATAATCATGATTAGAATCTGTTTAACACCAGCATACCTTGTTTTATGAGTTTAAACTGCTGGGTTAAGTCTTGGATCAAATCGGACGACCCGAGGCATGAGCGGTTAGTATTTGACCGCATAACCTCTTCGACGGCCCGATCGTGACCGCATATCTTTATACGGCCCAGTATGGACCGTATATCTTGTTCTTGGGCCTCACTATCTTTTAGATATGAGCGGCCCATATTGCACCGTTCTTACCTTAGGGCGGCCCACTGTCAGCCGTTCTTTTCTTGACTTCACGGGCGGAGTTTCAGTCCAGTTCCTGTACGTACGGTCCTGTATGAACCGTATATACCCATCGAGCGGCTCCGTTACGACCGCACATCTCTTGAAGATGAGTTTGACCGTGTTTTGTACTCTTGAATCCAAGGACAAGGTTAGTCCTTTAAATCTGAACTTATGGCAAAAATTCCTCTGATTAATTGGCCATTAAAAATTGACTGAATGTCTGGACGGATGGGACGTTGGGCCCAGTAAATCAATGCCATCGCATCATAAGGGCCCGGTCTGGTCCTGGGGAGAGCGCCCGAAAGTTAGTGAGCCCATGGGATGTTAATGACAAGGTGGGGCATTGCACCGAAGTACTTGCTTGAGTGTTGGCGTCTATGACAAAAGTATCTTGTTACTTGTTACTTGATCATACTTGGTTAAATGTTTAAAATACTTGCTTGTTTGCCAATTCCTTACTACTATCTCTTGTTATATCTCTTGTTATATATCATGTTGTAAATTCTTGTATTTGTTATTCTTGTTAATCATTATCAATTATATATTTCTTGACCTTGCAAGATCTTGTTATTACCGTTGTTTCATTATATCATCATTACCTTTTCATTGCATTATCGTTTGTATCATGACATTTTGAAAATGTAATTAAACTGTTAATCACTTATACATGTCTGTTATTTCCTACTGAGCGTTAGCTCATAGTTGTGTTCCCCCCTTTCCAGGCTCTTCAGGTGGCGCGCTTACCGACGGGGAAGGGCAGGAGTGATGTCTTAAGTGTTTCAGTTCTAGTGTGTTAGCAGTGTGTTTATTGTTAGTTGTGATTGGAGAGCATTTAGTTTCAGTTATGTTGTTGAGTCTTAGTGATTGTTATTCCACGTTGTATTAAGTTGCCTTTGAGATTATTGTATCAGTTTGGTTGTTCAATGATCATTTAGTATTTCCTTTCCATAGCACTTGTGTATATTTAGATTAGTTCTCTCTCTTTCCTGCTTGCCTCTGACTGTACGTCCCGATATTTCCGCCTTGTTCGGGGTGTGACAATCTTGCTGCATCATCTTAAACAACTTGGTTGACTTGGGGTGTCTTCATCTTTTATCACTTACATCTTTTGTTAAAACATCCGAGTTTGGTTACTCATTGTGTGATTGTTTGTGTTGATTGTTTGCATCGTCAAGGTTGTCCGTTGCATGTGGAGTTATTTTCGTCCGTCCGAACCATCTCCTCAAGTCAATTCCTTCTTCACGTTCTATTCCAATCCTCTCTTCGAGTCCGCCATGGCATCATTCAATCCTCCCCATTCCCAAGAGGACTCTCTTCCTCAAGGGCTCCTTGAAAACCCTCCTAGGGTTATCACCTTTTCTTCCGGAGAGGGGACTACCCCTCTTCCATCCTCCACTTCTATAGAAGGTGGTCAAGCTACCCCTTCTCTCTCCACTCCTTCTGCGGGCTCCATCCTTCAGATGATGGCCCAATTAGATCCGACCCAACATCAAGTTCTTTATCAGGCCATGCAAGGGTCCAACGCATCTCCTTCTAAATCCAACCCTCCTATCGATCCATCTAGAATTAGTGGGCCCTTTGTCCAGCCCACTCCGATTGATCTCACCCCGGTCCAACCCCGGACCATCACTTTCACAGGCATGGAGACGGGCCAATCTTCCAACTTAGCCTATCAATCTTTTGATAAAGGTAAGTCACCAGTCCCTTCCTTTGCTCAGGTGGATCATCATACATCAGGCCCGATAGCTCCGCAAGTTCTCATGGGCCCTTCAGATTTCTTGCGCCCTCAGCAAGGGGTGGCTCAAGCCCATTCTAATCTGGGCCAATCTCAGGCCCAATATCCTTCTTATGGCCCCCCCATCTCTACTGTTTATCCCTCCACTCCTGCCTATAGGCTTCCACCTTCTGCCACAATCGTTCCATCTGCTCCTCAAATTCAATCAGCGTCCTTCACTACCCCTGCTCCCTCCCGAGAGCAGGACTTGCTTGATAAATGGGCCACCATGCAGCAACAACTCGATGTCCTCCAGAAGCGGGTTGGCCCACAATATTTGGAAGATGTTTCTGTCCCGAGCTTCCAGAACATTCGGTTCCCTCCGCAATCAGAGCTCCCCAGCTATCGCAAGTACGACGGGAACGGTAATCCCTTCATTCATGTGAGGGATTTTCTATAAGAGTCGGCGCAATTCCAATATGATGATCACCTTATGGCGTACTTATTCCGCCGATCTTTGGATGGTGTTGCTCTGGAGTGGTTCTACTCTTTGCCGCTAGAAGAAGCTGAAAGTTTCAAGGTAGTAAAGGACAAATTCATCCAGCGGTTCCAAGACAGGGTCGGCCCAGATACTCGTTCACAGATCTGGTGGCCGAGAAGATGAAGCCAGATGAGGAGTTCGCCACTTATGCAGACAGGTGGAGACAGATGGCTGCTAGAGTGCATGGCCACATTCCGGAGGAAGAGAAGGTCAAGCTATTGATTTCAAATGCTACTCCGACCTTCCGTAACATCCTGGCAATGAATGACATAGCCAACATGCACCAGCTCTACAGCTGGGCACACTTCATACAAACCCAGTTTAAGGATTCCCCCATACATTCCCTATTTGAAAATGAAAAGCCCAAATATCACAAGAAACCACAAGGGCCGGTTACCGAGGGAGTCCAGACAAACGAACAAGTACAAGCCGTTGCCTTTCTATTTCAAACCGCACCTTTCCGCTTCCCCCAAAACCCCCGCAATTCACAGAATCCCGCTCCACAAAACTTTCAAGTCACTCCGCAAAACCCTCCGCCTACCTTCACCACTCCACAAAATGCCTTCGTCGCTCCACAACAACCACCACCACCTCCGCAATACCATAACGTCCCCCCACCCAACGGCTACAACAACAACCCAAACAGCAAGCGCCCGGCTCCCAGGAGAGCTCAATACCCCCCATTGCCAGAGACACTTATAGATATCTTCTCCGCCCTTATGTCAGTGAATGCAATCCAACTTCCTCCAGAACGGCCCAATTGGAACCCGGCCGTTGATCAGACAAAATATTGCATGTTCCATAGGCAGCCAGGCCACACCATTGAAGGATGTTTCCAGTTCCGAGATCTAGTCTATGATCTTCATGAGGGACAGAGAATCGATTGGGCCGCGATGCATCGGGCCATTGTTGAGATTAAAGAGAAGAGAGGGCAGCAGCCGAGGCAGCAAGTGCAGCAGCAACAAGCACCGCAGCCACAGCAGCTACCACCACAACAGCAACTACAACAGGCTCAGGATCTGGGGATCCATCAAAATCCAATGCCAAATCATCCGCCTGCTCCACAGCAACCTCAGCCGCCGGCACCGGCTCAAGTGAACGTAGTTCAACCCCCGGCCCCTAATGCCGAGTGGTCTTTTGATGATGATGGCGCCACACCGCAAGTCATGGCCCTCCACCACAACCACCGCAATCCTCTTACCCCCTCCTTCGTCCTTCCCTCACACCCAATACCCTCTCCACTTGTCCTCCCATTTACACCCGCTCCAACAAATTCACTACCACCCACCACTCCGTCATACCCTTCGCCACTTACCTCTGCTACCATCATCACGCCATCACCTAACCCTTCACCTGTCTTGACGCCTCCACCAACACTCCCTCCATCCGTACCATCCACCATCACCATCCCGCCTTCCACCAATCCTTCACCCATCATCCGCTCACCACCATCACCAACCTTACACCCCACCAAATCATCTTCCCCGCACAGCCTACACCGCTCATCCACCCCGCAGGGCCCATCATGCTATCCACTGATGCCGCGGCCGCTTCAAGTTGTGCTTTAAGAAGCAGGAAGATGTTTTATCGGAACTACCCTACTACTTCTAATCCCCAGTATTCTCAGCCGACGGTCGAGCAGGAAGAAACTGAACCTTTGCCGGGTACTCAATATGACTTGCTACATCATCTGGATCGAGTGCCCGCTAAAATATCTATGCTGGAGCTGATCAAAAGGTCTACCCTTCATCAGGATACACTGAGAGATTTCTTACAGAAGGTAATGGTCAGCGAAGACATGGCAGTCGATAGTTTACCGACCGCACTGGCTACTATCTCAAAGGGGTCGGCAATTACATTTTCAGAAACCGAGCTAGCACCTCCGGAAGCACGGTAGATGCCGCTCTGCATTACAATCACTCTGAACAAAGTCAGCATTGGAGCAGCGCTGGTTGACACAGGGGCTTCAATCAATGTATGCCCACTCAGCACTCTATGAGCTTGCAACATATCCGAAGAGTTATTACGACCTACCCCGACCACTATAGCAGCATATGACAACTCAAGGCGAGCATGTCACGGGATAGTCACTATCCAAGCCGAGCTCGGACCTCTTACAATGGCCGTAGAATTTTACGTGCTGGACATTGACCCTATGTTCAAGGCTATCTTGGGTCATCCGTGGATTGATACACTCGGCGCCGTACCCTCCACCGCACATCAGTGCATTAAATTCCCTTTCCAAGGGAGGGTCGTCAAAGTTAAAAGCTTGTCCACAGTGCAGTCAGTTAAGGCCATTTCAGAATAGATTCTTCCCACACTTTGGCCAAGCAGCCGGCCCATCATATCAATGCTGGACTTAAACTTCCCTTGGGCTTATACACCTCCTAGGCCTGTCACTACTCCAGTTAACATCAAAGTGAAGCCTCAGATTCGAGATTCCAAGGGCTGGAATATCATACTGAAACTAGGCTATCAACCAGAGAGGGGCCTTAGTGCACAATTACAAGGAACGACCAAGCCTATACCAAAGGGAAGGAAGATGGGAAGGAGAGGTCTCGGCTACCGAGAAACTGCATTATCAATGATGGGTGATTCTGGGCCGCTCACCTGGGATTATCGCCAACATTTTGTTAGAGGACCTCTCCAGCCCAACACACTAACTTCAAAATCAGTTCAGCTGGAAAGAGATACGGTTTGTCCGATTGCCAGTCTGCCCCCATTGCTAGGAGGGTTAGATGATGACATGCTTGACTATAGCTGGGCCTTTCAGGGGCTCTTTCATGAAGAAGAACGTCAAAAGCAACAAGAAGTTCGGCTTGTTCAGTGGAGGCCGAAGGAGCGGCCAGTTGATGGTCTACAGGAAAGGGGGAGCTCTCCAGTTGTCTTTTCTTGGTCTCCCTCACGCTTTCCATCTATTTTTCAGCAAGGGGACTACATACCCCGTCTTCCTCCTATCATGGTAAATCCGTCTTTCATTGATCCACCTGAGATTCTCTTTATTCCTTGTGCTTGTGAGCAGTGCCCGCGCATTGATATATCCACTCTCTTCACTCCTCCTCCTCCCAACGCTCAACTCCACGAGATGTGGTTCTCCTCTTCCGATCCTTTCTTCGACTACATTTTTCCAGAGCTGTTCCCCATGCAGCTCCCACCTCCTCCATCTTGTTGTATAGTCTCCACTGATCTCCAAAAAAAAACGTCCAATTTGAAACGGGGATTTCAGTGGAAGATTACGCTATCCTGTCTCCATCCTCCTCCCAGGGGCACGAGTCCCCTGCTCCTTCCCTTCCACTAGGCCTCCTCTCTCCTAGGTTAGAATTAGGGTCCGTCGAGTCTAGGGAAGTAGAGTCAGTTAGGTCTAGAGAAGTAGGGTCTTGTTCTAGGTCGTCCAACCCTTCCTCCTCTGATCCGCGCCCGCTTGCACATGCTTCCCGATCAGTTCCTGATAGGTTCTTGCAAGATTTAGCTCAGCGTTGCCATGCTCTATTGAAGTGCACGGAATTCGTTGCTACGGCCATCGTTATAGAAGATGACGAGGAAATAGAAGGGGTGTGGAGCGACGACGGATTAGGCGTCTATGAGATTTTGGACGAGAAGGATCCGATTAATGAAGACAGCAATGTAGATGACACTACCGATCTGTATGCACAAGGACTGAAGAGATTCGACGAGCCGTCGACGGTAGTGGATGAACCTACAAAGGAAATCGACTTGGGAACTGAAGAAGATCCAATGCCTATCATTATTGCTGCTAACCTCCCTCCACAAGTAGAAGAGGATTTAATCAAAGTTCTAAGGGAGAATAGCGATTCCTTCGCCTGGTCTTATGAGGACATGCCAAGTCTTGACCCCTCTTTAGTAGAACATCGACTCGTGCTTAAACCAGGGGCAACACCAGTGAAACAACGGTCAAGAAGATTTCACCCCCACATGGCCTTAAGGATTAAAGAAGAAGTTGACAAGTTATATAAGGCCAGATTCATTAGAGTTGTCATATATCCTCAGTGGGTGGCAAACATAGTCCCTGTCATCAAGAAGGATGGAAAGGTGCGTATTTGCATCGACTTCAGGGATCTCAATAAAGCATGTCCTAAGGATGATTTCCCGCTGCCTCACATTGATGTCTTGGTTGATAGTACCGCCGGGTACGAATCGTTGTCATTTATGGATGGTTATTCAGGATATAATCAAATCCGTCTCGCTTCAGAAGATCAAGAGAAAACCTCCTTCACCACGCCCTGGGGCACATATTGTTATGTGGTTATGCCGTTCGGTCTGAAGAATGCAGGTGCCACCTATCAAAGGGCGATGATGGCCATCTTCCACGACATGATGCACATCTATATGGAAGCTTACGTGGATGACATTCTGGTGAAATCAAGAACTAAGGAAGAACACCCCTCTATCCTGGCCAAGGTACTGCAGAGAGCCAGGGAGTACAAGCTCAATATGAATCTGAAGAAGTGTGTATTCGGAGTCTCCTCAGGGAAGCTGCTAGGCTTTATAGTGAGCAAACGGGGGATCCAGATTGATCCTAACAAGGCACAGGCCGTCATGGACATGCCTCCGCCAAAGAATATTACGCAACTTCGAGGATTGATTGGTAGATTGCAATTCATCAGAAGATTCATATCCCAGCATTCCCAGAGGTGTCGTCCGTTTTATGAATTGCTTAAGGCAGGGGTCGAATTTGAATGGAATCAAGACTGTCAGAAGGCCTATGAGGACTTAAAGGAATATCTATCCAATCCCCCGGTTTTGCAACCTCCTGTCCCTGGGAAACCCCTAATCCTATATATCTCAGTCATTGAGGACTCCCTAGGGGCGGTCTTAGCACAAGTGGATGATGAAGGAAAAGAGCGGGCTGCATACTATCTCTCTCGGTTGTTTAATCCAGCTGAATCCAGATACACCGCTATGGATAAGACTTGTGCCGCCTTAGTGTGGGTAGCTCAGAAGTTGAAACACTATTTTCTTGCCCACCCAGTTAGGTTGATCTCTAGAACGGACCCGATCCGTTATCTCTTAGAAAAGCATGTCCTTTCTAGTAGGTTGGCTCGCTGGCAGAGCTTCCTCTCTCAGTTCGACATCACCTTTGTTGTTCAGAAGGTGGTCAAAGGATATGCCATTGCTGAGCATCTCGCTCATCTCCCCATTCCTCACACCGATTCCATCCAGGACGATTTCCCTAATGAGCATCTTTCTGTTATCTCTCATTACCCCTTCTGGTCTCTACACTTCGACGGTGCACTCAATTCTCAAGGCCGAGGGATCGGTGCTGTTCTGCTTACTCCAGAGGGGGTGACCATCCCCTTTGCTTATCAACTTCGGTTTCCTGCTACCAATAACATCACTGAGTATGAGGCTCTCCTGGCTGGACTAAAGCACACCTACCTCTTAGGTGTGCGTTATTTAAACATTATAGGAGATTCTCAGCTCGTCCTACGGCAAGTTCTGACCACTTACCGTACTCGTGACCCCAAGCTCAAGCCTTATCAAGATCTGGTCACGCTCCTTGCCAGGTAATTCCGTAAGCTGATCTATATCTATACTCCCCGTTCTCAGAACATTCTAGCTGATGCTCTGGCATCCCTTGCTTCTTCCCTATCTTTCCCTCTCAGCCGGAGCACTGAGACTATCATCATTCAGAGATTGGACGCACCCTCTCTTCAGGATCCTTGGTACATCAATCTTAGAAAATCTGTAGAGGCAAGAGCTGAGAAGGAAGATCTTAAGGAAGTATCTTTAACCGAGCTAGAAGAGATTCTGGACGAAGAAGAATTACCTTGGTATCATGAAATCGAGTTGTTTTGTAAGGAGGGATTGTTCTCAGAAGGGGCAAATGTTGAGCAACGCAAGTCAATCAGAAGAGCCGCCGCAAGGTACACCGTTGTTGCAGGAGAACTGTACAGGCGCGCTACTAATGGGATGCTCATGAGATGCTTAGATGATGTTGAAGCTTGGAAGGTGGCTGAAGCAGCCCATTCTAGTGAGTGTGGGGGTCATGTCAATGGCCAGGCTCTAGCGAAGAAGATCCTAAGGCAGGGCTACTATTGGCCCACTCTAGAGGAAGATTGCTCCCTCTATGTCCGGAGGTGTCTTAAGTGCCAACTCCACGCTGATAAAATTCATTCTCCAGCTTCATCTCTCCATCCTATGACCGCTCCATGGCCATTCTCTATGTGGGCCTTTGACGTTGTCTGCCCGCTCGGTGATCCTAATTCCCAGATCAAGCAGAAATCCTTTATCCTTACCGCCACTGAGTACTTCACCAAGTGGGCCGAAGCCGAGGCGTACGCAGATATCAAAGCTACAACGGTGTGCCGCTTTATTATGAAGAATATCATCTCGCGGTTCGGAGTGCCAAGCAGCATCATCACCGACAACAGACCCCAGTTCGTTTCCCCAGAGCTTAAAGACCTATGTAAGAAGTTCAAGATTGCATTGCATCATTCATCTCCATATTATCCTCAAGGCAACGGCCAAGCCGAGGCCACTAATAAAACCCTTCTTAAAATCATCAAGAAAACATGTGAAGCTCATAAGTTTTCTGATTGGCCAGAAAGATTAGTGGAAGCTCTCTGGGCTTACCGCACCTCCGTCCGTACCCCTACGAGACAAACTCCCTATTTTCTTACCTACGGGATGGAGGCGGTGCTCCCATATGAGATCCTGATCCCTTCCCTTAGAGTGCAGCTTGATAAGGAACTTAATCTCGATGAACGTCTAGAGGCGTTGCTGGTTCAGTTGGAACTCTTAGATGAGAAGAGGATGAATGCGGCCGATCATGTATCCGTTTATCAGAAGAGGGTTTCGCGTTATTTTCAAAAGAAGGTAATCGAACGTAAGTTTCAAAAGGGTGATATGGTTTTGAAATAAAAATTCATTCGGTCTGCAGGTCCTAGGTCTAAATTACAACCTAATTGGGAAGGGCCGTTTGTCGTAAAAGAAGCTTATCCGGGAAATGCTTATCGTTTAGTAAATGCGGAAGGTGAGGAGCTCTCTCACCCGTGGAATGGGTTGTATCTTAAGCGTTTATTTCCTTAGAGTCTAACCATGTGCTACCCCGGCAGCAAGATGTTCCTCCTTTCACTAAAGGAGTCCCGAGTGAGGCAATCACACACTACACGACGTCCCTGGTCAGGTTTTCCACGTTGAGAAAGGACAACGTTTCTCCTTGACCATGCTCTGGGGGAAAGTCGAGGTCCCTGTCCATTTCTTCCTTCAGCTAAAACCAGGGGCAAGAGGTGAATAAGGAGGCGATAACCGATCCAAACACCCTCACGAGAGGAGGTCTCAAATAGGGGCAGTCCGTTATGACCTGACGCCATAAGAAACAAAAGAGACAGCGAAGGGGTAATCTCTATGACAAAATCAAAAGCATCACCTCAAAGTCGATATAGTATGAATTATGAATTCCAAAGCTCCAGAAAGGCAAAGCAAGAAAAGCTAGGCATGACAAGAGTGGCAGTGCAATTCCCCGCGGGAAGTTATGAGCCCGATCGCATGCATGCCTAGGGTGGATTAAGGTTCGATGACGGACTCAAAGCCCCGGCACAACAGACCAAATCTCTAATGGGTTGTACGGAAAGGAAATCAAGTCTTAAAAAACTTCTATATTTGGCCTAAAGCTTACCCCCGTATTCTGTTTTTCTTTTAGGACCAAGATTAGTACCTGGGTATGGCCCTGGCAGAAACACCGTCATGACAATTGGACCTTGTCCAGGGGTCGTCACCTTCTCTCACACCAACCCCCGGACTTGATATCAACAAGGAAGGGCTCACACTGCTGGGGAAGCACTGGTTTTCAAAAATCCAAAAAAAAATCAAATATTTTCAAAATCCAAACAAATTAAATATTTTCCAAAATCCAAAAAAATTAAATATTTTCAAAATCCATACAAATTGAATATTTTCAAAATCCAAACAAAATCAAACATTTTCTAAAATCCAAAAAAATCAAAATATTTCCAAAATCCAAAAACATCAAATATTTTCAAAACCCAAACAAATCAAATATTTTCAAAGTCTCACAAAAATCAGATATTCTCCAAAACCCCCGAAAAACACCATCATATGCATTGCATGCATTGCATTATTTTTATTGTGTTTTCCGCCTATTTTACAAGGCTCCACCCCTTGACCAAATATTAAGAAACGGTCATTATCTAACTTGCTTCAAGACAAGGAGTTGAGTCTAAGAACAGATCTAACTTGTTTCATGTTTAAAGTGTGCGCAGAACACAGGATCAAGATCAAAGTGAGAAGCTCACAATTATGCAGATTCAAAGGCTGTAACGCGTCATCACCAGGCCGCTACAGTCATCTAACGGTCATATCCTTACCGTCACTCCTCTTCTTGCATAAGCTTTCTTTCTTTCAGCAGCCATCATTCTAACGGCCAGGGTTATGACCGTTACTTACTCTAATGGCCTGAGTCTTGACCGTTACATCCCTCAGAGAACAGGGTTCTTCGTGCTTCCATTCTGACGGCCTATCGTCAGACCGTCGTTTCTTTATAATGGCCCAGTGCACATCCGTTACATACTCCAGAGGCTCTGCCTGTTCACATCATTCCAGACGATCAAGCCACAAAACTCTTGCTCATTCAACTGAGACAATCTCATCTCATTCAATCAGGCTTAATGAAAAATGAATTCACAAAATTCCAACTTTTTGTCATACAAGCAACATCTCTCATAAATAAAAAAATAAATCAAGCTACATTAAGTTTTTTATCTGCAAGAGGGCAGATCTTCCTCAACTCTTTCACGTAGCCTCGGCGTGCTTCGTCGTTCTCTTCAACTTCTTCTTGCCACGGGCGCACTTTGCTGATCTCCCACATGGTCAGCGCGTTCCGGATCGCTCTTTCATCCTCCTCGGTCCCCATCCTCCTAGATAGAAGGGGAGGGTAGTGTGATAGTGCAGGAGCTTGGGTTCTTGGAAGTCCGATCTGAAGATGGCACCGGTGCGGGTTGTAGATCGCCATTGTAGTATTCCCCACTAGCTGGAGGTCCAGGCCTTGACGCCGCGGTATTTTAAGAGGAGTGCTTCGAAGGATTCTTGGTCGCATATTGAACTTGTCTATTGGCAAAGTGTTGAAGAAGAGGCGCCATTCATCCCGAGTTCTCTTATCCGCCGTCTTGCATTCAACCTGTGAAGAGTATCCAAATGCTTCTCCAATGAAGAAGAGAGGGTGGCTCCGAAGATTCGGCTGGCTGAAGTTATGTCTTCCTTTGGTTGGAATTTGACTCTCACTCCTATCCAGCACTCAAGGAGTGTCATAGAGCCGAACAAAGGTCCTCCTAGGCAAGCTGAACTTAGTCCTTCATAGAGGTATGAGAGGATCGCTTGAGAGATGGACGTTCCCCGCCACAACCCACTAATAATGCTGAGATTTTTTGTGTCTAAAAGGTGGTCGGTTGTGGTGAAAAGGAAGACTCCGCATAAGCACACCGCCACCGCCTTGGCTATTGCTTCGTGTCTCTCCCACTTGTTCTTGCAATGGGACACTATCCATTGTGCCAAGGGTATCAAATGAATGTGGTGTGGACTGATCATGGTCCTCACGTCCTTCAGATTATTGATAAAATCACTCAAGATCAAGGACGGGTCAATAGGCTCAACCGTGTAGCAAACCCGATCTTCATCCCCCACCTTAGTCTTAGGAAGGGCTAGGTAGGTCTCTACCTCTTCTAATAGAACTGTCGCTTCAAAGGAACGGAAGATGAAGGTATGAGTTTGTGGATGCCATAGTTCTACAAGAGCTGAAATACTTGGCCAATCTAAAGATAATTTCTGGAAGTTTTTACCTAAGACCAAGAGAGGTTGAAGGTGCCATGCTTTAAGGATTGATGTGACTTCTATAGGGAGTGCCTTTACCATGGGAGCCACCCACTTCAAATTTGAATAGCATCTTGGGCCAGGAAGGGGCTTAAGAAGGAGAAGAAGAAGAAGTCATGAAAGGAATCAAAGTGCAGAAAATTGTGAACTTGGTTGGGTTATTGGGACTTACCACCCTTTGAGCATTAGAGCTTAGGTGCTTAGGAATCGAGGTTAGCCGTTGAAGCTCTCCGTGTTCCTTTCTTGCAGCCTTAGGTCCGATGTAGACCTTCTCCTCCATAACCATCACCTCAAAGCTTATCTTCATCTTGATTTCTGCCTTTAGGAGTGGTCTTTCAGCCCTAGAGCAGAGGTTTCAGCAAAGCTACGATTTTTGGTTGAGTTTCCAAGTTTTAAAGGCTTGATTTTGGTTTTAGAAGGATAAGACTTGAGTTAGGAGGCCTTATCTTCAATCTAGATAAGTTCTAGTGGGAGATTAAGTGGATAAATCTCAGGTTTAGGCTCTCACGGCTCAATCCGTCTCGGAACACAACTCAGGCTCCAACGGTCTATCATGGGACCGTCATTTGTCTCTGACGCGTCGGAATGGGGCCGTCGCATTTCCTGTAGGTTCAAGTTCGCCCGATCCTGTTCTGTGAAGTTTGATGGTCTAGCGTTTGACCGTCGTTCTTTCGTAACGCGTGAACCCTGAGCCGTTACACGCTCAGCCGTTCAGCTCCTTGGCTTCTGGGCTAAACATTTCCCGACGGTCTTGGTCAGGACCGTTGCTTCACCCCGACGCGTCTCCTTTGGGCCGTTGCATTTCCTGCTAGTTGCTTTGCAAACCATCGCTCTGCCATGATCAACGGTCTAGCATTAGGCCATTATTTGTCTTTGACGCGCCTTCCGTTGACCGTCACTTTTCTTGCAGCCCCAGCTACAATTTGACCACTGTCATGGTTAACGGCCCTTATCCAGCGCGTTATCTGATTATGACGGTCTGAACCTGGACTGTTACATTCTCTGCTACTGAATTGAGGCTATTCCTTCCTGCCCTTGCCTAGACCTGGCGGTCTTTCACATTTTACACCTCCTTCTCCACACATTCTCATGCACAACTATTTTCATTCTTCACATACATGCATTCCTACACATGCATTCATACACACATCTTACACATTCATCATCACATATAATCCTTCATTTGTTTTTGGCATTTCACAAACACACATTCCTGCACAAAATAACAAAAGACCAAAAAGAAATTTCATTTTTCACTCCATTTTTCTATATAAGTCATGTACAAGTGATAACAAAAGCAAAGAAAAAAATATATATATCACTCGGCCGGCTTATCTCTCGGGCCGCCATCACTATCTCCGGTACCCTCGGGCTGCCTGGCTGTTGGTCCCATGGCGCTGTGCTCACCCTCTGGTTGTCGTCTCTGGTCCGCCTCCTTGTTCCTCCGATGGCCGGAAGAACTGGTAAAATACCCGCGAACTCCGCTGATAGGGGCCACGCTCTGGCTCCGGCTGCTCGTCCCCGACTTCTTCCCTAGACACCGGAGTGCATCCTTCAAGGCCCCAATCGCACCCTTCATCTCGAAGGTCTGCACTCGGAACTGATCTCGCTCGCCTCTTACACGTGAGATGTCAGCCCTGAGTCGCTCCATCTCTCCGTCATCTGGGCGTCGCGGGGTCTCCGCTCGCAATCTGGTCATCTCCACCCGCACAAGCTCTGTTTCTGCTCGGGCTATCTTTGTCTTGGCCCGGCTCCTCTCTATCTCCGCCTGGAGACGCTCTACGTCCAACCGAGCCTGCCTCGCCTCGGCCACTGCTGCGGCTACCTCTCTCGCCTGTAGATTGCATTTCATATAGTTAATCATAAGGCATTTAATTGGCATCATCATGAGCATAAGCATTTTAGCATCTTACCCGCTCTGCGAGGGTGGCCTCCGCCTCCTCGGCCTGGGCAACCGCCCGAGCAAACTCGGTGTCCTGCTCTGCCCTGCCTCCCGCAGGCTGAGAGGAAGACGATGGGGCATCCGGTCCAGCGCGTTGGGCTCTTTCGGCCTGCTGAATTTAAAAATCATGGTTAGGAGTCATGATTAATCACATTAAGCATCATAATCATAATCATTTAAGTTTAAGTTTAGAGTCTCACCAGGAGCTCCAGGGCAGTTCGGTACTCGTCCCGCTGCTGGATGGTGGAGTGAAGTAATCCCTCCAGCTCGGCTATCCGTCCCTCAGGGTCTAGCTGCATTTAGAAAGCATGTGAGTCATTTACATATAGAATTGCATTTTTTTGCATATAAAGAGGTTTAAGGTTTAGAGTTGCATACCGGTCGTCGGGTACCTCGGTACACCCGGTCACCGTAGAGTCGAGCGAAGGCCTTCATGCCTCATCGCTCTCGTCTCGCTCCTTCACCGCCCGGCCCCGCTTGTTCCAATCGTGGACATACTTCGCCTTCCGGGCGCACCAATCCACGTTGCCGCTGATACCCCTTGCCGACTTGCCTGGGCGGTCATCACTACGGTGTGGAAAGGTCACCTCGGGCTGGTGTAGTCCCCGAGTCCGCAGGATCAGCCTATAGTGCAGAGGCTCGATGATATGGATGCAATGCAACCATATGTCTCATCCCCTGTACGACAAGGCCGCCTCCACCCACGGCTGACCCGTATAACCCTCGCCGCGGTACGGGGTCCATCTCACCTGAAAGCATTCAGTCCATTCATTAACATTTTTAGAAGTATTGACAACATGTAGAAGCATTTAATAAAGCATTTAAAGGCGTGTAGAAGCATTTAAAAGCATGTAGAAATCATTTCAAGTTCTGGACTTACCGACGTGTGTGGGTAGGAGTCCAGGTCGTCCTGGATTGTCCGGGTCAGTCTGATGATCGACCCTGTGTCCCTCGCTACCGTCCATCGCCTCGCGATCGGGATGCGGCCGGGGTGGAGTAGTGTGCCTCTCCCGATGCCCGGGAGATACATGTAGCTCCAGATCTGCATTTTAGAAATCAAGTCAGTCAAATTGCATAGTCATTTGCATGACATTTTTTACATAATATAAAAAGCATTTAAATTGCACTCACCTGTAGAAAAGGCGAGAAGCCACCCAGCATCGTCTGTCGATCCGTCATGCTGAGGGACTCGAATAGGAACGTGAGCACTATTGCTCCCCATGCATATCTCCCGACTCTGTGCAAGTTTTCTATCATCGGAAGCAGTCTGCAGCTGATGACGTCCGCTCGAGTCGCGAAGAGGAGCTTCCCGAATAGCAGCATCAGGAAGCATCGCAGTACTTTATCTCCCTCAGGTCCTGCCTCCGCCGCCACGTGAGGGCGCACCTGGTCTATCACTCTGCCCAGATGCTCCTCGGGTAGCTCTCCTACGGCAATCGCTGCTCCTCTCAACCCCAAGCTCTCCTGCAGTACTGATCTCGAGAGTTGAGATGAGGACTGTCCCGATCTGATCAAATCCAACCCGAGCAGCTGTTGTGCCATCTCCCGGTAATCACCGTATGTCCATCCTGTCACTGCAGCTCCGTGGACTCTCAATCCTGTAATCCTCGCTATGTCTTCTAGTGTGGGGATCATGTGGCCCCACGGGAAGATGAACGCCCTGCTGATCGGGTCCCACCTCTCGTGCAACGCGTACAGCAAGGGTGTGTCCATCCGGATCACCTCGATGCTGAGCACCTCGGTGAATCCCATCCCGGCCAGTCATTCTCTCTGGAAGTCGGGCAATGCCTGGTACACTGCCCGGATCTACAGCAAGGAGATCCTTGATCTTCGCTTTCGCTGCATGTCATTTAGATCATAAGTTAGTTGATTGCATCATAAAAACATTGCATAAGCATTTCAAAATGATAACAAAATAAAAATTTGAAATTGAAAACCCTAAAAATAGTTTGAGTCCCTGGTAGATGTAACGGCCCTGGGGTGAGGCGTCACTTGTTTCTGACGCACTCAGGGTGGCGCGTCAGGCGTGTGACGGTCGCTGATAGGACCGTCACATTGTCTGCTATTGGGTTTTTTTCCTTTGCATCCCCGTGATCTCTCACCTTGGCCAAATGGCCTACAATCATTCCTAATGGGTTCATGGACCCATTTCTACCCCTCAACCCCGCATGCATTCACAAATAAAATTCAAAAAAAAAAATCAAAAATTGAAATTAGGGCGAGGGGACATACCTCATGGTCCATGCCCCTTCTCCTCTTCTTGGCTGGTTCTTTGGGCTCTTCTTCACCCAATGGGGCTTCTCCTTGGTCCTCCACGGCCGTGGGAGCTTCATCTTCCTCCCTTGGGCTTCTTCTCACCGGTTGTTCTTCTTCCACCGGCGGGATTGCTTCCCATTCGAGCCGGCGGTGAAACCGCCGTATAGCCTTCTTCTTCCCTCTTTCCCTCTTATGTGGAGGCGGCTGGGGTGCCTCGTCGCCGGCCATGGTGGTGGTGGGGGTTGGAATCGTCGGAGGTTTTCTCGGTGGAGGTTTTTGAGGGTTTTGAATGATGAATGAATGGGCCATGACCGTTCGGGTTTTATTTTTTTGAACGCTCAGAAAATGTGACGGTCTATCGACTGACCGTTACATCCTTCTGACGCGTCTGTCTTTGACCATTAAATGTGTTGGCCCTGTTTTATTGGAGAATGTGAACCGCCTGGTTTTTTACGGCCCAGTGCTGGTCCGTTATTTGGTGTGACGCCCTTACACTAGACCGTTACAAACTTGCAAGTTTCTTGATGAATTAAATGGTCTAATTGATGTCAAAATGATTCCATTTTCTTCCATGTTGTTCATTATTGATGCCTCTCGCACGTACAAATGGTTATGCCTTGATTCGTGTTCATATTTGTTATTGGCTAACATCTTTCCATGAAGGAATTTATGAACAAAGTCACGCTCTGCCGTTCGTCAGGCAGGTAAGTCAGGTATTGTATCTCGTTCCCTTATCCCTTAATGCATTACTATATGTTAGCTACGATATATTATCTCGAGAATCGGCTGGTCATTCGTGTGTTCTGGGATCTGATGTTCCCCTTAAACAAAAATGATGATGATCTAAGTTCACATGTTTAATCGTTGGATAGACCGTTAGGTTGGAAAAATTTGGGGACGATGGTTCTGTCTTGCACGCCGTGGTTGCAGATGGTGTCCTGACCCTGATTTCTCCGGTCTAGCAATACTATTCTCGAGTATCTTGTTATTTTATCTTTCTTTGCATTCGTTTTGATGATTTCTTTTTCCTTTAGCCCAGCATGCATCATACGCATTCTTTAAGCATTCGTGAAACTTCATCTATCCCAGGTGTCTCAATGATGGTGAATGGCTATGTTCTTAATCTCGAATGAAGGAGAATTATTCCACTCTGAATTAGAAGGTTTCCTTCGATCTGTCGCTTGATCTAGTTGGCAGAAGATCCCGGTCTGGAGTTTAGTCAGTACTCTTTTCCCTTTCCGTTGCCTCCGGTGGCCAGCCGTGTTTCGGTGCCATAGTTGTTAGTTCCTCCAGACTTGCATTCTTTGGTTGGCTAGTTCCTCGTGATCAGTTCGAAGTTTTCCAAAAAATTCCTATCGCTTGTTGGTAAAGAACGGGTGTCATTTACCTTAACGCCCTCTTTTTGATCCACTCCACTTCGTTCCCGCTTCATCTCCATGTTCCATTTTTGCTTTCGCTTCACCTCCGCTCGCTCCCCTGCAAAGAGGACGTTAAGGAGAGGCATCTGTTGACACCCGTTTTATGACCAATAAGTCGGGTCATCTCTTTATTCAGTATATATGATGCTCCGAGTTGTTCACTCTTCATCGAGTCTCTTTGTTTAGTTGAAGATCATTTCTTGGATCGGATGTGGCTCTTTGTGGCATTTCATTTTGACTAAAGCTTAGCAAAACCTTCATTCCTTCTTTTGAAATCCATTGATAATAACGGTTTGTCCCAGGCGCGTTTCTTCCTTCTAACGGATGGGTCCTGGGCTGTTGCTCCTGGAAGAGTCCTGAAGCTTAAGGTCTTGTTCCAAAGCTTATCCTTTGGCCTATATGTTGAATATAACGGTCTGTCGTGCAGCCGTTGTTTCATTCTGACGCCCTATGCCTTGGCCGTTGCTTTCTTTATAGAGTCCTATTGTTTTGATCTTCTTCCTGTTGATCTTATCTCTTTGAAGATAAGGTTGAAAGTAACGGATGTTCCTTGATGCGTTATTTCACTGTGGCGGTCTGTCGTGCAGCCGTTACTTCCTTCAGAGAGTCCTGGCAGTTCAGGCCTTTTCTCTGCTACTCCGTGGTCGAGATAAGAACTTGGATTGACAATATCTCTTCCAAATCTAATCCTCAGGACCTTCTGTTTGATTCTATGGACTCTTGGTGATATTATCTTCAAGGATTTGCTAAGAGTTATCCCTTTATCTTGCTGGATTTTCCTCTGCTCGACCTGAGGGTTTGAGGGTCTATAAATAGAACCCTTGACTTCATGGTCCTATAGAAAAAAATTCTAGTTTTTGCGACGAAGTGCTGCCGCATTTTAGAGCCACGATTGATCAAGGAGAAGTGCTTCTCCAATTCGTTTGCTGCCTGGTGAAGGGAGTATCTGTTCCTCTTGGTTCCAAAGTTCATATTTGCATATTGAATTCCTTTTCCATCTCCCTTTCATCATAAGCATTATTTCTCTCCTTTCTCCACGTTTTTCACTAGTTTTCATCATCTAAACTTCCTCCCAATCTTTTAAAACGCCCAGAGGGGTTAAAAAACTAAAACCTCCCGGTATTTCCCTTTCCTTTTGATGATATTGTGTTTATTGAAGAATTGATGCTATATTGTCTAAAGGGCTAATTTGGGTTGTTTTCTGTTGCTTTCCATGTCTTTGGCAGGTTTACAGGTCCACCAGCACGAGGCCCAAGTCTTCTAGCCGACTGGAAGAGTTGGAGTTAAAAGGATTCACGCTTTGCTACTGCAGGTTATTTGACGGTCTCGTGCAGGCGCGTCAGATTCTTCCCGCGGTCTATCGAGCGACCGTCACTTCCAAGTGACGCACAGGGTTCTGGCCGTTACTTTCAGCTGACCTGCAGGTTTTCTTTGGGTTTCTCTCCCGTGGGCGGGTGTTTCATCCACCTATTTCTGAGGTATTTTCAGGTCTTTGACTTGTTTTTACTTCGGTGGCGATCGCATCTTTCTTAGTATTGGGTATTAGCTTTCTCTCTCACATCTCATATCTTCTATTTTCTTGCTTGTTCCACCCTCACGGTGTGTTTTTATTTATTCCTTGCTCTACGCCCTGGCGTGTGCTTTTCTTTATTTCCTTAGCTTAGTTTGATTGAGATAGCATGCCCATGCTAGAGCTAGCTTTGATTGCCTAGGTTCATGGTCACATGTTCATAGGTTAAGAGAAGGTCTTTGATTACTTGCTTGTCATCTTATCACATCATAAAAACCCCAAAAGAAGATAGGCAAACAAATCAATAACGGGCCTGTCTCCATCTCCGCCTCCACCGTCGCCATAGGGCTTAGGCTCGTTCATGCTTCCTATGCTGTTGAGACCGGGGCCGCGACCTCAGCCAAAGAACAAACGGCTACAGGAGCTAAATCAGGCACCGGGGTAGACGAACTATTTTCCATCTTCACCCCCTCAATGTGTTTTAGGTCCACCATTGATTCACATGTCGGTAGGGTGACTGTCATGACCTCAGTTGGAGGGGAGGCGGTGATCAAAGCTAGGCCCGGCGTTACTTCGGAGGGACCTTTTGCCAACTCTGCCTGGCCCCCCCCAAGAGGTGGGGTAAGGCCTGCCAAGAGCTTCCTTAGAATTTGAGCCCCCTCCGATGTAAGTAACCACTAGGGCAACGGAGGTATGGTCACCGGTGCCATGGTGGACACAAAGGACGCTGCGTCCGATCCCAAGAATGACACCAACCTCGTTGCCGACTTTAGGCAGAAAGATGACCTCCATTTGGGAATTACTTTGTGGTCCCGGGGAGCAAGTGCTCTCTTCGGTGTCGTCATCGCCTGGCCACACAATGCTGGGTTTGCCACTCACAATATGATACAAGTTGCCAAATTCACAAGGGGGCCGGAGGTCCCCGTGCTTACCTCAACTACCGGCACTATGCTACTCTCTGGCATTGTCTCTTCCTGATCCCGAATCTCGACTTCCAGCACATGAGTCTCGACGACCTCTTGGGGGGTCCTGTCTGATTTAGAGTGAATTAATAGACCCAAAGGGAATTCAAAGAAAAAAGTCTATACTTACGACTGCCTCCTCCACCAAGCTTAGGGAGGGTGATAACTTAGGGGGCTGCAAGACAAGCGTAGACACTTCGGGCTCCCTGGAAACGGCCTCGGTCGAGACTACCTCATCGGAAGAATAGTCATAGTCTACTCGGTCGCCCGACAAGGACTGAGTCAGGGTGGGCGCTTCTTTGGCCGGAGAAGAGGCTTCTTCTTTGGGCTCCCCGACTGCGGTTGCCTCGAGAGGGCTATACAGCGGCAACCTCCCAGACCTCGGGCCCCTTCTCACGTATATCTGTGGTAGCAGACGAACTACCAGGGCAACTGCCTACTCGGCCGTCACTGCACTGGCCCCTGCCAAATGAAGAGTCATTTGAATCACTAAAGACATACGGCTTGTAAGGGGCCGAAGGGGTGTATCCATAACAGTTAAAAAAAATATACCTCTCCCAACCTCCACTGTGGTAGGCTCGGGGACGACTCCTTCGCTGGGCTGCACCTCAGGAACTTCTGCTGTGCATACACTCGGGGTGGCAGTTGGGGCTGGTCCCTCGACACCGGTTGAAATACAAAAAAGGAGAGACATACATATCATGAGGTCGCTCTCCGAGTATGCAATTGGGTCTTGAAGACCCTCAAAGTCAAAGGGTGCTCACCCGTAAATGGGACCGGATCTGTCTAAAGGTCTGCAAACTCCTTGAAAGCTGGAATCCACGGAACCGAAGGGGCAGCGACAGTGGGAGGTGCAACCTTCGCCCGTTTTTGCTCTGCCTCTCACTTTTCGGCCACCTTCGCGGCGGCCAATGCCTTCTTCACCGGTGATTTAGCTTGTGCACGCTTGCTCGCCCGTGGCAGCGGAGTAGTCGTGGGAGCCGGCTAAGGTGCCTCAATATGGGGAGGCTTCTACGCTTGTCAGAGAAGTTTTCGGTAGCGACCCACCTTGTCGCTGGGAGGATGCTCTGCATGGGGAAATTGACGCCCTGAGTGTAAAGAGCATGCATAGATGTAGGAGGACAGAAGAAACGCATGAAGGTTCCATACCTGGAGGGCCGTTATATAGACGTGGTAGTGGCCAGTATGCCAAGCACGGCTCTTTGTCCCGATGGGCCGCTTCGCGGACTAGCCAACACACATCGCCTATCTTAATGTAGTGGTCTGCGAGGTCGGCCAGGTCTGAATGTCGCTGAGAGGCGAGGTGGCAATAGAGGATCAAGTGGTCCATGCACCACCCGTCGACGTAATGAAATGACACGTGGAGCTTCATGTCCAGAACGACAGCTGTCGAGCTCTCAATTGTCAGCCCATGCACTCGAACGAGGATGAATAGCCATGTGGTATTCTTATAATGCTTTGATTTTTGAGCCTCCCTCGTCAGGAACGTCCGATAAGGGCATATGGGATCTGCCTCAGGATGCCAACTCCGAGCAGGAGTCGCCTCCTCTTCCACCGGGAATGGGTAGTTAAGCAGATCCAGACGGTCTGACCCAATATGACATATGTCGCGGAGGGATTGCTTGAACTCATCCACGGCGACCGGCGGTAACTCTACCTTGGGAGGCGGCTTGGTCACCCAGGCCTCCTTACGGGTAGTCATGTAGGCCACCACCTCATGTTGCCTACCAGACTTTAGTCGAAAGAGATGCTCCGGCTCGATATCAAGCATGACCGTCTTCTGCTTATTCAGGAACTTCCTTTCGGCGCCACCCTAGCAGTCTATCTTGCATAGACGATAGAAGCGTGTCCGGGCGTTCCACCATTTGATGTAATTCGCTGTCACCCGTGGACGCCACCCCGGCGCCGGTACTCTGAACGTGGAGCTATCCGCCCGATGGAAAAAGTCACACCACGCTCGAGCATGATCGGTGATTGCATGTCCCTGGATCATCCTAGCAGTCAAGGGGAATTAGGCATTGTGTGGCGGGATATGCTGGTCATAACCGAAGTTTTGCCCGAAACAGAAAGTATAATATGTCTCTAGTAATAAGGTGCTCCCCTTCCTGAAGACAAGAACACTTGGACGTATGGACAGGGCCCAGTCGCGAAGCTCTGGTTCCAATAATGGACGAATGACCGTCCACTGGCTGATGGGATGTATGTACTTCTCCACCTGGTCGTCTTTACATTCCCTTTTATTGTTCACCAAGGGACTCGAATGGGTAGCCAAAGCCCAGAAATGGATGCTCCCGAGGGCATCCTGAGGGATCGCTATCAGCCTGCCCCTCAGAAGATACAATTGCTGTGACGTCAAGCCCGGCTCCGCACTCGTGAACTCTAGCATTCGCGGGAATAATGCCCAGGACTGAAGTGTGCGCGGAGCATACCCCGAAAATATGGTACAGACCCAAGCATTGAAGAAGTGCATTGGGCCGACGACCCAGAATTGGCGGGTGATGCACACAAACACTCGTCGATAAAAATGCCGTGTTACACATAATTTAGAAATTATTTACCGCACTCACTCACTTAAAAGATTTAGAAATCCAAGTAAAATGGAGAGAACGGGTCGATCCCACGGGGAGGAAATGTTTCTTTTAAACAAGTTGGAAAAATTCTTATGTTTTAAAAATCGAGTTTTTGAGTGAGTCAAAACTAATGGAAAATAAATTACATGAACTTAAGACTAGAAATAAATCAAACTAAAGAATATGAGAGGGTTGAGAACAGAGTTTGAAAGGAGATGGAAAGAGAAATAAAGAACAATTGCACAAACTCAATTTTTATTGCTAATGAAGAGTACAACATCTATGAAAACTAAAAATATAACTTGAATAATGCTAAGGGAAGAACAGAAGAAAGGAGCAAAGATGAAGAATGGCGCCGCCAAATCGCCGTGCCAAGCATTGGAAGAGGTCGCCCCGCCGTGGAGATAGACGAAACCTTTAGAGCACCGAAGGAGAAAATCCGTCTTGAGGATGTCTAGATGAAAATGGAGGAGGGGAGAGATAGAAGATGAAGAAGAGAGTTTAAAAATCAGTGAAACAGAAATAATAAAAATATGACAAGATTAGAAATGAAATAACTTTAAAACCAAAGAGAATTTGAAGAAGTGGTAAAAATAAAAGTTGAAGATCAGAAGAAGAGGAAGAAGGTTTGTGAAGAGTGTAGAGGTAGAAGAAGATCAGAAGATGGTGAAAACTAGGGAAGAACAAAAGTGATCTGCAAGGATGAACAGTAACTGTGTAAAAAATTAAACTATGGAAAAATAAAATTAACTTAAAATCTAAGAGGAATTAGAGAAAGTGGTAGAAGAAGAAAATCTAGATATGCAAAGGAGGAGGAATGGTTATGAAGAGTACAGAGAGAAAAGAAGAGCATAAGAGCATGAAAATGGAGGAAGAATATGGTGTAGAGCCTCGGATGAACAGTACAAACACATGACAACATCTTAGAAAAGAGATTATAACTTGAAAACGGTAAAGAATTGGAAGATGATGCAGAAGAAGCAGTTGAATATCTTTTAAAAACAAAGAACTTTCATGAAAAAAGTAAGAGGAGAAAATGAATAGAAGGGGAAGAAATCAGTGACCTAAGATGAAGATGTGAGAGGGAGAGAGAGAAATGCCAAAAGAACCCCCTCTTTCTCCTCCTTGTCATGGGCTATTTATAGGGAAAATTGGGTCAATGGAGGGTGGAGATTGTATCAAAAGGATATGGATGGCTGGAATTTAGGTAGAAGATGATGTATGGGGGAAAGGAAAAGGAGGTGGGCACCCCCTCCTTGGACTTTGGGCACCCCCTTTCCCAAGACTCATCATTTCTTCCCTTTATTTCAAACTTTGAATTTTCTTTTCCCTCCAACAAAAATATGTGCTTCTTCTCCTCAATTTTAAACTTTTAAAATTTCTTTTCCCTCCAACCAAAATATAAACTTTGAATTTTAATTTTCCTCCAACCAAAATATGTGCTTTTGTGTTTGACTTGGTCAAAGTGATGATGACAGTTTTGCCCCCGGAGTTTCTTGCAATTACCTTCAGTGTTATGCACACATATAATTTCAATTTAGTCCATAAAAATTACCATAATGTGGACATAAATCTGAAATGCTCATGGTTATGCAATGGAGAATTAATGCTCATGGCCCTCAACTTCAATTTATTAAATAATATCACCAAATTAATCAATTTACGTGAAAGCTCCAATTTAAACGCGGAGTTGAGGTTAATTATGAAATATGCATAATTGTCTAATTATATGCACATAAAATTATGTACATGTGATGAATTACCATAGAAAATGGACACTTATCACACCCCCCAACTTACTCATTGCTAGTCCCTTAGCAATGTAAATAAATTAAAATTTAGGACTAACAAGAGTTTGTAAAATTCATACTCTCATATCCAGCTCTCCCTTCTTAGAATCAACCAAAGATTAAGAATCTGGAATCATTAATGCACACTAACCTTATGTAGGAACTTAATAGTAAGAATTCAAATCAAAGCTCAATAACACTTGTGCATGTGTAATTACCAAATCCACAGTTTAGACAATTGCATCTCCCATTCGCCATTCAAGCAAATGCATTTCAACCCTGTACTTCTTAGATCAGAGCATTAAGTATATTTACTTTTTGTCTGCCTTATTGCTTTGTCCCTTTGGGATCTTTTATACCACACATGATGCTGCACTACCCTTCACTGCTCAACATGAACCTCGACTCTTGCCTTAGTAGAAGCAGGCCCGATTTCACATATTAAGGTTCCCTTTTCCGTTTTACGCGAGCCTCAATACATCTTAGGTGAAGTAGGCCCGGTTACTAAGACTAGGGATATTTTTTATGGTATTTTTTTTCTCTTTTTTTCTCTTTTTTTCATAGTGCCATTGCGTTTATTTGATAGATAATTTGGCAGAAAGCTTTTTAAAAAGATCTCTTTTCCTAAGAAGTGCAGAATATCAGACAACATACCCAAAATAGCAGAGGGTTTGTCTTGCTTGTTTCATTAGTGTGCCACGTGAATTTATTTTTTTTCTAAAGTGCACATGAACTTTAAAGGGATTCTTATATCAATTTTTCATGGCTAGATTGACTAAATTTCCCATCATCCTTCTCCCTAGTTATTTCTATTCCAGAATTACTTTTAATTTAAGCATGAATCATGAAACTCAAAATGAGGTTTACTTCTTTCTACTTTCATGCAACGATGACATACAAAAAAAACTTCTATCAGGTTGAACTATATTCATCATGCCAAAAATTGATGCACACAAACACTCGTCGTTAAAAATGCCGTGCTACACACAATTTAGAAATTATTTACCGCACTCACTCACTTAAAAGAATTAGAAATCCAAGTAATATGGATAGAACGGGTCGATCCCACGGGGAGGAAATGTTTCTTTTAAACAAGTTAGAAAAATTCTTATGTTTTGAAAATCGAGTTTTTGAGTGAGTCAAAACTAATGGAAAATAAATTACATGAACTTAAGACTTGAAATAAATCAAACTAAAGAATATAAGAGGGTTGAGAATAGAGTTTGGAAGGAGATGGAAGAGAAAATAAAGAACAATTGCACAAGCTCAATTTTTATTGCTAATGAAGAGTACAACATCTATGAAAACTAAAAATATAACTTGAATAATGCTAAGGGAAGAAAGGAGCAAAGATGAAGAATGGCGCCGCCAAATCGCCGTGCCGAGTCTTGGAAGAGGTCACCCCGCCGTGGAGATAGACGAAAACTTTAAAGCACAGAAGGAGAAAATCCGCCTTGAGGATGTCTACATGAAAATGGAGGAGGGGAGAGATAGAAGATGAAGAAGAGAGTTTAAAAATCAGTGAAACAAAAATAATAAAAATAAGACAAGATTAGAAATGAAATAACTTTAACACCAAAGAGAATTAGAAGAAGTGGTAAAAACAAAAGTTGAAGCTCTGAGAAAGAGGAAGAAGGTTTGTGAAGAGTGTAGAGGGAGAAGAAGACCAGAAGATGGTGAAAACTAGGAAAGAACAAAAGTGGTTTGCACGGATGAATAGTAACTCTACAAAAAATTGATTTATGAAAAAATAAAAATAACTTAAAAAATAAGAGGAATTAGAGAAAGTGGTAGAAGAAGAAAATCTAGAGCATCAAAAGAGGAGAAATGTTTATGAAGAGTGCAGAGGGAAATGAAGAGCATAAGATTATGAAAACGGAGGAATAACAGGGTGTAGAGCCTCTGATGAACAGTAAAAACACAGGACAATACCTTAGACAAGAGATTATAACTTGAAAACGGTAGAGAATTGGAAGATGATGCAGAAGACAAAGTTGAATATCTTTTAAAATCAAAGAACTTTCATGAAGAAAGAAAGGGGATAAAATGAATAGAAGGGGGAGAAATCGGCGACCTAAGATGAAGATGTGAGAGGGAGAGAGAGAAATGCCAAAAGAACCCCCTCTTTCTCCTCTTTGTCATGGGCTATTTATAGGGAAAATTGGGTCAATGGAGAGTGTAATTATATCAAAAGGATATGGATGGCTGGGATTTAAGTAGAAGATGATGTATGGGGGAAAGGAAAAGGAGGTGGGCACCCCCTCCTTAGACTTTGGACACCCCCTTTCCCAAGACTCATCATTTCTCTCCTTTATTTTAAACTTTGAATTTTCTTTTCCCTCCAACCAAAATATGTGCTTCATCTCCTCAATTTTAAACTTTTGAAATTTCTTTTCTCTCCAACCTAAATACAAACTTTGAATTTTAATTTCCCTCCAACCAAAATATGTGCTTTTGTATTTGACTTGGTGAAAGTGGTGATGACAGTTTTACCCCCGGAGTTTCTTGCAATAACCTTCAGTGTCCTGCACACACATAATTTTAATTTAGTCTATAAAAATTATCATAATGTGCACATAAATCTCAAATGCTCATGGTTATGCAATGGAGAATTAATGCTCATGGCCTTCAACTTTAATTTATTAAATAATATCACCAAATTAATCAATTTACGTGAAAGCTCCAATTTAAACGCGGAGTTGAGGTTAACTATGAAATATGCATAATTGCCTAATTATATGCACATAAAATGGTGTACATGCGATGAATTACCATAAAAAATGGACACTTATCACACCCTCCAATTTACTCATTGCTAGTCCCTTAGCAATGTAAATAAATTAAAATTTAGGACTAACAAGAGTTTGTAAAATTCATACTCTCATATCTAGCTCTCCCTTCTTAGAATCAACCAAAGATTAGGAATCTGGAATCATTAATGCACACTAGCCTTATGTAAAAATTTAATAGTAAGAATTCAAATCAAAGCTCAATAGCACTTGTGCATGTGTAATTATCAAATCCACAGCTTAGACAATTGCATCTCCCATTCACCATTCCAAGCAAATACCTTTCAACCCTACACTTCTTAGATCAGAGCATTAAGTATATTTACTTTTTGTCTACCTTATTACTTTGTCCCTTTGGGATCTTTTGTACCACACATGATGCTGCACTAACCTTCACTACTCAACGTGAACCTAGACTCTTTCCTTAGGAGAAGCAGGCCCGGTTTCACAGATCAATGCTCCCTTTTTCATTTTACGCGAACCTTAACACGTCTTAGGTAAAGTAGGACTGGTTACTAAGACTAGGGACATTTTTCATGGTATTTTTTTCTCTTTTTTTCTTTTTTTTTCATAGTGCCATTGCGCTTATTTGATAGATAATTTGGTCGAAAGTTTTTTTAAAAAATCTCTTTTCCTAAGAAGTGCAAAATATCAGACAACATTTCCAAAATAGCAGAGGGCTTATCTTGCTTGTTTCATTAGTGTGCAACGTGAATTTATTTTTTTTCTAAAGTGCACATGAACTTTAAATGGATTCTTATATCAATTTTCTATGGCTAGATTGACTAAATTTCCCATCATCATTCTCCCTAGTTTTTTCTATTCCAGAATTACTTTTAATTTAAGCATGAATCATGAAACTCAAAATGGGATTTACTTCTTTCTACTTTCATGCAACGATGACATGCAAGAAAGAACTCCTATCAGGTTGTACTATATGCATCATGAAAATTTCTCTTCCCCCCAACTTGAATGACATTGTCCTCAATGGCATATAGAATTGAAAATAAAAGATCAATGTAGCAATAAATACTACTGAGTAGGAAGGAGACAACCTGATATGCGAGGCGAAAGACTCCTTTTGAATAACAGCGACAACTCTTTCTCCTTTACCTGCCTACTAAAACACACTGAAATAAAAATATCAAAAAAAAAACCTTGGGTTGTCTCCCAAAAGCGCTAAGTTTTCCGTCTTCAGCCAGACGCATGTGACTTATTTACCAAAATATTGATTTTATTATGAGACACCAAATGATTTTGTTTTTCTTTGAATTCCAGTCTCCTTGCTATAGGAGGAAAATATGTTTCAGATGAATCCATGGGTTAAAAACAATCCAGGGTGGGTCTAAGGGTTCAAATGGGCCACCTTGGTTAGAGAATGGAAGAGGAACATTGTTAATGATCATATCATGAATGACAAAATATTCCTCTTTAAGGTCTTGATAAGGTTGGAATAAATTTGTGCAGACCTTATTATCTTCCAAAGATTCTTTTATTTTGGACTTTTCCATAATTAGGTTGAGATGAGAAAAATCAGGAATGGGAGGGGTATCAAAAGGTTCCACCACAAGTTCAATATCTAGGAGACAAGGATAAATTAGATGAACATGCTTCTCAACACAGTGTTGGTCATGAATTTCAGGTGGATCCGACCAATCAGCTTGAAGAATGACAGAAGTATCCACGAAATTGCCAAGGTCAGAAATGGCCACAAGATCTACATCTTTTCCTAGATCAAGAGCCGCCTGATCAAAATGATTTTCATGCACAATGTCCAACTCCTCATTAACCCAAGATGAATGGTTCAAATATTCACTCAATTCTTTTTCCACCCTCACTTCTTCTTCATCCTCATCTTCAAAGAAAGAATTATCAAATTCAGGAAGAGTAAATTGATTGGAATTTTGAAATTCATTTTTATCTTCCTCTCCCCCCAACTTAAAACTGTTTGACTCCTCATAATTTTCATCATGATTTTGTTTGGCCTCCTCAAATTGATTTTCACTAGCTTCCTCTAATTCTTCCTGATATAACTGTTCCATATTCTCCTCATTGTCAAAAATGGTTTGATTGTTGTTGAGTTGAGGATTCATGGGTTGATCATTTAGACTAACATTATAGTCAGAATCAAGAAATTGATTTTCAAAGTTTGAAGTGGAGTAGCAAGCTATTAGGTCCATTTCCAGCCCGTTAGCAAGTTGGTTTAGTTGGGCCTGAATGATTTGACTTTGAGCTTCAATGGACTGTTGTTGGGCCAAGATGAGCTGAGTCATTTGATTGAACCTATCCTCCTTATTGAAATCAAACTGTGGAAGAACTGGAGAAGATGGTTCATAATCAGACTGAGGTGGATAACAATTTGAGTGGTACTCATCTGATAATGGGGAGGAGGGGCATAGATGGGCTGTCCTTCATATTGGGCTTGACCGTAAGGATCATTTGAGTATGAAGCCCAATTTGGAAAATTATGATCTGGAGGATATTGAACAGGGTCTTGATGAGGTTCCCAAGAGAATGATTGCGGGTTTTTCCACCTAAAATTAGATGAATATGTGTGATAAGAATGGGTGGAAAAATATGGAGGCATTTGAGTTTGCTCTTGGTTAAAAGAAGAAAGTTGACCCGTAGAAAAGTGTGAATTTTCAAAATGGGTCGGGCCGTGTTGAGTGAGAGGTGAAAATTGATTTTGGCATTCATAATGGGCCGGCCTGGTCCACATGTGAATATTTATCTAAAAATTACGTGGTGGCATTGAGGAATTTAATTGCATGGATAAGAGTTAATCCAGTTTGTAGCTTACTCGGTCTAATGTATCTAACTTGTGCTCCTAATCCATATATGTAAATTTTTTAAAGACTTTTTTGTTTTATTTTTTTTGGTGTTTTTTTTGACAATAACAATGATGAAGAAAGAGAAGAGGAGATTTTTTTTATTTTTTAATTATTTTATTTTTTATTATAAAATACAAACAAGTTAACACATAAATTACTTAATGACCTAGATGTGGCCTAAACCTACAAATGGGGTTTCACAAAATGGTTATAATACAACTTAAATCTGCCTTCAATTTTTTCCACCGGCCAGGTAAGAGATGGGGTAGTGGGAGGCTCCCCCTACTTTTGTAGGGTCCTAATTAAATAACCACTTACCCGCTTATGGCGTTTGCCGTTGACCTCTAGCCTTAGACACTGGTTTCCAAAAATAGGATAGACTCACGTTATATCAAAACCATAGTGTGATCCTAGAGCCAATGTCAACTGAATTTTATTTAAGGCATAGGATATGTAAAAATGCAAGGGTGATGATGATTTGTGGGCCAAGGAAGGGTGATGAAATCCCCACCTTATGTTATTTAAGGTAGCGCCCTTAATGTGTTTTAGAAAATGAAATGCAACACACAATGACAAACAAGGGATTTGGAATGCAAATGCATGAACAATTAATTTCTAAAATAAAACACAACTAATGTAACCTAAATGATGCATGACCTAAAACATGGAGGTGTGCTTTCTAATATTGCAATGAATACTTTTATTAAGTTCAAGTGTTTTTTTTTTCATTTATGAACCTATCTAACTGACATAATATAAACTAAAAAAAATAAATCACATGAAACATTTTTTTGATTTTTTTGAGAAATTTCAAAAAATTAATGATTTTTCTAGAATTTTTAGAATTTTTTTTAATTTTTCTGGAATTTTCAAACAGAACAGAACCTATTCCTACGTGTACTGACCTTTAGCGACGCTTAAATATCTAAGATTTTCACATTTCTAATTTTCTACTCCTTTTTACGATAGTTTCTAGCCCTTTAGCGACGCTTTTTGCCCCCTTCATTTTCTGGTTTTCTGATTTTTCTGATTTTTTTCTTTTCTGTAAAATAAAAACAGAAAAAGTAGTATCCAAATATATACATCAAACACAAGGATTTCCAACTCTAAAAAATATTTCCTCCCCGACAACGGCGCCAAAAATTGATGCACACAAACACTCGTCGTTAAAAATGTCATGCTACACACAATTTAGAAATTATTTACCACACTCACTCACTTAAAAGATTTAGAAATCCAAGTAAAATGGAGAGAACGGGTCGATCCCACGGGGAGGAAATGTTTCTTTTAAACAAGTTAGAAAAATTCTTATGTTTTGAAAATCGAGTTTTTGAGTGAGTTAAAACTAATGAAAAATAAATTACATGAACTTAAGACTAGAAATAAATCAAACTAAAGAATATGAGAGTGTTGAGAATAGAGTTTGGAAGGAGATGGAAAGAGAAAATAAAGAACAATAGCACAAACTCAATTTTTATTGCTAATGAAGAGTACAACATCTATGAAAACTAAAAATACAACTTGAATAATGCTAAGGGAAGAAAGGAAGAAAGAAGCAAAGATGAAGAATGGCGCCGCCAAATCGCCATGCCGAGCCTTGGAAGAGGTCGTCTCGGCGTGGAGATAGACGAAACCTTTAGAGCACTGAAGGAGAAAATCCGCCTTGAGCATGTCTAGATGAAAATGGAGGAGGGGAGAGATAGAAGATGAAGAAGAGAGTTTAAAAATCAGTGAAACAGAAATAATAAAAATAAGACAAGATTAGAAATGAAATAACTTTAACACCAAAGAGAATTAGAAGAATGTTTATTCTCATGTTCGTTCGTTTATTGGCTTTATTAGGTTCATTAAGTGCGTGGGCCACAAAGTGACAATTTATTCAGGCTCCGAAGAGCCCATGGTGCGCTCGATCTGACTTCATTAGACGATTGTGTAGTTTGTGTCGAGACCAGATCCCGTCGAGCCATAAAGGCCACGGCGTCATTTACAACCCCATACGAGAGAACACCTTTGATTAATTGCCAAAATTAGGGGCCCTGCGGCCTAAAAGAATTGACACTAATTGCGCAATGGTAAAGAGGAATAAATCACACTCAGGATCTGCATCGGGATAAGAGCCATAGGCCATGTCGGTCACTCTAGGACCTTTTCATGTTCGGACGCAGGTCCGTACTAGAATCGCGATGAAAGCTGAGATAAACCCGTTCAAATGTCTGTCGAACGCGCGGCAATTTTAGTAGTGGCTCGAAAGGGATCTGGCCTGAGGAGCGGGTCTGGCGTAGTCGGAATGTCGGCCCAAGGCAAGGTCGGGTCATGGCCATTTTGGGATGACTCCCAAGACTCAGGCCCGGCCTACAAGGGCGACATTATTGTTCCTTCAGCACCGGATCACGGGAAGAGACGAGGCTGCAGTGTGGGTTATTACTACATTATATTATTTATTATTATTCTTAGTCTTATTTTCCTTTTATGCATTTTTGGGTGAGTTCATTGTTTTCCTCCCATTCATTACACGGGTTCCCCCTTTTTATTGCATATTGAGATGTATATATATTCATCTATTTATCTATTTAATATCATTATCACTCTATTTATTATTTATTTTTTTATACACATCTTTTGTTAGAATTTCCCCATATATATATACCCTCCCTTTTTTATTGTTTCTTCCTGTCTTAGTGTAGAGGGAAGCGTGTCGCTGGAGGGGATAGTATGCCGGCGAAGACGCCAGAAGGGTGTACCGGGGGACAGGGGCGCAGGCGTACCGCTGGAGGAGGGAGAGAAGTGTACCGCTGAAAGAAGGTGGAATAGTGTGCCGCTGAAGGGCCCGGAGGGTGTGCCACTGAATGGGCACGGGAGCGTGCCGGCCAAAAAGGCTGGAGGTGTGCCGAGGAGAGGCATGGCGAGTGTGCCGCTGAGGGGTTCAAGGAAGGTGTGCCGGGGAAGGCACCAGGAGGGTGTGCCGCTGAATGGGCACGATAGCGTGCCGGCCAAGAAGGCTGGAGGTGTGTCGGGGAGAGGCATGGCGAGTGTGCTGCTGAGGGGTTCAAGGAAGGTGTGCCAAGGAAGGCACCGAGGGAGTGTGCCGGCGAAAACTGGGCTAAGCGTGCCGGGGAGCGTGGGCTCGAATGTGTTCCGGTGGAGGTGAGGGCTAGAGTGTGCCGGCCTGGGCTCTAAAAGGGTGTGCCGGTGAAGGGGTTGGAGGTGCACCGGGGAATGACGCGGCTAGATGTGCCGGGCTGGGATGCAAAAGGGGTCGCTGGGTGTGCCGGTGAAGGCCGGGATGGGTGGTGTGTCGGGCTGAGGCGAGGGCAAGTGTGCCGACCGAGGGTGTTGGGGATGTACTGGGGAAGGCACCAAGGGTGTATACCGGGCCAAGGGCAGCAAGGGACCCACTCCTCATGGATTTCTTGTGCTTCTCTCTTCTTCTTTTCCTTGATTTTATGCAGTCTGTATGGGTCTTCTCTTCCTTTTCTCATAATCGTTTTCTATTCTTCCTTCCTTGCAAGACGAGTGTTCAAGTTGCTTAGTTTCCATTCGGTCTAATCCTCTTCATGCTGATTACAGTTCTCTTATTTTGATTGAAGCATTTTATCGTTGTTCCTTTCATTGGTTGGTTGCTTCCTTTAGTCCTTTTTAACGCATCATTGTTCCATTTGTTTGTTGCTTCCTTTTGCCTTTTAATATGTTATCGTTTCTAACAAAAATTCGACAGCATCTCCCCTTGACCCGAGCGTAAGGGAGACGCAGGGAACGCGCCCACATGGAGTGGCGGAACCCGACAACTGGAGGTGGACGCCCGAGAGCGGCAACACCTTTAACAAAACCACAGAAAACCCGAAAGCAATGATGGACAAGAGACCCCTCTAGGGGCGGCTGGGAAGTGTACCGGGCTAGGGAGGCTCGGGGTGTGTCGGCAAAGAGTGGCATGGAGTGCACCAGGGAAGACCCGCAGGGGTGTGTTGGCGAAGGGCTTGGCCAGGGCGTGCCGGGGAAGGCCCGTAGGGGCGTGCCGATGAAGGGCTTGGCCAGGGCGTGCCGGGGAAGGACCGTAGGGGCGTGTCGGCGAAGGGTTGCTGGGGTGTACCGGCGAGGGCCCGATGGGGGTGTGTCGGCGAAGGGTTCAAAGAAGGCGTAAGGGAGAAGGGTCCAAGCGAGGATGGGTGTACCGGCGAAGGGCCAAGGGCTATGTACCGCTAAAGGGGTGCATCAGTGGGGGTTGGCTAGGTGAGTTGGGGATGGAGAAGGGAAGAAGGCCAATTGTGATGTTGGGCTTGGGTGTTCGGAGAGGCAGGATGGGCACCCCCTTAACCAAGACGGGGAATGAAAGTAGTTGGGCCGCTGGCCATGACCAAGAGGCTACCGGTAGTGAGTCCCGTGGGGGGGGGGGGCAACCGACCTCAAGGGTGAGAAATCGTCGGCATGAAGGGGGAGATCACCCGGGGAGGAGGAAGAAAGCGATCAAGCACATACAAAAACCCAAACGGACGGAGATGGTGAGAAACCCAAAGGTGAGGGATTTCCATTCATGGAGAAAAAAAAGGGCCGTAGCCGGCCATGTATACATCAAAAACACCGGCGTAGAAGATACAACACTGGGGGAGAAAAAGGAGAAAAGAAAAGCATGAAAAGGAAGAAATGGGGGAGGTTAGGGTCGAGCAGGGGCAACGGCTCCCTGGTCTTCCCCACTCCCCCCCTTTGCTACATCTCTCTTTATCTCTTTCTCCCTTACTCTCTCTCACTCGTCGGTGGTCGCCGGGGGGCTTCCCTCTTCTTCTCTTCTTCTTCTTCTCTTTCTCTTCGCGCGGACGACGGTGGACAGAGCAGCTGGGGGGAAGCCAGAGCCTCCCCTACCCTTCTTTTTATTTTCCTCTTCTTCTCTTCTCTCTCACCTAGAAGCACCGCAGTGGCTGGGCCTGCTCCTCTCTGTTCTCTCCTCTCTCGTTCGCATGGGGAGGAGGGGTTTTTATACCCCAGCAGCGGCGAGATCGGGCAAAGGCGGGAACGTCTGTGGCATTGATTGGGATTTGACTCCCTAGTCCTGGATCGCAGGGGGATAGGCAGCATGGCTCAGCCTCCGACCGACACCTCGGACAGCCAACTACGTGCCAAGGATCTATAGGGCATGGGCGTAAGATCTCATCTGCAAGGCATGCCGCTGAAGGGCCGGAATAGCGTGTCGCTGGAAGACACAGGGAGCGTGTCGCTGGAATGCTACTAAGGCGTGCCGCTGAAGGGCTGCCAAGGCGTGTTGCTGGAAGACACAGGGAGTGTGTCGCTGGAAGACACAGGGAGCGTGTCGCTAAAGGGGCACAGGGAGTGCGCTGCTGGAATGCTGGCAGGGGCATGGCGCTGAAGGGCCACTAGAGTGTGCCGCTGAAGCGTGCTGAATGGGTGTGCCGCTGAAGCGTGCTGGCAAGGTATGCCGGCGAAGGGCAGCCTGGGCGTGCCGCTGGGCGACGTTGGGGGTGTGCCGCTGAAGGGTGCCTGGTGTGCCGCTGAACGGCCAGCAGGGTGTGCCGCTGAGGGGCAACAGGGGTGTGCCGCTGAGGGGCACCAGAGGCGTGCCGCTGAAGGGCCCTGAGGGCATGCCTTGAGGGCGTTGAGAGCGCGAGTTGTGGCCCATTCGATTTTCTTCGAGACCCACGGATTACAAGGCTCTTGGTGGTTAATTCCTCTTCACTGTCGTGACTCCGGAGATGGCTTCACGGCAATATGTGTACGTTCGGAGAGTCCGGATGGCCCTCTCTTCTTCGCAGTTTCTTTAGTTGGAGTTGTTGTCGATGCTAGACTGGTTGGGACGTATGGGCGTGCAATTTTGCACGTCCACAAATGCCCCCCACCCATGGGTAGCGCAGGTGAAGGATGAGCCGGGTGGTGCCCGTGGGTGTACTGGTTTCTTCTTCTCTTCGTCGGTGCCGACGGGGTGTCGGGAGCTGACATGGTACGCTTGCCCCTTTTTCTCTTCATTAGTGCCGACGGGGTGTCAGGAATCTGACGTGGTATGTTGGTCTCTTCTTTTCTTCATCAGTGCCGATAGGGCGCCGGGAGCTGACACGGTTTGTTTGTCTCTTCTTCTCTTCATCAGTGCCGACGGGGTGCCGGGAGATGACATAGTTTGTTTATCTCTTCTTCTCTTCATCAGTGCCGACAGGGCGTCGGGAACTGACACGGTTTGTTTGTCTCTTCTTCTCTTCATCAGTGCCGATGGGGTGTCGGGAGCTGACATGGTATGTTTGTCTCTTCTTCTCTTTATCAGTGCCGACGGGGTGTCGGGAGCTGACATGGTTTGTTTGTCTCTTCTTCTCTTCATCAGTGCCAACGGGGCGTCGGGAGCTGACAGGGTTTGTTTGTCTCTTCTTCTCTTTATCAGTGCCGACGGGGTGTCGGGAGCTGACATGGTTTGTTTGTCTCTTCTTCTCTTTGTCAGTGCCGACGGGGTGTCGGGAGCTGACACGGTTTGTTTGTCTCTTCTTCTCTTTATCAGTGCCGATGGGGTGTCGGGAGCTGACATGGTTTCTTTGTCTCTTCTTCTCTTCATCAGTGCCGACGGGGTGTCGGGAGCTGATAGGGTTTATTTGTCTCTTCTTCTCTTTGTCAGTGCCGATGGGGTGTCGGGAGCTGACGTGCTTTGTTTGTCTCTTCTTCTATGTTGTTCTTCTCCCCTTCTCTCTCTTCCTTCTTTTTTTTCTCTTAACCACATTACTGGTGCAAGCGCCCTTTCGGGTTTTCACCGAGACTAGCCCCCTCTTGCTTTTGCCCACGCGCCCTCTCGGGTTTTCACGTGGCGGGGTATCCAATTTTGCCTGTAGCGCCCTTTCGGGTTTTCGCCACAGCTGGGTTATTGCCATTTTTGCCCTTGTCCCCGTGTAGGGGCAAGTCGGGCGGGACACCTCTATTTTAAGCCACATTCTCTTTTTTTTTTGACGAGCGGACAATATGTAATTGTTGGCTAGGGCCTGAAGCCTTGCGCTGAAAGATAAGGTTCATTCGTTGGCAAAAAGATAATGCCAACGCAACGGGGTTTTTCTTTCCTCTGCCGATTCGGACGTAAGGTCCGTAATGGCAATATTGTGTGAGAGTGGGTGGCTAAGGCACGAAGCCCTGCACCGGAAAGGGACTTATTCGTTGGCAAGGGACTAATGCCAGCGCAAGGATAGAGATTTTGCCGATTCGGGCGTAAGGCCCACAATGGTGATTTTGCGTGAGAGAAGGTGGCTAGGGCACGAAGCCTTACGCCGAGAGATAAGGTTCATTCGTTGGCAAAAAGATAATGCCAAGGCAACGGGGTTTTTTTCTCTACCGATTCGGACGTAATGTCCGTAATGGCAATATTGTGTGAGAGCGGGTGGCTAAGGCATGAAGCCCAGCACCGGAAAGGGACTTATTCGTTGGCAAGGGACTAATGCCAGCGTAAGGATAGAGATTTTGCCGATTCGGGCGTAAGGCCCACAATGGCGATTTTGCGTGAGAGAAGATGGCTAGGGCACGAAGCCTTGCACTGGAAAAGGACTTATTTGCTGGCAAGGAACTAACGCCAACGCAGGGGTGGTGCCGTCTTTTCCCATGCGAATGCTTGTCGATACATAGGGGCGTGCGGACGGGAGGCATATGTATATACATATACATATATTATTATTATTATTATTATTATTTTCTCTTCTTTCTCTTTCTTTCTCTCTCTTTTTTCTTTTCCTCTTCTTCTCCTTTTTATTTTCTTCTCTCTCTTCCTTTTTTTCTCCTCTTTTTTTGTCGAAATCCCCCCCTTCTCTTCCCATTTTTTTGTTTTTTCTTTTTTTTTATCCATTCTCTTCCTCTTTTACCGTCTTTCCTCTTTGTTCTTTCCCCTCTTTTTTCCTCTCTTTTTTTGCTCGCCGTATAAAGGGGGCGGGGGTGGCGTGCCGCTGAAGGGTGCAGGGTAGCAGGATACGAGAACCGAAGGGAAGGGTCCCCTTTAGTTCTCTGGCCGGGGGAAGGGTCCGAACCAAAGTGAAATGTTTCTTTTCTCCCTTTTTTTTTGGGTGGCCCAAAGGCCGAAGGCGAAAGACCATGTCTACCTCAAGGCTCACTTTCCCTTCTTCTCTTCTTCTTTTATGTGAGGAAGCGGGTTCGAAGACCACGTCTACCTCGTGATCCTTTTTCTTTTCTTCTCTTCTTTTTTATTGTAAAGAGGCGGGTGCAAAGACCACGTCTACCTCATGACTCTTCTTTCTCTTCTTCTCTTCTTCTTTTGTGTGGAGAGGCGGGTGCAAAGACCATGCTCGCCTCGTGGCTCCTCTCTCTCTTCTTCTCTTCTTCTTTTGTGTGGAGAGGTGGGTGCAAAGATCACGCTCGTCTCGTGGCTCCTCTTTCTCTTCTTCTCTTCTTCTTTTGTGTGGAGAGGCGGGTACGAAGACCATGTTTGCCTCATGACTCTTCCTTCTCTTCTTCTCTTCTTCTTTTGTGTCGAGAGGCAGGTGCAAAGACCACGTTTGCCTCGTGGCTGTTCTTTTTCTTCCTCTCTTCTTCTTTTGTGTGGAGAGGCTGGTACAAAGACCATGTTTGTCTCGTGACTCTTCTTTCTCTTCTTCTCTTCTTCTTGTGTGTGGAGAGGCGGGTGCAAAGACCACGTTTGTCTCGTGGCTGTTCTTTTTCTTCCTCTCTTCTTCTTTTGTGTGGGGAGGCGGGTGCAAAGACCACGTTTGCCTCGTGGCCATTCTTTTTCTTCTTCTCTTCTTCTTTTGTGTGGAGGGGCAGGTGCGAAGACCATGTGATGCGGGACGGACCACGGATGGACAGATTACCGAAGATGACTTCGCAGCGGCTCGATGGCGGCACGAACGGCGGCGGCGGTGGCACCGATGATTACCAGAGATAGAGAAGATATGATAGAAGGTAGATCCACTCTAGAATTGGGGTTGAGGAGGAAGAACACCAGGGGGAGAGGTAGGGGGCGCACCAAGCACTCTTGCTCTAAATGGACTTTTTCTTTCATTAATTGTTCTAAATGGAAAAATACAAGTATATATATGCTATACATCAAATCCAATCTCCACCATTGGATCTAGGGATGGGGAAGGGATGGCCTAGATTAAATGTGACCAACACACACAAAAAATATACAATATTCCAAGTGGAAGGGGGCGCCCCCTTGACTAGGTGAAAGGTTGAATGGGTAGGTAGCCTACCTTGGAAAATTTTAACCACTTATCTACCCATGTGGCATTTGACATTCAACCCTTCTAGATGGCCACCTAGGATGGTTGACCAGCCCCACATGAGTGACATGGACCAATGGGAAAGGGCTGAGGGCCCCCTAGCTGGACCTACTGCATATTTGTAAAAAAACCCACACAATCCAAGGGAATGACGCATGGGCTTACAAAGCCTTACAATTGCGCATATACTTTCCCATGGATATAAAAATAAACTAAAGGACATAAATGCAAAATAAAATGTACATGCTCGGCGTCGATTCCCATCAACTCTCCCCAGGTGGGAGGAACTCGACTCCGTCGAGTAAGAGGTGCGGCTGCTCGGGTACTCCGGCGGATCCGTCACCGTGCCAAGTAACGCGGGTATGCTCCACTCCAAGTGACTATCACCGGCTCATTCCATATATACTCGATATGCACAAGCTGCTATGGGCTAGAGGTGGACACTCCAAGTGAGGCACTCACAAAGGGGAGGAGGTGGCTCGAAGACTCACTAGGAATCCCTGCTGGGTCCCTGTAGGTGACTGATCCAGGTAGAGATGTAGAACCGATCCCAAACTCCTCGAGTGAGTCTACTCGCTTCACGCTCATAAGGGACTGACATTGATGAGCTTGCACAAGACACATGCAGACAAACAAACCACACAAAGAAAAAGCACACCGACTCGTCTATGACCCTAGACACACCTAATGTTAGTCCGACCCGTACATGGGTGACGGCGGACCAGGACACCCGAATGTGTGCCATGCATGCATGTTATATAACTGGAGATGAGTGGCATGGGGAACATCTAAATGTCCAAGTATGACCCAGTCATGCATGGACGGCCCTTTGGATTTGGGAGACTTGAGAGGGCTAGAAGAACCGGATGTTGGTGTATCATGGACGGGCTTGGTGGGTGTAGATGACCCGGCCCGTGGGGTAGGAGTGTGATAGTGGACTCCCTCTAAGAAGTGAAGTATAGATGGAGGGTCTAAGGGTCCACTAGGGAATGTGTCAAAGGGATCAAAGAAGGTATGACCCCTTGTGGTGGGTTCCCACAAGTCACGTCCCACGTGTAGAAGTTTTGAAGGTGTGGATAGTCACCTTCTTACATTGTGACGGGTGGGACGGGGATCGTAGGCAAGAAGTATGATTCCTCCCTCGGATAAAAGGGTATGAATTCGGGCTCGGCTGGTAAGGGGAGGAGTAAGAGGACCTCCGTGGTGACACAACCCACGGTGCACTCGGAGGTAATCAACCCTAAGGCCGGATGAGTGAGGCTAAGACTAGTGGGTTGGTCAAAGCCTCGGGCCAAAAGATGCGTCAACTTCCATTGTGAATCTAATCCCATGACAAGATCATCCAACATGTCAACATGGTGACTAGATCGAAATGTGGTATGGAAGGAATTGACCGACACTAAAGGGAGGATGGGGTCCATAGGTGGGAAGGGAGGTGGGACCAAGCCATCCTTGAGCCAACTAAGAAGCGGCTCGGCTATGAAAAGCGTACCCGTTAAAAACACGGGTGGCTCGGGCTTTGGTAATTCCAAATGAGATGGTTCCGAATCAAGTTTGGAAATCGAGAGTGATGACATTGGAGCTCTCATGGGTGAGGAAGGAATGTCCTTCCCGTGATGAAGGGGTCCTTGGGGTGGCTCCGAGAACAACCAATCTACCCCGATAGTAAACCGATCTAGGCTAGTACTAAACCGATCTAGGCTTGTACTAAACCTTTGCACTTGTCCCAACATGGCTTGGAACATTGCGCTCACTTCATCGGGACTATAGGCTCGGGATGTGGCCATGGTTGCAAAGATGGGGTTGGGTCCCCTAGGAATGGAGATGCAAGACCATTTTTTTAAAAAGTAAAATACTATGCTAACTAATGCACCTAGACTGAACTAAAACTCGGTATGTGGCGGAGATAACCGATCCGAAGATCACTCGCGCAAGTGTACGGCCTTCCCGATAGGCGTAGCCTAAAGTTCAGACAATACCTTTTGATATACCGGGTTATTGGGATGCAATGCAAAAAGATACTTTGTTGTTTTAAAACAATGATGACCCTAAACACGACTTAGACAATGACTAATGACTAGACGTAAATGACACTTTTTTTGACACCCTAGACTCAAACTCGCTCTGATACCAAATTGATGCGGGACGGACCACGGACTCGACTCTGAATGGATATGCGATCCTCAGACTCTAAACAAGCTCGTGATTGTCCCTTAACGAGGGAAGCGTCGGACGTGCACGGTTGAGAAACCGGCAAGAGCTAGGGTAGTCGGCTCTCTCTTGTGCCCGGATCGGGTCACGAGACGGTCACTCTCTCTCTCACAGCAGCGATGATACAACAATATATATATCGAGCTAACGGCCCTACAACATGCTCTCTAGCAGCGGCTTATAAAGCATATATGAAATAAAGCAAAATGCCAAGTGTAGGAGCGAACACGATACGTCCACGCTCTCGGCGTGCGGAAGACGGACCCGGCCGAACTCGTACTCCCGGGATAGTTAATACATGAATATTACAGCAATACAAGTTTGCTGCCCACTCAACGTAGGGAGGTAAAGGGTGACACAATGGGGCCCGGGAGGACCGATTTTGGGTTGACGGGCGAATTCTCGCGTAGCTTCGGCAGCACACGTACTCACGACCGTGGGGCCCGCGTGCTGACCGAAGGAGCCATGTGGGACCCGGTGGCACCGTTGTAGTGGGGGACGCCCGTAGGAACGCTCCCTGGGATGGCGGCGCGCTGGAACGTCGGTCGGAAGCCGGGCGGCTCCGATCGGCACCCGTCGGAAAAACTTCCCACGGATCTGCAAATTCTATTTTCAGGCGCACGCTCCGGCGAGATCACTCGCTGCGACCAATCCTGATGTCGGATCGACGATCAGGAGGTACCGTTGGAAAGCTCTTTCAAAATCCTTCAGGATAGAACTAGAGAGAGAAGCTGGATCTTCATGGATTTGGGCCTTAACTATTTTTGAAGCTGCTGTTGTACAGTACCCGAACTCTCAGAATAGCAGGAAGTTTTCCTGAGAGTTGCCTTTGACCGTGAAGTAGATGTCCGATTCAGCTCCTTCTCTCTTCATCAAAGTTGTAGAGAGTTGAACAAGAAAAATGGCAATAATTTTTATGGAAGGATTGGTGGAGGCTATGATTTGTTATGGATTTTGGACTGACTGGTGGTCGGATCTGGAAACAGGCTGACAGAACTGTAGATGGTTCGGAAAGGGAATTTCTAAAAATATGAAATGATATTTAGAAATTCCACAAAAAATTGGAGGTGGAGGGGATGGTGGAAAGAACTTTCAATAAAATTGGAAGCTCCTGGGAAAATCAAAAAGTGATCTGGATCTAGAAAACTCAGGGTTGCTATCACTGTAGATAGAATCCTGGCAGATCTGGGATGACCTGAAGACCGAAAATGGGAAAATAGTAAAAGAAGGAATTTTGACTTGAATTTTTTGTGAAGATATGGGTTCGAGAGGGGAACCAGTCCTGAAAATTGCAGCTCCAGAGGAGGTGAGAGGTGGGAGCAGAAATTCGGGGAAGATGCTCCTGTCCTGGATGGATAGAATACCGAAGATGACTTCGCGGCGGCTCGATGGCGGCACGAAGGGCGGCGGCGGCGGCACCGATGATTACCGGAGATAGAGAAGAGATGATAGAAGGTAGATCCACTCTAGAATTAGGGTTGAGGAGGAAGAACACCAGGGGGAGAGGTAGGGGGCGCACCAAGCACTCTTGCTCCAAATGGAATTTTTCTTTCATTAATTGTTCTAAATGGAAAAATACAAGTATATATATGCTATACATCAAATCCAATCTCCACCATTGGATCTAGGGATGGGGAAGGGATGGCCTAGATTAAATGTGACCAACACACAAAAAAATGTACAATATTCCAAGTGGAAGGGGGCGCCCCCTTGACTAGGTGAAAGGTTGAATGGGTAGGTAGCCTACCTTGGAAAATTTTAACCACTTGTCTACCCATGTGGCATTTGACATTCAACCCTTCCAGATGGCCACCTAGGATGGTTGACCAGCCCTACATGAGTGGCATGGACCAATGGGAAAGGGCTGAGGGCCCCCTAGCTGGACCTACTGCATATTTGCACAAAAACCCACACAATCCAAGGGAATGACGCATGGGCTTACAAAGCCTTACAATTGCGCTTATATTTTCCAATGGATATAAAAATAAACTAAAGGACATAAATGCAAAATGAAATGTACATGCTCGGCGTCGATTCCCATCACCACGTTTGCCTCGTGATCCTTTTTTTCTTTTCTTCTCTTCTTCTTCTGTGTGGGGAGGCGGGTGCAAAGACCATGTTTGCCTCGTGGCTGTTCTTTTTCTTCTTCTCTTCTCTTTTTGTGTGGAGAGGCAGGTGCGAAGACCATGTTTGTCTCATGATCTTTTTTCTTTTCTTCCCTTCTTCTTCTATGTGAGGAAGCGGGTTCGAAGACCACGTCTGCCTCGCGATCCTCTTTCTTTTCTTCTCTCCTTCTTCTTTTCTTCTTTTTTTTTTATTGTGAAGAGGTGGGTGCAAAGACCACGCCTACCCCATGCCTATTCTTTTGTTCTGCTCTTCCTTTCTCATTGATGCCCCCGGACTGGGGTGTTTTTCACTTAACATGCCCCCAGGTTGGGGTGTAGCTTTTCCTCTGTGCCCCCAGGCGGGGTGTGTTTCTCATGGCTTCTATGCCCCTGGATGGGGTGTAAATTCCTTGTTTCTTATGCCCCCAAGCAGGGTATGTTTCTCTTCGAGTGCCCCTAAATTGGGGTGCAACTTCATGCTTCTCGTGCCCCCAGGCCCAAGGGATATTTCTCTTCACATGCCCTTAACCCGGGGTATAGCTTTCTTCGTATGCCCCCAGGGTCGGGGTGTATTCTTTTTTGCTTCTGTGCCCCCGGGCCGGGGTGTACTCTTTACGGCTTCAATGCCCCCAGGCGGGGTGTATGTTTCTTCTTCAGATTCCCCTAAGCCGCGGTGTATTCTTGATGGCTTCTGTGCCCCCGGGCGGGGTGTGTCTTCTGCTTCTTATACCCCCATGCAGGGCAGATCTGCACGGGGTAGAGTCTTTGCCTCTTATGCCCCCACGGCGGGGTGGAGTCTTGGCTCCTTATGCCTCTCTGGAGGAGGTGGGTTCTGCTGCTTCTTATGCCCCGTAGCGGGGTAAACTCCTCTTCATATGTTCTCGGCACGGGGTGGATTCCTTGCCTCTTGTGCCCCGAGGGCAGGGTGGATTCTTCTACTTCTTATGCCCTCAGATCGGGGTGTAGCCTACTTCAAGCGCCCCCCACGAGGGGTGTGTTTCGCCTCTTGTGCATCCAAGGCAAGATGTGTCTTTTCTTCACGTGCCCTTAGATCAGGATATAACTTTGTTGCTTGTCGTGCCCCCCCAGGTCGAGGTCGATTCTTCTGCTTCTTCCGCCCCAAAGTGGGGTATATTTTTCCTTCATGTTCCCCTAAGCCGGGGTGCAACTTTTGCTCTATGTGCCCCCGGGTCGAGGTGGATTCTCTTCATGCGCCCCTAAGCCGGGGTGTATTCTTTATGGCTTTTGTCCCAGGCGAGGTATCTTCTTTAAATGCCCCTAATTCGGGGTGTATCTTCATGTTTCTTATGCCCCGAGGCCGGGGTGTATTCTACTTTTTTGCTTCTGTGCCCCAGGAGGGGTATGTTCTTTATAGCTTCAATGCCCCCTAGGCGGGGTATCTTCTTTAAATGCCCCTAAGCTGGGGTGTATCTTCATGTTTCTTATGCCCCAAGGCCGGGGTGTATTCTACTTCTTTGCTTATGTGCCCCAGGCGGGGTATGTTCCTTACAGCTTCAATGCCCCCTAGGCGGGGTGTGTTCCCTTTTTTTAAATGCCCCTAAAACGGGGTAGATTTTTTGAAAACCCCTAAGTTGGGGTAAACTCTTCATGGCTTCCATGCCCCGGCGATGGAGTATATTGCTTCTTCAAATGCCCCTTAGGTGGGGTATACCTTTCTTCATATGCTCCCAAGTTGGGATGCACGTCTCTTTGAGTCTGTGCCCCCAGGCTGGGGTGCATTCTTTATGTTTCTTATAGCCCCAGGCCCGAGGGATATTTCTCTTCATATGCCCCTAAGCCGGGGTGTAGCTTTCTTCGTATGCTCCTAGGTCGGGATGTATGTCTTTTTACTTCTGTGCCCCCATGGCAGAGTGTGCCTCTTTCTTTGTGTGCCCCCACGCAGGGTATAGTTTTGTTTTTTCATTTTTTTTTTCTTCTCATGCCCCCAGGTCGGGGTGTAGTTATTCTTCAAGTGCCCTTACACCGGGGTAAAATTTTTGAATAATCCTAAGCTGGGGTGACTTCTTCATAGCTTCCATGCCCCTCGTGGTGGGGATATGTTGCTTCTTATGTCCCCATGGCGGGGGTGGGTCCTGCTGCTTCTTATTCCCCAGAACGGGGTACAGTTCTCTTCATATGCTCCTAAGCCGGGGTGTGTCTCATGCTTCTTGTGCCCCTGAATCGGGGTGTATTCTTTATGGCTTCTATGCTCCGGAGCGGGGGGTAGCTCTGTTACTTGTTCTGCCCCTAAGCTGGGGTAGATTCTTCTGCTTCTTCTACCCCAGAGTGGGGTATATTTCTCTTCGTATTCCCCTAAGACAGGGTGTATTCTTTTTGTTCCATATGCCCCCATATCGGGGTATATTTCTCCCTCAAATACCCCTGAACCGGAGTGTTTTTTTTGTCTCATATGTCCCCGAGTAGGGGTGTGTTTTGCTTCTTGTGCACTCCTGGCGGAGTGTGCTTCTTTCTTTGTATGCCCCCCTAGGTTGGGGTGTAGCTCTTGGCTCTAGACGCCCGGGAAGCAGGATGTCCTCTACCTATTTTACCCCCAAGGCGGGGTGTATTCCTTTCTTCATATGCCCCCGGAGCTGGGTACAGCTCCTTGCCTCTTATGCCTCCGGACCGGAGTAGAGTCTCTACTTCTGATACCCCCATGGCGGTGCGGATCCTGCCTCTTATACCCCCATGGCGGGGTATGCTTCTTCTTAAAAGGCCCCTAAGCCGGGGTATATTCTTTTATTTCTTATGCTCCCACGGAGGGGTGTAACTTCTTCAGATGCCCCTAAGTCGGGGCGTGTTCTTTATGGCTTCTATGCCCCCGGAGCGGGGTGTGTTGCTACGTCTAACGTCCCCAAGGCGGGGTGTAACTCTTGCCTCTTACTCCCCCAAGGTGGGGTAAATTTTTATGTGCCCCTAGGTCGGGGTGTATTCTCTTCATGTGCCCCCATGGCGGGGTGCATCTTTTATGGCTTCTATGCCCCCAGACCGGGGTGAATTCTTCTTCTTCTGCCCAGACACACCGGGGGGATGTTTGCTTCTTGTGCTCCCAAGGTGGGGTGTATTGCTGCATTTGATGCCCCCAAGGTGGGGCGTATTGCTGCTTCTGATGCCCCAGAGCGAGGTATCTTTCTCTTCACATGCCCCCGGCACGGGGTGTATTCTGCTTCTAGTGCCCCCAGAGTGGAGTGTGTTGCTGCCCCTAAGGCGGGGTGTAGTTCTCGCTTTTTATGTACCCAAGGCAGGGTGAATTCTTCTTCTTTGCTTACGTGTCTCTGTATCGGGGTGTATTCCTTTCTTCATACGCCCCCCTCCTAAGCTGGGGGATATTGTTTGTTCTGCTTCAGATACCCCTCGGGGGGGTGCAACTCTGTTTCTTCTTATGCCCCCAGGTCGGGGTAGATTCTTCTCATGTGCCCCCAGGGCGGGGGTGTATTTCTCTTCATATGCCCCCATATCAGGGTATATTCCTTCTTCAAATACTCCCAAGCCCGGGGGGGTGTCTTTTGCCTCATATGCCCCCGAGTCGGGGTATGTTTTGCTTCTTGTGCACTCCGGGCGGAGTGTGTTTCTTTCTTTGTATGCCCCCATGGTGGGGGTGTGCTTCTTCTTCAAATGCCCCTTGGGCGGGACATACCTTTCTTCATATGCTCCCAGGTAGGGATATATGTCTCTTTGCTTCTACGTCCCCGAGTGGAGGTGTATTCTGTCTCTTTGCTTTTGTGTCCCCGGGTGGAGGTGTATTCTGTCTCTTTGCTTCTGCGTCCCCCAGGCGGGGTGTGTTTCTTATTCACATGCCCCTAAGCCGGGGCGTATTCTTTGCTCTTTATGCCCCCAGATCGGGGTGGATTCTTCGCCAAATGCCCCGAAGCCGGGGTGTATTCTTCTCTTGCCTCCTATGCCCCCCGGCGCGGGGCATATTTCTTCTGTTATTCTCCCCATGGCGGGATATATTCATGCTTTCTTCGGGAGTGGTGGCCATGCTTGGCCTTATTGCTATAAAGCATTCCCCACGGCGGGTAGGAATTCGTCAAGTTACAATTGTGGCTTGTTGGATCCTCCAACAGCCACTCGAGGGGCCGTCTTATGCCAGAGAGAGGCGGCAGAAAGGTGGCATGGACCGGGGCATTGTGCCGCAGGCTTGGAGCCTCCTGGAGTCGGGCGGGATGCCGGCCTTCATCTTGTTTTCTTGGTCGGCGATGCTGGCTAAATTTTCTTCTTCTCTTTTTTTTAGTCTTTTCTTTTCTCCTCTTCTCTTTTTTTTTTATATGACAAGCCAAGGTGGTGGTGCAAGAGAGCGCTCACCCACTCGGGGAGGGGATGAGTGGTTCGCTCCACCGCGTCAATCCCACAGTGGTAATCTTCATTTAGCACAGGTCTCGATGGATATGGCCATATAACCCTCTCTCGTCAATTCTTTCTTTTTTTGTTTCTTTCTTTTCTTCTTTTCCTTTCTTTTTTTTAAAAAAATCGCTATCTAGGGGCTTCATCGTCTGGGTGGCCCTTGCAATCAGTAGCCATGGTGTAAATGCAAAAATTCATAATAGAAGGGCCTTTAATAAGCCTAGATAATCATTTACCATTCCATAGATATGTCTCACTATTACAGGTGACTATCACCCCTTAAAAAAAGGGGGGGTACATTCGGCCACAGCCAACCATGCATCCAGTGTCAGTCTAGATGGATGCCCTCAGGACGGGGGATCAGCAGCATCTGGCGCCATCTTCTCGGACTTCCTGCCATTGCTTGAAAGAGAGGTGGCATGTTCTTCAGGGTGCGCTGTTCTCCGGCCGGTGTGGTGTGGTTATGCCGGTCGCCTTCAGGTTGGGCATTTGGTGAGGGCGTGGTGAGTTTACCGTGTACTTGCCCATTCTTAATTCCCCCTTCCTGATAAGGTCCTCGACAACATCTTTAAATACGCAACAGTCCTCAATGGAATGCCCGATCATCTGATGATATAGGTAGAATTGGGGGTCGTCCCTTCTTTCGAGGTTGTTTGGTCTCTTCGGCTCTGGAAGCACAACTTTGCTATATTCTTGAACCCATTCGAAGAGGATCCGAGTCTTATCTCTCGGGAAGTGTAGACACGCCAAAATTGACGTTACTATGAGTACATCTCATATTACCTTGTAATACCCCAATTTGACCCTCGAATTAACTCTGTTTGAATGATTTTTCTCACTTTTCTTGGATTTCTCCATTTTTCCTCTCTTTTCCTATTTTCCCTATTTTTCTGGATTTTTCTAGATTTTTCTGGGTATTTTTCTCTATTTTTATGAAATAACGACTTGATCTGGGGCGTCTTTTAAATAACGACTTATACATGGGCGTTTCTTAAAAAATTGACGACTATATTGGAGGGCGTCCATTCTTTCAAATTTCCAATTTTTTGGATTTTTCTAAGAATTTTTCAAAATTTTTTAAGAATTAACGACTTAACCATAGACGTTATTTTGAATTTGAAAAGAATAAAAAAATCGGAAATTGAATTCACGCCTTACACACGGTTGTCACTTTTTCAAATTGATTTTTTAATATTATTTTTCACTCTCTTTCAGAGGTGATTTGGTGGCCTTTCGGGTGTCAGAAAAATTCATAAAAATAGTCGTTGGAATCAGGGCGATGAGATGCACCTCCACCTAAAAAATGGGAAAATAATATTAAGAAATGAAAAATAGCCCTATTTTGAAGATTTTGAATTAACGTCCTTTGGTAGGGCGCGTTTTTAAACACGCCTTTGACTCAGACGTGTTTCATAATTTTTAAATAAATTTTAAATTTTGATTTTTGAATTAACGCCCTGATCTAAGTCGTGTTTTTAAAAGACGCCCTCTGGCAGGTCGTCAATTCTTGAATTGACGCCTTTGTCTAGGTCGTGTTTCATTTTTGTGTTCCGAACGACCGCAGCCTTTCCCCAGAGAGTCCTGCTTCGTTTGGGCTCTTGCCTTTGAAAAGAATAAAAAAATCGGAAATTGAATTCACGCCTTACACACGGTTGTCACTTTTTCAAATTGATTTTTTAATATTATTTTCCACTCTCTTTCAGAGGTGATTTGGTGGCCTTTCGGGTGTCAGAAAAATTCACAAAAATAGTCGTTGGAATCAGGGCGATGAGATGCACCTCCACCTAAAAAATAGAAAAATAATATTGAGAAATGAAAAATAGCCCTATTTTGAAGATTTTGAATTAACGTCCTTTGGTAGGGCACGTTTTTAAACACGCCTTTGACTCAGACGTGTTTCATAATTTTCAAATAAATTCTAAAATTTAATTTTTGAATTAACGCCCTGATCTAAGTCGTGTTTTTAAAAGACGCCCTCTGGCAGGTCGTCAATTCTTGAATTGACGCCTTTGTCTAGGTCGTGTTTCATTTTTGTGTTCCGAACGACCGCAGCCTTTCCCCAGAGAGTCCTGCTTCGTTTGGGCTCTTGCCCATTCTAATCCTTCCCTTTTTTGGGGCTCTTGCCCGTTCTTATCCTTCTATCTTTTGATTCAACTCTATTAATAGAGCCTTTCGGCTCTGTTAGGGGGTTGGTTCGGAGGTTCTGTTTTCTTTTTCTTCTTCTATTCTTCTTCTTCGTTTCCTTTTTTTTTCATTATTCCTCTTTGTTCTGTTTTTTGTTCTTCTATTTTCTTCTTCTTCTTCTTCTTCTTTCTTCTTCTTCTTCTTCTTCTTCCTCTTCTGTTTCTTCCTCCGTTCTGTCTTCTTCTTCTTCTTCTCCTTCTGTCTTTTTTCCTTTTCTTTTGTTTATCTTCTTTCTGCAGGGAATCGAAGGAAGGTGGGGCTCTTGGCTAAGGAGGCCTCTTCCACATCAAATCTTCATCCTTTGAAGGCTTTCTCCACATCAAGCATCAAAGCCAAGGAGCAAACAACATACCCTATTTTTTATCTCCCCCTTATTGCTTATTTTCATTAATTCATATGCATGCATGCATCATTCTTTAATTGTTTTTTTTTCTTTTTTTTCATACTCAATCACATTGAGGTCTCCCATAAGTGCACTCTTGCACTCTTTCCCCTTATCCTTATTTTGCATTCATCATCATTTATCTCCTCACACCCTCTTTGCATAGGGGTTTAAGGGCAACCACCCTTAAGGTGTGTTCTTCTCTAATTGTTCATGTTCACATTTTTATAAAGAATTGATGCTACACTCACCATATTTCTAATTCATATTATTTTGGTGTTTGTGTCTTTTTTGTAAGGGTAATTAATTGAAGAACTCTCTTCATCGGCCGGCCGATCTAGAAGAGAAAGGAAAGCACTCACAATCACCCGCGTTTCAAGGTATTTTTCGCGATCCCTCCCATATCTTTATTGTTATATCTTTTGAGGCCTCGTGTCTCTGGCGATCACAAACTCCTCTTGTGCACCTCGTGCATGTTTTTCTCCACATTATTGATTATTGCTTATTAATTAATTTTCCTTAAGTGGATTTCTAATTAGAATCTACAAATTGGCGATCACGGTGGGACACTTTTGTGTTCTTTGTTTATTACCCCTTTCCCCTTAGGCACCCGCGTGTGCCGTCTCCCCTATTGCACCCTCGGTGCGTCTCCCTTTTGTGCCCCTCGGGCACCCTCCATTGGTTTTGCACTCTTCCCTAAGTGATTTGTCAGTTTGTTGATTTTTCTTTAAAAATTTCCACTTATTTAAATTTTTTTGATGATCATGCTTATATCCTGTTGATTGCCTTATTTATGTGACTGTGAGTGTTTTCATTGGTTGCTGGCCGTGGAGGTTTGAAAGAATTCACGCCCCTGTCAGGGGCGTCTCTTATTTATAACGCCTTCACGCAGGGCGTGTTATCTTTGATTAACGCCTCCTCCCCGGGCATCTTTATCACATTGCCCTGCGTTATTTACCTGCTCTGTGAGTTAACGCCCTACCACAGGGCGTTTCTTTGTTGATTAGCGCCTCCCATTCAGACATTTCTTTTGATTTGACGCCCGCTGGAAAGGGCGTCCTTTTATTGGTAGCGCCTCACTCTAAGGCGTGTCTCACCCTGCCCTGGGCCCCTCGCTTTGATTCACGACGGTCACACCGTCGTGTCCTTTTTTAGTAGCGCCCCCTGCTGGGGCGTGTTTTTTACTGTGGGTTTACAGAGCCCTCCCGGCTGTGATTTTTCATCATGATTCATGCTTATCTTTATTGATTGATCATTTGCTGTGATTAGCTTGATTTTCCCTGCTGCATTCATATTTGCATTTTGGTTTGGGAGCCCTCCTCTCTCTTCATTAGGATCCACACACCCTCTTGGAATCGGGACGACCCTCCATTGAGCATTCCGTCTCTTTGGACCGGAAATCCCTTTTCCAAGCCTCCGTAAGTCCCCGCACCCGTGGATTCCCTCACGGACGCCGGGCAGGTTGTACCCTTTTGAAGTCCCGAGTTAGTTGGCCTATACGGTGAGAGAGGATCCCTAGTTGGCATTGAGTTCAAATCATATTGAAACTAGGTTCCCCCCCTTGTGTGAATCATTCCAAACTTTGCTAAAATCCTTAATTCACCAAGGTTTAAACAAATAAAAATCAAGGTAACCATTCCAACTTGTGTGTTTCTTTGCAAATTATTTGCACATTACTTGGATTGCATAATGGCTTACTTTGATAGACAAAACAACATGTTCAATTCAAATAATGCTCATGAGGATGATCATCCATGCACATCTTATGATCCTCAATTTCAACATGTTCAATATCATTCTCACCATTCTTTCAAAGGACCACATTCCCATTCTTATGGTCATGCCCGACCTATGGGCAATGTCCATTCTCATGGTCCCCCTACTCAATTTCAGGCCGCTATTCCTATTAGACCCTCTCGTCCCAATGAGAGAAGGTCTCCCAGATTTTGCATGTATTAGATCATCTTACCCCTCAACAGATCCAAGCCCTTCAGGCTGCCGTTGAGGGTGCATCTCCTTCATCTCCTCCTCCTTCCAATTCTATACGGGTGGCCCATCACCCACCTTCTCCTTCCAATTCTATACGGGTGGCCCATCACCCACCTCCTCCTCCTAATTCTATTCGGGTGGCCCATCACCCACCTCCCTCTTCTATTTCCAATTCTACTCGGGTGGCCCATCACCCGCCTCCTTCTATTCCTCCAACACGGCCCCAAGGCCCATTTATTCATTGCAATCCGGCCCATCCGGGTTCTTCTACGGGTCGGCCCATTAATTCCCCTCCACGGCCTTTTTATGCCACCCCTCCTTCAAGGCCCTGCCAACCCTCGGTTGCTCAAGTTACACCCCTCCAACAGTCTCTTCTCGATAAAATCACTTTGATGGAGGAACAATTAAAGAGGGTCACGGCTCCTCCTACTCCGGTCAATCCTCTTCATGCTTTCTTGGATGACATTACGAAGATGGAGAATGAATGGAAGGATAGGAGGGATGATTATGACTTCGGCATTTCAAGCAAGCAGGGGCCGGCATTTGAAGAATCTGAGGCAGTGTACGATGATGATGAAGCTCCGCAGGCACCCCTTTCGAGTTTCCTTAATTTCCCTCTCCCCCCATTATCATTTGATGAACCTCCTGCTCAGGATGAAACCACCGTCCCCGATCCGACCCCCATTTACGAGACTAATTGGTGTTACGATGATGGGTCGATACTCCAATCACCCACGTTGGCACCTCTTGGGTCTCCTCCTATCCCTGAACCTGCCATTAAACCCCCACTAGTTATACCTCCCCTAGTTACATCAACCTTCATATCATCAACCTCCCCTGAACCTTCCATTAAACCTCCACCAATTATATTAACCTCGCACCATCGGCCTCCATTGAGTCCACCATTAAACCTTCCCCAATTAGCCTCCCATTACCGCCACCTCGGCCTTCCATTATCCCTTTAAAACCCACTTTGCCTATTCCACCATTTAACCCTTTACCCTTACCCGTGGCTAATCCTGAGCAGGATTCACCCCTTTTTGCACTCGAGCCAATCCCAACTGCTTCCGAGCAGAGGGAGAAACTCGACGTGTTTGAGCCTCCACTTATCCTTTCTCCAACACCTCCCCTTATATCTTCCCCATCCATGGAGCCCTCCGCCTCCGCTTCACCTCCCTCTACTACTCGGAATGGGGGGCCTTCTACAAGCACATGTGCCGAAGATGATCAAGAGCCGGGCAGCAAGGATTTGGCCGCGCTATTCAAGACGCAAGAATTTGTTTGCCGGATGCCAATCCGAGTTATTGTGCCAATCACGGCCGAAGAAGTCAAGTCACCGCCATGCCAGGCGTTGATGCCGTCTAAGGGCCGGGCAGGGCACCCCTTGTTCCAATTTCCGAATTCCGAATTCATTATTCCTTACAAGGGGCGAATGCCCATTTTGCTCAACTTTCCATATATACCACATTCAATGGGCAACACGATGCTTCCCGTTCCAACTCTCCAACTCCCTCACGTTGTTGATCTTTGCCTTCAAAGGGGGTTGCCACTTATTGAAGCTCCTTTTATTGAGCCAATTGGCTATACACTTTCACTGCTGTGGAGGGGCAGTTATCTTGGTGCTAAGGGGCCGTCTCCTATTTGTTCTACCTTTTATTCATCCATTTCTATCACATCTTTTTCATGGGCCATTCCCAGGGTTAGGAGGAGGATCTCATCTTCTCGCCCTTCACATTCTTCGTATCCTTTGCATTTCATGCATTCTGTTGCATTCATGCATTCATTGCATCCACTGCATCATCATTGCACACATTTGCACTTCCTGCTTCCCGGGTTTCCAAACCCGTATCTTCCCCGCCTTCCGGTACCTCCGGATATTCCACATTTCTCATCCTATTCATCTTCATCTTTCTTTAATTCACTCTCCTTGGGGCATCGCGTCCCCTTTCTTGCTATCTCCGTGGAACCTCCAGGGATTTTAGCCCTCTTCTTTGGGCATCACGCCCTTTCTGATTCCATTCCTCTGGAACCTCCAGATTTCTCTCTTTCATTTCTTTCACTTTCCCCAGGGCATCGCGCCCCTTTCCATCTTATTCCTCCGAAACCTCCGGACTTTTCCCTTGGGCATCGCGCCCCTTTCCACTTTCCTCCTCCGGAACCTCCGGACTTTCCCCTCGGGCATCGCGCCCCTTCTCATCCTCTTCCTCCGGAACCTCCGGACCTTTCTCTCGGGCATCGCGCCCCTTTCCACCTCCTCCCTCCGGAACCTCCGAATTCTCCACCTGATTGTCTCCGTCTTTTCCTAGGGCATCGCGCCCCTTTCCACCTCCTCCCTCCGGAACCTCCGGATTCTTCCCTTGTCCTTTCAGGGCATCGCGCCCCTTTCCCGGTTATTCCTCCGGAACCTCCGGATTCTCCATCTTATTCTCTCTACCATCTTCTAGGGCATCGCGTCCCTTTCCACCTTATTCCCCCGGAACCTCCGGACCTTCCATCTTTCTTCCGATTTATCCTCTTGCTCTTCCAAAACATCACCTCCTTCGTTCTCTTCTTCCCTTTTCATCATCTTTTTCCCTATTTCTTCTCAGGGCATCACGTCCCTCGATATTTTATCCCTCCGGAGCCTCCGGATTATTCCTCCTATCATGATTCTCCTCCTCTGCCTCCGGACCCTCCGGATCCACCTCTTTCCATCTACCAATTTCTTCTTCTGATTCCTCCTAATTCTGGGTCCGACCCAGCTTCTTCCACATCCACTGCCTTGGGCATCTTCCCTTTCTCCCATTGTTTTAGAGGCTTTAGTCCTCACTCATCCTTCTAATTCTTCACTTCTTCTGTAGACTGTTCCATGTGATCAGGGTCTCCGCGCCTTAGTGAGGGAGTTCTAGCCCTCGTCTCTTTTCCTTTTCTCCTTATTCGTCTGAGTCTGGTTTGAGCACCACTCATTCTTGTTAAGCCACTCCCAAAATCCTTTGCTTCCAATCCTTTTGACTCCCAAAGAGGACAAATCCCATGATGATCAACCTCGCCTCTGACAGCTGCTTCTACAAAGGTTGCAAGGTAACATATTGGCGTAAGTATGCATTTTAATGATATCATTTTCTCATTACTTCACGCATGATTTTCAAAATCAAGTGCTTCTTAACGAGATTAAGAGTGGTGTTTTAAACCTTTATCTTAAGCTTTTGTTTAATTGAAATCATTCTCAAAAGAGTCCTTTAGGCTTGTTTTTTTGCAGCACCTCTGGTTAATAAAAACCCGCACTGGGAATTCAACATTCTCTCCCCGCTTGTTAAGAGCAACCCTTAGTTGGGCACCGCACACACTTCACAGCGTCCTTAGCTGGCTCCTTTGATAAAAACACCGTTGCTATCTTGGCCATGCCATGAGAATATCTTAAAGTCTTTTCTCTTCTTTACTCGGCCAAATGCAGGAGCAAGAGATTGACGGATGAGATGACCAACCTAGGTAATCCCCAATACGAGAGGAGTCTCAAATAGGGGCAGTCTTGACCCAAAATCAACATCAATATGAGTTTTCATGATATACATCTAGCCAAAAGGGCTATTATGAAAATCAAGTCAGAATTTCGATAAAAGTAAAAGTATGAATTATGGCATGACAAGAGTGGCAAAGTCCCCGCAGGGAAAACCCTGGTCGTATGCATGTCAAGGGTCTAAAAATCAAAGGCACAAAGCCCCGGCACAACAGACTACCTCTTTAAAGGGAACACCTTGGAAAGAATTCAAGTCCCGATATCTCCCATCCTGCACAAAGTTTGTCACAATTATTCTTCTCTTCTCCCGCTAAGACCGAATGTTTCTCGGGTATGGCCTTGGTAGGGGCACCGTTGATCAAGGGCGGTCGATTATAGGGCGCCACCCTTCAATGCACGTCCAGCTTTGGGCAGTTTTAGCGAAAATGGAAGGAACAAGGACCCCTAGCCAGTGGTTCAAAACAACCCTTTGATGCTGCATTAACAATGTCTAAACTAAAATCCAAAAAAATTGAATATTTCCCGATCAAAATCCCAACAAAAATTCAAAATATTTTCCAAAAATCTCCATAAAAATTCAAATATTTTTCAAAACTCATAAAAATTTACATATTCCAAAACTCATAAAAATTTGCATATTTCCAAAATCTAAAAATTTGCATTGTATTTTCTGATGGTGTTTTGTAGGAACAGCTTTGCAGAGACCAAAAGCACGGGATGAGTCCTATCTCCACTCATTACTATCAATCTATTGATTCTCCCGATATTCTCATGACATGTCACCCTGGGCATTTTTGGTTATCACCTCCTTATATCATTTTGGTTATATCTCCTGATTATCATTCTAATTATTCATCTCCAAATCTTTCAATCAACTCCTACTAATTTCTCTTGCTGATCTTTTTGCCACTGAGCATTATATCATCATTCAACTCCAAATCTTGATTAGCCAAGATTGACATCCTCATGACAAACAACAAACAATGATGCTTTTGCAATGTCGTGATTTAACTCGTGCTATACAGGCCATGTACATGCTATTGGTGCTATGATTCATGCTATGCTTAAATGCCTTATTCATTGCTTGTTATCTTTTATATCTTGGCTGATGAATTTTTGAGCGCAGGAAGAAGCTCTGGGTCCCACCGACTGGGCATTAACATCCAAGTCCCACGGTGCTTGCAGCTCATTTCTCAGTTCCCATGCTTATTGCTTCACCATCTCTCCCTGTATGCATTTTTACTATATGTTACATATGTTACTAGATTATATCAAGGACCTTGTGGCTTTGATAAATCTGGGATTTGAGTTCCCCTTCATCAAAAACAATGATGATTCCAGAGGAGTCTTAGTCACACGGATAGGCTGTTGAGCCATCCAAGACTGGGGACGATGGTTCCCTTTTGCCAATTGGTGCGTGGATAAACGGGCTTCGGCTTAGTATCAGCTCGCGAAATTGGTTTCTTGACCCAGTCTTGGCAGTTTAACAATATTATCCTTGATTATATTATATCTTTATTTGTTATTTTCCCTTTAAACCCAGCATGCATTCATGTAGGACTTTGAATCAACTGTTGAAAAATCATTCTGATGAGCTGTTTGGGAGTCGAATTGATCACTAATTTCAAAGATATGAGATTTTCATTGCCGAATTGAATCCTCAGTTTGTTTTGTCGTTGTTTTGGGTTATTTTCCGGAAGCTCCTTGTTTGGATTTCTATCATCTTATTCTAATCCTTTTCCCTTTGATCCACCTTGGCTGCAGCACGTCCACATTAGCTGGTAACCGCTCCCCAATGGTGAAACCTACAGGTTTGTGACCTGAGGTACTTCCACCGCGCTGGAAGTTGATCATTCTCCTTCGTGCCCTCGTGCACATCTCCCCATTTTATCCAAACATCGTTGATTTCATTGAATTTCCCGAGATTGCTTCATCTCGAGCTTTTGATTTCATTCTCATCAAGTGATGTTGATTGCGTGTCTCATCACACCTTGGCATCTACTTTTCAGTTTGCTCTGCTCCCTTGCAAAGCAGACGCCAAGGCGGGGCAGCTGTAGACACGCCAAAATTGACGTTACTATGAGTACATCTCATATTACCTTGTAATACCCCAATTTGACCCTCGAATTAACTCTGTTTGAATGATTTTTCTCACTTTTCTTGGATTTCTCCATTTTTCCTCTCTTTTCCTATTTTCCCTATTTTTTTGGATTTTTCTGGATTTTTTTGGGTATTTTTCTCTATTTTTATGAAATAACGACTTGATATGTGGCATCTTTTAAATAACGACTTATACATGGGCGTTTCTTAAAAAATTGACGACTATATTGGAGGGCGTCCATTCTTTCAAATTTCTAATTTTTTGGATTTTTCTAGGAATTTTTCGAAATTTTTTGAGAATTAACGACTTAACCATGGACGTTATTTTGAATTTGAAAAGAATAAAAAAATCGGAAATTGAATTCACGCCTTACACACGGTCGTCACTTTTTCAAATTGATTTTTTAATATTATTTTCCACTCTCTTCCAGAGGTGATTTGGTGGCCTTCCGGGTGTCAGAAAAATTCGTAAAAATAGTTGTTGGAATCAGGGCGATGAGATGCACCTCCACCTAAAAAATAGGAAAATAATATTGAGAAATGAAAAATAGCCCTATTTTGAAGATTTTGAATTAACGTCTTTTGGTAGGGCGCGTTTTTAAACACGCCTTTGACTCAGACGTGTTTCACAATTTTTAAATAAATTCTAAAATTTGATTTTTGAATTAACGCCCTGATCTAAGTCATGTTTTTAAAAGACGCCCTCTGGCAGGTCGTCAATTCTTGAATTGACGTCTCTGTCCAGGTCGTGTTTCATTTTTGTGTTCTGAACGACCGCAGCCTTTCCCCAGAGAGTCCTGCTTCGTTTGGGCTCTTGCCCATTCTAATCCTTCCCTTTTTTGGGGCTCTTGCCCGTTCTTATCCTTCTATCTTTTGATCCAACTCTATTAATAGAGCCTTTCGGCTCTGTTAGGGGGTTGGTTCGGAGGTTCTGTTTTCTTTTTCTTCTTCTGTTCTTCTTCTTCGTTTCCTTTTGTTTTCGTTATTCCTCTTTGTTCTGTTTTTTGTTCTTCTATTTTCTTCTTCTTCTTCTTCTTCTTTCTTCTTCTACTTCTTCTTCTTCCTCTTCTGTTTCTTCCTCCGTTCTGTCTTCTTCTTCTTCTTCTCCTTCTGTCTTTTTTCCTTTTCTTTTGTTTATCTTCTTTCTGCAGGGAATCAAAGGAAGGTGGGGCTCTTGGCTAAGGAGGCTTCTTCCACATCAAATCTTCATCCTTTGAAGGCTTTCTCCACATCAAGCATCAAAGCCAAGGAGCAAACAACATATCCTATTTTTTATCTCCCCCTTATTGCTTATTTTCATTAATTCATATGCATGCATGCATCATTCTTTTATTGTTTTTTTTCTTTTTTTTCATACTCAATCACATTGAGGTCTCCCATAAGTGCACTCTTGCACTCTTTCCCCTTATCCTTATTTTGCATTCATCATCATTTATCTCCCCACACCCTCTTTGCATAGGGGTTTAAGGGCAACCACCCTTAAGGTGTGTTCTTCTCTAATTGTTCATGTTCACATTTTTATAAAGAATTGATGCTACACTCACCATATTTCTAATTCATATTATTTTGGTGTTTGTGTCTTTTTTGTAAGGGTAATTAATTGAAGAACTCTCTTCATCGGCCGGCCGATCTAGAAGAGAAAGGAAAGTACTCACAATCACCCGCGTTTCAAGGTATTTTTCGCGATCCCTCCCATATCTTTATTGTTATATCTTTTGAGGCCTCGTGTCTCTGGCGATCACAAACTCCTCTTGTGCACCTCGTGCATGTTTTTCTCCACATTATTGATTATTGCTTATTAATTAATTTTCCTTAAGTGGATTTCTAATTAGAATCTACAGGAAGGAGTAGGGCCTCTTCATTCTATCCCTTAATGAAAGTCTCTGGTCAGCGGCCTTAGTGGAAGAAGCTCTGGCCGTGACCTTTGTTCTCCCCTGTCGTCGCTCTAAGGCTTCGAAGTCTGGGGTGCAAAATTTTTCTCCGGCCAACTACTTGTTGGCTGATCGCTTTTCCTCACTCTGGGCAGTGGGGGTCGGGCAATATTTTGCCAGGAAGATCTCGGCATCAGATGCTAGGCCACTCAGCTCTTTAAGAGTTTTGACCTCAATATCCATGACCCTTTGTATTATTTCACCCTTCAAGCTTCTTAGGAGTCTTTGGACGGTGCCCCCGCAATTTGGAGGGTCTCCATATTCTTCACGGGGGTTTCCCCCTATTCTCGTATAGTCCAAGGAAGACTCATCACCTCTTCGGTCAGCTGTTTGTGATTCGGCCTCGACGACTTTGCTCTCGAGCCGCCTCATTTTTGCCCCTCGCTCGGCCCTCGACTTACTCATTCTTGTTGGTGCTATCAGGTCCGGGTACGAGCTGAACAATTGGCGAAAAGGGTCTGTTCTTGGCGTCATGCGAGGTATCGAGGGTGCATGATGTAGCTGCTGGAAGGGGGTGCCCCCAGTGTAATCATGTATCATTCGGGACATTGCTGGTGGTGGTGGTGGGACCTCGGGTGGCTCACAGCCACCCCAGAAGGTCCAAGAAGAGGGCCCTGCCCGCACGGGCACTGCTGGGCATAAACGCGTCTTGATTGATTTCCCCCTTGACGCCTCGACTTCGTGCAATTCTTCAAACAATCTTGCCGTCATGGCGAGGGTGGGTTGATGGGAGTTGGGGGTGCTGCCTCCCGCCCTGGCTTCGAATGGGGTCGGCGAGATCATGTTGTCATGGCCGACAACACCTTGTCCTTGAAAAGTTGACATTACTACCCCCAGACCCCCATGTGGAGGAGGGTCATGATGATGGGCCTCCTCACTGGACGACGGGAGGTATGTCGTTTCATTTTCTCCTTCACCAGTTTGGACTGAGCCATGCCCGGTCGAGAGTGTGTGGCAAGAGAGGACAACGCCACTCCTTCTCTTCTTTGAAATCTCCCTTTCCTTCCCTTCTCGGGTTGGTCTATGCTCTCGCGGTAAACCATCTGGTGCATGCAGCGCCTCAAATTCTCCTTTGGCTTCTTGTTCTAGGCCCAGGGGCTCTAAATGCCTACACATGACACATTTATCGACGCATGCTGACGGAGCTTTGAGCGCTTCTTTGGGCGATAGGTGGTACAGAGATACCATATTGATTGTTCTCTTCAGATTGGGCATCTCATGCGGACGTGGAGGGTCCACTTTATGTTCGCCCAATTAGAGTTCCCCCTTCCTGACCAGGCGCTCGACAACATCTTTGAACACATAGCAGTCTTCAATGGAATGGCTGAACATTTGATGATACAGGCAAAAATGGGGGTTGTCTCTTCTTCTAAGATCATCCGGCCTCCTTGGTTCTAGCGGAGTGACCTTATTGTATTTGATGGCCCATTCAAACAAAAGCGGGTCTTTTTCTTAGGAAAGGAGTAAGGCTTCATCATTTTGGCCCGCAAGGAGGGGGCATCTTGATATTTGGCCGATCTAGCCGGCAAAGGACTGGTGACGACCCTCTCATCTTTATTTCTTTGCCGCTCGAACCTCCTGGAGTCGATCGTATGCACTTCTTCGGGCGCAGGCCGTTTATCGACTGATTCAACCCTACGGCTCGAGGTCGCAGGGATAGAGGAGAGGGAAGCCTCAGTTTCTGCCACTATATTATTTAGCTGGTCAAAGGACCTAATTTTAATTCCAATCATCTTTTTGAGGACCTCCCACTTCAAATTTTGTTTGCAGATCTGCACTGCGTCTTCTTGGCGTGGTGGCTGCCTGCATCTCATACTAAGATTCTGTCATCTTCTGATATACTCCAAAGCAGTTTCATCAGTCCTATGCTTGGAGGCACATAGTTCAGCCATAGTTATTTCTCTTTTGGCAGCGTGGAATCGCTCCCGAAACTTCCGTTGCATGTCGGGCCAGTTATTGATAGACCCAACCAGTAAGTTCGAATTCCATTCAAATGCGAGTGCTGTGAGGGAGGACCTAAAGTACTTGAGCAAGTAGGACTCGTCGGCCGCCAAATCACCCATTAGGTTGATGTAGTGAGTTATGTGCTCTTTCGGCGAACCTTGTCCACTGAACTTCTCAAACTTTGGCAGTTTATTGATGCCGGGAGGCAACCTCTTGGCCGCATGATGGATGGGGTAAGGTACCTGGTACAGCTCAAAAGCGGCACGATCTATGTCGCCCCTGTAGGCCAGCTTCTCTTCAATCATCTGATCCATCATCATTTCAGGGTCGACCGGGCCTGAGTGGAGGTGGGCAGGCTGTGCCCCTGGAGTAGTTAGTACCGTCGCGTGTCGGGTCATGGGAGACCCTTGGGGAGGCAAAATCGGTGGCGGGGCCAACGCTACGTTCAATGCCCGTTGTAGAGGCATGCCCCCAGTGTAGCTGGAAATTGGTGGGAATGTCGCAGCCTGCGGAGTCGCTTCCAAGGATCGCCCGCTGCCCCCGGGCGCTTCGAGCAAAACCTTGGTCCGCCGGGATGTTGTGGGTTGAGCATTCTTTTCACTCAGTTGTTTCTTCAACATGTCGATCTCTTGCTGGTACTGTTGCGCCATGTACAACATTGCAGGGTCATTGGTGGGGAGACTGGGCATGCCCCCTATTTCTTTGGCCGGGGCGTCCTCAGATGATGTGGAGGGCCCGCCACTGGTGCCTCCAGTGGTAATTACATGGGCCGTTAAAACCATGGAGGGTTATTCCTGGGAGGCCTCTACGGCGTTTGCCTGTGTTACCTCTCCTGATGCTCTTCCCCTTTCGGAGAAAGGATTGGGTCTTGCGGCGGGTCTAGCCACCTATTCAGGGTCGGTGGGTAGAGCCCCAAACTGACCAAAGACTCCTACCATGCTGCAGGTGAAAACTTTCCAATTCCTGTTTCTCTTCGACCTTCTCTTTGACGGCCTTTCTGGGAACACCAGTCTCTCAAAGACCGATCATCGGGGCTGCGCTTCCTCCCGTAAAGGGGACTGACACCGCTCCTCTGACCGGTTCCTCGACTCTGCACTGGGCATGGGTCGAGTCTCTTCTTTATCTTGAAAGGCGAAGGCCACTGCCCCCAGTAGTCTCTAACGACCCATCGGAGTGCTCCCCGGGCCTCGGAGATAGTTCCTCATAGCCTGCTCGATCCCTTCCCACTCCCGGTCAGGGGGAGTAGCTGGTGATTGCGTGTCAGTGGCGACAACAAGAGTGTAAACCACGGGCGTTGGGCGGGCGGCCTAGTGACGGCGCCCGCGGTGTTGTCGACGGGCATTTTCCAGCGGGGCCGGTGTAGCAACTGCTGACTAGCAGATCGGGGTCGTCATCTCGCCCCTTTCATTTCTTTGGGCCCTCCTCAGGTGGATGCAGCTCGGCCCTACCTGGGCGGGCGCAATGGTCTGGGCTCCCTTGGGGATCCAGACTTGCCTCAGCTTGGCCGGTTTGTGAGCCGGGATATTCTTCGACTGCGCGGCCGGGACGGTGGGTGTCACCTTGTCTTTTATCTTCTCCAGCCCTTGGAAAGAGTTGCGGACTGGGATGGTCGGGACGATACGTTCCGGTATCACCTCAGACCTCTGCCCATCCAGGTGGACTCGTATGGTCCCGACAGCCATGGATTTCCCGGAGCTTGATATGCGGTGCCCCGAGATGACACCAGTGTTGTTCCTCTGGAGCCTCCTCCGGTGAGATGCCGACCCTTGGTAAGACGGGCCAGTGGTCTGGTGCACATGGTGCACGTTGCAGCTCAGCGTCATTGCCGGGACGTCGTTGTTGCTCTTGGCCACAGCTCGGCCGATAGCAGCTTCAATGGCCCCGTGGGTAGGAGCGTTGGTCTTGGGTTTGCCAGATGCTTCCACGTCCAGTATGTTGGCGAAGGCCACCCCAAGGAAGTTAGGGAAGCCCACTACGGGAGGGAAGCTCCCGAAGCCGAGGGGGATGGCGAGGTAGCCACCTTTGACGTGGCTCTCGACGGGCTGGGACCTGAAGGTGGTCGCCATTCTTGATGTCAAAGTGCGACTTTCCTACATTTGTAAAAAAAATAGCGCAATTAGTATTACGAGAAGGGGGCCGTAGAGCCCCTAATTTCGGCAAAGAGATGAAGGGTGGATCCGTCCCACTGGGCGTGCCAGACTTGTGGACGCACTTCTCGACACATCGATTTGTTTATTCTCTTGTTCGTTCGTTTATTGGCTTTATAAGGTTCATTAAGTGCGTGGGCGTGCCAGTCACAAAGTGACAATTTATTCGGGCTCCGAAGAGCCCATGGTGCGCTCGATCTGACTTCGTTAGACGATTGTGTAGTTTGTGTCGGGATTAGATCCCGTCGTGCCATAAAGGCCACGACATCATTTACATCCCCCATACGGGGGAACACCCTTGATTAATTGCCGAAATTAGGGGCCCTGCAGCCTAAAAGAATTGATACTAATTGCGTAATGGTAAAGAGGGAATAAATCACACTCAGGATCTGCATCGGGATAAGAGCCATCGGCCATGTCGATCAATCTATGACCTTTTCATGTTCGGACGCAGGTCCGTACTAGAATCGCGGTGAAAGCTGAGATAAACCCGTTCAAATGTCTGCCGAACGCGCGGTAATTTTAGTAGTTGCTCGGAAGGGATCCGACCTGAGGAGCAGGTCTGGTGTAGTCGGAATGTCAGCCCAAGGCAAGGTCGGGTCATGGCCATTTCGGGATGACTCCCAAGACTCAGCCCCGGCCAACAAGGGTGGCATTATTGTTCCTTCAGCACCGGATCACGGGAAGAGACGAGACTGCAGTGTGGGTTATTACTACATTATATTTTATTTTTATTCTTATTATTTCATTGCTTATTTTACTTTTATGCATTTTTGGGTGAGTTCATTGTTTTCCTCCCATTCATTACACAGGTTCCCCCTTTTTATTGCATATTGAGATGTATATATATTCATCTATTTATCTATTTATTATCATTATCACTCTATTTGTTATTTATTTTTTTATACACATCTTTCGTTAGAATTTCCCCATATATATATACCCCCCCTTTTTTATTGTTTCTTCCTGTCTTAGTGTAGAGGAGCGGGCCGCTAGGAGCTAGGGAGAAGCGTGTCGCTGGAGGGGATAGTGTGCCGGTGAAGACGCCAGAAGGATGTACCGGGGGACAGGGGCTCAGGCGTACCGCTGTAGGAGGGAGAGAAGTATACCGCTGAAAAGAGGTGGAATAGTGTGCCGCTGAAGGGCCCGGAGGGTGTGCCGCGGAATGGGCACGGGAGCGTGCCGGCCAAAAAGGCTGGAGGTGTGCCGGGGAGAGGCATGGTGAGTGTGCCGCTGAGGGGTTCAAGGAAGGTGTGTCGGGGAAGGCACCGGGAGGGTGTGCCGCTAAATGGGCACGAGAGCATGCCGGCCAAGAAGGCTGGAGGTGTGTCGGGGAGAGGCATGGCGAGTGTGCCGCTGAGGGGTTCAAGGAAGGTGTGCCGGGGAAGGCACTGAGGGAGTGGTCTGGCGAAGACTGGGCTGAGCGTGCCAGGGAGCGTGGGCTCAAATGTGTGCCGATGGATGTGAGGGCTAGAGTGTGCCGGCCTGGGCTCTAAAGGGGTGTGCCGGTGAAGGGGTTGGAGGTGCATCGGGGAAGAACACGGCCAGATGTGCCGGGCTGGGATGCAAAAGGGGTGGCTGGGTGTGCCGGTGAAGGCCGGGAACGTCTGTGGCATTGATTGGGATTTGACTCCCTAGTCCTGGATGGTAGGGGGATAGGCAGCGTGGCTCAACCTCCTACCGACACCTCGGACAGCCCACTGCGCGCCAAGGATCTATAGGGCATGGGTGTAAGATCTCGTCTGTAAGGCGTGCCGCTGAAGGGCCGGAATAGCGTGTCACTGGAAGACACAGGGAGCGTGTCGCTGGAATGCTGCCAAGGCGTGCCGCTGAAGGGCTGCCAAGGCGTGTCACTGGAAGACACAGGGAGCGTGTCGCTGAAGGGGCATAGGGAGTGTGCCGCTGGAATGCTAGCAGGGGCGTGGCGCTGAAGGGCCACCAGAGTGTGCCGCTGAAGCGTGCTGGCAAGGTGTACCGGTGAAGGGCAGCCTGGGCGTGCCGCTGGGCGGCATTGGGGGTGTGACGCTGAAGCGCGCCTGGTGTGCCGCTGAACGGCCAGCAAGGTGTGCCGCTGAGGGGTAAAAGGGGTGTGCCGCTGAGGGGCACCAGGGGCGTGCCACTGAAGGGCCCTGAGGGCGTGCCTTGAGGGCATTGAGAGCACGAGTTGTTGCCCATTCGATTTTCTTCGAGGCCCACGGATTATAAGGCTCTTGGTGGTTAATTTCTCTTCATTGTCGTGACTCCGGAGATGGCTTCACGGCAATATGTGTACGTTCGGAGAGTCTGGATGGCCCTCTCTTCTTCGCAATTTCTTTAGTTGGAGTTGTTGTCGATGCTAGACTGGTTGGGACGTATGGGCGTGCAATTTTGCACGTCCAAAAGCGGTCACGCGATAGACCGTTCAGTGCCCCTGGCGGTCTATCGATAGACCATTTTTATCAGCCGAGATTCCTGCGTCGATGGGCGGTTTCTCTCTCTATCCATGGTCAAACTTGTTACTTCATCCACAGATTTCTTCACGGATTTTGAGACAAATCGAGCGCCATTTGATCCTATTGGTGGTTGGAAGTATTATCTCCATATTATTTGAAATAATCGAAGTCTAATTCTCGCCCAAAAGCCCTCAACTCGAGCTAGGGTTTCAAGGGTCTATAAATAGAACCCTTGGCTCATGGCCGGGGGGGGGGGGGGGAGATTCCGGAGTTCACGTCGAAGTGCTACCGCCTTCTAGAGTGAAATCTAATTAGGGAGAAAGGCTTTCTACATCCTCTAAGTCTTCGGTCCAGGGAGTAGTTCATTTTCGTTGCGTTTTTGAGTCATAGCTTAAGTCATTTTTGGTCATGTTTTTAGTCATTTCATCTCCAGTCCTCTTCATTTCTCTCCACGCTTTTCACTGGCATCTTAGCATCTTTACATCCTCCTATTGTTTTCTGCGCCCCATAGGGGTCAAAAACCCAAAACCCCCAGGTATTTCCCCTTCTAATTATGTGTTCCATTCATCGTTCCCACTTATAGATATTGTGCTTCCATAAACTAATTTGGGTCATTTTCTTTTGTCATTTGTGTTGCCTTGCAGGTCAGCAGGTGTTTCAACACGAGGCCCATCCCTCCTGGCCGGCCAGAAGGGTTGGAGGATCGAGTTCCCCGACTCAGGTTTTGGAAGCTTTTGCGGTCTACCTCCGACCGTCTACTAGAGATAGCAGCCTTTCTCAGACCGTCTCTCCTCTGTTTGCGGCCGATTAAAGACCGTCCAAGTCCTACACCCGGGTCTTCTTCTCGTGTTCTGCTTCAGTGCTGGTAGCGGCCTATCATTCTGCCATCTTCCCTGTTTAGCGGTCGTCAGAAGATCGTCTTTACCCTGTACCAGCGCTATCTTGGTCTGGCGAGTGTCTTCATCTACTTCCTTGTCCAAGGTACATAGTGCGTTTCTCTTTGCACTGTTTATCTTGGTGGCGATCACGACTTGGTAGTGTGTGTGGGTGTTGATTTCATTGTATCGTTTATTTCACCCCATGTTCCATTTGATGCCACATTAGTCATACTCATTCACCCACACACACACTTTCTTTAGATTAAAAATATCTACATCTCTCTTTTTTTGGCGATCACGGTGGGACACCTTATGCCCATCGTGTTTTTAACATTGTTGGCCTACTCTTCTGTACTTGTTTGAGTCAGTTTTAAGTCTCCTCAGATTCTCCATTTCATTTTCATGTCATTTTCTATTCTCTGGGTTGATTGCGGTCCTCTGTGGGCCGTTTCTATTATCCAGCAGTCGATCAATAGGCCGCATTGTTCTGCCTCAAGTACGTTCGTCCCCCCCTTAGTTCCTGTCATTTGCTTTTTTTTATGTCTGTTACTTGTTGCGGTCCTGTCAGGGCCATTTTATGTAGGTGACGGTCATTCATCAGACCACTTCTCTCACTCAGGTACGCGCCTGGTCATCCCTGTTACTATTCAGTTCAGTCTCTGTCATTTGTGTTCACTGTTCCCTGGCATATTGCGGTTTCCCCAAGACCGTCTCCCTCTCTGTGCGGTCTCCCACCAGACCGCTATTTTATTACAGTGCACCCCGAGATTGACATTTGTGCTTTATTATTCATCATCTTGCTACTTATTTTGGGTGTTGTTTGTCTCCCCCTTGTTGTCATTCATGTTTATGTCATTATTGTCATATTTGTATCATTATTTGATCATTGCGTATTAGTTTTAGGCTAGAATTTGCATGCACTCCGATGCACATTGGATCATACATTTTATCATAGTAGTTGCATACCTACCTTGGTAGGAGATCCTCTCGCCTCCATATTCCTTGGAGTCGACTAGGTGATCCTATCCGGGACCTCCATAAGCCCCCGTGAGCCGTGGATTCCCACATGGACGTCGGGCAGGTTGTACCGTTGTCACCCCGTGTCTAGGTTGCATACGAGAGAGGAAGTTCGCACATAGAGTCAACCAAGTCCCCAATCCACCCCTATTAGGAATCCTATTTTGGAGAGAACATCAATTTAATTCAAGTCACTAAGGTTCCAAAAGGGGAAACACATTAAAATTTTCCGTGCATCATTGTAACTTGATTGACCTTGGTTGCCCCTTATCTCCTCTCTTGTTTGTGCATCTTATTAGTCATCACATCAGATGTGCTTTTTGTTTGTTGTTGTCATCTTCGTGTTAGGTACCACATTGCATGTGGAGTTATTTTTCGTTCATAGGTTCTTCTCCTAGGGGTAATCCTCCTTTCATTTCCTACTTCAACCCACTGTTTGATTCCACCATGTCGTCCTACGAGTTTTCTCAGCCCCGTGAGGACTCCCTTCCTGAGGGCCTCCTAGAGGACCCACCCAGGGTCATTGTTCAGGGGTCCACCCCTCCATTGTCTGTTGCCATTGAGGGTGGTCAACCCTCTCTTTCAAACCCTCCTACTCAAGGTTCCGTCGGTCAGATCCTTCAGATGATGGCCCAGCTAGATCCAGCCCAGCTTCTGGTCATTTATCAGACTTTACAGGGGTCGAGTGCCCCACCTTCTTCCATTTTGCAGGGTCTTGTTGCTACCTCCACCTCCCAGTCCATGGTTAATGGGCCCGGGGCTTCCTCTGCTACGCCAATTGATATAACCTCGGTCCAACCCAGGGTTCTTCATTTTTCAAATCTAGAGGCGGGCCAGTCCTCTAACTCAGCCCATCAGATTCTGGACAAAGGGAAGGCTGGGTTCCTTCCATCTTCTCAAGTTGACCCTTATGGGTCCATTCCACCAGTGCCGCAAGCCCCTGTGGGCCCGGTTGATCTTCTGCGCCCTCAGGCTGGGGCCGCCCACTTGACTTACGAGGGTATGGGTCCGTCCTTTGCCCAATATCCTTCTTATGGGCTTCCCTCTACACCCACTTATCCTTCAGCCCCTCACACTGGTTCTGCTTCTTCGGTCTTGCTTCCTCCATCCCGAGAGCGGGAACTCCTTGACAAGTGGGCTGCCATGCAGCAACAGATTGACCTCCTTCAGAAGCGGGTCGGCCCACAGTCCTTGGCTGACATCCCAGTTTCCATAATATTCGTTTCCCTCCTCAGTCAGAGCTCCCCACGTACCGAAAGTATGATGGGAATGGTAATCCTTACATCCATGTGAGGGACTTTTTATACGATTCAACGCAATTTCAATATGATGATCGCCTCATGGCGTATTTGTTCTGCCGCTCGTTGAATGGGGTCGCCATGGAATGGTTTCATGACTTGCCCTTGGAGGACGCAGAGAGTTTTAAGGTCGTAAAGGAAAAGTTCATTCAGAGGTTTCAGGACTGGGTCGGCCCGGAATATTCATTTCGTGATCTAGTGGCCAAGAATATGAAGGTTGACAAATATTTCACCACATATGCCAATAGATGGAGGCAGATGGCCGCTCGCGTGCCTGGGCATATTCCGGAGGAAGAGAAGGTCAAGCTCCTAATTTCCAATGCCACCCCTACCTTCAAGAACATCTTGGCCATGAACGACATTGCTAGCATGCACCAGCTGTACAGTAGGGCCAGGTTCATCCAGACCAAATTTAAGGATTCACCTATTCACACCCTCTTTGAACCCCAGAAGCCCAAGTACACCAAAAAGCCCCAGGGGCCAGTCACCGAGGGGGTCCAAACCAACGAACAGGTGCAGGCCGTCAATTTCCATCCCACCAACCAGTCCACTCCACCCCGTTTCCAGCAACCTCCTCGCAACCCTCAGTTCCCCACTCCGCAAAATGCTCAACCATCCTTTCCCGCTCCCCAGCAGCCGCAACAACCACCACATAACCATAACGTCCCTCCACCAAACGGCTATGCATCCTCGCATTCGGGTCCTAAAAGAGCCCAATACCCTCCCTTGCGAGAAACCCTTTCAGATATCTTCATCACCCTTATGTCCGCTGGGGCCTTGCAACTTTCTCCGGAACGGCCGAATTGGAACCCGGCCGTTGACCAGTCTAGATACTGCATTTTCCACCGACAGCCCGGGCACACGATTGAGAGATGCTTCAAGTTTAGAGATCTCGTTTATGATCTACATGAAGGATAGCACATCGACCGGGCTGAGATGCACAAAGTTATCATGAATATCAAGGAAAGAAGAAGACAACAGCCGCATCAGCCACAACAGCAACCACAGCCATAGCAGCAGGAGCAACCTATGCAGGAATTGGGGATTCATCAGAATCCAATGCCTAACCATCCGCCCACTCCGTAACCTCAACTGTCGGCACCGGCCTAGGTCAATATTTTTCACCGCCTAGCTCCCAACGCTGGGTGGTCTTATGATGATGATTTGTCAGCTCATCTCATGGCCCTCCACCATACCTATCGCCCGTTCCCTTTGCCTTCTACCCCCATTATCCTTCAACCCACCACCACGACCTCCGCCACAGCCACCATTCCTCCAAAACCCCTTATTCTACCCACCGCATCACCCAACATTTCACCCATCTCCGTGCCAGCACCCATTACACCCTCCACTACCACTCCTTCGCCTAACCCTTCACCCATCATATTCCCGGCGGCGCCCGTTAAGCCTGCCTCTCCCGTTATCACCCCCATTTTACCCGCAACCTCTACTTCTAGCCCCCTTGTTCACCCTGTTGGGCTCATCAAACCACCCACCATGAGTCCATCTGACGCCGTGCTAGCACAAAACCTTACCCTACAGAGCGAGCGTCTATTTCATCGGAAACTGTCCCACCACTAGTTCACCTGCACCCAGTCCCCAGTTCCTGCAGTAGGATGCTGATCAAGAAGAAGTGGAGCCCTTGCCAGGCACGCAGTATGACTTGTTACATCACTTAGATCAGATGCCGACCAAGATCTCAGTGCTTGAGCTGATTAAGAGGTCCAAGTTACATCAAGATGCTTTACGGGATTTCTTACAGAAGGTCCTGGTGAACGAGGATATGGCGGTAGACAGTCTACCGTCGGCTTTGGCCACAATCACTAAGGGGCTATGGACGTATAAAATTGTACGCCCATATGTCCCGCCAAGTCCCCGCACCAACGTCAAGGTCAGAAAGAGAAAACCCGAGGAGATTAGTCATCCAAGGCCCCGGGGAAACACTACCGTCCGACAAATTCTCGCATTTGCACAGGCGCATTAAATGACAGAGAAAGCGCAGGATATCCTCCTGAATTTATACACTGCTACGGACCCACCCTCGGATCCCTGACGGTGAAGTAACAATCCCAAAGAATGTACAACTTCAAGTTCCTGAAGCAAAAGCAAAGGCCCCTTTCAAAACGACACCTTTGGTGCCTCCAGCGGCACAGTACTCAGGTGCCTCCAGCGGCACGCCCCCGTTGTGTCCTTCAGCGGCACAGCCTCATGTGCCTCCAGCGGCACACCCCCATGCCATGCCCTTTAGCGACACAGCCTCAAAGGCCACGCCCCTTGGACTGCCCCAGCGGCACGATGTATTATCCCCTTCCAGCGGCACGCTGCAGGCAAGCCCTCCAGCAGCACAGGCATCATGCCCTTCAGCGGCACGGTCTCAAGTGCCCCAGCGGCACAGCCATCGTGCCCCTTCCAGCGGCATGTTGCAGATAAGCCCTCCAGCGGCACAAGCATCATGCCCCTTCAACGGCACAGTAGTGAATCCTCCTCCACGGTGCAGACCTGGCAGATAACTCAACGGTCACTAGAAGGGCCCCCTTGGCGCACAGTGTGGCCACCTCAATGCCAGCTAGCATCCTGCCATCGTGTCCCCCTCTGGTTGTATGAGGAAGATCCCCACCTGACGAAGATGAGACTCGGGTCAACCTCAGATGGAGATGCCATCATGAGGTTCCCCGTCAACGCCACACATATAAAACAATGCAAGAGAGAAGGATGATGCCAAAGACACCCGTTCGAAGAGAGCACCAGAACAGAGAAGAAGAAGTGTAATATCCCAGACCTTTCGGATTCTTCTTTGTGGGTCCCGGATCTAGTTTTCGGAGCGTCCGGCTCTGTTGTGTCTGAAATTTCATTTCGGACATCTTTCATGTTCGGATCGGCGTGATCCGGAGTCATTTCGGAGGCCCGGAGGCGTTCCGCGACTTTTTCGCGCGTGTTTTCCGATTCCCGATGTGTGTTTCGGCTTTTTCTTCGGAAGCTCACTGCGGGCGAACCGGGCGGTTCACCCGGGTACGAGTGGTACCGTTGCGATCGGTGCGTTCCGAGGATTCCGGAAATATATTTTTTTATTTTTCGATATTTTTCCGAAAAATCAGATTTTCTATATAATCTCATTTCCTTTTCTTTTTCTTTTCCTTTTCTCTTTCTTCTTCTTCTTCTTCCTCCTTCCTTCCCCAACCGTGACCTCCCTCTCTCCCTCTCTTCCTCCCGTTCGAGCGCGGCTAGCTCCTCTCCGGCTGCTGACAGCGGCGGGGCGACGGCGCGGCGACGTGGGCGGCGGTGAGGCGAACGCGGGGACGTGCGGTGCTCGTGGGAAGCTTGAGGAACGAGGGTTTTCTAAGGTGTTCTTCGTGGTTTGTGGGCGATTCGGCGGAGCATTCGCTCCATTGAGGTAGGGTGACGTTCCTTAGCCTCATGCCGTTCATTTCCGTGGTTTGTAGGCCACGGGGAGGCCGAGAGGGGCGTTATTGAGCATTTTGGGGTTTTTCCATGATTTGGGGAGAGCTCGCCCGATCTATGGTTTTATCCCGCGATTTCGCGTTTGGATGGCTTAGATGCATGCTAGGGGTCCCCAGGGGTCTTCCCCTTTAATTTCCCCCTCTCCGGTGGAGGTACGGGGGCGTGGTCGAAGCTTTTGGGGTTTTCCCGCCGTAGCGTGCTCGGGGGTGAGTGACGGCCACTCCAGTGACCGTCACATGCTTGCAACGCCCCTAGAGGGGTGCGTTACTTCCCCGGGGGTTGGCCGGGACAGCGACGGTCCCACGACTGGCCGCCGTTTGCTAGTGACGCGCCTGGGGCCAGGCCGTCGCTTGATTTTCGACCGTTGGTTTTTCTGTTGGGGTCTGCGCGAGTAACGCGCCTTGGCCAGCGCGTTACATCTGTGTAACGCGCTGGGGCGAGCGCGTTACTTCCCGGGTTATACCAGGTGCGAGGGAGCGTGTGACGCGCCAGGGCAGGCGGGTCACATCCTTGCAACGCGTCGAGCCCGACGCGTTACATTCGTGTAACGCGCGGGGGCAAGCACGTTGTTTCTGGGCGCGAGCAGCGCGCCAGGGCAGGCGCGTCGTTTGCGTGTGACGCCCTGGGCCAGGCGCGTTGCTTTCGAGCGACGCGCTGGACCAGGCGCGTTACTTCCCTTGCTCCTCTGACCGTGTGACGGCCTGCGTTAGACCGCCATTTGCTTGTGATGGCCCAGGGGTGGACCGCCACTTGCCTGGCTGCCAATGAGGTTGGCAACCTCGTTTTTACTCCGACTGTGGTCGCCGTGCGACGGGGCTGTTCGTGGGGTGATTCCCACACGTCGTCGGATGCGGACGTTGTTTTCCGTTACCTTGAGAGTCTACTCCTTCAGTGACCCTCCACTAGTCGTAGCCCACCAGTACGAGGTGCTGGTCTCACCTGGGAGTGGTGTACGGGCACCCACCTTTCGAGACGGTTTGTGGACCGGTTACCGTAGGCCTCTCGTCTTAGCCAGAGTCCGGCTGCGGGGGAAAACCGATCAGAGGGCCAGACCTAGGACGCGTGGTCTGTGTGTGCACACGTGGTTGGGGGCGGTTGGACCCACGTCGACGGGCGTGACCCCAGCTAGTCACTTGTTGTGGTTACTTGTACGGTGTTTGCGCCTCGGGTAGGACCTACCACGTCAGGCGGTTCACCTGCGGTGCGGTGTCAGACGTCAAGGGACGCTACCGGCTGTGCTTCTAGTGGGTTGTACTCCTGTCGAGTACGGAGTGTCAGACTGTCAGTCGTGTGTTTCCGACCTTCGGGTTTGTCGGTTTGGCCGTTGAGCTTTGGTCTTCTTACCGTGGTACGGGTGTCGGTGTGCGTGCCATGGGACCTTTGTCTTGTAGAGTACAGGGCTTTCTTTTCCGAGGTACTCTCCTACCGCTAGTGTAGTGGTTTCTCGTTTTACGAGGTAGGGTTCGAGTGATCCCTACTGAGTCTTGTTCCGAGACTCATTCCCTGCGTGTTTTCACCGTGTTTCAGGTGAGGCGCCACCTTCGGGGAGCACGTCAGGAGCGCAGCGTGGTGTGGGTGCCCAGAGGTAGTGCCAGAGGTCAGAGCCGGGGGATGCCCCGTGTAGCTGTACTTCTCTTCCTTGTCACTGTACTAGTCGTGGACTGTTGTTATTGCTATTTTGTCATTGTGGACCATGTAAATTGTTAATTTATTTCCTACTTAATATTATCTGTTTAATTTCTGTAATTATTTGTGATACTTGTGTAGTCTCCACACCATCCTTTTAACCCTTCCGAGCCTTCGGGTTCGTGGGTGGCGGTGCGAGTCTCGGGTTATCGGGCCTTCCCGGTAATCGGATTCTCGGGTCGTTACAGCTGGTATCAGAGCGCGGTTGTGGAATTACATGAGAATCATAGGTAACTGTAGTGGTCCACTAGTCCACAACGATGATGTACAGGTGACGCTGGCATTGGGCATCGTGTGTTTGTTTTGACCTTGCCGTTTTCGTGTTTTCTGTCTTGTGCTTCAGGAGCGAGTATGGCGCCGAGGAGGAGTTCTCGCTCTCAGCAGGGGCAGTCGGCTGGAGGTCAAGAGATCCAGCAGGGGGTCCAGGGGGACCAGGAGGAGCATAACAGAGCGCCATCGGGGGCTACCGAGGCCGCGGATGCTGCGAGGGTTCCGGGGGCCGAGGGTTTCTTCCGTGGCATGTACCAGCTTATGTCTCAGCAGTTCGGCGGAGAGGCTGGTGAGGGCTCGTCTGCTAGGGGTGGGCCAGGCCGAGCGGTGAGGGACTTCATGCAGTTCCATCCACCTTACTTTAGCGGCCAGGCAGACCCTGATGCGGCTCGTGATTGGCTCGATGAGATGGAGCGGGTGTTCAGTTCTGCGAAGAGTGCTGCCGAGGACAGAGTGGTGTTGGCCTACAACCAGTTGCAGGGTACGGCTCGGAGGTGGTGGTCTTCCGAGTGGAAGACGTCCTTTCAGCTTCGTCCACTTGAGCAGATCGAGTGGGATGACTTTGTCGGTGCTTTCGAGCGTACGTACTGTCCAGATATTGTTGCCACACAGCGGATGCGGGAGTTTCTGGAGCTGGTGCAGGGTGACATGTCCGTGTTACAGTACAGGGCCCGATTTGTCGAGCTGGGTCGGTATGCACCTCACATCATGGAGCATGAGAGGGTGAGGACCGCGCAGTTTGTGCAGGGCTTGAGGTTGGAGCTGAGGCACCATTTGATCGCGAATGGGGCCGTTGATCTACAGACAGCGTCTCGTGTTGCGATTTCTTTGGAGATGGATATGCAGAGGACTCGAGGACCGGTCAGCCAGGGGCAGTCCTTGTCAGGTCACAGCCAGCAGTCGGCTACCCAGCAGCAGGGTTTCTTCCAGCATGCGTCGGGTGGTTTAGGAGTACCGGCATCGGCAGCTTCGGTGACAGGATCTGCGTCCTTTGGCTCGAAGGTCAAGAAGTTCTTGAAGAAGAATTTCCGTAAGAAGCACAAGGATCAGGGGCAGGCTTCATCGGGTAGTGTACAGCAGTCGATTCCTTTGCAGCGTCAGGGATCAGCGGGTGGAGCGCGTGGACCTTGTCCACGGTGTGGTGGGACCCACCCAGGCAGGCAGTGCACGGCGCCGATCATCTATTTTCGGTGTGACCAGCCAGGGCACATGGCGCGTGACTGTCCTCAGAGATCGCCGCAGCAGCAGTTTCCTCAGCAGCAGTAGGTTCCCCAGCAGCAGAGGCAGCAGCAGCAGCAGGGACAGTATCCGCCGCTACCCAGGTCAGCCAGCGTGGGAGGCAGGCAGAGGGCTCGAGGCCAGATCATGCACTTGACCAGGGCAGAGGCAGTGGCGTCGCAGCTCGTGGAAGGTACCGTTCAGATTTTGGGTTGTGCGGCTCGGATTTTGTTCGATTCTGGCGCGTCTCATTCATTTATTTCAGAGGATTTCGCGTTGAACGTCGAGGAGCCGGTGACCCAGTTGTCCTGTGATTTGGCAGTGGAGTTGCCTTCGGGTGATTTTATGATCACTCCGTATTGCTTCGATCAGGTTCCGGTTTGGATCGATGGGCGGAGTATGCCAGGCAGGTTGTATGCGTTGCAGCTTCGGGATTACGATGTGATTTTAGGCATGGATTGGCTCGAGACTCATGGAGCGGTGGTGGATTGTGGGATGAAGAGGGTCTACTTCCAGCATCCGAGCAAGAGGACCTTCTATTTCCAAGGTATCCATTCCGCCTCTTCTCGATTCCTTATCTCTGCTATTCGAGCCCGTCGATTGCTTGATTCAGGTTGTCAGGATTTTCTCGCGTCAGTGGTTGTGTCTGACCGGATGGAGCCGGATGTCGAGGACATTGCGGTGGTATGCGAGTTTCCCGACGTTTTTCCCGAGGAGTTGCCTGGATTACCTCCCCAGCGGGAGATCGATTTCGTGATCGAGGTTGTGCCTGGTACGGGACCTTTGGCGAAGGCTCCCTACCGTATGTCCCCCGCTGAGCTAAGGGAGTTGAGGGCGCAGTTGCAGGAACTGTTGGCCAAGGGGTATATTCGTCCGAGCTTTTCCCCTTGGGGTGCGCCCGTGTTGTTTGTGAAGAAGAAGGACGGTAGTCTGCGCTTATGCATTGACTATCGGCAGCTGAATGAAGTGACCATTAAGAACAAGTATCCGTTGCCGCGGATTGATGATTTGTTCGACCAGCTTCAGTCTGCGCGAGTGTTCTCGCGGATTGATTTACGATCCGGTTACTATCAGCTGAGAATTCGCGAGTCCGATGTGGAGAAGACTGCATTCAGTACGAGGTACGGGCATTATGAGTTCTTGGTGATGCCGTTTGGGCTCACCAATGCCCCAGCAGCCTTCATGGACTTGATGCAGAGGGTGTTTCATCCGTATTTGGACCAGTTCGTGGTCATCTTCGTGGACGACATCCTTATTTTTTCGCAGTCTGCTGAGGAGCATGCGTACCATTTAGGTGTGGTGCTGCAGACGTTGCGAGGTCACCAGTTGTATGCGAAGCTCAGCAAGTGCGAGTTTTGGCTTAGCGAGGTGCACTTTCTGGGGCATGTGATTTCTGGTGATGGCATTTCCGTGGATCCCGCCAAGGTCGAGGCTGTGATGCAATGGCCGAGGCCGAGGTTGGTGACGGAGATCCGGAGTTTCTTGGGGCTTGCGGGTTATTATCGTCAGTTTATCCAGGATTTTTCCCGCATTGCGACCCCGATGACTAGGCTCACGCGGAAGGATATACCTTTCGTCTGGTCCGGGGAGTGTGAGCAGAGCTTCAGGGAACTGAAGAGATTGCTCACCTCGGCTCCGGTGTTGGTCTTGCCTTCTGGATCGGGAGGTTTCGTGGTGTGTACAGATGCTTCCGGCATTAGACTGGGTGCTGTTTTAATGCAACATGGTAGAGTGGTGGCTTATGCATCTCGGCAGCTAAAGCCCCACGAGGAGAACTACCCCACCCATGACCTTGAGTTGGAGGCGGTGATCTTCGCACTGAAGATCTGGAGGCATTATCTGTATGGTGAGAAGTTCGAGGTGTTCACTGACCATCAGAGTTTGAGGTATGTGTTCTCGCAGAGAGATCTGAACCTTAGGCAAAGGCGTTGGATGGAGTTCATGAAGGACTATGACTTCACCCTGTCTTATCAGCCGGGCAGGATGAATGTCGTTGCCGATGCCTTGAGTCGGAAGGTTGCGGTCAGTGCCATGATGTTGAGGAGGTGGAGGCTCTGGGAACAAGTGCCCGAAGTTTCTTTCAGGCTCAAGATTCCCCAGGAGCCAGGGTTGGCGGTGCTTGCGAGTCTGACTGTCACTCCTGCTATCCGTCGTCAGGTGACAGAGGCTCAGCATGTGGACCCTGAGTTGCCCCGGATTCTGGCTATGGCTGATGTGGAGCTTGGCGAGGACGGTGCTGCGAGGTTTCGTGGCAGGCTGTACGTCCCAACTGAGGAGCAGGTTTGTCGTGCGGTGCTGCGCGAGGCTCATGGGAGCAGGTACACCGTACACCCGGGTGCGACGAAGATGTATCGGAACTTGCGGAGGCAGTTCTGGTGGCCTGGCATGAAGAGAGATGTTGCCGAATTTGTGGCCAGGTGCCTGATCTGTTAGCAGGTGAAGGCGGAGCATCAGCGACCAGGAGGTACTCTTCAGCCCTTGGATGTTCCTACTTGGAAGTGGGACCATGTGACTGCGGATTTTATGGGGGGGTTGCCGAGGACCCCGAGTGGGCAGGACAGTATTTGGTTGCTGGTGGATCGGCTGACGAAGGTGACTCGGTTGCTACCAGTCAAGGTCAACTGGAGCATGCCTAAGTTGGCTCATCTTTATGTGGAGCGGATTGTGCCGTTGCATGGGATTCCCATTTCGATCGTGTCGGATCGGGATCCGCGCTTCACTTCTGGATTCTGGAGGAGTTTCCAGCGAGCTCTTGGCACGGAGTTGGCGTTTAGCTCAGCGTATCATCCTCAGTCAGATGGTCAGTCTGAGAGGACCATTCAGACTTTGGAGGACATACTGAGATCCTGCTGCCTGGAGTGACAGGGGAGTTGGATTCATCACCTACCATTGGTGGAGTTTACCTATAACAACAGCTATCATTTGAACATCGGTATGGCTCCTTATGAGGCTTTGTACGGGCGTCCTTGTCGGACTCCACTTGATTGGTTTGAGGTAGGTGAGCGTGTTTTGCCGGGACCGGAATTGGTGCAGCAATGTGTGGATGTTGTGCATCTGGTTCGTCAGAACATGTTGGCGGCCCAGAGTCGGCAGAAGAGCTATGTTGACCGTAGGAGGCAGCCTCTCGAGTTCGCCGTGGGCGACCATGTGTTCTTGAGAGTTTCTCCGATGAAGGGGGTGATGCGTTTTGGACGGCGTGGGAAGCTGAGTCCCCGCTATATTGGTCCTTTCGCGATTGTGGAGCGCATCGGTGAGGTTGCTTACCGGTTGCAGTTACCTCCTGAGTTGGCGTCAGTGCATGACGTGTTCCACGTCTCGATGTTACGGAAGTATATGCCCGATGACTCTCATGTGCTCGAGTTTTCGGTTTGGCCTGAGGTGACTCCAGATCTTTCTCTCCCAGAGTTTTCGATCCGCGTGGAGGATAGGCGAGAGCAGCGCCTGCAGAACAAGGTCATTCCCTTGGTAAAGGTCATGTGGCAGCGACACTCTGGTGGTGAGGCTTCTTGGGAACGTGAGGACGAGATGCGTCAGCAGTTCCCGTATCTGTTTGAGTGAGTCTTCCTCTTCTTTCCCCTTTGGTTGTTCTCAATTTCGAGGATGAAATTCCTTAAGGGAGGAGGGCTGTAATATCCCGGACCTTTCGGATCCTTCTTCGTGGGTCCCAGATCTAGTTTTCGGAGCGTCCGGCTCTGTTGTGTCTGAAATTTCATTTCGGACATCTTTCGTGTTCGGATCGGCGCGATCCGGAGTCGTTTCGGAGGCCCGGAGGCGTTCCGCGACTTTTCCGCGCGTGTTTTTCGATTCCCGGTGTGTGTTTCGGCTTTTTCTTCGGAAGCTCGCTGCGGGCGAACCGGGCGGTTCACCCGGGCACGAGTGGTACCGTTGCGATCGGTGCGTTCCGAGGATTCCGAAAATGAATTTTTCTATTTTTTGATATTTTTCCGAAAAATCGGATTTTCTATATAATCCCATTTCCTTTTCTTTTTCTTTTCCTTTTCACTTTCTTCTTCTTCTTCTTCCTCCTTCCTTCCCCAACCGTGACCTCCCTCTCTCCCTCTCTTCCTCCCGTTCGAGTGCGGCTAGCTCCTCTCCGGCTGCTGACAGCGGCGGGGCGACGTGGGCGGCGATGAGGCGAACGTGGGGACGTGCGGTGCTCGTGGGAAGCTTGAGGAACGAGGGTTTTCTAAGGTGTTCTTCGTGGTTTGTGGGCGATTCGGCGGAGCATTCGCTCCATTGAGGTAGGGTGACGTTCCTTAGCCTCATGCCGTTCATTTCCGTGGTTTGTAGGCCGCGGGGAGGCCGAGAGGGGCGTTATTGAGCATTTTGGGGTTTTTCCATGATTTGGGGAGAGCTCGCCCGATCTATGGTTTTATCCCGTGATTTCACATTTGGATGGCTTAGATGCATGCTAGGGGTCCCCAGGGGTCTTCCCCTTTAATTTCCCCCTCTCCGGTGGAGGTACGGGGGCGTGGTCGAAGTTTTTGGGGTTTTCCCGCCGTAGCGTGCTCGGGGGTGAGTGACGGTCACTCCAGTGACCGTCACATGCTTGCAACGCCCCTAGAGGGGTGCGTTACTTCCTCGGGGGTTGGCCGGGACAGTGACGGTCCCACGACTGGCCGCCGTTTGCTAGTGACGCGCCTGGGGCCAGGCCGTCGCTTGGTTTTCGACCGTTGGTTTTTCTGTTGGGGTCTGCGCGAGTAACGCGCCTTGGCCAGTGCGTTACATCCGTGTAACATGCTGGGGTGAGCGCGTTACTTCCCGGGTTATACCAGGTGCGAGGGCGCGTGTGACGCGCCAGGGCAGGCGCGTCACATCCTTGCAACGCGTCGAGCCCGACGCGTTACATTCGTGTAACGCGCGGGGGCAAGCGCGTTGTTTCTGGGCGCGAGTAGCGCGCCAGGGCAAGCGCGTCGTTTGCGTGTGACGCCCTGGGCCAGGCGCGTTGCTTTCGAGCGACGCGCTGGACCAGGCGCGTTACTTCCCTTGCTCCTCTGGCCGTGTGACGGCCTGCGTTAGACCGCCATTTGCTTGTGACGGCCCAGGGGTGGACCGCCACTTGCCTGGCTGCCAATGAGGTTGGCAACCTCATTTTTACTCCGACTGTGGTCACCGTGCGACGGGGCTGTTCGTGGGGTGATTCCCACACGTCGTCGGATGCGGACGTTGTTTTCCGTTACCTTGAGAGTCTACTCCTTCAGTGACCCTCCACTAGTCGTAGCCCACCAGTACGAGGTGCTGGTCTCACCTGGGAGTGGTGTACGGGCACCCATCTTTCGAGACGGTTTATGGACCGGTTACCGTAGGCCTCTCGTCTTAGCCAGAGTCCGTGTGTGCACACGTGGTTGGGGGCGGTTGGACCCACGTCGACGGGCGTGACCCCAGCTAGTCACTTGTTGTGGTTACTTGTACGGTGTTTGCGCCTCGGGTAGGACCTACCACGTCAAGCGGTTCACCTGCGGTGCGGTGTCAGACGTCAGGGGACGCTACCGGCTGTGCTTCTAGTGGGTGGTACTCCTGTCGAGTACGGAGTGTCAGACTGTCAGTCGTGTGTTTCCGACCTTCGGGTTTGTCGGTTTGGCCGTTGAGCTTTGGTCTTCCTACCGTGGTACGGGTGTCGGTGTGCGTGCCATGGGACCTTTGTCTTGTAGAGTACAGGGATTTCTTTTCCGAGGTACTCTCCTACTGCTAGTGTAGTGGTTTCTCATTTTACGAGGTAGGGTTCGAGTTATCCCTACTGAGTCTTGTTCCGAGACTCATTCCCTGCGTGTTTTCACCGTGTTTCAAGTGAGGCGCCACCTTCGGGGAGCGCGTCAGGAGCGTAGCGTGGTGCGGGTGCCCAGAGGTAGTGCCAGAGGTCAGAGCCGGGGGATGCCCCGTGTAGCTGTACTTCTCTTCCTTGTCACTGTACTAGTCGTGGACTGTTGTTATTGCTATTTTGTCATTGTGGACCATGTAAATTGTTAATTTATTTCCTGCTTAATATTATCTATTTAATTTCTGTAATTATTTGTGATACTTGTGTAGTCTCCACACCATCCTTTTAACCCTTCCGAGCCTTCGGGTTCGTGGGTGGCGGTGCGAGTCTCGGGTTATCGGGCCTTCCCGGTAATCGGATTCTTGGGTCGTTACAAGAAGAGAAGAAGAAGAAGGTAGAGGAGAGCAAATAAAGAGAGAGGGTGTTGTGTAATGGAGTGGGAAGGATGGCGGTGAAGGGGATGATCACCCTTCCTTCTCCTGACCCTCTCCCCAAATTTTCTTCTTTTCTCTTCTCCGTTTCTTTGAATGTACTGAATCATGTTAGGCTGTCAGGCCACGATCTTCGTTATTTTGAGTTTGCCATCAATGAAGCGTCTTTTGGCTTTGCTCTTTTTAGTTGCTTTTGTCTTTTTCTCCCCATGGGTGGTCTGTAATCCTGGTTACATGCTCCCTTAGCTGCCTAACTCCCTGTTTCGTTAGTTCTCCCATGTCTTTGGCCCGCATAGGCATACGGTTGGTGTTTCTAGCTTGATGATACAAGGTTAACCTCCCCCCTCCTTTTGGTGATGCTCTCCAATGAAATTCCCTTTTCCTTCCCACAGAACCTGTTGAAGTTTACGAGGTCTTCTACTTGGCGTGTGTCACCCATCTGTCGGCCAGAAGGCTCCCTAGCCTTTCCTCCAAAGTCCACGGTGCACATACACCCATTCCAGCCTCCTACCACCCTACTGCTCGAACCCTTCAGTGGCACGCTTCCCTTCGGGCTGTTCGGCGGCATGCCTCTTCTGATCGCCCAGCGGTACACCTCTCCGGGTCAGCCTAGCGGTACACTCCTCCCTGGGTCTGCTCAGCGGTGCACCCCCCCTTGTTCGCTCGGCGGCACACTCCCTCCAACTGCCAGCGGTACACCCTTGGCTGCCAGCCCGGCACGCCTTGGCTGTCATTTCTCCGGTGTACTCGTGGCTGGCATTAGCCTACTGGTTGCTCGTTTGGCGTTTTCCCCGAGTTTTCCGAAGTTTCCCTAAAGGTGGCTGCCCAGGCACCCACCTCAGTTGTTGGTTCATGTCACTCCCTGTGGGCGTGTTCCTTGTTATTCCCTTACCTCCCGGGTCAAGGGGAGATGCTGCCGAATTTTCATCAGGAATAATAATAAATTTAAAGGATGAAAAAAAGTAGCAAACAGATGGACTAAACAACAATGAGACACTTTAATCAACTAAAAAGACTGTATAAAATTCAAAGAATTGAACTGAACAAGACTTCAAGAACTGCATCGCTAAATATAACTTGGGACTCAATCTCATGACAGGAAACTGAAAGCTTAACCATCTAAGATTCTTCATCATGAACTGAACAAGGGACCCTCTCTCGAACCCTGGCCCACTCTTTGAATAGCATACTTTGCTTGGTTTTACTCTCCATTCTTCCCAGCGGTACGCTCCCACCTGCCTCTAGCGGTACGCTCTCCTTTGCCTTTTGAGCAGCATACCTCCCTTACCCTCCAGCAGTATGCTCCTACCTGCCTTCAGCGGTACGCTCTCCCCCTCACCAGTGGCATTGTCCACTTCTCTTAACTTTTCAGCAGCATACCTAGCTCTGCTAACTTCCCTTGGCCGGCCCTGAGCGGCACACTCCAAATCACCTTCCAGCGGCACGGCCTCCCCCTTGCATGAACATGCATTGCACCGATACATCCCCCCCTAGGCTGCACTGACTATGCTTAGCATTGCACTGACCTCGTCCCCTTGCATGAACAGGCTTTGCCTCCCCCCCCCCCTCCTCCAGAGACCATAGCAACACACCTCCCAACCATACAGCGGTACACCCTAGTCTCCACCCTCCAGCGGCACACCTTCTCCCGTACAGCGGTACACTCCATCATCTCTCCAATGAATACATATATATATGTAATAAGAGGGGGCTATATAATAAAAGGAATTATGAATAATAATAATAATGATAAGACAAAAGGGGGTGGTCCCAATCAAGATAATAATAAAAAAATTGAAAAATAATAACAAAAGGGAGGGGAATAATAATAAACAAGGGGGGTAATAAGGAACAGGAGAAGAACTCACAGTCGCTGGGTGATAAAAGATAATCAACAAAGAAAGGGTAGCGTCAATAAATAAATGATAATAGCAAGCATTAACAACCATTGTGAATACAATCGTGTGGCAGTAGTCTCTCCCCCTCGGATTCTGGACCCGCGAATATTAGTGATGCCTTCGCAGGCTGGGCTTCACCCTGGGGAGCTATTCCTCCCGTCATGGTTACTGCCCGACCTTGTCCCTGGCCAACATCTCGCCAAGGTCTCCCCCTTTTCTCATCAGGACCTGAGCCCCCCATTTTGCATTAAAATTGCCATCCCTTGGCAGACATTTGCACGGATTTATCCCCCGTTACCGTCTTGTCTTCTGTATGGACTTTTGTCCAAACATGGAATGGTCCATCAGTGACCGACATAATCTGAGTATTCATGCCCTCACCTCGGGCTCACCGCATAGCCCAATGGTTGTTTCCTCCTTGCATTAATTAGTATTTCTTTCGGCCGTGGAGCCCTTATTTCCCACAATTAATCAAGGGTATTCCCCTCTTCGAGGGGATGTAAATGACGTTGTGACCTTTACGGCACAACGGGTCTCAGTCCCGACCCGAACCACACAATCGCCTGACTAAGTCAGATCGAGCGCGCCCGTGGCTCCTCGGGGCCCGAATAAATCGTCACTTTGTGACTGGCACGCCCACGCACTTAAATAAATGAACAACATAATAAGTGAATATAAGTACGTCCACAGGGGCCGGCCATTTCTTTTTCTGAGTCTGAATTGGCACCTCTCGAGGCACGCCAGATGCTGCTCTGCATTTCCATCACCTTAAATAAGGTGACTATTGACGCGGCTTTGGTGGACACAGGAGCCTCCATTAATGTTTGTCTCCTTAGCACCCTGCGTGCATGTAATATATCTAAAGATATGTTGAGGCCCACTCCAACCACCATTGCAGCTTATGACAACTCAAGGAGGGCCTGCCATGGGGTGATAACCATTCAAGTTGAGCTCGGGCCGCTGACGATGCCCGTAAAATTTTATGTGCTGGACATTGACCCAATGTTCAAGGCTATTCTGGGCCGTCTGTGGATTGACAACCTCCATGCTGTGCCGTCTACCGCCCACCAGTACCTTAAATTCCCATTTCAAGGGCGGGGTGGTAAAGGTCAAGAGCATATCCACAGTCCAGACAGTCGAGGCCATTTCCAACAAGATACTGCCAACACTTTGGCTGAGCAACAAGCCTGTCATCTCTGTAATGGAGCTTGACTTTCCGTGGGCCTATGCCCACCGCAAACTGGCCGTCGTGCTGATCGATATCAAAATGAAGCCCAAGATGAGAGATCCCAAGGGCTGGAGCATGATATTAAAGCTAGGTTATCAGCCAGGCATGGGTCTCGGTGCTTAGCTGCAGGGGCGAACTAAGCTGATCCCCAGGGGTAGAAAAATGAACAGGAGGGGCCTCAGATACAGGGAGTCCTCATTATCAGTTCTGGGAGACTTAGGGCCATTGACCTGGGACTACCACCAACACTTTGTAAGGGGGCCGTTACAGCCTGGTACCTTGAAGACACCACCCCTTCCTAATAAGAAAGAAGATGATGCATGTATAGTTTCTGGCCCTCCATTGCCACCAAAGGGACCGGTTGATGATATGAATGACTTTTGTGAAGATTTTACAAAGCTGTTTGATGAAAAAGATTGTTTGGTAAGACCGGAGATGCAGATCATAGAACACTCACAAGGAAAGCCAGCTCAAAGTCCACGGGAAGAGGGGAGCTCACTCATTACCTTTTCTTGGTCTCCTTGCTGTCTTGCTTCTCTTTTTCAAAAGCTGGAGTTTTTACCCCGCTCACCTCCCATTATGATTGATCCGTTGTTCGTGGAAATGCCAACGGAGTTTCTAATTGTGACATGTCCATGTGGGCGCTGCCCACTAGTTGATCTTTCAAGCATGTAGTTTTCCTCCTCCGATCCCCTCTCGATGTCCTTTTTCCATCCCTCTATCCTTTTACACTTCCTCATCCTCCTTACTCCTCCACTCCATCCTGTTGTGTGCTCTCTACTAGTCTCCAAAAAAAATGTCAATTTTAAAACTGAGATTTCAGTTGAGGACAACGCTATTCTTGATTTATCCTCCTCTTAGGGGAGCGAGACCCCTGATCCTCTTCCATTAGGTTTGTTTGATTCTATCCCTTCTAGGCTAGGATTAGAGTCTGTCGAGTCTCCTAGGGTAGCAGAGTCTGTCGAAGTAGGTTCATGCTCTAAGGTTTCTAGTCCTTCCACGCTTGCGGCGCGCCCGATGATGCGTCACTCAAAATCCATCCCTAATAGGTTCCTCCAGGATCTTGCCCAACGCTATCATGCCCTCCTTAAGTGCCCAGAGTTTGTAGAAATAGCCATCGCCCTCGAGGATGATGAGGAGCAAGAAGGGATGTGGAGCGATGACGGACTAGAAGTTTACAAGATCATGGATGAGAAAGACCCGGTCGATCTTAAGGACAGCGGCGTAGATGACACTGCCGACTTGTATGCACAAGGTTTAAAGAGGTTCGATGAGCCACCATCGGTAGTGGATGAGCCTACGAAAGAAATAAATCTTGGAACTGAAGAGGACCCCAGGATCATTCTTATTTCTGCTAATCTCCCTCCTCAGGTTGAAGAAGAATTGGTCAAAGTTTTGAGGGAGTATAGCGATTCCTTTGTCTGGTCCTATGAGGACATGCCGGGTCTTGACCCCTCCTTGGTGGAACATCGACTACTGCTTAAACCAGGGGCAAGACAAGTGAAGCAAAAACTAAGAAGATTTCACCCCCACATGGCCTTGAAGAGGTTGATAAATTACATAAGTCCAGATTTATTCGGGTTGTCTTATATCCTCAGTGGGTGGTAAATATAGTCCATGTTACGAAGAAAGATGGAAAAGTGTGAATTTGCATTGATTTCAGATATTTGAACAAGGCATGTCCCAAAGATGATTTTCCGCTGCCTCATATAGATGTGTTAGTGGACAATACCGCCAGGTATGAAGCTCTCGCATTCATGGATGGTTATTCTGGGTATAACCAAATCCGTCTAGCTCCGGAAGACCAAGAGAAAACCTCGTTCACCACGCCCTGGGGCACTTATTATTATGTGGTTATGCCTTTCGGTCTGAAGAATACAAGAGCCACTTATCAACTGGCGATGATGGAAATATTCCACAATATGATGGATGTGTATATGGAAGGTTACGTGGATGACATTCTGGTGAAGTCGAGGTCGAAGGAAGAACACCCTGTTATTTTGGCCAAGGTGTTACAAAGGGCTCGAGAGTATAAATTGAAAATGAACCCGAAGAAATGTATATTTGGAGTGTCCTCAGGGAAGCTGTTAGGATTCATAGTTAGCAAACAAGGAATCCAAATTGATCCTAATAAAGTCAAGGCTGTCATGGATATGCCCCCACCGAAGAACATCACTGAACTTCAAGGATTAATTGGACGTTTGCAGTTTATTCAAAGATTTATATCTCAGCATTCTCAAAGGTGCCGTACATTTTACGAACTGCTTAAGGCGGGGGTTAAATTTGAATGGAATGAGGAATGACAGAAGACCTATGAGGATCTGAAGGTTTATCTATCTAATCCCCCGGTTCTGCAACCCCCTGTCCCTGGGAAACCCCTAATCTTATACATTTCCGTCATTGAGGACTCCCTAGGACCTGTCCTGGCGCTAGTAGATGACGAAGGGAGAGAAAGGGCAGCTTATTACCTCTCTAGGTTGTTCAGCCCTGTAGAGGCCAAATACACTGCCATGGAGAAGACCTGTGCAGCATTAGTTTGGGTAGCCCAGAAATTGAAACATTATTTCCTTGCCCATCAGGCTAAGTTGATCTCTAGAATGGACCCAATTCGCTATCTCTTAGAAAAGCATGTCCTCTCAAGCAGATTGGCTCGCTGGCGGAGCTTCCTTTCCTAATTCGACATCACCTTCGTTGTCCAAAAGGCAGTTAAGGGCTATACCATCGCTGAACATCTTGCCCATTTGCCTGTTCCTTGCACGGATTCCATCCAGGACGAGTTTCCTGATGAACACCTTGCCGTTCTCACTCGTCATCCCTTCTGGTCCCTACACTTTGATGGTGCGCTTAATTCTAGAGGCCGAGGGATTGGCGTTGCTCTCCTCACTCCGGAGGGAGTAACCATTCCCTTTGCATATCAGATCTCTTTTTATGCTACCAACAATATAGCCGAGTATGAGGCTCTCCTCGCTGGATTAAAGCACGCCTATCTCTTGGGTGCACGGTATTTGAACAATATAGGAGATTCTCAACTGGTGCTACGCCAAGTCCTTTCTACCTATCGCACCCGTGACCCGAAGCTCAAGTCCTATCAAGATTTGGTCACTCTCTTGGCTAGACAGTTCTACAAATTGATTTATATTCATACTCCTCAATCTCATAACATTCTTGCCGATGCACTTGCATCGCTCGCTTCTTCCCTGTCCTTCTCTCTCAGTCACGCTACTGAGACCATTGTGGTCCAGCGGTTAGACGCTCCTTCCCTTCAGGATTCCTGGTTTGATAACCTTAGGAAGTCTATAGAAAAGAAGGTTGAGAAGGAAGATTTGAAAGAAGTATCGTTAACAGAATTGGAAGAGATACTGAAAGAAGAAGAGTTGCCTTTGTACCATGAAATTGAGATGTATTGTAGGGATGGTTCATTCCCAGAGTCGGCTAACGCAGGGCAGCGTAAGGCCATCAGAAGGGTCGCCTCGAGATACACAATTGTTGTTGGAGAATTGTATAGGCGCGCTCTTAACGGAGTTCTTATGAGATGTTTGGACAATGACGAGGCCTGGAAGGTCGTTGAAGTAGCTCATTCAAGCGAGTGTGGAGGGCATGTCAATGGTCAGGCCTTAGCGAATAAAACTCTTAGGCAGGGCTATTACTGGTCAACCTTAGAAGAAGTTTGTTCCACCTATGTTCGTAGGTGTGTTCAGTGCCAACTCTATGCTGACAAGATTCATGCTCCTGCTTCATCCCTCCATCCTCTTTCTACTCCTTATCCATTCTCCATGTGGGCCTTTGACATTGTAGGCCCGCTGGGTGATCCCAATTCTCAGATCAAGCAGAAGTCCTTCATTCTTACCGCCACTGAGTATTTCACCAAGTGGGCTGAAGCCGAAGCATACGCAGAAATCAAAGCTTCCATGATTTGCCGCTTCATCTTAAAGAACATCATCTAGCGATTTGGAGTGCCAAGTGACATCGTCACCGACAACGGACCGTAGTTCGTGTCACAAGAACTCCAGGACCTCTGTAAGAAGTTTAATATTTCATTGCATCATTCATCTCCATATTATCCACAAGGCAATGGCCAAGCTGAGGCCACTAATAAAACCCTTCTTAAAATCATCAAGAAAACATGCGAGTCGCACAAATTTTCTGATTGGCCTAAAAGATTAGTAGAAGCTCTATGGGCTTATCGCACCTCCGTCCGTACTCCCATAGGATAAACCCCTTTTGCTCTCACTTATGGGATGGAGGCGGTACTTCCGTATGAGATTTTGATCTCTTCCCTAAGAGTACAACTTGATAAGGAACTTAATCTCGATGAGCGTCGAGAGGCATTGCTAGTCCAGCTAGAACTCTTGGACGAGAAGAGGCTTAATGCAGCCGATCATGTCTCTGTATATCAAAAGTGAGTTTCACGTCATTTTCAAAAGAGGGTCATTTAAAGAAAATTTCAAGTAGGTAATATGGTTTTGAAGCGCAAATTTATCAGATCAGGAGGTCACAGGTCTAAGCTGTAACCCAACTGGGAGGGCCTGTTCCTAGTTAAGGAGGTCTATCCCGGGAACGCATATCGCTTGATTAACGCTGAGGGTGAGGAATTGTCTCACGTGTGGAATGGGCATTATCTTAAGCGCTTTTATCCTTAAAAGAGTCTGGCTAACGATAATTGGGTGGCGAGGCATCCTTCCTTTAATCACTAGAGAGGATTCTTTAGCACAACACTCACACACTACACGACACCCTTGGTCAGGGTCTTCTTTTTTGCGAAACACTGTTTCTCCATCGGCCATGCTCGGGGGAGGTGAAAGTTCTTGCTTTTCCCTTTTCGGCCGAACGTAGGGACAAGAGATTAATGGATGGAATAACCAACCTAGCCAATCCCCAATACGAGAGCGGTTTCAAATAGGGGCAGTCTTCAAAAAGAAGAGAAAAAATAAGAGAGAGAGAAATACCATGAAAAATGCCCCTGATCCTAGTAACCGGGCCTGCTTCTCCTAAAGCAAGAGTCGAGGTTCGCGTAAAATAGTGAAGTGTTGTGCAGCATCATGTGTGTATCACAATCAATGAAAGTCCCGAACAAAAATTATAAACTCGAAGACATAAAGTTCCGGCGCAACAAGCCGACTCTTTGAGGGGTAATGCCCTGGAAGGAAGTTGAGTCCTGATATCTCCCACCCCAATGCAAGGCTTGTCCCCAATTTTCTTCCATTTTTGCCCCAAAGACTAGGTCCTACCTAAGACATGGCCCTAGGAGCGAATTGGACCCCTGGCCAAGGGGTTGTCATCTTGAGCGCACGCTGTGTTTTAGAAGATTCCTGATGGCATGGGTTGAGATTCTTGTTGACTAGTTTGAGTTAGCCGAAAAAAAAGAAAGAAAAAAAAGAAAAAAAAAGAAAAAAAATGAAATATTTCTAAAACTCCAAAAAATCAAATATTTACAAAACTAAAAAAAATCAAATATTTCCAAAACTCCAAAAAATCAAATATTTCCAAAAGTCCAAAATCAAATATTTTCAAAACTCCAAAAAATAAAATATTTTCAAAAAAAAACTCAAACAAAAAATTAAATATTTTCGAAACTCAAAAGACATGTTCTTCCTGCATTTCATGGCATGCATTGCATTTTCACCTTATGTCATTTATTTGCCTATTAGATAGGGCATAACCCCTTGACCAAATCCCAAGAATTAGTCTCACATCAGGCTTGCCCTCGGCAAGGGGTTAAGCCTAGAACATATTTAACATGTTTCTTTGTTTAGTGTGTGCAGAGACAGGTCTGGAAGGCCCAAACCACAAGGCCCATGGGCTACTTTCATGTCTACTTGTTTGCGGCCTTCTGAGGACTGTCTACATTCAATTAGCGGTCATTTCCCGACCGTTTCATATTCCAGCGGTCATTTGGTAGGCCGCTGTCTACCTGGAGTCCAAACACACAAGCCCTTCTGACATCTATACCTTTGCGGTCTAGAAGAGACCGTTTATATGAACTCAGCGGTCAAATACTGACCGTCTTGCTTTGATAGCGGTCCCTCAATAGACCGCTTCTTTCTCTTGAAGACTGTTTACCACGAGCTCAATGGTCCACTCAGATGTCTACCTGTTTACGGCCTATTGGAGGCCGTTTTGCTTATTTTAGCGATCATATTTGTAGACACGCCAAAATTGATGCTATGTTGAATAAATTTCATGTCACGATGTAATTCCCCAAAGTGGACTTCATTACTGGCTTAATAAGTTGGTTTTCCTATTTCTTTAGATTTTCTTTGAATGTAGCGACCATCACCAGGTCGCCTTTTAAATAATGCCCTTAGAGGTGTCGATATTTCTTAGAGTAAACGACCGTGTGCGTGGGCGCTGTTTCTATTCTTTTCAAAATTTCAATCAGAATTAAATTCCTTGAAGTGACGCCTTCCCGGCGGGCACTCATTAATGAACGCCTCTGTGCGCAGTCGTGGATTATGAATTGTAAAATATGGAAAGTCCACAATTCCAGTGAAATAGCGGCAGACCCGAGGGTGTTGTTGAGAACAACGACCGTTTCTAGGTCGCCATTTCAGTTTTTGTTTCCGTCTCGTCTGCAACCTTCACAGAATATGTCCTTCCTTCTTTTAAACTCCACGATCAATCGAAGGAAGGGGATCCATGATTGATAATTTTCTTTGATCTTATCTTATTGGAATAAGGTTTTCATCCCTATAAATACCCTTCTGTCAATCCTGTGGGATTTCCTTCGACAGTCATCGCTTTTGAGGTATACATAGTACTATAGCTACCAAGAAAGAGAGGATACATCGCCTGCTGTTCTTCTTCTCCCCAGGGAGCCTTCTTCCTGCCGCGGTCGTCTCTGGGTTGCAGTGTTTTCCCCTTCTTCTTGCAGGCGCAAAGGGGCCAGCCCCTTTACACCTTCTATTATTTTTTTACTAGTTGCATATTATCACATTCAGTACGTTGGCTAGGGTCATCTTAGCATATTACTTGTTAGCTTGTTTGCATACATACTTCTCCAACCTTTACTCCTCTTAGGGGTTTAAAACAAAATCGCAAGGTGTGTTCATGCCCATATTGCATATCATCATTCTATTGAGTATAGATACTACAGTTCTCTTGGCTAATCCAGATTTTTATCTTTGATTATTTTCTTTTAAGGGTAATCAAGAGTAAAAATCCACTTCATCGGCCAGCCGGTTGGAGGAGGAAGTTGGATCCACGTCTACACCCGCTTACAAGGTATTCTTCACGATCACACTTCTTCTTTTGAGGTAATTCCTCTGGCGGTCACACTCCAAAGTAGCATCACATGCTCCCTTCCCCTTCTACTATTATTATCATCTTCATGATTCTTCATATTTACCTTTTTTAAACTTTTCCTTCTTTTTAAAAATGTCTATGTGACACGTTCATAAATTGGCGATCATGGTGGGACCCTTGCTATTTTTATTTTGATTACCCCTCCTTTGGCACCCACATGTGCCCCCCTCCTTTGTGCTCCACGTAGCACACTCCCTTTGTGCACCACGTGCGCATCCCCCACTTGATTAGCCAATTTTTGCACTGTCCATAGCATTTTTAAAAGAGAAAATTTGATTTTCTGGCAGTTTACACTACTCTCTGTTCTCTCAAACTGATCAGCGACCGCTCAGAAGTCGCTCTTTTATGAACCAACGACCTCTCACAGACGCGCTCATCAGAGCATTTTCATATTATTTACTATTTTTATGATATGCGCCTCTTCACAGAGGCGTCATTCATATATTCAGCGCCTACCTCCAAGGCGCCAATTCCTGGGTCACTGTTGACTGCCTCTCGTAGCAGTTTACTGTTTCAGTTATTAGTGCCCCTTCACAGAGGCGTCAGTTATTATATCAGCGACTGTCATACAATCGCTATTCACTGAGACAGCAACCGCTATCTGGTCGTTATTTCCTTGTGCGTTCACAGAATTGCCATATCTGCTATTGTTTTGACTTGTTTGATTGGATTATTGATTTTATTTACATTATTGTTGATCCTGTTTGCATTAGCTTGCATTCTAGGGCATTTGGTTGAGAGACCTCCTCTCTCTACAATTTTAGGATCCCTCACACTTTCTTGGGAAAGGAATGACCCTCTATTGAGCATTCCGTCTCTTTGGATTGGAAATTCCTTGACCAAGGTCTCCAGAAGTCCCCGCACTCATGGATTCTCTCGCGGACGCCGAGCTGGTTGTACCTTTGAAGAACCCCGGAGTTTAGTTGATCCATGCGTTGGTGAGGAGAGAGAAAGAACCTAGTTAACCCGGAGAATACATCCAAATTGAAACTAGGATCTACATTGAAGAGAGGGCTAACTACTCCGTTAAAAAATTATTTTGATTAAACTCAAAGAATGTTAAAATCCTCCCTAAGCATCATAACTTGTCTGGCAACTTGTTTGACAACTTACTTGAGTCATAACTTCTCAGTTATATATTGTTCGCTTGAAATAATTCCTTATTATAATTATGAGGCTTCGTTCAGGTAGAATTGTCAACATGGCCAATCAAGAGTATTCACATGATTATGAGGACGGTCAACATGACCAATCTTATGAGGTCCATCCTCAGGGGCTCACTCAATATGAGCCCCTTCCTCAAAGCTTTGTTCAGCATGAGGGAAACTATGTTCCCTCCTATCCTCAAGTTTATGTGGTGGACACTACCACTCAAGGGGTTGAGCCCTCTTCTCAAACTCAACCCATCACTCAATCCACTCCCAGGGAGACATACCCGTCTTTCAATCTCAATGATCTTATCAATGCTCTATCCCACTTGGATGATGTCCAACTCCAAGCGGTCCAGGCCGCTCTTAAAGGTAAATCGGTCCCTTCTTCCTCTTCCAATCCCCCTCAGGCTGTGGGTGGCATTCAAGTCAACCCCGCTAATGACCAGGCGGTCTCCCAGAGAATTCCATCTCGTCCACGAACCCCTATTATGGTTACGCCGGCCCAACTGGCGAGCCATTATGTAGCTAGGCCACAACAACCTCTACCTTAGCAACTCTTAAGGAGGCCTATGCCAAATTCCTTCCCTATTCACCCGACCCCGGTCGAGTCCGATACCAACACTATACTCCTCCAAAAGATTGCTAATATGGAGGAACAACTTAAGAAAGTAACGGCCCCCAAGAATTCTCCAGAGGTCACTCTCCCTACTCTCCCGGTCTTCCATTTGCCTCCCTCGGAGATGCCTAACTTCAGGCGCTACAATGGAATGGGCAATCCGTTCATCCATTTGAAAGATTTCATGTATGAGGCATCTTTATGGCAGGATAATAAGACCTCTTTGGCTTATCTCTTTAGAAGGTCTCTTGATGGCCCGGCCCTTGAATGGTTTTACTCTCTAGAGCCGGCCGAAGCCGAAGATTTTGATGTTGTTCAATGCAAGTTCCTGCAAAAGTACAAAGATCGAGTGGGTCCTTCCTTGTCTGTTACTGATCTTGTTGCTGAAAAGATGAAGTCTGATGAGGACTTTGTGCAATTTGCCGATAGATGGAGGTCAATGGCCAAGAAATTAAAAGATACTTTGTCAGAATCTGAGCAGGTAATGATGATAATCTCCAATGCAACTCCATAGTTCCGACACATATTGACCATGAACAAGCTCAACACTATGGAGGAACTATATGAAAGAGCTCGGTATATCCAAACTCAAATGAAGGATTCGCCCATCATGGGCATGTTTGAGACGAGGCCGAGGATAATAAGGAAGAGCAATAATGTCAATACTAATGGTGGCACAACCAAAGGTACTGTTACCGATGAGCAAGTGGGCGCGGTTGGCAACCCCGGACCTTTCCGTAATTCTTCCAACCTAAGACCCCCGCAACAACAACAATCACAACAGCAACCCTCATTCTTTAACCAAATTCCCCACCAAGCAAATAATCATCCTCAAACCTTTCGGCCCCCACCTCCTCAACAGAACCAGAATCTACCACAAAATCCTCCAGTTCCCCAGCAATACCACAATTTGCCTCCACCGACCAATTATGATCCCCAACAGCCAAGAAGACCAGTAGGCCCTAGAAGAGCCCACTACCCTCCATTACTCGAGAGCCTCCCTGATATATTTAACGCCCTCATGACCGCCAACCTGCTCACTTTGCCAAAGGAAAGAACGGCCTAGCCTCCTAATTTGGATACCTCTCGGTACTATGTCTTCCATCGGCAGCCTGGTCACAACATAGATCATTGCTTTCATTTCAAAGATTATATATATGATTTGAATGACCAAGGCGGTATTGATTGGGATGAGATGAGAAAACTTGTTACGACAATGAAAGCAGGAAGACCTCCGCGGCAGCAGCAGGCTCAGCAGCCTCTCCAGCAACAAGTTCAACCACCTCCCCCCATGCAACCAGCTCCCGAGCCGCAACCAAACATGGGGATTGTCAATAATTCACTACCGGAGCACCTACCTAATCAACAAGTGAACCCTGTCACCTCCTTCCATGAAGTAGAGAGAGGGCATGGGTGGCACGAAGAAAGTGCCTCTGTCGGGGCTATAAATCAAACTCCAAACCAACTGCCACGTCTATTAAGAACAACCCCACAACCAATGCCTTTTCCTCAACCTTCTCATCCCTTCTTGCGCACCACCAACCCTACAAGCACTACCAACCCCTTGCCGCCTAGGCCTCTCCTTATCCGTACTCCATTACCTCTTGCTCCACAACAAACCCCTTCTCCTGACACCAATCTTTTACCGTCCAAGCCACTCCTCAATCACCCCGCACCCTCATCCAGTCTTCGACCCACCACCACTAACCCTCCGCCTGCGAGGACTCCCGCATTCCAACCTACATCAGCACCCACCATGACTACCGCAAATCCTCTGCCTCCGCCTAGGCCCCTCCTTGTCCGGCCTACATCACTTCCAATCACCCAGACATCACCTACTCCTGCTAGTCCCGCTCCCATATCTACCCTCTTAACATCCACAAGTCTTCAGCCGATACGCCCCCTCATAAGGGTTCCCAATTCGGTCGTACCACCTCCACCATCTGTTAACCCCGATATCCCTTCCACATCCGCCAATCCTCCACAAAACCCGACAGAGGCACGAACGTCACAAACTATGGTGCTCCGTAGTGGATGGATTTTCCACCGTGTGTTTCCACAACGAGAGCCGGAGCCTGCACAAGGGAATGAGAAACAAGAGCAAGAGCAGGAATCCATACCGGGCACTCAGTATGACTTGCTAAAACATCTGGACAAAACCCCGACTAGGATTTCTATTTTGGAGTTGATTGAGAGATCCACCATTCACCAACAAGCCTTAAAGGAGTATTTACAAAAGATAATGGTCAATGACGACCTCCCTGCTGAACAAATTACTTCAGTCCTGACTCCGGCAAGTAACCAACCGGCTATCATTTTCCACGAGCATGAGTTAGCTCCAAAGCCAGCCAGGAAGTATGCCCTGTGTATCACAGTGGATATTAATAAGGTACCTGTTAAGCAATGTTTGGTGGATACAGGAGCATCTATCAATGTGCTGCCTCCCAACACTTTAAAAATGTATGGCATTCCGGATAGTCAGATTCGACCATCTACTATTACAGTTACTGCCTATGATAATACAAAGGAGCCTCCATTGGGCATGATTACTTTAAAAGTTGGGATGGGTCTTGTTTCGATTACAGCATATTTCCATATATTAGACATGGATACAACCTTTAATGGCATTTTGGGCCGTCCATATATTCAAGAGCTTGATGTCGTGCCCTCCACAAATCACCAGTGCATAAAGTTTCCGCATAAAGGGCGCATCATCAAAGTCACTAGCATGCCCATTTTGCCGTCAGATGATATACACTCAGTAACATCAGTGCCTTCCATATGGCCGGCTAATAGGCCTCTGTTATTAGTGTTAGATTTTGTTGATCCGCGGCATGATTTGTTAAGGCCACCAGCCTCAACCCCTGCATCAGCTTTAATGCCACCTCTACCCTCCATAGGGAAGAAAAAGAAGAATATGATGAATCCCCCGGGGTGGAACATTTTGATGAGAATGGGGTACAGATCCGGCAAAGGCCTGGGTGTTAATCACCAGGGCAGAGTAAAGCCCATCAAGAATTGCAAGTTAATTCCCCGAGGAGGGCTAGGATACAAAGGGCCGGGCAAAGAAAAATGTGATAAACATGATGAAGAGCCATGGACCACCATGACTTCTACTTTAAAAAGAGATAGACAACCACTCACATGGTCTTTATATACTCACTTTGTGAAGGGACCCACTCAGCAGGATGATGAGCAAACTACTGTGATTACTTCATTCTTGGATTATCAAGATGTGCATGCATGCCAATTTGCTCGTCACTTAGCACCACTGGTCACCTATAAAGCCTTGGAGTCATTAAGACCATTCAAAAGAAGGAAGACGGGTGACCCAGAATGTGAATGGTATAAATGGTTTGATATGGATGATATTGCTATTTCTCTGAGCCGGCTATTTATGCCTACTAATCCAGAATAGCCACCACTAATTCATGACTTGATAGAAAAGCCAGTTGTAATCACTGACAAGAGGCAGTTTTTTTTATGAAACCAAGTCATCTAACAGGGAAGAAGGGAGAGTGCACCCCCATTCCAGAGGAACGGAATGTTCTCACTCCACCTATCCACCATTAGATGCTTTATTTTATTGCTATGTCAAATGTATACATGTGCATGGGAGGACAGGCCTCTGAAGTACAATGAAAGAATGAAAAGAACTATACACGCCTCCTACGAAAATTAGGAATGCCATTGGCATCAGCAATGGCATATCCTTTAGCTAACAATGGCAGCTCTCCAATTGATGAAAACTCCAAGTTGCAACCCATGCAAACCGCATAATTAGCTAAAGCATCAGCACACTGATTAGCTTCTCTGTAGGAATGAGTAATGGGGCAGTTGCAAATAGAGAAATGATGTTTCAAACTTTTCCACCAAGGGAGAAGGGACCATGGAGGTTCTCTTTTATTCTGTAGCAGCTCAATAAGAACCATCGAATCAGTAAAAATAACAGATATCTGAATGCCATATGACTGAGCTAGTCGAAGGCCATCTAATAGAGCTCGAACTTCAGCCACCATATTTGAACCAATTCCATAATAATAAGAAAAGCCCAGCTTGAACTGACCATAAGAATTCCTGAAACAGCCACCGCCTCCTGCAGGACCAGGACTTCCCTTGCTTGCCCCATCCACATTGAGAGAAAAATTAAAAGTAGGAGCTATCCACCGAACTACAAAGTATTCAATACGACTACAATTGATAGTTATACCAAAATCTTGTACAAGTTTCAGATAATCAAGGCTGCCCCCATGAGTGAATCTGACCTGATTCAGAATTTGGATAATCTCTGCAAGAATCAAATCTGAAATCAGCATATCATTTGCTCTTTTGTTTTCATACCTTGCACGACACCTGAATTTCCAGATTTCCCAGGTAATCATGATTGACACAAGAAGAGAAATAAAGCCTCTAGGAGTATAGATATTTGCCTCATTTATAACTGCTCTCAGCCTACATCTGATAGTAGGTATTTCAAGACATGAAGTGGGTAGCAGAGGTGTGAAATAACTCCAAAGAAGCTTGGCCAAGTCACTGTTGGCAAATAAATGGTCAGCATCCTCAATGTCATGAGAGGAAAAACAACAGACACAGTAGGAGGCTAAGTTAACCCCACTTATTTGAACTTGACTATCAACAGGGACAGCATATTTCAACAGCTTCCAACAAAACAAGGATGCCCTCGGGGGAATTTTTTGATTCCAAAGTTTACTGATTTTAAACCCCCAATCAGCCGAATGTGCTTGCCCTTTAATAAAGCTGTAGGTGGATTTGATGCTGAACTTGCCTGAATTGGTAAAAGACCATACAGTTATATCATTTCCATCTTGGAAAACAAAATTCTGAATTTCATTTTGCAACTGCTGATCTCTCAAGTACTGCCAAACCGGATGCTGTCGGTTTGTTATTGCCATTTGGATAGAACAATATTCAATCAGAGGAAAAGTCTGAATAGACAGAATATCAGCCAGTATATTTCCTTTGTACCAATTATCTTTAAGAAAGTTAGTATTAGCACCATCTTGTACAATCATCCGAAGACCTGTCTTCAGAATAATCTGAGATTTTTTGAAATCAGTAACTTTAATTCCAGCAGGGAATGGATTTTTACAATCTGTTATGTGGTTGCCATGAATATATTTGCTTCGAACAAACTTAGCCTAGAGAGAGTCACTGTGTATAGACAACCATAATTGTTTAACATATACGCATAGCTGTGAATCTGAAAGGCTTCGGATGCCAAGGCCACCATCTGAAATGGGGAGCATATTTTATCCCAGGATACCCAGTGTTTCCTATGAGCAGTTTCAAAACCCTGCCAGAAAAAGTTAGAGCAAATTCTCCCAATTTGTTTGAGTAATGTATAGGGAATAGAGGCTGCATTACCTGTGTACACAGGGATAGATGAAAGAACAGACCGAATGAGGATGAGTCTCCCTACCTGAGAGAGTAATTTACTCTGCCAACCAGCTAGCTTTGCATTGACTTTATCTAACAAGTATTTAAAATGAGGGACTTTAACTCTGCCTTTGAAAAGAGGGATTCCCAAATATTTGATGCAGCCAATTTTATGTTGATATCCAGATAATTGGCAAATTCTATCAATAGAACATCGAGGCATCTGTTTAGCCACCATAAAGCAACTTTTTTGAGCATTGATTCATTGTCCTGATGACAATTCATATCTTCCCAAAAACAGCAAAAGATGTTTAATCGATGTAGCACCACCATTTATAAAAATTATAGTATCATCAGCATATAGAATGTGTGAAATTGACTGCACTCCCCGAGGGAGATGGAAGAATTGACACTATCCAGAGGAAAATAGATAATATAGACCCCTGCTCAACACTTCTTCTGCTAGGATAAACAAGGCAGGGGCTAAAGGATCTCCCTGTCTTACCCCTCTTGAGGATTTAAAAAAGCCATGAATATGTCCATTTAGTGATATAGAAAACCAGCAATTCACCAGCATTTGGGCAATAAGAGATATAAATCTGTTCGAGAATCCAAATCTTTTCAATGCCATGAAGAGGAAATCCCACTCTATACGGTCATAGGCTTTAGCCATGTCAAGTTCAAGAAGCATATTGTGACCCCTAACAGGTCTATCAATTTCCATGAACATTTCCTTGGCCAATAAAAAACTGTCAGATATTTGCCTTCCACTAATGAATCCACTTTGTTCATTTGATATAATACAAGGCAAAATGGGCCGCAACCGATCACAAATGATTTTGGCAATAATCTTGTATGTGAAATTGCAAAGACTTATAGGTCTGAAATCAGCATAGGTAGTAGGGTTGTTTACCTTTGGAATCATACAAAGAATGGTTGATGTAGTACCCTGTGGCAGTCCCCAACCCTTGAAAAAACTCTGAACTACACTGGTAACATCTTTTTCAATAATATCCCAACAATGAGTGAAAAAACCTCCAGTAAAGTCATCCGGCCCAGGAGAGCTATTGCCAGATAGTGAGAAAACTGCTGTTTTAATTTCTTCAGCTTGAGGAACGGAGCAAAGGGTGCTGTTTTGATCTTCATTGATCAGCTGAGGAATAACTGTGAAGAGATCTTCATCAATGCTATGTTCTTCAGTTGTAAGAAGGGATTTAAAAAATTCAACCGCACCTTCTGATATAAGATTCTGGTCTTCCACCCATTGATCATTGATTTTAAGTTTGTGGACATAATTCCTTTACCTTTTGACCTTGGTGTATTGATGAAAAAAATAGTGTTCTGATCACCACAAGATATCCATTGTACCCGAGACTTTTGGAACCAAAAAATCTCTTCCCTATTAAGAATAAGACGAAGCTCAGCATTTGCTTTTTGACAAGAGGTAGTTGCTCAGCAATTACACCGATACAGGAGAGCCTGACATGCCGTTTGAAGATGATTTCACTATAGACAGGCTGTGGGCCGGCCTCTTCTTCCTCAAGTCCATTCATCCATCACTTATTATCTCTTCGCTTGATAAGCTATTTACCTCCAATATTCCCAAATCACCCGCGGTCTTGATATCTTTTTCCCCAGATCTGCTTCAAAGTCCATCAATTCCTCCTTTGCTCCTTAAGCAATTCTCTCAGCTTTCTATCATGCCCATGCATGGGCATTCCCTTGTTCAATCTTTCTCCAAGCTTTTTGTAACACCCGGTAATTTTAGGAAGAAAATATTCATGAGAAAAGATAATATACACATGATGATAGCTACATATTCCTCTAAATAGTTAATATTATTGAATAGATAAATATTTAAGTATAATGTTCTTAGAATAAATAAGTAGCTAATTAATATTTTTTAAAAATAAAAAAGAAAATTAATATTTTTACTAGGATCGAACCTGCCTCTGATACCCAGAACAATGACTAATAAAAGTAAATAAAATTATGAGGAATAAAATCCCTATATGAAGTATTACTAAGATCCTATTGTATGTTGGGACCAATCACACCAAATTAATGAAGTATATAAAACAGAAATAGTAAACCTGATAGCCGTATGGGCCTTGCATATGAACTTAGCTATAGACTAATGGGCCTTATATATATATATATACATGCAAACTATTAATATATATGAGCCGCGTATATAAGGGTTTAACGATTAACAAAGGGCTCTTAACCTATAATGGGCCTTATATATATATATATATATATATATATATATATATATATATATATATATACATGCAAACTATTAATAGATATGAGCCGCGTATATAAGGGTTTAACGATTAACAAATGAGTTAGTCATATATCAAAATATTGAATATTGAATAAAAACTCCTAAATACTTGTATAAGAAAAACCAAATTATATATATCTTATAACCCATTACCTCTTTGGTCAACCATGTAACTTTGACCATATACATGAGCTCCATCACAAACTCATAAGGACCCAACGATCATATACATGTGTAAGGGCTCTTAACCAAATGGGCCTTCACCCAAACGAGACTCACCCATGGGATACACACATATATCTACATACCCACTCGAGGGCCTTTTACTTTCCCACTTAAACCAACCCATGGAGTATATATAATTATCCCTAAAACTTTGAAACCCACATATCCATCGAATGGGTCAATCCGATACACATACGTGCAAAGGAGGCCAAAGAAAATACATAACTGTTAACTTATATGTATATGTACATCGAATGGGCTAATCTCACCCATGCACATAATGGAGCCCAACCCATCATATACATACCCATGAGGCCTTAAAATCCATGCACGATTTAGGCTTCTTCCATCAAAGCCAACCTCTGCAAACTAAAATGGGCCTTGACCCATGTATGCTTCCCACAGCAGCATAGCTACAAAGGGTATAAGTATTTATAGGTATGATGAGAGGGTGGTTTATAAAACCTAACCCTTTAACCACGTTCGAACGTGCATAGGAGAAACCTTAGGGTTTTCTCAGCATAGAACGGGTTGGAGGCTCCTGTTTTGGCAGGGAATTAGAAATTATAGAACCATTAGGATTCATATGGGGGAAGCATGGGTCCCACTAGAGCTCTTAACCATTCGAGGGACTCTTTCTCTAATAAATAGCCTGCCCTCTCGCACCCAGCCGCTGCTGCTTTTCGCTGTTGCTGCGGCACAATTGCTCTTTTTTTTCTTCGTCTTTCCAAAGTGAAGGGCGGTTGCCGCCGTTGAGTTGTTGCTGCTGCTGTTGCATATCCCTTTTCCCTTCGCATGCGTTTACAGCTGTTGCACTGTTACGTGCTGCGGCTCTTTCTTCATCATGTACGTGCATGCGCGTAGGGGGTACATTGATGCCACTGTTTCCTTCTTCCTCCTGCAAAGAAGGCTTTCTTCTGCTTCCCTCTGCTTCCTTAGACTTCCGTTGGTCGTTCTTCACTCCAAAGGTAGGTTTTCTCAAAGAATCGAAGCCCAAGACAATAGTAATTAGGTTGTATATTTAAAACTCATGTTTTCTTTTTCCCTGATCATCGTTTTGTCTAAATTTTTAATTTACTATTTGCATGATTATCTTAATTAATTAAATAATCACATCACATTAAAAAAATTTATATCTATATAATCTCTTGTCTAAAAATAACAAAGTGCATGTAAATTAAATCCCCATGATTTATCCTAAATTTCTATATGATTACACGAGTATTTACTACTAACATCGACTAGTTAGTAAATTCAATAGGTTTTGTACAATTAAACGGTGAATCGGAAATCTTACTGTAGCACATTAGTTACAGTGTTTTATGTTGATGGCCCGGTCTAGGTCGTCGGAGCATCCTTTGACCATGAAATGTTACAGAGGTATTATTGGGGTGGAGACCGAGGTAGTGAGGGTGGTATCACTATTTTTCGAGCCCCCTATCTCAAGATCCCCCATCTCTCAACCAGGAATTTTATTGAACATCCGGTTAGGTAGAGTTTTTCGAGCCCGTCATTTCAGTATATAGAACACGTGATTCCGACGTGTGTACGTCGAGAATCGGAGATTTGAAGAAGTTGACACTTTTGATATTTAAATGGCGTCAACCGCACGTTCGTATCTTTGATTTATATATATATATATATATATATATATATATATATATATATATATAACTTTTAACTATATCTTTAAAATTTTATATCTACTAAACTATGTAGCATAAAATTATAAAAATTATATATTTGGAATCCTTATATTTTTCTCCTAATTATCTTATATTCTATTTCTTTAAAAAAATTATATAAATAAATGTGTCTTTGAATGTATATTTTAAAATTATTCAATTAAATAGATATTGACGTGAAATCTTGTTAAACAAATTAAGTTAAAAATTATAGAATTAATGTCCTTCTAAGTGGACGCTAATTAATGAACGACGCCACACACGGGCGTCAATTAAAATAAGTTTAATTAATTATGGTTAAGTTTAGAATTAGCGTCCCTCTTAATAGACGCAAATTCTTTAATTAACGCTTTCTTGTTCTCATAGTTTTCTTCCAGTTTTGACCCATACCGCGGGTCTTCTTGCACTCTCATCTCACATCCGTAAATGGAGTCCCTGTTTCACGATTGGTTGACGTATATACCTCAACTCTCGGTGACATACGAGCCCTCCGTTGGACATTTCCTTCCTTCAGACTGGCAAGTTAATCATTGGGACCTCCATTTGTCTCCTCGTAACCTTGGATTCCCTCAAGGCCGACTGAGCTGATTGTACCTTAAACACCTTGTACCCGTTTTAATTGCCATGTCACTCTGAAGAAACATGGTAACCTGGCCCTTTCATGGTGCTATGCTTGGCCCATGAGAGAAATCTCTCAAGCCGGTGGAGTGGGTGACCGTTCCACTAGGCAAATTATTGAATTGGGAAACCTATGATTAGGTGCCAATTCTTCAGCTTGCTTCATGTCTATTGAATTCATGACTCTTGTTAGTCATTTATTCAAAATATCATGGCAACCTATCTAGGTGCCAATTCCACCTAGTTTATCGACATGTCACGGTTTGTCTATGCTCTTTGCGTGGATTTTATCGCTAGTCTGTCCTTACCCAAGGGCCTTGCCCTTGAGTTCCATAAACTCTATTTATCATTCTACTAAAGCTTGTTCTTTGGAACTCTCTATTGGCTATGAACTATAGTGGATGTCTAGATCTATTTTTAATGTTGTGCATATAGGGCCCGATCTGGTCCTGGGAGGAGCACCCGAAAGTACTTGTGCCCATGGGAGTTATATTGATCACGGTGTCTGGCATTGCACCAAAGTACTTGTCTCTCTTGATCTTTGGCATTCCACACTCTCTCTTTCTCTCATGACTTGCGTACATGACTTGACTTGCGTGACTCGACTTACGTGGCCCGGAATGGATAAGTACTTGCGTGAAATGGCCAATAATCTATAATTTTTCTCCTGAATATCTCTTATTTAAGACTCGCTTGAAAGTTTACATGACGTGGTAAATCTCTTGCTAGTTTTGTTCACTTGCTCGGGTATTTCTACATGCATAGTCTTACTTGCATTTACATGCAAAAATGTAATTACTTAAACCAATTGCTTGTTCTTGAGATATAATTCCTACTGAGCTTTTGCTCACCCAGTTTTATTCCAACATTTTTTAGGTAATCAGGTGGCTAGCGAGACCGAGACTCACATGGGAGGGACAAGTGTGCATGCAAGCTCTGGAAATTAGTGAACCCGAGTCTTTTACTTTCTTGAGTCTAGATGATATTCTCTGTTTAGATCATCATGTCTAGATCCGTTAGTATGTCTCTAATTCCTTTTCTTTCTTGGTATTGTTCCTGAGTCTTTTTATTAAAGTTGAAAATGTGTAATAGACTTATATTTAAAATAAAATTTTTTATTTATTGCCTCAAATTAGTTGGTGTCATGTTTCATGCTCTTGATTATTCACGACTGTTAACTGCCACGTTCCGAGCAAATGACACGTTCCGCTGCTATCGGTTCGGGACGTGACACTTTCGACTTCCACATCACCTTCTACTCCTCCTTCCCACTATTTCATTATTGAAAAAGAAAAAAATGCCAAAATTCCAACTTTTCAATCCTCCATCTCTGTTGAGGAGACCTCCTATTTTGCTAATGAGTGTGCCCAGATCTAAGGGCCATTCATTCAAGGTCTGTTAATGGGTTTCCTTTTCTCCTCTGACGAGGGGGATTCCTTTGTACCTTCTCCTGTATCCACTTCTTCTCCCCCTCCTCTTTAGGATCTAATGATCAGGCTAGTTCATCTTCTTCTTCTAGTATTAAGAGTCTTGGGGTAGTTCCCTCTAGGAAAGCCAAGGGCAGTTAGATCCCCCGTAGGTTCTTGTTGGATTTGGTTAGGAGATGCCGTGCTTGTTTGGCCCTCCCCGAGTTTTTGGAGGATCCGATACTCCTGTCGGATTTGCAATGCGAGGAAATGTGCTCCTTAGATGAAGCGTTCGGGGTTTATGAGATTATGAATGATGAAGACCCTATTGAAGAGGGGGATGAAGAATGTGAAGAATATGAGGACGAGGTTGACACTTTTGCTAGTGGCATGAAGAGATTCGACGAACCATCAGCTTCAGTAGAAGAGCCTACCAAAGAAATCAATCTGGGTACAGAGGAAAATCCTAGGATCATCCTCATAAGCAAAAATTTGCCACCCTCTGAAGAAGAGGCACATATTCAAGTTCTTCAAGAGTATAAGGATGCGTTTTCATGGAGTTATGATGATATGTCGGGTCTAGATCCTGTGCTTGTCGAACACCATTTAACACTTAAGCCAAGATCCGTCCCGGTCAAGTAACGGTTAAGACGTTTCCACCCTCATATGGCATTGAAGATGAAAGAAGAGGTCGATAAGCTCCATAAGGCTAGATTTATTCGAGTCGTCCTCTACCCCAATTGGGTGGCTAACATTGTCTCAGTTATGAAAAAGGATGGAAAGGTCAGAATTTACATAGATTTTTGGGACCTTAACCGCGCGTGTCCTAAAGATGATTTCCCCCTCCTTCACATTGATGTGTTGCTTGATAATATGGCAGGGTATGAGACCCTCTCTTTCATGGATGGTTTCTCAGGATATAATCAAATTCGCCTGGCCGAGGAAGATCAAGAGAAGACCTCATTCACTACACCTTGGGGCACTTACTGTTATGTGGTCATGCCATTCGGACTCAAGAACGCCGGCGCTACCTATCAAAGGGCCATGATGGCTATTTTTCATGATATGATCCATATCTATATTGAGGTGTATGTTGATGACCTGGTGGTGAAGTCAAGGACTAGGGTTGAGCATCCTGGGGTTCTAACCAAAGTATTGCAAAGAGCCAGGGAATACCAGTTAAAAATGAACCCCAAGAAGTGTGTGTTTGGCATTTCATCCGGTAAATTACTAGGATTCATTGTCAGCAAAAGGGGTATCGAGATTGATCCCAATAAGGTGCAGGCTATAAGAGACATGCCTCCTCCCAAGAATTTGAAGGAAGTTCGAGGATTAATCAAGAGGTTGCAGTTTATTCGCCGATTCGTCTCCCAGCACTCACAAAGGTGTAGGCCGTTCTATGAGCTTACTAAGCCGGGAGTCAAATTTCATTGGGATGACAAGTGTCAGGTGGCTTTTGACGGACTAAAGGACTATCTATCAAATCCTCCTGTCCTGAGGCCACCAATTCCAGGCAAACCACTTGTTCTTTATGTTTCTGTCCTAGATGACTCAGTAGGTGCTATCCTAGCGCAAGTTGATGAAGAAGGTAAGGAGAGGGCAGCCTACTACTTGTCCAAGCTTCTCAATCCATGTGAGCAGAAGTATACAGTTATGGAGAAGACCTGTGTAGCTTTAGTCTGGGTAGTTCAGAAATTAAAGCATTTTTTCTTAGCTCACGAGGTTCATCTCATTGCTCGCATGAATCCCATCAAATTCCTTCTTGAAAAATCTATCCTCACTAACCGATTAGCACGATGGCAAAGCTTCCTTTCTCAGTTTGACATTGTTTACGTTCAGCAAAAGGCGATTAAAGGTTATGCCATCGCAGAACATCTCGCTCATCACCCTCTTCCACGATTTGACCTCATCCGCTCAAAGCTTCCAGATTAGGAACTGATGTCCATTAATCAACCCTCAGATCTGATGTGGACGTTACATTTTGATGGGGCTCTGAATTCTCATGGTAGGGGGATCGACATAGTCCTTTTAACACCCGAGGGTATCACCATTCCACTCACCTCTCAACTTGCATTCCCTGTTACAAACAACATAGATGAGTACGAGGCTCTTCTGGCCGGACTTGAGGCCGCTCATCGATTAGGTGTCACCCAGCTTAAGATCGTTGGTGATAGTCAGCTTATCCATCGCCAAGTGCTCACCAAATGTCGCACGCTCAATCCCAAACTCAAACCCTACCAGGAACTTGCTTCTGCTTATGCTAATCTCTTCACTAAGTTAATCTTTGTCCATGTTCCTCGCAATTAGAATATTTTAACAAACGCTCTTGCTTCGCTTGCTTCCTCCTTGGTTTTCCTCCCTGAGCGGGATTTCCATTCTATCATTGTCCAAAAGCGACTCACTCCCGCTGTTAAGGATCCTGCATTCCTTAGTGTTAAGAAGGAGGTGCTCAAGAAAGTTAAGGATGGTGAAATCATTGAGAACAAGGAGGTCATGCTATTGGATTTGGAAGAAGAGCTGGCTGACGAAGAAAAACCGTGGCACTACGAGATTGCTAAATATTGTCACAATCAATCATACCCCAAAGAAGCCACAACAGAAGAGAGGAAGGCTAATAGAAGAGTTGCTCAGCGATACACCCTGGTGGGAGGTGAGCTCTACAGAAGGGGTCTTACTGGTGTTCTTCTCAGGTGCCTCGACGATGATGAATCATGAAAGGTTGTGGAAGAGGCACATTTGGGAGTCTGTGGGGGTCATGTCAATAGTCAGATGCTAGCTAAAAAAATCCTTAGACTAGACTTTTATTTGCCCACTCTAGAAGAGGACTGCTCAATCTATGTTCGAAGGTGTGTCAAGTGCCAACTGCACGCTGACAAAATCCATTCTCCTGCTTCTTCACTCCACCCTATGTCCTCCCCATGACCTTTTTCCATTTGGGCTTTTGATATCATTGGACCTCTTGGTGATTCAAACCTCCTCACAAGAGCAAAATCATTTATACTCACGGCCATGGAATACTTCACCAAGTGGGCGGAAGCAGAAGCTTATGTGGAGATTAAAGCGTCAACCGTCTGTAAATTTATAATGAAGAACATCATTGCAAGATTCGGCATCCCGAGTACCATTATCACCGATAATGGGCCTCAATTTATCTCTCAGGAGTTTCAGGACCTCTACAACAGGCATAACATAGTATTGCATCATTCATCTCCTTATTATCCGTAGGGTAATGGCCAGGCAAAGGCAACCAAGAAAACTTTGATTAAAATCATCAAAAAACGTGTGAAGCTAATAAACTTGCGGATTGGCCAGAAAAGCTTGTAGAAGCTCTATGGGCCTACCGTACATCCATTCATACACCCACTGGGCAAACCCCATTTGCCCTTACCTATGGGATAGAGGCGGTAGTTCATTATGAGATCCTTATTCCTTCTCTTAGAGTACAATTGGACAAGGAGCTCTCTATCGATGAACGTCATGAATCTCTCCTTGCACAATTGGAACTCTTAGATGAAAGACGACTGGCCGCCGCCGAACATGCAACAGTTTATCAAAACATGCTTTCACGTTTCTACCAAAAGAAAGTAATTGAGAGAAAATTCAAAGTCGATGAAATGGTAATTAAAAGAATATTTGTAAAACCTGGCAGACCCCGTTCAAAACTCCAACCAAACTGGGAGGGGCCATATGTAATAAAAGAAGTCTATCCTGGCAACGCTTACAAACTGGTTAATGCTGATGGGGAAGAATTGGCTCACCCTTGGAACAGACTGTACCTTAAGAAATACTACCCTTAAGTCTCGAAAAAAAAAGAAAAAGAAAGAAAAAGAAAAAAATGATGAAAAGTTGTAGGCTGGCATGGTGCATAGTCCGTGAAACCCGAAAAATCAAAATCTCTAATTTATTGTTCAGTCTTGATGACTTAACCAGAGGTCAACGCCCGTACACACAACACGCTTAGCTCGTAAACTCAAGCAGTTCAAAATCTGAGGAAAGCCAAAGCCAAACCAAGAGTTTAAAGACTTTACCCGTTCTCTTCTCTTCGGTTCACAAGGGGGAGTAAGACTCGGGGAAGACCACCAAACCTACCCGCCGCCCTAGTAGGTGAAAGTCAGGGCCCAAAAGGGAACAACATGCTACAAAGCCCAAGTACAATTAGGTCTTTATTTTTGAAAAAAAAAGGTGCAAAGATACATTAATAAATACAAAAGAAAAGCATGTCAAGAGGGCAAAGTCCCCGTAGGGAAAACCCTGGTCGTAAGCATGCATCTTAAAAAAGGGAAAAGGGCAAAAGGCAACAGAAATTTTTTGAAGCCAAAGACCGAACCCCAACAAGCACTAGGGTAGGGGAGGGAAGCTTCCCAGTCCTCCGAAACCCCTCATGAGCTTCCTCAATTTACTCTTCATTTTCCCCTCCGTGGTATGTCATAAGCTCAAAGGATGGCAAAGACGGACTTAGGAGGATGGGTCGCGCGAGGCTATGAGTAAAAGCACAAGTTATAAAGCACGCTTACCCTTTGTTAAATTACTTAAGAATGATTAATGAATTTAATATGGTGAATGTGTAAGGTTTCAAGACCTTTGTACCATGCTAAGCCCATTAAAATATTCTTAAAAAAAGAAAAAAAGGTGTTTTTTAATTGATGACCTAACAAACAGTCGTTATTCATTAAATAAAGATCTTATGATAAGTCGCTATTCTAAAAAAAAGAAAAAGAAAAAAATGAATAAGCGCCAACTCACGGAGCCGTTGTTTCAATAATAGGCGCCCTCTGCTAGGTCGCTATTCCAGACACACATTTGCTTGCTTGCATCTGCTGTATGATCATCTTTTAAATTCCAGTTTGCATCTGTTTGCCTGCGTGTGGCATTATCTTCTATTTTTCATTATTTGCCTTAGTTGATTAAAGGCTTGGCCCCTTGACCCTCTGTTAAGGTGGAAAAAGGACACTCCCTTTGCTTATTGAGCAAGGGGCCAAGCCGGACAGATTAATTAATCTGTTTGTTTAAGTGTGGCACACATGGATAAGAAGAAGGAAAGCACAAAGGTACACAAGTGCTCAAAGCAACAACTCAGGTAACATCAAAAATCTCATATATACATGCATAAATATTTGTGTACAAAGGTGAGAAAGTGGTACATATACTCTCTCTCTAACTCTCACCTCCACCCTCCTCTCTCCTACTCTCTGCCTCACCCTCGTCCTGGCGACGAGACCGTGGAGGGAGCATGGACCCCCTGGAAGCCACTGAACCTTCGACTCGAGCCTGCTCCTCTCCCTCGTTCCTCTATTGAGTCGAGGAACCTGCTAAGTAAGTGGTGCTGGCGAAAGCACTCGAGTGGCCCGCGGCCCGTGCCCACTCTCGGCCCCTCTAAAGGCGCTCCTCGGTAGCCCATAGTTGCTCCTGAACAATGGCCAGCTGTGCCCTCGAAGCCGCAAGCTCGCGCTCACGCTCCATCCGCTCCTCCCTCTCACGGGTCCGCTCCTCCCGCTCGCCAGTGCGCTCCCTCCTCTCCACCTCGAGGAGGATCCTCAGCTCCATCACGTCACTGGGCAACTCCTCTCGCCGTGTCAGTGCCTCCTCTAGCTCTGCAACCCGCTGGTCGCAGATCGCGAGCTCGGTGCCGGCTAGGGCGGCCCAAGTGAGCGCGTCTTGTAGCTCTGTAATCTCCACCATTCAGCCAATTATCAGTTTTGAAGATGGGTGATCTCGTGCTACTCCTGAGCGGGGAGGAAGATGACCACGTATCCTTGAAGTATGAACTGCAAGAAGGGAAACAAGTCAGAGGTGCCTAGGGATGAACCCCCGGGGAAGACCCTTCGATGCTTAAGTCAGCGACTGTAGTAGAGCACTGGTGCAAAGGGACGAGTTAGGAGGAAGATGGGAGCACGAGATCCCTCTCCACCAAAAGGTGAAGTGGTTACTGCTCAGGGTTTTTGGCTTTCGCCTTCCTTACCTCTTCGTAGTGGGGCTCTTCCAATTTAAATAGTGGCTCGTTGAGTGAATGATCCTTGTAGGCTGAGGAGTTTCAGGAGGGGTTACGTCCTCCTTGTGCGCTCTTTGTAGCATGCGAACTCTTGATTTCCCCTATCCCCTTGAGCTCCCCGCTATTAAGGGACTCGTAACGGCCGTACGGATAAGCTTCCATCAGTTGGCCCGAGCGCTAGGCACTGGCCCAGGAGAGGTCTCCCGAGCGATGAGTGCGGGGTCGGGACAGGGAATAGCGGGCTCCGAAGGAGCTTTCCCGATCGAACTGATGCTCGGACTTCCCAACTTGAAGGTCGCCTAGGAAGTGCTTTTTCCGAGTGAGTTATTAGGCTTATATTGAGTGGGCCCAGGGGCTACCACTTCAAGGAGGTGGGCCTCGTTGGGTCGGGTCGGACCTTGTTTGGCCTCTCCGTATGGGCGGCTAGATTTTCCCTCTCCACTTGTCCCTCTCCTACTCCCGAGCCAAAATCAGGCTCGGACGAGTAGCATTTGGGCTGGACTTTTCGTGGCTCTAGTTGGGTAGAGATCTCTCTCTTGTAGGGGCCACATGATGCGGCTTGCCTTGAAATATGCCCGTCATGTTGAATAAAGGAAGGCTTCTCTTCGAGAGATCGGAACGTCGCGCCGCCTCCGGCTAGGGGTTATAATAAGCATTGCGCGTTGTTTGCGTCCCTTTATCTCCGGGGTTTAGGGTTTTACTTTCCTTTGTATTTATATTTGAGGGGGGGCTCATATGCTGTGGGAGCAGTTCGGAGGAGTGGAGAATCGCAGCAGCTTTCGCGGAGCTAGAAGAGATTACCGCGGCGGCGATTCGTCAACTTCCTTCTCCTCCGGAGTCCTCTAGTCCATAGTTTTTCCCTTCTTCTTCCAGTTCCTCCATCTGTTCTATGGCGGACCAAGATCTTGAGGCCGTCAGGCGGGAGGAAGAGCAGGCCCCGAGGGTCTTCTTGGTACTGTTAGAGCCTCTCTGCAGCGAGCTGGGGGAGACTGATGTAAAGCGACTGGAGAACCAGTATGGGCTACCTTGGCGATTCCAGTTCCTTGCGCCTGAGCCTCATGTGTCACGCCCCGAACCGATAGCAGCGGGAAGCGATGCTCAGAACGTGACAGTGAAACAGTCATGATAATTGGAGTAGAAATAAATAAAATATAAATAATAATATTCAACACATGGAGGCCATTAATTTGAGAAAAATGTGATTTTTATTGATATTTAGAAATTTAATTATAATGTGGACTCAATAAAGGAAATAAGGAAGATAAAATAGCAAGACCACAATACTATCTAGACTCAAGAAAATAAAAGACTCCGGTCTCTAAGCTCCAAGTTCACTCGATCACGTTGACCCGATCCCAATTGCAAACGTTCCGCCTACCGCGTTACCTGAAAAGGATGGAAATAAGGGAGGGTGAGCGAAAAGCTTAGTAGGAATTATACTCTATCATCAAGCGAAGTTTAAGTAATTAATCATTTTCATGAATGTATAAATAAAGCGAGAATTCAATAAAACAAACTGGTAACCAACAAGATCAGAATATAATTGATAAATAAATGGAAAGGAACATTTCAAATCGAGATAGCAAAATAATTAACCAGAATTTCGCGTGAGTGGCCACATGCCAAGTCAAGTCAAGTCAACACATCATGCATGATAATAAGTGAATGGCCATTTATCAAGTCAAGTCAAGTCGAGTCATGCAAGCAAGCACTTCCTGCTTTCAAGCAAGTATAGCAAGTATCACAAGAGTGTGGAATGTCGTAGACCCAACACGCTAGATAGTATCGGTGCCGAATGTCACACCTAGTCATTCACCTCCCCGGGGATCAAGTACTTTTTAGGTGCGCCTCCCAGGACCAGACTGGGCCCTTTAATGTGTTTATCTTGGCATAGATTTGATTGGATCATAGATCCCACGAAATCTAGACATCCACAATGTTTAATGGCCAAGAGTTCCAAGGTTTAATCTATGTAACTTACCAACTAAGATCAAATGATATTTCAATAGAATTGGAATGGATATCAAGTGGAAGAACAAGGATCAAGAAAGATTTCACAGTTCAAGGCCAACCTTGATATGATTGCTATCACAACAACAAAACACGGAGAATCATATTAAATCTCGATTTTAGCGGTCAATAAATGGGCCGCTAAGGTGATATTGATGGTCTAACCTTAGACCGCGTACAGCTAAGTATAACAGGCTCTAAAGGCGAACCCAAAAAGGTCCTCAATTTAGTCCAAATCAGAATGGGTCCAAACAAGAGTTCAGCCCACGAAGCCAAAGTCAAATAGAACGGATTGGGCTAGGTTAGAATTGACTGGGCTCAAAAGAATCAAACTAAACCCAAGCCCATTACTTAACCTAGGCCAAGAGAGGGATAGTGGTCTAAACCTGGGCCTCCAAGGTCGATTAGCAGTCGCAAGTTGGGCCGCTACGGTCACAGAGCAGTCCAGATTTGGACTGGCCCAAACACGAATCAAAACACCTCCAAGGGTTCAGGTCTTGGGGGTACAACCCGCCCGGCGTCTTGGTGGAAATCCCAGGCTCACGGGGACTTATGGAGGTCTCATAATAGTGGTCCTAGTCCGACGGAAGGAATATCCGGCAGAGAGTCCCAACTATTACAAGATTGAGGCTATATGAAACATGGAAAACGAGACGGTGCGGTCAGTCAATCCCATCGGAGTGGCATGACTGTCAAACAATGATATCAGCAACATAATATGAGGAATGTATAACAATAGGGTGTGAGATTACAAGATTAATAACCAAGCTTTTATCAAGTTTCTTATGATCATTAACTTATGATTGTCAAAGCAACTTTCATGTAAATAAATGGAAATTTATGTTTCTAACCATGATACTAGCTTAATATTGCGTTATGCATAGTTACAGGTCCAAATATCATGTTAAACAGGGTAACTTCTCTAGTTAAAAATGCATAAAACAGAGTTTAGAACTTCCTGCCAGAAGCCATGAAACGGTCTATACAAGGGCCGCCTGAAGGATAAAACGGTATATATAAGGGCCGCCTGAATGATAAAACGGTCTATCGTAGGGCCGTTTCTTGATTAGAAAGTAAATATGCATAAATTTTATTAAATTTAAAAACGCAAGGCTTGAAGCGGTCTATCGTGCGATGGCTATATTAATAGCGGTCTCTGAAAGGACCGTTTCATTCAACCCGAACCCAGAACATAAAAATGCCAAACACCAGTCCAATGAAAGTAAGATTTAAACATGAATATAGCATGAAAATTGGGCTATTAGCTGTCAAAACGTAGGTAACTCAAAAACGCACATCGTGGTATAGTCAATTTAAAGATTCCACTATGATTACTTCATGTAAATCAAACAGAAAGAATGGGGGTAAAAACCCTAATTACATGAGCTACATAAAATCATGAATACGCCCATTATAGACAGCCAAAATTGGGCAAATTGGACTCAAAAGAAAGCTAAGGAGGAGATCTATCTATCCATATTATTTAATTAGATTGGGCCTGAGAGAAACCTACCGATTTGGAAGAAGAAAGGGAAGACGCTCTAAAACCCTAATCGCGAACACGTCACCGTTCTCGCCCTAATTCCCCCTCAATCGACCACGATTGCTTGCGCCACCTGTTGGAAAAATAAAAGGAGGTCTAGGGCTGCGAAAGCCCTCTACTTATAGAGGTTGAGAAGGCTTCTAGAGATCGAATTGGCTAAGAGAGTCCAAAGGAGAAGAATCGGCGAAAATTTGGTATGCCTACCTAATCCACGTCGCCGCCTTTGAGAGAGGCTTCTAGAAGTTACGGTTTCAAGGGCAAAATGATCTACTAGGGTTTATCTATCAAATGGGCCTGGTCTGGGCTCGAATGGTTGAGAAATGGGCTAAAATTTGGTCGATTAAGGTTGGGCTATTAAGAACAACGATTTTGGACTAAAACCTCTTTAATTCGGCCTCATTAAATTTTTTATTAGGGGTCGGCCCAGTTAACAATATTTTTAAACATTTTGTTCTCTATAAGAATATAATTTTTTCATATTTTTATAAATTGGTCAAAACTTTAGCGAATGGCAAAAAATCAATTAATTACATTATATATATATATATATATATATATTAGATTATCGTGAAAAATTCAATTGCGTCTCAAAATATAAAATTTCTTTTATGGTCATGATAGAAAAATAATTATCCCCTTTCCGTTTATATAGTTTTGTCAAAATCAATTAATTATTTTAAGAAACAGTAATGAAATCATTAATTAAGAAAATATCTATTTTACCCCTTTACTAACTCGACCTCACTCTCACACGATAATTAATCGCACATTTTTCATTTATACCAATTTGTCACCTTTATTTCAATATATCCTTCAAAACTTTTAATTTTATATTTTATTATTCAACCGGGGTGTTACATCATGAGTCTAGTATGGCCACTCGTTCCGGCCTTTTTGGTTCCTTCCTCTTGGCCAGGAAGTGCGGCTTTCGCCTGCCCCTCCATTCCCTTGTTGCCGAGTTGCTTCGGTTCTACCGGCTGGCTCCTATTCCGCTGGTCTCCAACTCTTATACTCTCATCGTCTCCTTCATTTTCCTTTGTGGCCAGTGTGGGGTGAGCACCTCGTTGGACCTCTTTCATTATTTTTTTGAGTTGAAGGAGAACCTTTTCGCGGGGAAGGGCTTCTTCTTCATTCAGGCGAAGCGGAAGAGGAGTTGTGTGTCCCTTTCCATGAAGGACTCCTCTCACAAGGGGTGGATGACCCAATATTTTTGGGTGGGCACGTCTGCGGTTGGCGTTGTTGACACTCGTTTTTTACCGATAAGTTGAGGCATTTCTCTTAATTTCATTTGTTGATGTCTCGAGTTATCCGTTACTCGTTGGGTTATTTTTCTGGCACATCTTTGGGCCTCTTTTATGGGTAGCCTCCCTCCCTGGCTAGGTCTGTCCAATTCAGGGCTTAATGAGCCATAGTGTTGCTTGACTTTTCGCATTTTACAAACGTCCAGGTTTGCACGGTCAGTCTCCGGCCGCTCAGACCATAGGCGGTTGAACTTAAGCCATTCATATATATATTGGATATTTAGCTGATTTTGTGAATTTTCACCGACAAGCTGTCATACAGTCTGGGTATAGCCGTTCAACGTATTAAACGGTCTGACCTTAGCCGTTCTTCTCCCAGAGTCCTAAGCTCGTTAACTCCTTCAGATAATTATCTATTTATCTATTTATTCTGATTTGTCACCGACAGGACATAAGCGGTTGGCCCTTGGCCGCTCTTATGGATGAAAGGTTCGCAAGTAGCCGTTCATCTCATGAGAGTCCAACGGCGACATTTTTAGTCAGTTCGATGGATAATTTGTTTATATTTTCTATTTATTGAATTTACGCCGATAGGGATGGACGGCCTATCGCTAGACCGCCCAACCTGATGAGTGGTCTATCGTGCGACCGTTCATCTGCTGAATTCCTGAAGGTTTTAAGGGTTTTCTCTCTCCATTCGTGGTTTTATCATCAACTTTCTCTATCATTTTCTCCGCAAATATCCCACCAAATTCGGTGTCGTTTCTTCTGGTGGAGAGATAATCCATTTATCTACACATTTTATGTTATTATCTCGACCTTAAAATGACTGGAAACCCTAATTACGAGATGTGACTTGTGGGTTGTAATGACCCAGAATATTTATAAATTATTTTGAAATTATTTAATGATTTTTTGAATTTATTTGGAATTTATAAAGGCCTAAATAAATTAATAAATAGATATTGGGTTAAATTAATCATTATTACGGCCCAATTATGGTAAACGATTAATCTAGCCTATGTAATTGAAGCCCAAAAGATTTAAGGACTAAGCCCATGAAGTTTGACCCATATTTTAGAAGGTTATTTAGCCTATTCACGAATTATAAGGATAAATACTCATTAATTAAATAATTAAGTGGATAAGACGAAATAAGAATTTGAACTCATTTCAAATTCGGCACCAACGATAGGTAACGGTCTATCATGCGACCGCCACAGGGCTCTGACGCACCAGGATACGGCCGTTACGTTCTAGCTAATTCCGTGAATTGAAGAAAGACCAAAAAGATTAGATTTTTGATAGTCTATTTCTTAGGGATCAAGATGGGAGGACTAGTAAACGTGTTTAGGACTCTCTGAAGTCGATCTAAGGTCTAATAAGGACTCTAGAATCGATCTAATCCTCAAAACCCTAGCTAGAACCTATAAATAGACCCTAGTTTTGGACTGAGTGACCCTTACTTTGGCCTGCGTGGAATCAAGGTAAAGACTTGGTATTTGGGGTAGGTTCTTTAGAACATTTTGTTTATAATACCTAGGACTAACAGCTCCCAAAATTTTGTGCTAGGAGATCGACTACACAAGGATCTAGAACCGTGCAAAGTTGCTGGTTTCATCATGTCAACCCAGGAAACTGTACAATAGGGTGCTGAAGATCAGGAGATTAGAACACCTAAACAAGGTATTTACAGTTCGGTTCTTTAGAACTTTTTGTTCCCCTTAGTTTCATCTTCTTACCCTCCAAATTTCACATCTATAGGTCAAGGGATTACGGAGTTAGAGCGACGTGAAGTTGCTAAAAATTCACAAGAATTGAAGAACTAGGGCGTGGCTTGCAGTCCCGAATTGGAAGTTGAAAGCCTAGGAAAGGGGTAGGTTATCTCATGAATGGCAAGAACATCATGATAGGAGTAAAAGCCCCCTGGTTTTGTTTGATTTCTTGCATTATAGACCATGAATTTCATGTTTTAGTTCAGTCTATGCATACATGCATATCTTTATCCTAAATTAAAGATAAAAGATATTCTTTTGTTAATTCATAGCAACCTATGCATCTAGATGGCCTTTACTTCGTTTTGTCAGGACTAGAGTAGTTATTTGTTTTGATTCTTCGTGCATGAGATGTTTTAAACCATAGTCCTTTTACTTTATTGTCAGCAGTGCTCTGATGGATTATAGTTAGACCGCCAGACTACTCTAACGACCTTACGATAAACCGTCAGACCTTCTATCACACTTAAGTTTCTCTGTAACATCTGACAGACCAGAATCAGAGCATCACAACCTTCTGACGGCCCCACGATAAACCGTCACATCACTATGACACCCCCATATTAGACCGTCAGAACACTGAGATCTGTCAACCCGAGACAGAGTTGAAACAATCAACTTAGCTTATAAATTAAGCCTAGATATCTAAGTTTTGACCTGTTTTCATGATTTTTAGTTTATTTATTGATTCGTGACAGAAATTGCATAAGCACCTTGAGTTATTTTAAGCATATATTAATTTCATTTGCTAAACTCTATAGTTTTGTATTAAAACCATGATTTTTAATATGTTGCATTGACGGAGTTTATCATGGTTTCACATCGTTACACATTCTTTCTCATCTATAGAGTCATTTTCTTTAAGTACGTGGCGTATACTCCGGTATGTGTCCACCAGTTACACCTTTGCACTATAGGAACATATTCTTGAACTTGAAGACCTCTCTATTGGATATTCCTTCCAATGGACTAGGAAATCTTATTTCAAGGTCTCCGTAAGTCTCCGTGAGCCTGGGATTCTCATTAGGACGCCGAGCTGGTTGTACCATTAAAGCCCAATTATCTAGAAAAGCAGTACCGAAGTTTTGAAATTTGTCCATGTAACGGCCTGTTACTCGACCGTCAGTCACATCTAACGGTCCAGTATACAACCGTCACATTATTGAGTCCAATTTATTCTTTATGGATTCAGCCCATTCTAACGGTCCAATACTAGACCGTCACGTTCATGTAACGGCCCATTAATTGACCGTCGCAATTCCTGAGTACTTTAACCCGAGGTTTGACCCAAGGGTTGATATTCCAAAGTTCCTAGATGGATTATTGATGGTCTAGGACTTGTCATATTGATCAAGATACTTAATTTTAAATTATGGAAGATAAGGAATGTACTGTTATGCTGTCAAATTGTTTCCATGAGCATAACCTTATTTTAAGTCATTCTTGATCCCTCGCATTCTTAATTGAAGCGTTCATTCATTGAATTATTGTTATCATGAACTTATTGAACTTGTTATATTGATTGGCCATATTTTATTGCTTGAAACGTGGAAGTCGCTTGATTTATATTTGAAGATGTGATCGAGCACTGATTGTGTTCAAGGGCTCTATGCTAGTCCCCTCGGCTGATTATCGAAAATATACTAAAAATCATGGGGTATGATGCTACTGGCGTCGCATTACGCTGGGAGTACTTTCTCTATAAATGAGTGAAAATCCACGGCACGACATCTACACGTACATGACTTTCTTGCTTGTTACATGATATTCCACAGAAATTCACCAAATACTTGCTCATAAGCAAAAGATGTTTGTGTGATGATTACGTGGTTTGCTAGTACATTCTTGATACATTCTTGTTCATGAAAGGCCATACCATGTTCTTGTTACATACTTGCTAACTCATACTTGCTCATTCTATCTTAGATGATCATATTTATTACTTTGGCTATTTACATGTGATTTATCGCATTTGCATGATTTCACTTTATTTTCTTTAGAGCTAAAATGCTAATCACTTTAATAGTGCCTTCATGTTGATGCGAAGATACCTGCTGGGTAAGTGTGCTCATTATCTATTTCCAATCTTTTCAGGAGATGGAAGTGATTCGAATTCGGATTCGAGTTATACAAGTAGCGGGTCCGAGAGCGAATGAAAGTCGTATCAAAATGAGAGTGAAGACTTAGGGAAGTCAATCTTGTTTAGATCGAGTCTTTGTAATTTTCCTTTTTTCTTGAGTCTGATGTATTGAAGAAGGTTGAAAAGTTATTGTATTTGAATAGTTTGATTATTATTGAAATAAAGTTTAAGTAAATTATTATGCAATTGCATTTTTGTTATGTGTGGTTGTCTTGCGCTCTGATCGTTCTTGCTCGCAAGAGGTTACCTTGCCTGCTGTTCACGTTCCTCGAGCTAATCTTCCGCTGTAATAAAGGCTCGGGGCGTGACAATTAAGGTGGTATCAGAGCCTAAGTCTCATGACTTAGGGAAAAGAGTCACGTCATAGGATAAGTCCAAGGCTTAAGGACCCCTACCTATGAACTAAGGATGAAATTTCCTTACCCATGCGAGAATTGGGTAGAGCCGAGGATAAGATAGTTAATTAGTTTTAAGATTAATCTCTTTCTAATTCCATGAGAATTAACAATTTGTTATTTCTCTCAGGTACCTCATTATTATAATGGCTCATCGCGTAGATTGGGGTGGAATGCAACAAACGGTTGCCGGCCTTACTCAGGCATTACAAACTGTGGCCCAGGTAGGCGCAGGGGCGAGGGCTGGTCACTTGCATCACAATTTTCAGAGCTTAAACCCTCCGCGTTTCTACGGTTCTTCTAATCTAGATGAGGCAGAAAACTGGATAGATGAAATGAATTGTATCTTCGATGTTATCCAGTGTACAGATCAAGAAAAAGTGTGTCTTGCAACCTTTCAACTTAAGAAAGATGCACGCACATGGTGGAAGTCGGTTCCAGCGCCTCCGGCTGATGCACCTCATACATGGGACGGTTTTCTCACTCTATTCTGTGCTAAGTACTTTTTTGAGCATGTTAAAGAAAGAAAGGCTATGGAGTTCACCTCTCTTCGTCAGGGAATGATGATAGTCACGGAGTATGAACTTCAATTCTCTAGGCTAGCACCATATGCATCGCATTTAATCAGTACCGATTTATTGAAGGCTAATTAGTTTATGGACGGGTTACGACCTGGTTTCATTCAGCAACTCGGGACCCAAAACATCCGTACCTATGCGGAGATGGTCCAGCGGGCATACTTATGTAAGAGGACCTTAGAGAAGGTCGAGAAATTGAAAGGAAAAGGAGAAGAGTCTAGCCGATGATCTGATCAGCGTTATAAGAAAGAAAAATTTAGCATCACGGAACCTCACAAAAGCCATGATAGTAAGAAAAGATCTAGGAGCGGGAACGGTGGAAGTTCCCAGAAGAACAAGAAAGTCAAAGAGGAGAAGGAGCAAGTCATGGCGGCTTGCACATTTTACGAGAAGTTTGTCCATTCGGCTGAAGAATGTTAGAAGCGCCTTGGCGCTTGTCTACATTGTGGAAGCAGGGAGCATCGTATGCCATATTGCCCCCTTATGAAGGATCAATCATCTAGTGGTGGACGTAGGAGGCAGGCTCGCCTCAACGCTGTTCTAGAGGAAGAAGAAGCACCCAGGGATGGTGGGCTTATGAAAGGTACCCTTCAAATTTGTTCCCATCCTGCATTTATGCTATTTGATACGGGTGCCTCTCATTCTTTTATCTCCACTACTTTTACAAAAACATTACCAATTGCATCAATTCCCCTACCTTCAGATCTTGCTATTACTACACCCTTAGGATCTGGAACAAAGCTTACCGAGTATTATCTTGATAGTGAGGTAATAGTAGAAGGTCACAATCTCCCCGCAAACTTAGTATGCCTTGACATGAAAGGTTATGATTCCATTTTAGGGGTAGATTGGCTTATAGATCATGATGCTGATATTAACTATCGAAATAGGATTATATCCTTTCGAAAACCTGGTCTTCCAAGATTTTCTTTCCTTGGCATCAAGTATAGGAAACATCCCACTATCATATCCTCTCTTCAGGCTTGCAAACTTATCTTGCAAGGATATGAAACTTTTCTTGCTTCTATCATTATTACCGAATCTAAGGAAATCATCCTAGCGGACATCCCTATTGTAAATGAGTTCCCTGATGTGTTTCCACCCGAATTACCCAATTTACCACCCGAGAGGGAAGTAAACTTTACTATTGAACTCATTCCGGGAGTAGCACCTGTTTCTATAGCCCCTTATAGGATGTCCCCCACGGAACTTAAGGAACTAAAGAAGCAGTTGCAGGAACTATTAGATAAGGGTTTCATCAGACCTAGCACATCCCCCGGTGTGCGCCGATTCTTTTTGTCAAGAAGAAGGATGGCTCTCTCAGGCTATGCATAGACTACCATCGACTGAATCAACTTACAATCAAAAACAAGTATCCGTTGTCGCGTATTGATGAGCTCTTCGATCAGCTTTCTAGAGCAGAGTATTTCTCCAAGATAGACCTCAGATCAGGTTATCATCAGCTTAGAATTAAAGAAGAAGACATTTATAAATCAACTTTTCGAAGTCGTTATGGCCACTATGAATTCATGGTGATGCCGTTCGGGTTAACAAATGTCCTAGCAGCATTTATTCAACTTATGAACTATGTTTTCCAGCCATATCTGGACCAGTTCATCATCATCTTCATTGATGGCATCCTGGTCTATTCCAAGACAAAAGAGGAACATGAAGAACATCTGAGGATCGCTTTGCAAACACTTAAAGAACATAAACTTTATGTCAAGCTTAACAAGTGTGAGTTCTGGCTCAAGAAAGTTTCATTCCTATGCCACATTATTTCAAAAGAAGGTATCGCTGTGGATCCTTCTAAAGTAGAAGCTGTCAGAAACTGGAGCCGGCCAACGACTGTATCAGAAGTATGGAGTTTTCTGGGTCTAGCTGGTTATTATAGGAGGTTCATTAAGGACTTCTCAAAAATTGCTGTTCCTTTAACTAGACTCACAAGAAAAGAAAATCATTTTGTCTGGTCAGAGGAATGTGAGGAGAGTTTTTAAACTCTTAAGAACCATCTTACTACAGCTCCTATTCTATCACTACCGGTGGAAGGTGGTGGATTCGAAGTATATACGGATGCGTCTGGCATTGGCTTAGGGTGCGTCCTCATGCAAAATGGAAAGGTAATTTGTTATTCTTTAAGACAACAGAAAGGTCACAAAGAAAATTATCCCGTGCATGATTTAGAATTGACAGCTGTTATTTTCACCTTAAAGAATTGGCGTCATTATCTCTATGGAGAGAAGTTCACGGTTTATTCAGACCACAAAAGCTTGAAATGCTTATTTTCTCAAAAGGAGCTAAATATGAGGCAGAGGAGATGGTTAGAATATCTCAAGGACTTTGATTTTACTGTTCAATATCATCTTGGCAAGGCTAATGCTGTAGCCGATGCACT